>OZ059852.1:25000-1238239 GCA_964057195.1 Orthosia cruda | reverse complement strand
TTGTATTTTATTCAACTAAATTATGTGCAGTTAGTGAAGGCGATCAAAAATAAGCTACTGTTAAATCAATAATAAATGGGCTATCGTAGATATCTACGGTTTAAGTTAGGATTTAGAGAACAAAGAGCCTCCTCCTTTTTGGAAAGCCGGTTAAAAATCTTATTCCTTGGGCAATAATAAATTACCATCATTAGTTTTTCAGAATTACCCCCAGAAGATGTTTTAGGTGTGTCAACGGTTTTTTGAAGAATCTTACGGCACTAAGATGACCTCTTCTTCGATTTGGAACTACCGAGCTGGACCGTTTGAACAGTGCTGTTTGACGGAGATATCGGTGAACATACACAAAAAATAATTAAGTACCTTACTAAAGGCAAATTGCCTATTAGGTCCACCTAAAAAAAGTGAAAACAAAAAATCTATTTTTCAAAAAAATACTACTGACATCCAACTAAAAACACTACAAAGTGAAAAATAACTTTCTTTTTCGAAGTCAGTGTCCATAACGAAAAAAATTAGTACCAAAGACACCAACTTCGAAAAATAGATTTATTTTTCACTTTGTAGTGTTTTTAGTTGGAGGTCAGTAATATATTTTTGTAAAAATGTTTTTATACAATTAAATGTCTCTTTAAAGGTTGAATTTCCAAAACTCCTTCCTTAGTGCTCACTTACATCATTAAAAGAAGCTATGTGTAATTAAATACTTCAAAAATCTTGATCACCCCCTAAATAGTATTTTGGGGATAGTAATGAAAAACGAATAACTAATAGCACCCCACATTATTTATTAAGGTTAGTATTTGTGCAAAATTTCAAGTTTATTAAACCAAGATCTTCAACACCCACCTAATCATATTTTAGGGGTAGTTTCGAAAAACTATTAATGATATCCTTTATTATTTACTTACGTTAGTATTTGTCTCAAGTTTATTAATCCAAGAAATGAGATTTTCCGTATAAACTTTAACATCCCTTAAATCGTATTTTAGGAGTAGTTTTGAAAAACTTGTAATGACAACCTTTACTTTAAAATCAATAAAAAAAGTATAAAATATTTGCTGTTAGTATTGATGCCAAGTTTCAAATATATAAGCCCAACAAATTGCCATCTTTAACCTCTATTAGGGGTAGAATTTCCGCAAATCAATAAACTCATTTTTTTTTTTTAATCAAGTGCGTAAACCAACTATTTCAGATATTTTAACTTCCAAACCGAAGAAATTTCATATAAAGTTTCAACCCCTACTTTATTCTCCTTAGGGGTAGAATTTCTAAAACCTAATAATTACATGAATTCTTTTTATCAACTCCAACTCTAACTTACAAGCTATAGAAATTACATACAAACTTTCAACCCCCTTTTTAGCCCCGTTAGGGGTGGAATTTCCGGAAATAATTACACTCATTGTTTTTTAATAAATCAGGAGCGAAAACCTACAATTTTAGATGTTTAACCTTCCAAACCGATGAAATTTCATATAACGTTACAACCCCTATTTTATCCCCATAGAGGTAGAATTTCCAAAAAATAATTAATACATGGTTTTGTTTTATCTACCTAGAGATTAAATCTAAAATTTCACGTGCCCAACTTACAAACTGTAAAAAAATAATAGAAACTTTCTACCCCCTTTTTACCCCCTCACTAGTCGAATTTCCAAAAACCAATATATGAATTAATTCGTTTTATCAACCAAGAGCGTTATTCTAAAATTTCACGTGTCTTACTTACAAACTGAAGAAATTACATACAAACTTTCAACCCTCTTTTTACCCCTTTAGGGGTCGAATTTCCATAAACCAACAAATACATTAATTCTTTTTACGAACAATAAGCGTAAATCTAAAATTTCACGTGCCCAACTAACAAACTGTAAAAAAATCATACAAACTTTCAACCCCCTTTTTACCCCCTCACTGGTAGAATTTCCAAAAACCAATATATGAATTAATTCTTTTTATAAACCAAGAGCGTAATTCTAAAATTTCAAGTGTTCATCTTACAAACTGTAGAAATTACATACATATTTTCAACCCCCTTTTTACCCCCTTAGGGTTGGAATTTAGAAAAACCAATAAAGACATTAATTATTTTTATCTACCAAGAGCGTAATGTAAAATTTCATGTGTCCAATTTGCAAACTGTAAAAACTTCATACAAATTTTCAACCCCCTTTTTACCCACTTAGGGGTCGAATATCCAAAAACTAATAAGTACATTAATTCTTTTTATCAACCAAGAGCGTAAATCTAAAATTTCACGTGCCCAACTTAAAAACTGTAGAAATTACATACAAACTTTCAACCCCCTTTTTACCCCCTTTGGGGTAGAATTTCCAAAAATCCTTTCTTAGTGCTCACTTACGCGATATGAGGAATCTTTCTGCCAAATTTCATTCTTCTAGGCCTAGCGGTTTAGGCTGTGCGTTGATCGATCAGTCAATCAGTCAGTCAGTTTCTTCTTTTATATATATAGATTTCTTATTTAATACAATAAAAGTTAATGTACTGTGTGTATTAATCTGATATATTTAAATATTTTCCGTTTATATTCATAAAACATTTATTTACACCAATGAGTAAAATTCTATTGAGGAGTCATGTCACATCGATTCGATGAATCACATAAGATTGAGCCTTACCTACAACACATTTAAAAAATGAGGTCATTGGCAGCTGTCAGTTTAGTCTACGAAATAAAAATTACAATATAGTGATGATCTAATGCGTTACCGATTCCATTTCACATTACAATCGACTTTACTTATCAAGTAATTTTAATCGATTTTACACATTGATGTTTGATTTTGACTCCATATTTTGTATTGTTCTATAGGAGCCATAACAGCCACATAGCTCGTTGTTTTGAGTTAAGTAACACTTGCCTAGGTTGGCCCTTGGATGGGTGACTATTATTACCTACCGAGACTCCTCCGTGGCTCGGAAATTTGAACCCAGCCAGGCGCTTTACTTTGTGTAAAATTTTTCATCACCACTATTCTCAAAACGGTGCAGGAAAACATCGTGATGAAACCGGCATGTCTTAGAACCAAATATTCAAAGACATGTGACATCCACCAACCCGCAATGGGCCCGCGTGGTTGATAACGGCCCATTCTCTCTCACAGAGAGGAGGCCTGCAAGCACAACGTACCAAATGGGAGTCTTAAGTACGGCAAAAGGGTCCATCTATCCTATCCTAGCCTGTCCTGGGTAGGACAGGTTGATATACTTTCGGGCTTTCGATTCCCATTACGATAGTCAAGGGTCTACAAATAACAGTGAAGACCAATATCTTCACGTGCTTTCGAAGCACAAAGTGTATGGTCACATATTCATGGACTCCAAGCGTTGCTTAACCTAGAACACTGATCTATGTGGCTGTTATTATTTAGCTTCTAGGATCTGCCAGTGGCTTCGCTAGCGTTAAAAGTGTTTTCTTATCCCAAGGGAACATTGTACCGGCTTGAAAGTAGTCTATATGTGCTATTCCAGACTGTACGCCCACCCTAACATACGTCACGTATGGCCGCAGTAATATTAAGGGTGTGACAGAACATGAAAGTATATGATAAGTTAAAGGACCTTCTAAGACATTACAGCCTAACAATCCCTACGACCCTAAGACCTATAAGCCCTACAGCCCTAACATACCATATACCTAATGTGTGATAAATAAATATATAGATAAGTTCAGGTTGTCTGCACCATACGACCTAATGCTGCAGACGGATAGTGGGCAGGAACGCAAGGTTCGGGAAGGGTACACTCACTGCCAGTCCAGCAGACTCACACGCATTGAGATGAGATTGTAACATACATCCATCATCTTACTAATATATAAATTATAAAGTTTGGATGGATGTGTGTATGTTACTCAATCACGCTAGAACGGCTGAATTTATCTGGATGAAATTTGGCACAGAGATTATATTACACTCACTGCCAGTCCATCAGACTCACATGCATTGAGATGAGATTGTAACATACATCCATCATCTTACTAATATATAAATTATAAAGTTTGGATGGATGTGTGTATGTTACTCAATCACGCTAGAACGGCTGAATTTATCTGGATGAAATTCAGCCGTTTGTCAGACAAACGACCGAGAGTCTGAAATAACACATAGGTTAATTTTTGCTCCCTTAGGATAATATAACACTATTCACGCGGGCAAAGCCGCTGGCAGAAGTTAGTTAATAATATTAGTAAGATGAGTCCCAAATCATTCTAACCAATAATTTATTTTCTCAAGGTCCAAAGACGCGACCCAGAGCAATCAATCACGAACGTAACTAAGCGCTGCGACCAAGCCCTACTGAAGGTGCGCAACCTGCACCAGGCGGTCACTCAGGGACACACGAGGATCCGCTCGCTGGAGCAGCAGCTGGAGCGGCTCAGCTGCTTTATACGAGAGCATCATGGGGACACGGTGCTGGAGGATCTGTTGGGGAGTGGATCTAAATGGGATGCGATGAGCAAACAGGTGATTAAAATAATAGTATCTTTTCACTATCATTTATTTAAGTATACATGTCACCCAAAGGGAGAGGGCTGTTCTCGGCGTTTCCTTGCGTGATCGAATCAGAAATGTAGATATCCGCAAGAGAACCAGGGTTACCGACAAAGCCCGAAGAATTGCCAAACTTAAGTGGCAGTAGGCAAGGCACACTACTCGCAGAATGGATGGCAGATGGGCAGAAAAGTTCTGGAGTGGTGACCGCTAACCGGAAGACGTTGCGTTGGAAGACTTCCCACCATGTGGACCGATGACCTGGTGAAGGTTGCGGGGATCCGCTGGATGCGGGACGCACGGGACCGGTCAGTGTGGCGACACTTAGGGGAGGCCTTTGTTCAGCAGTGGACGTCTGTCGGCTGATATGATGATAATTTTGTAGTAAGTTGTAATTCGATTTCAAGAATTATTTCTCTACCAGAAAGCTACTTTATGCCGGAGTATTCTAGGCTTTTTGCACCGGTAAAAATGTACACTTTCCGAAGAATTGGCTAGGAGAGCAAAGCCGCGTGTAGTATATCTATCTCACTAGCACGTTCGCTTAGTCATCCCCACTTACCACCATACAGACGCAGCCTCGTGCGCACCGCGTCAGTATTACGAGAGCCGCTGGCGAGTATGGACGTGTTGAAGTGTGGTCATTTAGTGTCCCACAATATAACCTGTAGCGGGATAAATTTGTCAAAATGATGTGGTGGAGTATTAACCAATTTAGTTAAACAATTTACAACATAATTATTTTTCTTGATGTTTCAGAGGTACCCAGAGATGATCAAACAAAGGGACGAGATGATCATTCAGCTGCAGGCCCAGGTGGAGAGTCTTCGTAACGGTACACGAGATACAAGTATTCGTCAAAATGGATCTGTTGTGCCCTGTGGGACCGTTGTGCCGAGGATAAAGGTGATTTTAACTACGAATTAAGTATACGTTTTATTTTAAACGATATAAGATGACACGGTGACTTTACACGGAACGACATGACGACATAACGCGAATTAACATAATCTATCGATATAAATAAAAATTAATAGGGAATATGCATCAATTTATTTTTGTAGTTTTTTGGTCCATAAACTGGATAAAAATACTAAAATAGTATATTTATATTGAAAACAGTATCAAAAGTGATCGGAAAACGAACAATATATAACAATTTAAAGGAATATTATCTGTTCCTCTCTACGAAAATATCGGTTCCTATGACAGTTATATGGGCGTCGTGCCCTCTGACGTCAGCTGGTATTTGTAATAAAACTTACAAAAACTTCTTTCACAGATTCAGAGCATCAACACAGAAGAGCGATTGAAGAAAGTCAACCGACAGCTATTGATTACTAAACATAACGACCGGAATAAACCATCAGTTGACCGACAAAAACCGGTCCAAAGAACGTCTAACTACCGACAAAACACGTCTAACCAAGGCGCGGCGGACTTCCTACAAAAGCCGTTAGTCGGACCTATATCGGAGATCACACAGAAGTCTTTAGCCGGCGTCAAACGAAAACTGCAAGTTCAACAAATATCGGTTGTTCCAGCTTCGTCGGTCATTCCACTTATCGGCAAGAAACACAATTCGGACGTCCGACAAAATCCTTCAGTCGTTATCCACCCAAAGTTGGATATCCGACAAATGACACCTATATCTAATACCCCACAAACCTTAGTCGGTCTCCAACGTAAATCGGACGTCCGACAAAATGCTCTAGTCATACAGATAGATGGGATGCATAATACTGTGTTACAACCTAAACTTGTAAGGTTGGATAACAACAATACTGAGCTAGGTTGAAAAACGTATAAAAAAGTATTTCAAGTTAATTGAAAAGAAAAAAATAAGATATTGTTTTGTGTCTCGCAGTGATATAGACAACCTGCTTTCACCCAACTATGTTGGTGTCGGCTTCCAGTCTAACCGGGTGCAACTGAGTACCAGTATTATACATGGAGAGACTGCCTATCTACTACAATACTACTTACAACAACACAACACACACACACAACACAATACAACGACGGAAGTAACTGGTGCTTATAGCACAGGAATCCTAGTTTAAGTTGCACATGTATCTTGCCACTAACTTAATGAGTCTAATTGAAGGTACAATCATTGTAAATAGGTTTAAGTCTTGAACAAATAAATGTTGTTATTGTTTGTTGGTTTATTGTTTATACACACTACAACAACACAACACACACACATACACCGTCCGTCCGTTCGTGTGTTGTACACTACAATACTTTTCTTTCTTTCTTCTTCATCTTTCTATCTCCACAGCACAGTGCGTAACATGATACCATGTGGCACAGATAACATAATACTAGCATACAGATGCCTCGTCCCATTCAAAGAAACCGTGCCGACGTAACTAGCGTTTTTCTTCAGATTAAATCGATTATTTTTATAAGTACGTAGATTGCGTTCGGTTACGTTTCACGGCGATAGATGGTGTTAGCAGTGACTTGGAAGTAAAAGGGTTTGTGATTATTTATTTCTTTAAATGCATCGATGATTTGTTTTATAGTATTTTTTGCACATTTTTACAGTTTGTATTACAATACAAATGTGTTACAATACAAAGTAAATTTTGACCGGAATGGCTCAGCAATTTAAAACCGCGCCATCTATTGGAATTAATTTGAAATGATCCGTTCAAATAATCTTCTAAATGTGAAATAAGAGCGCAATATTCCATAATTTTGTGCTTAGGAGAATTGATAAAACAAGAACAATTCTGACATGCGCAAACCAGTGCGTTCTAAAGTGATGTAATATGACATTACTTTTCGTACCGAGGAATATTACATTACACCATGACTCCAAACATGACGCGTAATGAAACGCTACACGATGGTTGACGTAACTAAATGCTCGCGTAGATACATCATTACATGAGATGAGATAGCGCGATGTGATATTGTGATGTGACAAACGTCAAACGCAATGCGCCCTCGCTGCGCCGGAATGCGCTTTTATCATCATGCAAATAAAGTCGATTTTCCTTTCTAATTACCGTAATTTACGGAATAATTTAATCGAAAGGGCATTCCATGCTTAGGACTGGCAATAAATATAAACATGGATTGCAACATTGATTATTGACCAAGATTATGAATATTGGCGTATTTATAAATCGATTTTATATACACTGATTTTATTTTTTTAATCGTTTCTTGTTTATTTAATTGTTGTTTTTTTTATGTAATCCTAATGGTTTTGTTTTTATTTTCATGGTTTTTCTATTTTTAATTAAAGCTAATAAATAATAACTGTGACAGTATCTTTGTCTTCAGACGTGTTCGACGGACATACATTAGAGCATACCTCAATGACAATTTTATTTGTTTAGTTACCGTTTTACGAAACTAAAGCGGTTGTATGCCCTTAACTGTCATAATAACCAACTAAAGTCCAAGAGTCATGATTTTAAACATCAGGTACTAGGCAGTCCGCCGTGTCAATCAACCATAAACCTAATTCCATGAAAAATACGGTTCTAAATAATAGTTACTTATTTCGCAGCCGACCGACTGGCGCATGTTCCTTCTCGCTTGCCCATACGGCGAAAGTGCCGCCCGCGCCGCGCGTCATGTTTGAATGTCATGTGCCATGCTAAATTTGGTCGAATAATGTGTAATGCTACAGTACGCGGTCGGGATTTCGCAGCCAGCCGACCGACTGGCGCATATTCCTTCTCGCTTGAACACATGGCGAACGCGCGCCGCCGCGCGTCATGTTTGAGTGTCATGTGTCATGCATAATTTGGTCGAGTAATGTGTAATGCTACAGTACGCGGTCGAGATATATGACGCGTAATGCATCAATCACATTACTTACACAAGTCTAAAGAACATACAATTATGATCAATCCCAAAAAATGTAAAATTTACATCGATGCATATCGCGCCATCTAGTGACATTCATTTGAAACCAACTATCGTGTTTCTCAGTCACTGGGTTGTGGTGATCAGATAGTCAGTCGCCCCATGATAGGTACTCAGCTGTATCCGGTTGGACTGGAAGCCGACACCATCATATTTGGGATAAGACTAGACAGATTGATTAAAATTACAAGCTATAATTGTCAATTTGGCTGGTGGAGGTTGAGTCGAGTGGAGGAGATGAGTTAGAATATAGGAATTATTGTTATAAGTTCCCATCAGCCCATATGTTTCATGATGGTATTTAAATATGTATTGTAAATTATGTGAATTAAATAAAACAATAAAATGTTTTAAGTGTACAGAATGTATTTTATTTTTCGTCTTAAATAATAAAACTTAAATATAATTGCAGTGATCACATTTTTTTATTAGGATTATACCTAATAATTAAATTATCTAAGTAATTAAACTATAATACTTATTTAGCTTATATTTTTCGTCGCTGTCCAAAACTACTTCAGATTTTTTATATTTTTCTTGTCTATGCTCAATAAATTTCAACGAATCATTCGTTGAAATTTATTGAGTATAATACTGTTTCTTGAACAGCAAATTAAAAATTAATTGCTTGACAAGTCAATTGTATTAGCTGGAGAAACTTCATTGACGTAACTTGACACAATAAAACAAAACATGAAACTGATATTTCAAGTAATCACGGGGACCGCAGGTACTGCTTTACATGAAATATTAGCTTAAAAACCATTCATAATCGTGTTTAGAAAAATCATTACCCAACATATTTGCGAAGTTTCGCTAGCTATTATAATTTGACCTTGACCTTGTGATATAATTAATACAAAGATTCAAATGTCAGTGTCATTACATATTAAATGTACTTTTAATATTTTTTTGTCACAGATAAAGCTTAAGTATTCTCATATTATTCAGACAGCACCACTAAAATTACAATAAATACAAAGAAACTCAGAATCACAGACAGATATCTATCAAGATAAGTTACACAAAAATTTATCAATAGGTACTTATTTGGTTTGGATAAACTTACTCGCAAGCTAGCGAGCCAGTGAACACAATAATTAGTTCTATGATATGTACTTCATATCTTTACTACGGTTAGATATATAGGAGATTTAACACCAAAACATATAGAAAATAGTCATAATTTTTTAGCAACAGCCAAAAGTTCATAACACTGTTGCAGCAACATAACATATTGAACCATTATTTACCAAAAATTTAGTTATTTTCAACAAACCTAGCTAATCTAAGAGTGATATATTTACACTCATCAAAATTATCTATAATAATAATATAAATTTACAATTAAATCAGTTAATATTCACAGCTGGCATCTTAATTACTAAAACATTGATATTGATTATTTTTTACATTTTAATATCGAAGCCTTGTACAAGCTATCTATAATATTATAAGCCAATTTCCTACCTAACCTAAACATCAGTCAGTTTGTACTCGCAACGCGATGCGCTACATCTCAATGTTGCGCGTATCACGTGGCGCTCGCGTCGGGTCCTTGTTGCTGCAACAGCGTCCAGTACAGACCGCGGCGTCTCACTAACTCGTCGTGTGAACCGCTTTCTGCAACCACGCCTGGAACATACAGTGTAACGTATCATCATCTGCTTAGTTTTTCCAACTATGTTGTGGTTGGTTTCCAGTCTAACTGGATAGAGGTGAATACCAGTAATTTAGATTAGAACGACTACCTGCCTGACGGCCACAACAAAGTCACTGTGTAACACGATAGCATAGCAATTATTATGAGCCAGCAACCTGTCAGCAATAGCGATGTTTCATGGGCAGAAAACTGATAATTCTATTTAGTCCCTCAGTGAGATTATTAAATAATATTGCAGCCGTATTTTTTGTTTTATCAAATAAATACAAATTGACAAAGATAAAGCGCATCAAAGTTCAGGAGTAGGGGCTTGTGACGTCACGTTGTCGGGAATAAAGTGTAGCACACCGTGACGGGGACAACGGGAATACATCGATATTTCAACGCACTGTATCGTCGTATTTTTTTGTTTACGTGGCAAAAGTAAAAAAAATGTGTCCAATATTTTTAGGTTATCTAACTGATGGGACTAAATAGATATTTTTGTCAATTACCCTATTTTAGGTTGTGATGAAAAATCGTCACACTAGCTATCTTGTCGCTATCTCTAATAGTCTCTTTCACTAACGTCACTTTTTACATGTAGTCAGTTTCCCAACTCGTCTCAAGCCATATTAGTAAAGTGGTAGTGGTCAAGCGCGAGCCTATATTCATCATATCAGCCGAAAGACGTCCACTGCTGGACATAGGCCTATATTAGATGAATAAATAATAATATTTCGTCTCTTTCCAACTCGTCCGAAACTTATGTTTATTCGGATTCTGCCTAAATATGGAGACTGCCTTCAAGGACAGGTTCAAGCGCTCAGCCATGGCCACCCGGTGAGACCGAGGCCAGGTAGCGCGCGCGTCAGATACGTATCTCTTAGCTAAAGTGCTGTCGTCTGCATACCCAACATTGTTATTAGCAGAACATTTATGTGGAGCAAGAACAATGTTGCTGAGAGTACCGACCCCTATAGGACCGCGGCATTTATATCCAGTTGATCTGACCTCGTATTGCACGGGGACCCATTTACTTTATAATTTTGTACGTTACTGTACATAGAACATACGCGTCAGACGAGTTGGAAAAGAGACAAAATACGGCTTGAGACGAGTTGGGAAACTGACTACATGTACAAAGTGACGTATTAGTGAAAGAGACCTATTAGAGATAGCGACGAGATAGCTAATGTGACGAGATGTCATCACAACCCTATTTATGACTAGATTGATTCAGAAAACAACATCACATCTGTATTTTCCGCAGGTATAGGCGGAGGTGTACCACCGCCACTTATATTTGGTCAATCCCACCGCACTATTCCCAAACCATTCACACCCAGATATCCATCAATTAATGAGATTGTCTGCTGAGGACATTCCAGATTGGTAAAAACTCAAAGACAATGCCCGACCCTGAAATCGCATTCAGCATTTCATGTTCAATAATAGCACTTTTTGTTTTCACTTTTTCAAAATATTATGATGGGGACGACCTAGGAATGGAACCCAGAATCTCATGATCAACAGTAATGCATATGACAATCGGACCTCAGAAACTGGTTATTCAAGAAGCCTGTGTCAAAATTCGACTAGGTTTAATTCAGTCTTTTCTAAAGTACCAACTTATTTCTAATAAAATATGTCTCAGAATTTAGTAATAGATACGTTACCTTTGTCGATGACGCAGATGACGTCAGCATGCCTGACGGTCGCCAGGCGATGCGCGATGATGATGGTGGTGCGGTCTGCTGCGGCCGCCTCCAGGGCTGCCTGCACCGTCTGTGAGCGAATAGAATAGTCTGTTAGATACCACTGACTGACATCATATAGGCGGGATGGAAGTCTCTGACACAGTCTGTGTTTCTTGATAGCTATAAACTGTGGATCTTTAAGCCCAGACGAAGAACCTATTCAAGGTTACTTCTAGGCAAGATTCGGACACCGTCTGTGTGCGAGTATAGTCTCTTAGACACCACTGACATAATATAGGAGTGTCGGAATTCTCCGTCAGAGTCTGTGTTTCTTGATAACCTGTGGGTCTATAAGACGCAGATACCCTCCGGTAGCTGATTTTAAAATGAAAATCACTTCTAAATCTAAATCTGGTCGTAATTTTTTGGAAAAAGTATATGTTTTTCTTGTAATTGTTTATAATTTTATGGTGTACAATAAAGTATATTCTATTCTATTCTATTCTAAAACGTAAACAACTACAGACATATCTCGGTTCTTTCTGCCCTGTCAAAGATCTTGGAACGGATTTTAAACAAAAGTCTCGTCAGTTTCCTCGATAATTAAATATTTTTTAACCCCCAACCAATTTGGTTTCCGAAAGGATATGAGTAGGTACTGAAGATGCAATAATGGCTCTGTCTGACTATGCAGTTAGGACTTTTGACAATAAGCGAAAATGTCTTAGTATCTTTCTTGATTTATCTAAGGCCTTTGATACCGTTACTGCGCTGGCCTTACTGAATAAGATGGAGGGCATTGGAATTCGAGGTTCGGTGCTGTTCTTTAGGGACTACCTAAAGAATCGCACTTAAGTTGTTAAAATCGGACAAAATGTGAGTGAAGAGCTTCCCATTACATACGGTGTGTCTCAAGGAAGCATACTGGGTCCCACTCTATTCCTTATCTATATAAATGAACTCTGTGAACTGCGCATTCAAAATTGTAATGTCATTAAATATGCCGATGATACTTCCCTGCTTTTAGATGGAGTAGACTGAGCCCAGTGCTATCGGCTACCGAGAAAGCGTTTACAGGACTCACTCTAAACGTCAGTAAAACGGATTATATGCCATTTGCTATCAGGACAAATTCCTTGACTCTTAAAGCCCAAATATGTACGCCTTCCACCATTTGTGACTGCCCGGCAATCTCTAAATCCACTAGTGTCAAATACCTAGGCGTACATATTGACCAACATCTCAATTGGTATAAACACCTAGACATACTTACTGGTAGAACTGCAGGCTAATTTACATTTTTTTATAAGTCTGCTGATGGGTAAGTTATCTGACAAGGACAAAAAAACGACAATCGCACCACAACCGCCGGGCGTATTTTATTTCTTTTTGAACTCGGTAAAAATTTAAGAGTTTTATAATTATATATGTTATACAGTTAAATTGCATAAGTAATTATTCAAATTGGGATGAGAATTAGCACTTTTTGAATGTAAAAAAAATTGCAAAGGCATTAGAATGATGATGATGATTCTGTTACTTCTATATTAAGATCAATCCGACCAGTTCTAACAAGAAGTCGAGACAGACAAGAAAGAAATGGGATTTCTTATTCGCCCTCATTATTGGAATCAGCTATCTTAAGATAAGCATCACGTTTTACAAAATTTGCTGGCTGTCAACTTAATTTTTAATTAAAATTTTTAACTGCATTTGATATCGTTTAGCCCAGAATTGATGTCTGGACTGTTGTTGACCATGGATATGACCTGATCCTGTGGTATACAGACCTGGTAAAAGAATAGTGAGACTTACCTTCTCGCTAGTGGCATCCAGCGCAGACGTGGGCTCGTCCAGCAGCAGTAAGGCAGGTCGCCGCACTAGCGCTCGCGCGATGCCGAGGCGTTGCTTCTGTCCGCCCGAGAGAGACGAGCCGCTGCCGCTGCCGAGCACTGTGGCGTAGCCCTGGAGAGAAGAAAAATACAGCGCAAATAAATAAATAGTACAGTTCGGTAATAAGAATTGAAAATTATGGCTACCACCTACTTTTTCCATAATTTTATTACTCTAGGGACGTTTTAACTTAATAATACTTTACATTGGCATTGTGGCAGCAATTTTAATTTGGGCGAAGAGTAGCGTCTGTAGCGGAACTAGCCTTTATTTTGGCTATCAGCATCATTCCCCTCGAGTTTTACAATACAAGAATAACTGCCAAGCAATGGAAGCATACAATCTAGTCAATACCACAGACAAATTGTTGATAAGTACACTTTGGATAAGTAATTTGTAAGTACCTACATTTTCATTTATTATTAAATGAATATAGTGAGTGTGTGAGTTTGTATGTGAGTGTATGTATATTTATGAGAATGTGCAGGTGTTGAGTGGCCTATGTATATGAGTATGTATAGGTGCGAGTGTGAGTGTAATTATGTGGTGAGTGTGTGGGTGTGAGTATGCATGAGTGTATAGGCGAGCTACGTAGAGTGTATCTTCGTTATCTGAGGCCAAATCGTTAAAATCAATTAAAGCTGTTTGTTCGGCGAATCTAAATCTAGTAATTGTCGCCACTAGATACTTTCTAGAGTCCCCATCACAGCTCCGTATTTGGTTCCCTTTGTTACCGCGTCATACTCGTATTAACGCAGTTTTTTCTGTAACAGTTTTAAGTACCTACCTTAGTAGCATCATTCAGGAGTATCAGCATTTTAACTAAGTAGTAGTCGCTAACGCTACTGCTTAACATGAGGTCTAGGGTTAGATGCCCAGGTCAGGAAATGCGTTATTGGGTTTTCCCCTATCTGGAATTTGGGTTCTTGCTGCACACTTACCATGGGCAGTCCCGTCACAAAGCCATGCACATTGGCCTGCTTGGCCGCCTCGATGATCTCGTCCATGGGCACGTCTCTGCTGTTGTCTCCGTAGGCGATGTTCTCCTGTATGCTGCGCGAGAACAGCGAAGGTTCCTGCTGCACCAGCCCCAGCTGTGCGCGCAGGCGCGGGAGAGTCAGGTCACGTTTGATGTTCTTGTTGTCTAGGCTCTGGAAGGGCAGAAAATGTGGGTATTCAAATTGGGCTGAGAATAACAATTTGTGTAAAAGACAGTAAACCCAAGTGAGATATGTAATTTTTTCCACTACCTTGTCTATTATGTATGACATTGCCTAAGAAATTCGTTTCGAAATATGAATATTTAGACACAATATTATAAAACAAAAATTAAAAAAATACAAAATTATGTAATTATGTAACTGGCTGAATGATACCGATCTCTCGAAAAAGCGCGTTTTGATTTTGTGTATATAGTCTGTGGTTTTTAGTCTGAACGTTTCTAATAAATTGTTGTTGGAACTTATTTGCATTTAATTAAGTAAGCTCATCAGGCAGTGGAAAAAGAATCGTTCGTGTCTCGCATAAAAAGGCTTTATTTTAATACTCGCAAATTGGCTACATCGCTCGTGTTAAAATCTCGACTTCTTATGCTCGACACGAAATGTACTATTAGGGTAATGTGGTGTATTGGGAGGATTTTTAGGCAATGATATCATCATTATATTAGCTAAAAGACGTACACTGCTGAAACCTTCGCAAGTGTCGCCACATTAACATGTCCTGTAAATTCTCGCATCCAACGCAATGCAAGAGTTAATATACTTTTACATAAAATTAATTCACTTGAGAGCCATCAGAAAAGTGGCTATAGTCCAAGTTATAAAATAAAAGTCTGGCCACAAATCACTTGCCTTAATCATAATCCTAGCTTTTTAATGTTCCCACTGCTGGGGTATAGGCCTCCTCTCTATGAGACAGGGAATGGGGAAACAATCTCAGCAGTAGCCCAGAGTGCTTGACTCTGGGAAACAGTAACAAATCGCAAAAAAAAAACAAAATAACAGTTGTTAGTCCCCTTGGTATTTAGCTGCACCTAAATGCTAATTCGGCAAGGCAAAGGGTTCGACCGCCATCAATTGATCAATCACATGCGAGATGAGCGATAAGGATTTCCGTGCGTCTTTGCCTTGCTTGCCTGCTGCACTGACCACCACATAGTGTGAAAAGTTTGGAAAGAAGAAAAATGGTTATAATGCACTCACCACAGTCCCGTTATCAGCATCATAGCTTCTCATCAGCAAGTTCAGCAGCGTGGACTTCCCGCAACCACTGGGGCCCACCAGGGCCACCGTCTTCTTAGGAGGGACCCTCAGGGAGAGGCCCCGCAGTACCGGCGCGTTGGGCCGAGACGGGTACGCGAACGATATGTTGGAGAACTTCACCTCGCCTACTGCAGCCTGGAATGATAAATGGATATTGATGTACACTAATAATAACGTAGGCCCAAACACACTGCCTTGTGGTATTCTTATTGCGAGAAATTCTACAAATTTTCAAAAAAAAAAATAACCTTCACATGCTGACGAACGTTCAACAAGGTAATAACGAAACAACAATTACCGAGCCGCTTTCGTGTATTGCTTCTAGATTGTTCAGAAGAACGGGAATAGAGACTGTGTCTAAAGCTTTTGAAAAGTCCAAAAATACTAAAATAGTTTTCGGTTAATATCTATAGATTGAATCATAGTTGTTATCAAATCGATAACAGCATTTTCAGTTGATTTATCACTTAAAATTCGTAATGTTTCTTAGAAATAATATTGTGTTTGGTTAGATAACTGGATAGTTGTTTATTTATCAACTTTTTAAAAACCTTAGATGTGTGATGTGAGAACTGAAATTGGCCTTTAGTTACCGACAGTCTCTCTCGTCACTCTTAAAAATTTAGTTACGTTTTGTGTTCGGTTTATAGCAATCAAATTATTTGAACTCAAACACAATAAATTGACTGAGGAAATCTATTTATCAATCAATTTACTGGGCGTTGCTGCCAAGAATAGGGATTCTTGGTAGTGTGAGGAGTGATATGAAGGAAAAGGGAGTCAGTAATAGCGTGACAGGTGACAGAACAGTATGGAAGAAGAAAACGTGTTGCGCCGACCCCAAGTAACATGGGATAAGGGCAGGAAGATGATGATGCTGCCAAGAATAGGGATGTTAAGAGAAAATTTGTTTTTTGTCCGTCAGGCAAATTAATAAAAAAATACACGTATTTTTTCTTTTGACACGTAAACTGAAAGTGAAGACGATATAACCCTCACTCCTAAAATTTGAAGCCTCGTGCGTCTTTATAATTTTTTATTGATTTGGTAAAGCAAAAAATACGTGTCTAATATTATTTGGTAATAATGACGGACCAAATAGATTTATAATTTTTCTAAGCAGGAAACATCGCTATTGTAAACAATAATTTAACTTTTCTCTTGTTGACACAAGTCACAAAATAGTCCTTACCCATTTGTCATCATCGTGAGCAGTGGGCTCCGTCACAACCGTGGGCTCCCGGCGCAGCGCGCGTACGATCCTGCCGCCGGAGCGGCGCGCGGCCGCGAAGCTCGGCGCGAACGACAGCGCCGCCGCCAACATCCACGCGCCATAGATCAGCGCTTCTGATACACTGAGGAAGAATACTGGGGTTTAGTATTTATTGAAAATCATTATCATCAGTCTTGAATTGCCTACACATCCAGGCTGTGGTGGTGGTTTTTCGATCATTGATATCAATGATGTCTATATTGCAGTCACATTACACTAGCCTAGAAACTGGCAAGACTTAAGAACCATAAATTCTAAGATGTGTGACATCCATCTACCCGCATTGGGGGTGGAATAAGGTCCATACCCTCTCACTGAGAAAAGGCCTGTGTCCCAGCAGTGGGATCGTTCAAAGGCTGATTCTTATGTTATGCCTAACGTAAAAGTACTTTTAGACTTGCATCCCCTAGAAGATTGTCAACGAATTAAGTCATCCCGTGTATAGTTTAGTTACTGCAACCAAATAAAAAAACTAAACTAATTTTAAAAGGCTTAGTTATTAGAAAATACTAAATATCAATATTGGAATCTCAAAAGGTTTTAGAGGCGTGAATAAATATGATAATTTCTAGAAGATCAAAAGTTTCAATATAAATAAAGGATGAAAGGTACTCACAGTATAGCATACTCATACGGCAGGTCCTCTCTGGCTATCAGATAGCCAGCATACGCCAGCGATACGGCGTATCCTATCGTTGGGGAGCACACACAGACGCCGTACACCGGCCCCCGCACGCGGCGGGACGGCGCCGAGCGAGCCTCGGCTTCCGAGAGGGACACTGAGTAACGCGCGAGGATGGTTTCTTCTACACCTGTAGGGGAAAACATAACATTACTAAATACGAAAAACTAAAACGAAACCGGTTCATCGGTTGGAGAACTACGATACCACAGACTGACCCAAAGATAGAAGACACAAGTCAAACTTATAACACTCTTCACTCAATATATCGTCTTCAAAATCGTAACTTGGTATGTGTGGTAAAAACCAGATTAGTTATTTTTCCACAAAACAGCAATGATTTATTCCGGTTTGAAGGATATGGGTGAGTAATAAGTATGTGTCTAGCAATATTGTCGTGCTGTAATTTGCGATGCCTAAATTGTTTGAGCACATTTAGCACGCTCTTACATTCACTCAATTCATATCGAGCTCGCTTCGCTCGCTCTTGTATTAGCTAAGTGCATATGGAGACGTATACTAACCAAGACTATGCACAGTGCGCACATTGAGCACAGCTTCAGTGGCCACTCTGCTCGCTTGCTCCAGCGCGGCTCGCTCGCGTCGCTCCGCTCGCTTGTTCACGTAGCCTTCCAGGTAGATGCCGCCCATCACCTGCAACAATTTGTCATATTTGAATTTTTGTCTCAAATATTGATAATTAAACAAATATTAACTTCATAAAAATGTAGAATAGATCATTTTCAGAATGACTTCAATATAATGTTTAAATTAAGAGCGTTAATTATTCGCATTTCAGCTTTTTTTTTTATAAATAATTGAATATTTGTTTAACTAAAACGAGAATGTAGAATGTGCAAAAATTGTGGACAAACAACCATTCTTTTTCCTACTATATTGTTACCAGATTTTCTAAGGCATTCAAGACCACCTGTGTACCATTATGTTGCATGAAATTTTAATAAATAAATATGTTTCAGATTTTGTTTTTTATGACTTATCGTGCTATGGATGTAAGTAAAGTATACTCACACAAGGCACAGACAGAAGACTGACGAGCGTCATCTTCCACGAGTAGAACATAGCCAATCCGACGCCCAGCGTCATTGTACTAATGCCCTGTAACATTGTGCCGAGGCGGGTACCTGTGAAGAGAATTCAGAACTTGAGATCACCATCATCATTCTCCTGCCCTTATGACAATTTAATAATGGCTGGCGAAGCATGTCTTCTTGCAAACATTTCTATATGCCAGCATCTTAATTGTCACTTCCATTCTAGAAATTATTAGGATTATCATCATTAATCAGCTAAAAGGACATCTACTTCTGGATACCTAAATACCTTTCTCGGCGAAAAACATGCCCATTTAAAGATCCCAGATTAAAGAACTATTTTATAATGTATGTTTTAAAATAATAGTGGTCCTAGAATGTTTCCCTGAGGAACTCCATAAATAAAAATTTTTTCATCGACTTAGTTATGAAGAGATTTTCTGATTTTTTGGCAGTGGCGGAAAATAAGAGATAACAATCGATGATAACTCTGTCTCTTAAAACTACTATTTTGTATAAAATAGGTACATCAACAGTGTCGAAAGCTTCAGACAGATTATTTTTGTCTATAAATGTTAGGAGATAAACTTACCAGTAGCTCCTTGCACGGCCGCGCAGTCTGTAGCAAGTCGTGCACAAAGCGCACCCACCGAGTTTTGAGATAGGTCGAACCAACCTTGTTCCTGAGATTATGAAACATTTTTATATTATTATAAATTTCGATTAGAACCACTAACAGATTGTACGAAAGGGTTCACTAGGGATTCATTTTTATTGGGCAGGTCTTGCATTTGTGTAATTTAATTTTTTCATATTTTCTCAGTCGCTGATCAGAGTTTAGAAGATTGTGGTGTTGCCTCGGAGAGCATGTGCAGTCATTGGTCTAGCATCTTTATCTCTCTAGTCGTGTCGGATTGTCGTCCTATCGGACTATGAAGGTTATGGAATTTATCCATTGATATTGACCGCTATGGCCGAAATTTCGTCGGGAGGACTATTACTGTAAAATAAGTGTCTACATACCTGCACGAGATAGTTACTGAACGTCATCTGCCGGAGCCTGTCGGTGAGCCTGGAGCCCGCCAGGTTGAAGAGCCACGCCTGCAGGAAGGTGACCAGGCCGCACGCCGCCGCCACGCCTGCGAACAGGCTCGCGTACAGTTGTGACTGCGACAGGATTGTGGCCTTGTCTGAGAGCGCAAACATCTGGGGAAGAGAATAATTCGTTAGTTCATTTATTTATTTAATTGAATCTTCATACACATACACAGAACAATGGCAGTCTTAATGCGTTAGGCCACAAGTCAACCAAGGGTGGTGAAGAGATATCGTGGCAGATGCATTTTTATTTATTTATTAACTTTACGCACACAAACGTACAGAAACGGACATGATGCCTAATAAGTTGGCTATGAGACTATTTTGAGATATGGAGTTCCTCAAGGAAGAATTCTAGGATCACTATTATTTTAAAACTTAAATTGTATAAAACGTTGTGTTTTTCTGGCGGTTATGCATGTATAATAGTGGATGTCTTTTAGTGATGATAAACCTGCCATATTTAAACAGCACAGGTTTATATTACAGTCGCATTGTAAGGTCTAGAAGCACGGTGCGGTCCTCCTGAAGTGTGTTTTACACAAAACGAAAGCATTGTAGAAAGAGATTTGAAATGTATTATGTTGCAGCCCTCCAAAACGTTCGTAAACTTTATACCCGTCACACAAATTCCATATCATAGAGATTATAGCTGTCCTGGACTAGACTTTAGCGTTGAGCTGTAGGATACTCACTCCATACAACTGCGAGAAGAGCAACGCGAACACAGGCATAGAGGCGCCCACCAGGAGGGAGGCGATCGCTCCACCGGTGAGGAGCGGCCACTCCGGCGCGTTGAGCTGCAGGAGCGACCAGCTCGACACGCCCGGCTCCTTCACTTGGGAGGGCTCCTCATCTTCGTCGTCGGGTTCCTGGAACAGAAGAACACAGTAAGAATAAAACATCAACAGAAGTGATAGAAATACATGTATTAAATCAATTGAGCAGGCAATTAAGTAAAAATAGTTGAATTATTGTTGGTTAATGTGGCGACGCTTGGGACTTCTCCTACTTCTAGTAGGTTATGAACGACATTTATCAGAAATGATACTGATATAGTTGGAGAAGATGTGGACCAGATTGCTTTAAAAAAATAATCACATTCTGTACTGCACACAAAACATAAAAATAAAAAACAGGAGAACAGCAGCAGAAAAAGAAGATACAGTCATTCATGAAGAGAAAGATACAGTCATTATTATAAAGATTAACAAGAAATTTTAATACCACAGAATAACAGTAATGTTAGGGGAGACAAAGACAAACAATACAGAAGTGATATTTAAGACCTGAGTGAATACTCACAATATGGTTGAGGGCATCAGCAGCGGCGTAGGGCACGTGAGCAGACGACACGGTGCTCATACGGATGGAGCTGCGGGGGAAGCGGTGCATGGACTCTGAGGAAGAAAAACAATATAAGTATTAATAATATATATGAACATAATGAAGTTACATTAAATGTCTTGTTGTTATTTCCCCTGTTCTTTGTCCCTGTTGTTTGTACTCTGCTGTTATTTTTTGTATTGCTGCTGTTATAAGCTACCCACACAGATACAACAAACCAAAAAAGGATATAATTTCAATGATGACGACCAGTCGGAAAACTCTATCTGTCTGTAATTCGTGTTAATCGGCAGTACTGAATTGTGACTTTAGAAAGTTCATATATCATACTAGTTTTCAGCAGCATCTGGGCAGACTAGAAGCCCTGGCCCCGACATAGTTGAGAATAGACTAGGCAGATGATGATGAACAATAGCAGTACATGTTACTCACCCCGAGTAGACTGTCGACTGATGCACCTGGTGAAGTGCTGTACGTCATCAGCGCCGGTGACGTCATCATCGTCTAGTTCAGGCTCCGAAGACAACGTTGTGGCGATACTCCTGGAAATAATAGGAACATAAATCACGACTGTAAAACCTGAAGGGTTAGACAGGTAGAATGCTACATACACATTTCAGTTATGTTTAAGTCAACGAGAACGAACTTATTGCCGTCAATCGGTAAAAAAATCAGACAGCAAGCTGTGACTGAGAAAAATCCAGGTATAGAAATAGGACTAACTTTGTCGACCTATGTAGAAAAGCTGAAGAATCTATCGATAAAGTAGGACATAGGAGAGCGAGCGAAGCGAACACAAAACATTTAGCAGTCACGGGCTCCGTTTGCGATAATTTTGGTCGACGATGGAGCACACTTGATTCTGTAGTACTTACTTCTTATCTTATCTTGTGGAGGGGCCGAGAAATAACTCGGACACTTCGACCCATTGGGATCTATCGTGGTCCCCTGAATACCCTATTCCTCCCCAATCTCGTTGAAAACTCCTTTCATGAATTTAACAACGAGACTAGGAGACATGAGCCTTCTGGTTTTGGATATCCAACCACTAGCCAGTGCATCGCATGTGCACAGAAGCTGCTCCATGCGCTCCGTATGTTCCCCACACAACCTGCACATGGGTGTCGCGGTTAGACCCATCTTCATGAGCATGTCGTTGGTTTCAAAGTGCCCAGTAAAGGCCCCAAGCAGGTAGCGGATTTGCCCCTTGCTCTTATTCCAAATGCATTCCCGTGCTTTGAACGTAGAGCCCACGAATTTGTGTATCCTACTTACTTGCTGGTCATATCCTCCTGCGTTAACTTCCAGTACATGCCCCTCTTGTCCATGAGCTCCTGGTGTGTGCCCTGCTCCAGTACGGCGCCCTGCTCGATGTACACGATGCGGGAAGCGTTCACGATGGTGGACAGGCGGTGCGACACCACCAGGGTGGTGCGGCCTACGCTTGCGGCATCTAGGGCAGCTTGGACCTGGTGACATAGGGACATTATAGAATCAACTTAGGTCAAGTTAAGAAGTCCACAAAGATTCTAGCAGTCACTCAATCTAACGGACGCTAAGATAAAAATGTTAAATTTACAAAAAAAAGTGAGCGTCTTTAAAACGAACGATTACGTTTTTAAACTTTTTATTCACAGAAAAGTTGAGTATCCCCCCTCCTCCTCCTATTATGTACTTAGTGAAATGACTGGCAAGGGAGAAAGAGAACTCGGAGCTTGTAGCCCTACTCTTCTTCAAGACAGATGTCTTTTCATCTATGCTCTTCACGACAGATGGTTTGAAGAGCACAAATAAATTTGAACAAGGGTCAGGACCAGTTGCAGTAATGCCAGCATTAAACGTCATCCAACTGAAGGACAGGATTGATAAAAGACAGGAGAATGATGACGAAGATAAAGGGCAAGATAATGATAATAATACAGGACAGGATAAATTATTAGGATGATAACAGGGGTCAGGAGAATTGTGAAGACGAAGTATCACCACATACCTGTCTCTCAGCAGCTGGATCAAGAGCCGACGTTGGTTCATCTAACAGCAGTATGGCCGGTCTCCGCAGCACCGCGCGGGCGATAGCCAGTCGTTGCTTCTGTCCGCCTGAGAGCTGCGACCCGCCCGAGCCTAGCAGAGTGTTGTAGCCCTGGAGGATTGACAGGAGTTTCGAATTACTGCTTTCCGTAAAGTGGAAGACAGGCTAAACAGTGGAAAGTCTCTTGTGCAGACACATTTAGCCCGTTACATTTAATTCACAAGGTGTAATACTCCAGGGAGTCTTGAAAATAATAAAAAAATAATTATGTTTCATTATTCATTACTTGGAAGGTTAACTCTCATGTTAAAAGCAAACTTTTTCTCAAATCTCTACTGACACTTTCTCAATTGAAAAAGACAATAACTCTTTCCCTGACCTGGGAATCGAACCCAAGGCCTGATATTCTGCAGTCGCGCTTTTAGTTGGTTTCTAGGACGAAATATCTGCGATGTCTTTGTATTGACACCGCCCAGGGGGCCATCGGCTTGTCTGTCATCCGAACTATTCATATAAGTTAATTGCTGCTTTGTTTCCTGAAACTGAAGCACAGGAGCGACGCCACGAAAAAGCAATTATTTTTTGGGACAATCCCACCGCACGATTCCCAAACCACTGCAACTCCTGAAAGCCAGAATCAACAGTGGCGACTAACAGAAAAGCGCCGAGGCAATGAAGTTCGACGAAGTCACGGAGAATGAATTTAACTGTCTTGGATCGCGCAACGAAATTCATCAGAAAATAATAACGGAGGAGTAGGAAAAAATAAAAATTTCCATTGCCACGAGCTAAAAGCTAGTCTAATTAAGAAAATATTTGCCCACGTTGAGCAAGCGTGGTTATAAATGCTCGTACCTTCTCTATATCAGAAGAGGTATTTGCCCTGCAGTGGAACAGTAACACGGTGATGTGTTATGTGTTATGTGTTGATACTCACATTAGCAAGCTTGGTGATAAACTGGTGAGCGTGTGCGGTCTTAGCAGCAGCGATGACGTCATCGTCGCTGACGTCATCCAGGCCGAACGCGATGTTCTCGCGGATGGTGCCCGTGAACAGCACCGGCTCTTGGCCGACCACACCTAGGAGGAGAAGAAACTTATTGTGAATATGGATGAAGTGGTGAAAGAACTGGTATGATACTGGTATCAAATGTAAGTAGTTAACAACATGAACTGACATGCTTTGGTAAATTCCAAATTCTGCAAAAAGTCGTATTTAAACGAATAATATTCTCGTCTATACGTGTCTTTGAAAATTTCATTTTTCTCAAGTACAAACAAAATTAATAAAACAAAAAAGTTTTTTTAAATGGAAGGACTCAATCTCAATCAGTTCAAAGAATTTGATCCTTTCAAGCGAAACTATCGGCTAGTGTAATAATACAGAGTATGTTCTTTGAAATTACTGTTTAATTACTGGTACCTTACCTATTCTAGTTCTGAAGTGATGTAAATCCAGCGCTTTCAGCTGATGTCCGTCCACAGTGACGTTCCCACTCTCGGGCTCGTACAAGCGCTGCAGCAGCTGCAGGAGCGTGGACTTGCCGCAGCCGGAGCCGCCCACTAACGCGATTGTTTCTCCCGCTCGTACTCGGAGAGAGAGGCCGCGGAGGACCTGGGGAGGAAGAAAAGTAAAAAATAATCTTTTTATGTCTTGGTTTACTGGAATCTGAACTAACACCAGGTTGTCAGAAGCTATATATTTTTCCGGCACCTCGTTTTTATGTAGTACCCATAAAATTCAACTTCCTTTCTTTTTCGTTTCTCCTAGCTAATTACGAGTAGGTACACGATATAACATTGACAGACATTCTTTCGATACTACTGCATGCTAGCAGCTTTACTATTTAGGTCCTGGACATCAATCACTCAGCATTGGGTAGATACGGGTTGAAGAAGAGAGGAATACATTGAGAGGGAGAGTAAGAGAGAGAGAGAGAGAAAGATATAAAATTACTTCATAAATTAAACATACCTTAACATCAGGCCTCGAAGGATAATTGAAGTACAGATTCTCGAAAGTAATATCTCCTCTAAAGGCGTCCGGTCTGACGCCCGTCCTGTCCAACGCGTTGATGTTAGAAGTTCTCTGCAGCAGCCGGAACAGCGAGCGGGCGGCGCCGCGCGACGCGCTGAACATCTCCAGGTGCGGCTGGCACATCGCCACGTTCTGCGCCGCCATGAACGTTAGGAACAGGATCTGCAAAGAGAGATATCATTTGTAGGTTATTAAAATTGATATTTGATATCTAGTGGTCACAAGTGTACCTAAGTTTTTCGATAATGGACTATACGGACTATTTACTAAATGAAGATCGATCGCTCTTGGTTCCGTTCCACAGCCATAGATGGTGTTAGCAGCGACTTGCAAGCAAAAGGGTTGACTCGGTTCGAGAGAATTATTTTTATTTGAATATTTATTTTTAAAGTTTCATTGTACCAAAATGTATTGAAAAAACTGATTTAAAACCGCGATATCTATTGGAATCAATTTTAAATGATCCGTTCAAATAATATTTAAATGTGAATTAAGAGCCCAATATTCCATAATTGTGTGCGAGGAGAGTTGATTAAACAAGAACATATTTTTTTATGATCAATTCTAGAAATAGTACGTTACTGCATGGGCCAGCAAAAGAGGCATTGATGGACGAACGTGTAAATGAAGGCCGAGGCAAAGCTGTGGCACATATACGTAAGTCAATCTATGCCTAGTTGTGGCCAAGGCTTGTATAGTATACTTTTCTCAAATAATGCGTGGAAATATAGAAAGCTGTATACCTAAAGAAAAAATGAACACTTTAACGCAATCAGTTAACCAATGATTTCAATGTAATGTAATGTTTCGTTATCATAGGTGTCTTTATTTTTACAATTTATTGTGACACATCGTTACTTTTATAAGGTAATTTATATAAATTAAAAATAACAATGGACCTAATACACTTCCTTGTGAGACTCCGTATTTAACTATTTGTTTCTTTGATGAATACGTTTCTTATTTTTAAGTGTGAATGTTTACTATAGAAATTTCTGTTTATTGTTTCCGGTGTTTTAGATATGACTTTATGATATACCAATAGCTAGGCGTACCCTCTGCTCGAAGGGCTGCAGGAGTCTCGGTATGTAATGACCCCTATCCACAGAAGGACCTCAGCAAGCGTAGTTAAACCTAATGACCGATGATCTAGTCATGGCTGCCAGAACCCGCTGGATGCGAGCACCACTTGGGTGAAGCCTATGTTCAGCAGTGGACGAATTTCGGCTGAAATGATGCTGATGATGACTCACCGTGACCATGACCCCAGGGTGATACTCCTGCTCGTCAACAGGCAAGTCCATGTCGCGGACGCACAGCACGGTGCCGTACGCGAACACGATGGCGTTGAGCGCGTACGTGAGCAGCCAGCCCAGACCCGCGCCCGCGCCCGCCCACACGCCGCGAGACCGCGCGTGTGTGGACGCGGCCGACAGGCTGCTGCTGTATCTGTGGGGAGGAGGAGAGATATAGGGACGACTGCAGTGATGCTTGTGTATGTATGTAATTATTAATTTAGGATTTTAGTTATATTATAGTACTAGCTGCTCCGGCAAACTTTATTTTGCCATAAAAACATTAATCATTCAAAACACAAAACATTCATCTACCCTACTCCTACCTATCCTACCTAACCGTACCTACCCTACCTTACCTACCCTACCCTACCTACATACCTACCCTACCTATGTAGGTAAGGTACCAATTTTTTTTTCATATGATCCTTCTCCGAACAATAACAAACACAACAAAAATAGAATAAGCTAAATTGGTTCAGCCGTTTACGCGTAATGCCGTGATCAAGGGAAATAGGGATTTATATATATATATATATATATTTATATACAGCCAGAGGCGGCTGGTGGATCACAGAAGTGGTGGTGCACTTTATCAGCTCACTAAGTATTCAAATTAAAAGTTGTAATAAAACAAAATTTTATCTATACCTACTACCTATTGTTTTTATTTTTTATAAATATAGGTACTTACGCCAATTTTTTTTCGCAGTGAAATGTTTGTACTGGTACCTTTTTATTAAAATTTGGTAGGTATTGATAATTTTTCTTTTCAATGTTTAGCACAGAAACTCAGAAAGTGCATTTAACCAGTCCTGGCACATGGTGTTTCTGGGAAACTTTTTAATTCTCTTTAGTGTCAAAAACTCACACACACTGTAACTGTGTCCCACAACTCAGTAAGTGATCAGTAGGTTTTCTTACCCCGGTCACTCACATGTGAAGGGCTCTCAGAAATTCATTCTCTAACTAAGCGGATATGCAAATGGGTTCGCATACTCAATTTGCGAACCCGTTTGCGCTTCCTCCTACACTTGTTTACGAATGTCTGTCAGTCTTGCTTGCGATTATGTGAATAATGGAGAATGAGGATGATTTTAATAGTGCGGTTGAACTGTTTTAACTATGTTACCTATGTACCTTTTATAAGTGCTCCCTATAAGCAGCCATTAGAGAATTTCTCTTCTTTTTTAATTCGTCAATGGAACATTTAAGAGAAAATTATTTTTTAATTCTTTCCCAGGCGTCATTAACAGCCGTTCTGTTTTTATGGGATTTCTTTTGAGAATCCCTTATGGTCGATTCATTTTGCAGGAGTTCAATGAACTCTAGCACTTTGGTGTTGCTCCAGTCCATGATGAAGTTAGTTTAAGTACCTTCGCTACACAGAAGAATTCACGAACTATGAAAATGGCGAAACGTCCGTTACCTTCGCAATCGTGTGCACAACTGGTCGCACGAATGTGTGCAGTGCTGCCAACTCGTCTAAGCAAAAACGCGCTGTTAGCTCTTTAAAAAAGCGCTAGAAAGCGCTAAATGGTTGATGATAAAAAAATGCTGTATTTGTCCCCAAATTCAAACAAAACGCCCAATAATTTGAGACTAGGGATGTATAAACCTATTTTTTTTATTGAATCAAGATATGTCATTTAAAAGATTTACACACATTATAGTACTTGTTAAGTAAAAATATATATATATATAAATATTATAGTTATTTTATAAAAAAAAAAAAAAAATCATCATCGTCTGATTCTACCAAAATTGTAGGTTGTTGATCAGTTTTGGACTCCAATTTATATTTATCTGTGGATGAAATTTTCCTCTATACGTCGTTTGGAAGTTGATAGTTTGCGAAGATAATATTTTTTTAAAGAAAGTCCAAAGTTTAAAAAAGCGCTAGATTTAGCGCTAGGCGCTAGAACGCGCTATTGAACAAAAAAAGCGCTAAATCTGGGGCTGAACGCGCTAAGTTGGCAGCACTGAATGTGTGGGAGACTACGCGAAGGATCGAGATTCGCGCGCTTTGATGACTGAAGTATAATACAACTATATATATATAAGTATAGATACGCATTTGTTTAAATTATTTAGTTAGTAAGAATTTACATCTGTTTTATCGTGCACTTGGGTACACTGTCCCCATTTAATCAAACATCTCTATGACACTGAGGTTTGGTGTAAGATAAATTATAGGTTAAGCTCGCCTTTGTACATAAGCTGTCCTACTGTATTTATATATGTATGTTTTTTTTGTACAAAATAACATACATACATATACAAATATGAATATGATGCCTATATGAATATGATACTTGTATGTATAAAGGATCTTACAGACTAGTGTATGTAAGATCCTTTATACATACAAGTATTGCTTTTTGTACTTTTATTTTAAATGACCTACTTAAAATTGTTTAGACACGGGTGATTACAGAAGTTGGCGACGAGAACTAAAGTCTCGAAGAAATTGTTTATAGCAGTGTAGGTACTACTAAGAGTGGCATTTTTACAATTCTAACTTCTACAATAGAGAATTTATCGATAAAAGATTTGATTTTTCATTTACAGAATGTATATGCTGTGTACAACTGACCTGTCCACCTCGATGTTCTCGCCAGCATATGCCCTTACAGTCCTGATGTTAGCGAGCGCTTCCTCCACCACGCGACCTGCTGTTCCATACGCTGTCACTTCTTTACCTGAGAATTTTGTTTGGTACTGTGGACAAGATGGAATGTTACTAAATATCAGATCATTTAGTTCAGCGTAAATTTTAACATTATCCTCCAGCCCTACCTGAAATATTTATGATCGGCGCAACACGCAACTTTTTACATAGATTTATATCTACCGTCGTCTAAATAGTAACCTCCTTTCTAGCTATTACACTTTTCACATAAGTTCATCTATGATTTCTTTGCTTTTATAACCTTCCACTTTCATTCTTATAACTTAGAATTTTCCAGAAACCACACCGTTATCTGCCAACCTTTGTCCAATTTTATCTTGTACCTGGCAATACGCTTCCTCCGTATTACATAGAACTTGAACATAACTGGTGAAATGTAGGTGTCATTATCATCATCTTAATGTTCTCACTGCTGGGACCCAGACCTCCTCTCTGTGAGAGAGGGAATAGGCCTTAATCCACCACGCGGGGCCAGTGCGAGTTAGTGGATGCCACATGTCTTCGAATAATTTGTTCTAGTACATGCCGGTTTCCTCACGATGTTTTCCTTCACCGTTTTTAGAGCAGTGGTGATGAATAATTTACTCAAATTAAAGCGCCTGCCTGGGTTCGAACCCGAGACCTACGACACGTAAGTCGGGACCGTTACCACTGGGCCACCACTGCTCGCTACACCCACGGCGAGCAGTGGTGGCCCAGTACTTGTGAAGCGGCTGTCAATTGTTCGTAACGACTGTTAACGATCTTCGAATGACAACCGAGACTAATGGCTTAATATGCTTTTCGAAGCAGTAGATTCCAAAGTCTATTGGTTATTTATTTTTACCTTAGCCACGAGTGCCGCGACGAATAATGACACAGGCACCACTGACAGCCCCGACAGAGTCAGCTGCCAGCCGTACTGCAGCGCTAGCGCGGAGCCGAACACGACGGTGCCGGCCAGGTTGGCTGTCATCGCTACATGCTCGCCCACGCCACCGCGAAACTTCTCCATGTCTCTGTAGAAGATGATGAAGTAAATGAGTAAAAACATAAAATATGAAAGAAACAAACACAAAGACGTGAGTTTTATTGTAACACTGAAATACGTACATACATAATAATAGTTAAATAATAAAAATAAATAACTAAGTATGAAAAAGACACACGACGTGAGTCTTATTGTTACTCTGAATGATGTACGTAATAATTGAGTTGCTGTTACATTCGCCTGTAGTGATCAAAGAATAAGCGTATATACAATTCGCTAGTTATGTCCTAGTTACATACAATGGGACCTCAGGATATTGCCATCTACTGGCTATAAATCTAAATCCTAAGCTATTTCTCATTACCTAGAGGTACTGAGAAATTCGTAGCGGCATTGAACCATAGAAGAATCTAATCATATTAACATTGGCAGTCTTGCTCCACCCACTGCTGAGTATAGGTTTCATCTCTTTTATACCATGCTCTCCTTGTAATGGCTTTACCACATCCAATTATCGAACCCAAAAAACCTATAAAAACCTAGGTATCAAAGAACCTACAAGCTATTTAAGAACTTTTAAATTAAAACTCACTCAGTTAACGTAGACGCAAAATTCATGGTGGTATTGGTATCAAAGAACGCGATCTCCTGACTGATCACCGAGCGCAGCAGCCGCAGCCGGAGACGAGTGACCTGTAGAGAAACATAACATGCTGTTCATACGTCATGGATAACAATATAAGTGGCAAGAACAGTAAAACATGCACAGATAAGGACCAAGAGTGGGACCATGTGGAACTCCCATTATGACAGAGCTCACGGGTTTGGTCATGTGTTTCCACTAATTATAGTGATAGCTAGGATTCTATTTTAGTTAAATTAAGAATTAATTGATTTTAAATAGTGTGATGTCATCGTTATTATTGACATCATTAAATGCTTATCGATGGATCTATGCTGTCAAAACCCTGAGCTAAGTCTTAAAATGACAAAAAATGTTTGGTATTAGTAGTGGCCAATTACTAGTTATCTTCAATATCCGCAAGTCCACAATAATAGTTTAGATTTTGACAGTGTCGTTATTTTGCTACAAAAACAAATCAGTTTTGCAGCTCAAGTATGTGGTTGACAGTACTGCTCCGTATTTTTTTTTGTATTGGTGTCATGTCAAACATTATGTTCTTAGGTTTGTTTTATGTTAGCAACAAGCAATTATTCTCAAGTGACTTACCATTCTTGCAGCAGCCCATTGTATCAACGCTACAGCTGCAGCTGCTGTGATGATGTGTAACACTATGATGGTCACGCTGGCAGCCGCGAACGCCTGACTGTCTTCTATTAGTGCATCCATGTGTAGCGAGCGGTTACCTGCTGGTCTGTAAATAATAATAAACTGATTATTTACCGTGGACTTTTAATACAATCCATAAAAATCATTATTGACATTTTAAAACAACAAATAAAGACAACCAGTTGTTTCGAGAGGTATCGTGGTTCTCAGTTACTGGGTTGTGGAGGTCAGATAGGCTGCCGTTCTATGTAAAATATACGTACTCGTCTGCACCAGTTAAACAGATCCCGTGACTTTAACTAAGTTTTTAACCCCATCAGCCATTCTGCATGTTAACGATGTGCTCTGCCTACTGTCACTTAAGTTTGTCAATTATTCGGCGTATGTCAGTTAACTTCTTCGGGCCTCTATGATAGCAAAAAATCATAAGTACTTACACTTCTCGCCCCCCGCCAAAAGTCCTGAGCATATACGCGTCCGGCGTGACCAGCTGCGCACTGTGTCGCTTCACGAAGAGCGCCGTGAGCTCTCCGTACACCACTATGCCGCCGATGGTGCCCAGTGAGCTGATCATCGCTAGCGTCACGCTGAGAAACGTCACTAGGCGTTCTGTGAGGGTTGCGTAGCGCCACTGTGGGTGAAAGAGAAAGATGGGTTAGTGTTTATAGCGACATCTACGCCACATACGAACTAAATCTAAAAAATCCTGCATCGCGCAAACAGAGTTTTTGACGCGATTTAAACATAACGTGGCAGGCGAGCATTCCACCACTAAACCATCGAACGCAATATTATGTTTAAATGTACAGGCTGCATCCAGAGTTATTTACGGACCTTGTGGAAACTAGAAAAAAAAATCCATGCGTTCAAGCTTTTTTGCCATACCTATTATTGGAATCAAATATAACAGCTCACACTGTTAGGACCCATTAATGTTAATGTGATTTTTTATCCGTGGTGCTAGAAGACACTTTGACTTGAACACGATCGAAATGCTTATAAAAATACCATCTTAATCAGACGAAAAACGCTAGTTACGTCGGCACGGTTTCTTTGTATGGGATGAGGCATCTGTATGCTAGTATTGTATTATCTGTGATTGGGTAGAGGCAGGCAGATTGATTGTAATTAGATGACAAAAATCTCTACATCTTATTCACCAAGTTCATGATCACTGCTCGCTTCACAGGCTATTTATAATTGCATGCGCGAATCAAACACGCAATGTACGGAGACAATTAACTTCATTAGAGTATGGTCCCGCCTTCTATTGTTAAACATGGTTGGTTGCCGTTCGATATTCAAATTAGTAATTTTTTTTGCGCAAATATTTTGTAAAAGGAAGATCAGCAGAAGAATTGCCTGCCGGAGTCTGTGTTTCCTGATTGAATAATCTGGCAATCTTTAAGTCAAGGGTGAATGGGTTACTTTGCAAGCGAGATTCACCGTCGACCACATCATTGCTTACCATCAGGTGAGATAGTGGATCTAACAAACGAGAGTCTTTCAAAAGGACAAAGGTGAAATTCCTCAAGTTTCTGTAATCAAGCTAGCATTCATTGTTTGCAAACCGGCAAGGCACACACCAATGCTTGAAGGCCAGTTGGAGGCAGAAATACTGGTGGAAGTACTTTCCCTGACAAGCTATTCAAAAAAAGCCCTGTTACAAGTACTAAAAACTAACTTAGTTATAATAAGCGCGGGCCCTGGGGTAGTGCGGGCGGAGCGGTCGCTCTAGGCGCCAGATGGCAAGCGGCGCTAAAAAGCCAAATGCGTAAAACAAATTCCAGCGCGATTAAGAATTTCTAGAAGGAATTGGGGAAGGCCTGGCCTATCTCCACCACTGGTACAGTAAAGGATAAACCAAAAAATAAACAGAGGGCGAGAAATTTTTGTGAACTGGCCCTTTTAGGCGCAGCCGTGACGCACACTTTCCTGCTAACTTCTTACGTTACACTTTACACTATTTTATTCGTTTTTATCTGATGTATATTAATATGTATCTAGTACGTATATTGTGTGTCGTTTAGTCTGTTCTAAATAAATTCATTTTCTTTTTTTCTTCTTTATTTTCGTAATTTGATAGGAGCGCGACAAATTACCATTTATACAGGTCCCAAACCTCTAATTTACGCGTTTAATAAGGTAAGTAATGATAAGGAACCAAGGAAAGCAAGACAACTATTGTAAATTAGTGAATTAACAAACGATATACAATACGTAAAGGGGCCAGAAAATACTGTAGCTGAAGCATTATCGCGTGTGTAGTCAATTTTTTTCCAACGGTACTCGATTTCGATGAGTTAATAAAAACGAAAAGGTTAACCCAGGCGCAGGTGCGCGACCAATTTACAGCAGGACGTGATCTGAAGCAATACCAGTTTCAGACATTACAGCTGATGTGGTCTCCAGAGTTAATAACGAGCAAGAAAGAAAGAAAAATATTTATTTGTGACCCGCACAGGAGACACGAGATATGCAGGTTTGGTTGTCCAAGTATGATAACGACAGACCAGTAGCCTAATTTCGTAAGTGAATTCGGCAAGTCGAAGGAAATAACTGCATCAATCGACCAATCACAAGATGGAAATAAACAACGCATCTTTTATCTCGCACGTGATTGGTCGATACGAATAAAATTAAAGCGAATTTTTTAACAGCCTTATGAGACTATTAGGAATACAAAAACTTAGAACAACCCCTTACCACCCTCAGAACAACGGGTTCGTAGAAAGGTGGCATCGCTCGTTGAAGAACGCATTAACTGCACGTTTGACAAGCAGTATGGATTGTGTGGACGAACTGCTAACGGTTATGTTAGGACTTCACGCAGTGTGCAAAAGTGACTCAGGTTTTAGTGCTCCAGAGATGGTATATGGCGAAACTATTAGGTTACTGGAATTTTTCCAAGTGGATAACAAACAGGGTAACGACCCGAACGTATATGTAGTCAGCTTCGCCAAGTAATAAACAAGTTACGACCCCCATCACGAGCGATTAGCGATTCACGTAATATTATTGTAAGTAATGATTTAAAGAAGTGTTTACATGTTTCTGTAAGGAATGAGATGATGAAAAAAGTCACTTGTCCTACCTAAGATGGCCCATATAGACATATAACAGTTATATAGACTTTATATCTGAAATCAACAAAATATTTTTATGTTCTATTGAAGTTGAGGTTCTTTATTTGTATCCTATTTTAAATTCCACCGCGTTCAATTAGACTTTATGTATGTGGGAATAAGGGTCACTTTGAAAAAGCGACCTTATTGTGGTATAAATAGGGGTCACCATTTAAATTTATTATTTAGGGAAAAGGTAAAAAATATGATAATAAGGGCGTTGTTAGAGGGTGGCGTTAAGGGTTTATTATTGTGGGTGGACCGTGATCTGCATTTACTATTTGGGAAAAGAAAGTAGATTTTAAGAACAATAGGTGAAAGAAAATGACTTAAATTCTCAAAAATTTAATGCTATGCAAGGTCGCCAATCACAAGCTTTACCGCGGCAGTCCCCGAGTGCCACACGTCTATTTTATTTATTTTTATTTTATCTGATGTATATTAATATGTATCTAGTACGTATATTGTTTGTCGTTTAGTCTGTTCTAAATAAATGTATTTTCTTTCTTTATTTTCGTAATTTGATAGAAGCGCGAAAAAACACCATTTACACAGGTCTCAAGCCTCTAATTTATGCGTTTAATAAGGTAAGTAACGATAAGGAAATACCAAGGAGAGCAAGACAACTATTGTAAATTAGCGAATTTACACGCGCTATATAATATGTAAAGGGGCCAGAAAATACTGTAGCTGAAGATACTCGATTTCGATGAGTTAATAAAAACGAAAAGGTTAACCCAGGCGCAGGTGCGCGACCAATTTACAGCAGGACGTGATCTGAAGCAATACCAGTTTCAGACATTACAGCTGATGTGGTCTCCAGAGTTAATTACGAGCAAGAAAGAAAGAAAAATATTTATTTATGACCCGCACAGGAGACACGAGATATGCAGGTTTGGTTGTCCAAGTATGATAACGACAGACCAGCAGCCTAATTTCGTAAGTGAATTCGGCAAGTCGAAGGAAATAACTGCATCAATCGACCAATCACAAGATGGAAATAAACAACGCATCTTTTATCTCGCACGTGATTGCTCGATTGATGGGATCAAATCCTTCGCCTTGCCGAAATCACTAACGCATTAAGGCTGCAGGGCAACTAAAATTAAAGCGAACTTTTTAAAAGCCTTATGAGATTTTTAGGCATACAAAGAGTTAGAACCACCCCTTACCACCCTCAGAACAACGAGTTAGTAGACAGGTGGTATCGCTCGTTGAAGAACGCATTAACCGCAAGTTTGACAAGTAGAATGGATTGGGTGGACGAACTGCAAACGGTTATGTTATGACTTCACGCAGTGTGCAGAAGTGACTCAGGTTTTAGCGCTCCAGAGAAGGTATATGGCGAAACTATTAGGTTGTTTGTTGTATTGGAAACAAATGTAGCAGCAGACATTGTTAGGACCCATTAATATTAAAGCTTGTGCTAGGCAACCTATTTTTAGGCAAGCTATTTTTAACCGTGGTGCTAGGCAACTGGATTTACCCCAGTTGTAAAATACCCTTTGTGCCTTGTTTTTTCTGTCTCTTGCTTGATATGGAGTGAAGTTGAACTTTGTATTTTTCTACTCCTCCGTTATTATTTTCTGATTAATTTCGTTGCGGGATCCAAGACAGTTGTATTTATTCTCCAGGACTTTGTCAAGCTTCATTGCCTCGGTGCTTTCTGTGGTAGCCACTGTTGATTCTGGCTGTCAGGAGTTTCAGTGGTTTGAGAATAGTGCGGTGGGATTGTCCCAATTTAAAAAATACAAAAAACTGTTAGGTTACTGGGAATTTTTTCCAAGTGGAAAACAAACGTATACGTAGTCAGCTTCGCCAAGTAATAAACAAGTTACGACCCTCATCACGAGCGATTAGCGATTCACGTAATATTTTTGTAAGTAATGATTTAAAGAAGTGTATACATGTTTCTGTAAGGAATGAGATGATGAAAAAAGTCACTTGTCCTACCTAAGATGGCCCATATAGACATATAACAGTTATATAGACTTTATTTCTGAAATCAACATTTAATATTCCTTCTCCAACCCCATAATAGTGAAGCTCAAGATCGGTCATCGCGCTGCCGGCAATTATGCCGACGAAACAGTCAATCTCACTCAAATACATATTATAAAGGCGGAAGTTTGTGAGTGTGTTTGTTACCATGTTCTAATTCCTGGACGGATCTGGATGAAATTTGGCACAGATATAGATTATAGTCAGGAATAGTACAAATGATACTTTTTATCCCGGGAATATATTCCCTCGGGATAATTTTCGATACTCGCGCGGGCGAAACCGCTGTAGATAAATAAATCATTGTTAGATTGCAATGGCAATTAAGGTAATTTAAAACAAAGTTGTTTTTTCCATAGCTGTGGGAGAATAAATATATATTGCACGAAACACATTTAATAATTTGATAACACATAAAACAATGCACAACACTATCAATTTTGTATCTACATCACTTTTTTTGGCACAGTCGTTAACATCTTTATTCTTCCGCGTTATTATAACAATAAATGTAAGAAACTTTATATTTGTTGTTAATTTTATGTATAACTAGCTGATCCACGCGGCTTCGCTCCCGTCAATTGTCTACCTACGTACCCGTCTACCCTACATACATGAATGGTGCGTAACTTATACGTTTACGCAGCGCACGCAACGGAAGCTCTCAAAATAATGTTGCCCATTTCTGCAACATTTTTCATTTATGCTCCGCTCCTATTGGATGTAGCGTGATGTGACCTATAACCTTCCTCGATAAATGGACTATCCAACACAAAAATATTTTTTCAATTCTAACCAATAGTTCCTGATTAGCGCGTTCAAACAAACAAACTCTTCAGCTTTATAGTATTAGTATATATATGTCGGAATAAAAACTACGAAGAAATAACAAATCGATCAATAGTAAATCTTACAACGTCAATAATAATAAAAAAGTTACAATTAAGAAGTAATCCGTCTTGCAATAAAACAATAAAAAACTAATAATTCATGTTTTACACAATAAATAATGTTGCAATTATCATAACTTGGATTACTAGTGTCATTGTTTAATTGAAAACATCTTTAGAGTGGTCGATAGTGCGGCCATTATGGTTTTAATGCATTTTATGTTATCGACGAGGAAGCGTCAGTTTTTGTCATATGCGTCATTTTAGCGCGCCAGTTTTTACAAGCTTTATTTAACTTGCAATGTATGTAAGTGTGTTCGGGTAAAATCTTGCAACTGAATTTTAAAGCAGTTATCCTCCACCGATTAAGATGAAATTTTGTATACACGTTTAGTTTGGATGACAATGCATGGTTAGCTAAGTGACGTTATTCTAAATCCAATATGGCGGACGGCTCAAGATGGCGGACTAGTTATTTTTTGTGAACTGCTAAGATATGGGTATCAAATGACAGGGTTTGCTGAGAAGAATAAGAAAAAAGCTTGTTTTAAAAAAGATTTTATAATTATTACCTATTTATTTTTTTATAACGTCAAGTATTGTTTTTCTTTTGATAAAATCAAGTCTTACTACTATTTAATTATAAACGTGAAAGTTTGTGAGGATGGATGGATGGATGTTTGTTATTCTTTCACGCAAAAACGATTACTGAACAGATTTTGATGATTTACAGAATTATAGCTTATACATCAGAATAATATATAGGCCATAATTTATAAAGATATTGGGAGAAGTACTAATAACACGCAGGCGGAGCCGCGGGCGGCAGCGTCTGCTAGTATTGTAATATAACAGTAGCCAAGTGTTGAGTAACATTTTATTTTATAATATTTCCACTTTTATGAATTTTACTTTGAGTAAAGCCATGATTACATTACTTACCATACATTTGTCGACGATTAATTAAACTTTCTTAAATTTAAAGGAAGATTCTAAAATTCACATGCTAAAAAACTAGAGAACGAATCTTCTACATCTAACTAACTATTTATTGAAAGCCACAGAATCATAGGTCAGCGAGAAATGCGTCATTTTAGCGTCCTCAAATCAACATTTGACGTGGTTACGGTCAGTGCACAGTGGGTTTTACGGACATTTGGTTATTCAAACTTAATGATGAGTATACGGAAACTGTAAGTCTGATGTCGATGCGAGGATTGATGGCACGATGAATCTAGCACAGCTAGGTCAAGCTGTGGTTTTGATTCTACGAAAAAGAACATTGACATAGGTATAATTTAAACCAGAAGTCCCCAAACTGTTCTGCCTTACAGTTTTTCTGTTTTAGATAAAACCCCGCTGTTCTACTGTCGGGGAATATGGACACAATATGACCCCATCAGCGAAGCCTAGATGTAACCGATGCTCTCTTGACTGTTTGTAAACGCACCCATGAGATCCAAGCGTGGGAAAACGTTTTTTAAAAAGAAAAGGTAGAACCACAGGGCCGGCAGGGAATTCCACTCCTTAGCGGGGACTCATAATATAAGTATTCCCAAAACGTTTAGTGCGTATGGGTGGGATGTACCGATGACGCATCGTGTGGCCTTGTAGTCCGCGTTCCCCTGATGTCACCATTGATGATGGTGCAGAATATTAATTAATTTATCTTTATTCTGTCATGGACCCTCAGAATGTTTACATAGAATCCCGGGGTCTAAGCAGACCACTTTGGTAATGAATGACTTAAAAAAATTATACATTGCGGTGAAAAACAAACCGAATTGTTGAATCTCCGATGTGGCGATGAATAATTCAAATATGGAAGTTAATGAAATAACAGAAATGCGGGTAAGTAACCAAATTAATGGTTTACTAATGATTTCTAAATCGATTGGTTGAAATTAGTGGTTTTACGTTTGCCAGTGCCTAGTTTTAAATACAATTAAGTACAAAGGCTAAGGTCACACTTTGGCTGATTTTTAGGGTTATTTACCTCAAAAGGTAAAAAAAGGAATCCTTATAAGATCACTCTCTTGTCCGTCTGTCCGTATGTCCGTCTGTCCGTGTGTCACCACCGATTTTCTCGGGAACGTGTGGACCTAGTAAGTTGAAATTTATACCAGATACCGAGGTCTTTAGTCTCTATTAGGTGTATAAAAATTAAGAAAAAGATATGGGCAAATTTAGATTTTCGCGAAAAATTGTAAGTACCAAAATTTAAGTATTTTTTTTTTTAATATTTCCGCATTTTCCTTTTACCATAATTGACAACCATATTCAACCCAAAAGCTATAGGGTACTTCCGGTTGACCTAGAATTTCGAAAATTGGTAAAAAGGAAGGCCTCGGAAAGCCGTTGGTCCCGGCTGTCATATGTAGCTCTTTAACAAACCTTATGGGTAGATAGAAGCTCGGAAGTCGGATTACCAGTTTTAACACCCTGGTAAGAATATAGTAGAAATATACTTATTCGACACAGACACAACACAACAGCAACAAGCATATTGTAAAAGACAAAAGAAGTGCAAAGACAAATTGTGCTGAACGTGCCCATACCGAAAGGGTTACCAACTCAGCTTTTCATGGGCGTCACGACTGGCGACTGGTTTTCAGTTGGCGACACAAGGACGTGGGTAACAAAATATAAATAAAAAAAGTTAATTAAAAAAATCAAAAATCCAAAGCGAACCAGTGAGTGATCTATTGAATGATAATTGTAATGATAATATATTAATTGATCCATTTAATGATAATTGTAATATTAATTTATCTGGTTTTAAAAAGTAAGTACATGTTGCATAAATAATGTAAATGTTTGCATGCCGAATGGTAAAATATGGCTGAGCTTTGATATTATAACAACTATTGTTTGTTACCCATATTTGCAAAATAAAATTCTATTCTATTCTAACCAAAAAGATGTAAACAAGAAAAAAATATGCTGTGCAGTCGGAGAATACACATTCGCGAGCTGGCTGACCAAAACCAGATGTATCCTCCGACTGCACAGCATATTTTTTTCTTGTTTACATCTTTTTAGTTCGCTTTTTAAGGTTTTTTTTTTGATTTTTTTAATTTTTTTTTTTTTATTTACAACATTTTTGTTTTTTTTATGGTTAGGTAGAAAACATATAAGTGTTATATATTTTTTAAATCACATCTTAAAACCGGTAAATTTTGATATCATTCAATTGAAGAAGATAAATTTAATGAAAATAATGCAATTCGTTGATTAATTAAAGATTCTCAAATGTAGATACCCCACACGATGGGTTTGGAAGATATTATTTTTTATTTCCACAAAATGGCGCCCAAAATCCGCCATTTTTTTCTTTCACAATTTTTATGTAGCTAGTGACACTCGCAGGGTTAAGACGAATCGATTGATGTAAGAATCATCAAAATCGGCCAACGCGTTTGGTCTCTAAAACGCCACATAGGAACAAACATACATACTTACATACATACATAGACTGATAAACACATTACCCTCCTTCGGCAGTCGGGTAACAAAAGAAACCCGACTGCTAAAAATTAATTAACTGAAAAGAGAAAATCAAGTACTAAATTTAATTTATACATAAAATATTATGAGGTGCTGCCAGCGCTGACAAACGAAGTTTTGGTCGCTTTTTCTATATTTTTTGTTTGTCCCCTGTCTAGAAAAGTTAATTAATTTTTAGCAATTTTTATAATAATTTGTTTTATTTCAGATTTTTTAGTTTTAGCAATGAACGAGTTCTCCAAATAAATTATGTGGTTAAAGATTGATTTTACTATCAAAGTTACGCTTATCTTGAATTTGTGCCAAAATAGGAACATGAACATGAAAGTGTTACAATATATATATGTGAAATTTGGAATCTCATATATATATATATATTGCTCACTCGCACTTAGTTTAGCTCTCTCTCTCTTACCATCCTCCATATTGTCATGTGCAGCTCGGTATTGAATAAATACATATTAATTAATTTAAGGGTTTATTTGAGATACCACAATATATATTTTTGGAATGGCCTATTTAGTAGCTTTCATTTGATATCTATACTGAATCCAACAACACCTCATATGCCATAATCCGTCAAGCCGTTTGGGCTGTAGAGCTTGCCAAAGAAATGGACATACATACATACGCTCGAAAAACATTACCCTCCTCCAGTCGGGTAAATATAATCTATAAATAATTTGATATGAGTGATAAAATGTGTAATGTGTGTGTGTATTGATTGTGGTGTTATGGAGATCAGATAAGCAGTTGATTTAAATGAAATACTGAAATTCAGCTGCATCCGACTGGACGCCGAAAAACTTCCCCTAAGACCCCAAAACATCTTAGCTTCTTTTCTTAAGCTTGCCCTAGTCGGTTATTCTTCTATACAACTCCACTGTTTGATGATGTACACTCAAAATAAAAAAATATAGTCAATTTGTCTCAACATTATCTAGCCCTAAAACGTGTATTTGAAAGTTATGAGCGTCCAAAAATCCATATTTCAACACTGATTTCAACGCATCTTTGGGCGAAAATAAATACCATAAAAAGATGGCAAATTGCAAAACAGTCACCATACAGGGATATATAGCAGTTAAAAAATGCAAATAATTTTATTTTAAACGAATACATTAAGTAGTTTTTTCATGATACTCATACTCCCAAAGGTCTGTTTATAAAATTTCACACGCTTTTTTTTCTGAATCATCATCCATTTATAATTTTTATATCGTGAGTGTGTATTCGTACGCGCACTAGCTTCTTACTGCTCATCACAGCGTCTATCCCTTTCGCACGTGTTGTCGGTTGAGATAGCATGCATATTAACCCCGGCCACAAAATAATTCCTGCCGCCGCCGACTAGGGCAACTTTAACCTTGAAAGTTCAAACTTACAGCAAAATATTGACCTTAAATAAACTAGAGGCCCATTCACACGAACTACAGTTCATATTAATTCACACAACGGCAGAGATTCTCATGACATTGGCAGTACGCGAGGCTGCCGTCTGAGAGGTCATTACTATCGAGAAGTTTGACTTACTATTGTGTCAACAAAGTGTTATGTAAGTGGGTGGTATGTGTTTGAGTAGGCGAATTTGTGTGGTTTATCATGGCTTTTGTCTACCGAAAGGGTTTACCGAAAGGCAGAGGTTTATGGGCTTTTGCAGTGGCTTGGAATATTATTCCAAGGAACTCGGTACCTGGATAAAAACCGGTCGGACTTTGCACATTTAGGGTTCTGTACTAAACCGCAAAATTAAGTTGGTTGTATAATTTTTAATTTATTTATTAAAAAAACTTTTTTAAAAACAAGCTTTTTTCGTATTCTTCTCAGCAAACCCTTTCATTCGATACCCATATCATGGCAGTGCACAAAAAATAACTAGTCCGCCATCATGGGCCGTCCGCCATATTGGATTTAGAATAACGTCACTTAGCTAACCATGCATTGTCGTCCAAACTAAACGTGTTTGCAGAATTTCATCTTATGTGGTGGGCGATAACTGCTTTAAAATTCAGTTGCAAGACATGCCTCGAACTCACTTACATACATTGCGAGTTAATTAAAAGCTTGTAAAAATTAAGGATTTTCAAAGAAAAATCTGATTTATCATTATAATAAACATTATAACCAAATTGCAAGTCAATGGGAATATAAAAAAAAATCGGCACAAAATTTTGTTAAAAAGGTCTCATTCCTTTGTTTTCCAATTTTTTTTAAAACAAAAAATGTACCTATCTACTCAAGCTCTAAACAACGCGGCAACGACACCCCACTCGATGGGGTAGGCTTTATTTGCCGGCCGTTAGCTGTATGGGAGCACCCCTTAAAATATAAAACAAATATGTTTGACAATTTGCCTGGCTTTTGGTCAACAAGATCCTTTTATTGATGTTTGCATGTAAAATCACATGGATTTTACAGCAACAGACGACGGACAGAAGGACAGACCAAGTTCAACCAAGTCCGAACAACCGTTAGACGTGAAAAAGCATTTATAATATTATAGTATGGATAAGCGATATGCCAGTTTTGTTAATGACCTATTAATTTTAAAGTTGGTTAGCCTTATAAATTGCCTCGCTTGAGGTTACCCTGTTCCTTTGTTCGTTAACTGTAACTACAGTATTGTTAACTGAGGTTAGGTCACGACAGTCAGAAAATGTCCTCATACAAGATCAGGCATTGTGGCGACGTTCTCAGAACCTTGTCTGACGACTCTAATAAAAGCAGCAGACAACGGTAATGAATCTATTTAATAATAATCAAAAGTAAAAACTACCTTTTAATTGACTAAAAAAGTTAATTTGAAAAGATGTAAATAAGTAGAAAACCATGTGCACCACCTGTGCAGTCGCACAGGTGGTGCACATGGTTTTCTTCTCCGACTGGAAGATACATATTCGCGGGCTGGCTGACCACCTGATCCTCCGACTGCACAGCATGATTGGCTTTTTAAAGTATTATATTATTTTATATTAATTATTGTGAGTGTGAAGACTATGTGGATCATTCTTTTTTATTTTAATTTATATTTATCTTAGTTTTAATCATGGTCTGGCAGTTTGAGTAGTTTATGCGGCCTACCCGAATGTCCTTTCTTTGGTATTGTTCGTTGAATCGTTGAGCTCCTTAAATTCTGAGTTGAGCTGCTCGGTTATTGACAAATGCGTGCACTGACTGGACAGGTCCACTCTATCTGGCTGGTTCTTTCCTCAAAAGACTATTTCAGACATCAGTCTACATGGTCTTCACATGATCTAACCAATATTTTGTCTGGACTTTAAAAGAGACTGTGACCTCTGAGTTTGTTTCGGCCTTTCTTCTCAGAGTAGTCAGATAGGAAACGCCGACCTCATCTAGTTTTAATAAATAATATATGTTCGACATGTAAAAGTGTTTGTATAAACCAACTTACAGAAATAAAATCATTTATCATTTATGGATACTGCTGAGTATGAGGTCCCTGGATTCAATTCCCGGGTCGGGCTAAGGTTTGTTGGATTTTAACTGACTTTCCGAAAAGGTGGAGGTTCTATGTTCGACCTTATGTTTTTTAGGTATATATGCACCGACACCTCCGTCAATTTTGGACCGATTTAAAAAATTCTTGTTTTATTTGAAAGATCCCATTTTAATTTGGTGAAGATCTGATGAAGAACTTCGGAGATATACAACAGAACTCTTTAACAAATGACGGCAAATCACTCGGGATAGCTGCAATCGCATGTGTGTTTATTGTTTACACCATTTCATAACATAACATCACACTAGTACGCTCTAAAGGGGTACGCAGTTGTGTACAGTTCACCTTGGTACACTCTCATTTTACCGGTTACGTTCAAGTTTCATGGTAATACTAACAAAAACGGGCAAAAAAATAAAAAAATGCAGACTCAAAAGTCCATAACCTTTGAGCCTGCATTTTTTTTTTTTGGCCTGTTCTGGTATTATAGGTACCTTACTAAAAAACTTGCACATTAGGTCCAACTAAAAATACAAAAAAAAATATTACAAAAAAATACTACCGACTTCCAAATAAAAACACTACAAACTGAAAAATAACTTTCTTATTGGAAGCCGGTGTCCATAACGAAGAAAATGGTACACCTGCCAAAGACACCGAAATAATTATTTTTCTTTTTTTACTTCTGGAACTTTTCAGTAGCAGTCCGGAGTCAGGACTTGTGCCCGGTTGATGGCAATAGGCCCGTCCACTGTCACATGGAACTTACAACACAAAACTGCTGAAATGAGGGCGACGCACTCTGTCCTTCGGGGAATACATTCGCGATGTTTGGTGTTAGTTTTCCTCGACTCCATCTGCTATTTCTCAGTAATTCCGGTACATTATACACTAGTGCTATATTGATGTTAATAAGTACCTGTGTTTATTACTATTTAATAGCTTAAACCACTTAACGGTCATCTATTAACTATAATGGTCTTAGGCGACGTTTCCACGCAACCCGCTCTCATGCAACTTGCATTGCATTGTCGGCTACCGAGGTATAATGTGATCAAACATTCCATCGTGCACCGCAATGTAATGAAACTTGCTTGTGAGTTGCTTACAGGTGGAAATGGCTTTTGTGGAAAAGACAACACAATTTTGCAAGTAAACAGCATCAAATTAAATTAGCTAACGAAACTCCGCAGACGTGATAAGTATCTGACATCGAAAAAAAACTTTAATTTCATTTCATACTTTGTGTTAGCGACCGTTTACCCCGTATATAAATACCCAGCTTGAATACTTGGAAATAAAGATTTGATCTTTTTTGTTGTGTCTTAGTTTTGGTTTATTCCGAAGCTAACCCGAAATCCTAACCCGCAGGCTTATCACGTATCTTTTGCAATAGCAAAACGATAGCGATTTTTGAGCAATAATTGCTCTACAATACAAAAGTTTTAGAGTTGTTGGCGGTTTTTATTAAAAAAAAGTGCATTTGACAAACACCGAGCGATTAAGAGACGATTATGTAGCACCTACCATACCTACACTGCAGGTAATTCGGACTTTTATGACATAAAGCGTTTGATCGCTATCGTTTTGCTCTTGCAAAAGATACGTAATAAGCTCGCCGGTCGACGAATTGAATTAGTCCAAGAGCGATCGAAGTGAGCTCGGGAGCTTAGGGCACTCCTACACGGATAGTTTAGGTTTGAAGGTGTCTCCTACATGTTAGGTTACTTTAGACCCTGCAGACAGAATTAGGAGCACCGCACAGCAGAGCTCCGTCGACTTTGTTGCTTAAAATAAATAGTAATAAACTAGTGTTATCGACAAATATAACCTAACCTAACCTTTTTTTTTGCGTGGGGAAATGCTCATTCATACTGGCGCTACCACGGGAAGATAGCGCAGTTATGTGGGACTCCAACCCATTATAACACCACGGTGTCCTCCTAAGCCGCTTATGGCGGGAACACGGGCACACGTAAGCATACATCAGCGAACCCGCCGCGGCTGTCCGTCACCGGACTCTCCTGTGTGGTGTAACCCCCATCACCGGCGCACCAGAACACGTTGCACGCCGTGACTACCCCAGGGACCAAACCAGCACATGGGCGCCTGCCAGACGACCCCGTGTATGACATCCTCGGTCCCCCTGTGACGGATCAGGACAGTGACCCCGCCATCTACCAATCTTCGGCCGCAGGGGAAAGGGAGAGCGGCCAACGCTATACCGACACTCCTCCTCCCCTGCGGCCCCACCGCAGAAACAGTTAGAATAATTTAATTTCTTCGTTTCAATGTTATATTAATGAAGAAACGGCAACCCCTTTTTATTAGGACTCCGCAAGAGTAATTTTAAGACCTCTAAAATGCGTATTGATGAAGAATAGGAGAGCGAGTTTAACTTTTACATGTAGATTTGAATATTGTTATCTTAATTTGAATCTTAAACTGCATATTTATACAGAAAATATAACTCCATATTTGTCATAAACTACCTGATTAAGATCGAACAGGAAAACTCTGCGAATTGCGAACAGAATCAGGTTTTACCAGTTGAGGTAAAGAGAGAAGCAATGCGGGTGACTGCACGAGTGTAGGTAGGGGGTAGGGGGGTTCCAAACACGCACGTGTGCGTGGTAGGGTCATATCGCATGCTGGACTGTGCCTGGTATTATACCTATAAATTAAGTTATGGGTCATTAGGATTATAAAAGTCTTGCCTGGGCCCAGCACGGATACTGTTTGACGTCATTGTATATTTGATTAGGTTTTTTGAATAGTTTTGGTGTAAAAGTATCGTGAGTTTATTTAATACCTCCGACGAAAGATTTAGGTAAACTTTACTCCTTGGCAATAAGAATCCTACTGGTAGTGTTGAACGTACCAGAGATTCGTATCGTTTCGACACAAGACGAAAACTGACATTCTATCAAAGTGTCGCTGTTTTGGTAAAATTTACACAGAAAGGTATAATCCCATACCTTTTTAACAGACTTTCCAAAAAGGTGGAGGTTCTTTGTTCGACTTTATGTTTTTTTTCTTTGTTTTTTCACCGATATCTCCGTCAAATGTAGACCGGTTTTGAAAATTATTTTTTGTTTGAAAGAGTATGTTCCCAAATTAGTCCCATTTTAATTTGGTGAAGGTGAAGATCTGATGAAGAACTCCTATTTTAATTTGGTGAAGATCTGATGAAGAAGTTTTATTACTTGTAAATTTTACGAAGTTCAAAAGTGCCACTTATGGCCTGGTTGAAATAAATATTTTTTACTTTTGACTTCCGAGATATAGAACTCTTCAATAAATAACGGCAAATCTTCTCGGAATTGCTGCAATCGCATGTATGTTTATTGTTTATATTATAACATATTATCACGCCAGTACGCTCTAAAGGGGTACGCAGATGTGTTTTTTTATTTTTATTTGGCAGTGTGTGAAATCTGGTCGGACTTACACCCAAGCTGCCTCACAATACGAGCCAGCCTGGATAGTGACAGGCTCCAACTGACTAAAACTCCTTCTGCCTTACACAGATCTCCCTCGGACATAGTCCGAGACTTTGGGGACTCATTTGTTCTAAGAACTTTTGCACTTTACATAGTTCTTTACTCTATTTAATCTATATCCATTTACATAATGAGTTTCTCAATTTACTTATACACCGTGAAATTTAAATGGTTGTTTTCCCGCAGCGAAATGGTTTTTTCTATGTAATACAATCGTTTCGTAGTTATGTAAAATATTAGAAACAAAAACTGGCATATTTAACATTGTGAAAAACTTAACTCGAAAGCGATCACGAACCAATAGTAATACCTCCCGATATCTACGGCCGAACGACAGCGGGGCGTTGACCCGGGTGCTAAGTAGGTCAGGATCACTGTCAAAAGGATTAGGTTCGAAGGCGGCTCCGTTTGATAACGTTGCGCGCGCGGGCTAGTTTATGCCGTATTACTACACGCGAGAGCTTATTTTACTTTAAACATTTAATAAATCGGTATTTGCTTTGTCGGCTTAGCGGTGGTATTGTTCCTTGCAAACTATTTTATGACGTATCACTACGTGCGAGAGTTTATTTTGGTTTGAACATTATCTTGTGCATCGTTTTTCTTTGCCGGTGGTGACGCGAGTAGTACCTAGTACCTACAAGTTACTATTGTAACTCACGTTTTCGAGTTGATGAATATTTTTTAAATTATTTTAAAACAAAAACATCGTTATTTTTTTACTTTAACTCTATGCTTCGAAAGTACTCCTTAAGGCAAGTCGTTCTGCCGCGGGAAAACAACCAATTAAATTTCACGGTGTATTTACAGACTATATTAGCTACTTGCACAGTATGTTATACGATATCTTACTTCTATTTTATCTATAGGTATTCTATCGTGCTGTTTGCTACCTACTATATATATATCCATATACGCAGATGTGTTCAGTTCACCTTGGTCCACTCTCATTTCACCGGTTATGTTCAAGTTTCATGATATTCGGGTAATCTCTTCTGGCATTATAGGACCTTACTAAATAACTTGCCTATAACAACTAAAAGTGAAAAATAAAAACATACTAACGACTTCCAAATAAAAAAATTACAAACTGAAAAATAATTTTCTTTTTGGAAGTCGGTGTCTATAACGCAAAAAAATCGGTAACTTCCAAAGACATCGACTTCTTAGACTTTTTAGTTTTTTTATTTGGAAGTCGGTAGTATTTTTTGTAAAAGATTTTTCTTTTTGTTTAAGCCTATGCCAAGCGCTTTCGAAATGTCACGTGACTAATCCCTTTCATGTTGGCATTTCCATCGCTTATGTCGAATGACACTCTTGTCTAGAACTTCTATACTCATTCATTACAAATTCGTTCATCTCTGGCTGCACACAAAGAAAAGGAAAGTGGACTCAAAAAACAAATAACAGTTATATATACAGACTCTATATAATATATGTCAGTCACGTCTCGAGCACTGCGGACATTCCCACAGAATTTCATAGACATTTGTTTTATTTTTTTATTTATCATGTTGGTTATGATAATTCACACGCTGTGTTTCCTTCCTCATCTGAGGGGATTTTCTGATGTCATAGAGAAATTTATTCATTCACTAAGATATGACGCACTGCATACGGGCTGTGTAAACCATTGGTTCTCAACCTATAGTCTGCAGACCACTGGGGGTCCGCAAAAGCTAAAATATGGTCAAAAATTTTCAAACTTTTTCAAGTCGAAAACAACACTGATGCAAACTGGTTTTAAGTTTCTATCAAATATGTGTTTTCTGTGACAATGCTCTTAACTTCTGATTTTAAAGAATAGGATATTTTTCTTCTGGACTTCTGATCCACGATTGAAACCATTAACAAACTTATCGTGGGAACTGTCCTTATAGTAGAAAATACCACGCAACGTACACCTATCCTAACTCTTTAATACTACGAGATATTTTACGACTTAAAGTACACAACCAACAACAACATACAACAGCAACAACATATTGTCTTATTTACCCAGGACGCTCGGCGTCCGTTACAAACTGTATAGATGGTAGTACTTCCCCGGACGAGCTTCTTTACATAAATTGTTATCAATGAATGTATCAAACACTTGTCATATATCATTAATATTCAGGTCAGTCGCCTTCTGTGTTTTCTCACGAACTTAGTTCACGACATTTTCCTTCCTTGATACAGGCATTAAATAATAATATGCTGTATTAGTAAGGTACAGTACCCGACCGTTAATTATGACACATCTAATTTTAGAGAATCTTTATTTTTATCATTATTCTGTAGCCCTTTTCCTCGTCGGCGCAACATGAGACCTTGTTCCGTAATCTCTATCAGTTGCTCGTCAAGAGTGGACACTACGTCACGTCTCATCGTCATGGTTTTCCATGTGGTAAAAATTACTCTGCGCCTTCCAGAACAAAAGAGTACAGTTAGAAGCAGGGGCGTAGCTATCGCGGTATCAGCCGTATCAATGATACGGGGCCCATGAAATTCGGGGGCCCCGACGCGGACGTATAGAATCAAAAGTTCATAATGTCGTCGTGGCCCGGTGGTTAAGACCTCGCCTCTCGTTCTTGAGGTCGAGGGTTTAAAAGTAAGTCCGAAATAGCTAAGTCAGAGACTTGTGGGGTTCCTAGAGGCAGCTGAATTGACCACATCCAGAGGTGGCCACATCCTCACACGAAATGAAGATAAGTTCGTAAAATGTTATTCAAAATCTCAAATTCCTTTTAATTCTTGAAACAACAACTTGGCGCAGGAAAATGATGAGACCTGACCCCAAAATAATGGGACCAGGGAAGGACGAAGATGAAGAAGAAGTCGACATCTCAGATTTCACTCCTGTCTAGTCACACCATCCGCCACATAGTGCATTCATTGTTTATTTTGTCTTCATCTATCCTCATAATCATCCAATTCATAAGATAAATATTATAACGACATTTTTCTAATTCCTGTACATCAGGGGTCACCATTTTCCCACCCTCCTCGTTACGAGTATTTACATTGTCAAATTGAAATATTATACTTAAAATTATTGTGTCAATATAGACACAATATCGATGAAGATTTTGATGAGATAATTCGTCCGTTGTCGGATCAAAGACAACTTCGATCTGGCAATATAATAAAGAGAAGTAACATTGTGACAAACAGTCACAAAAATTACGATTAGCCGTTTAGACGTGATTCTCATTTTAAAATCAGCTACTCAGTTGCCTGTCAGGCTTCTCGTAACGTTAACTGCGGAAAAAAGTTAGTCAAATCACAATGATTTTGTCCAGGTTTTCTTTGTTATGTCATCTAATATTATTGTCATGTCATCATGTCCTTCGTTACCCCTCGTACTAGTAATAATTTCCATGCGATCGATAATATAATTGTCGAGCTATAAGGAAACACGCGGGGAGCATTAATTTAGTGTTCACGTGTGTGATCTTTTATTGATCTGAGCTCTTTGCTGTGCGTAGAAAAACCGACACGTTTTAGCAAACCGCAAATCTTATAAAGGTTTGTAAAGCATATTAATGTTCAAATATTCGCCCACATTTGCGAGTATCCCTTGGACTCTTAACTAAAAATTTGAAGTTGAGTATTTGTAATATTTTGGCAATAGAGGTTTTTTAAGCATTTTATTCAAAATTTTCAATTAAAAAATTAGCCATTGTACGTTTGAGTGACAACACTGTGTGAATGATCGACCTTTTTATGCAAATAAATGTTTTTTTTTCAAGCTTTTATTTAACTTGCAATGTATGTATGTATTTAAGTATGTAAGTGTGGTCAGGTCAAATCTTGCAACTGTATTTTATAATAGTTACCCTCAACCGATTAAGATGAAATTTTGCATAAACGTTTAGTTTGGGTGACAATGCATGGTTAACTAAGTGACGTCATTCTAAACCCAATATGGCGGACGGCCCAAGATGGCGGACTAGTTGTTTTTTATTCACTGCCATGATAATGGGTATCAAATGAAAGGGTTTCCTGAGAAGAATACGAAAAAAGCTTGTTTAAAAAAAGTTTTATTATGTTTTTTTTTAACACGTGACTATTGCATTTGAGCACCAAGACTTATGCAATGTTAATTTAATACTTATGATATCCTTTATAATAACACTCTCATAATTTATAACAAAACTCATGATATTTTTATTAAAGTATTAGTGACGGAATAGTTGCAACAAAGTAATTTCTTTCAAATTAACAGCTTGTTTATTTACATTAATCCAAGGTTTTGCCGTTATTTCGGTTATTTTCTATTCGCAACCGACTTCAAAAAGGACGAGGTTCTCTCATGTTTGTTATGCGATTAATCCGGCAATTATGGACCGATTATGTCAAAGCCCGTTATGTATTATGTCGTATTTAGTCAAAGCTCCAGAGACTTGAACATCGTCGCCGAGTTGCAAGCTTGTCGGTTTTTATCGGATACATTTTGTAGAGTGAGCGATGGAATTGCATGATTTAGTGCCGCCCAGCCCGTTCCATCATCGCACTACCAGACGCACGGCGATGAGTCATCGGTACATGGTGGACATCCCACCCATACGCACCAAACATTTTGGGGACAATTTTATTATGCGTACAGCTAAGTAGTGGAATTCCCTGCCGGTGCCTGTGTTTCCCGATAGCTACAATCTATGAGTCTTTAAGTCAAGAGTTGATAGGTTTTTCTATGCAAGTGTGCTTTACCGTCGACCAAATCATCGCTTACTATCAGGTGAGATAGTCGTCAAGCGAGAGACGAAAAAAAATTTTTTTTTTTCTTTGTTTGTATGTGAAGGGGAGGGTATACTCTGCAGGTGGTTCCATTGCCATTGTCATTGTCCATTATTTGAGTTTGGGAATATTTTTTGTTGATTGAATTGTCGCTACGTTACTTGGTAGATGTGCACGCTTATGTGTACATTAGCTGTTGACTGGGATTGGTGGAGAGAGTGAAACACTTTGATGTCTTGGCTTACTGTATTTTGAAGATTATATATTGTTGAGAGCTCTGTTGCCGAGTGCCAACTGAACCACACGGACCTTTTTATAGGAGCCGTCGGCTTCGGTCCGTATTCAATGGAATATTCTTTTACTCTTGGTACTTACTTATTCAATGGAATATTCTTTTACTCTTGGTACTTACTATATTATTATCTACAGAACGGTACGCAATTACTTTTGGCTCCAGGCAATGCCTGCTATAAAAACATAACCATTAGCAGGGTATGGTTTACAATGCTCGCTATAATATCGATCGTTCCGACAACTATAAAACATTAACTAAACTTATTTTTACAATATTGTATACAATAGATCTAAATTACGGTCAAACCATAAAACCGTCCGACCTCAAGTTTCCAAAACACATGTCTAAAACCATTAAAAAACTTTCCCGTGGGAACGAACCGTTATTCTAGAAAAGTACCATGAAAGTCAATAAGTAATACATACATAATTATCGGGAACTGGCTCAAACTAAAATATCTATGTAAATTCCTTAAAGTTACTTAAATGTAACTTATTGATCTACGTCATCCTGCACAGTAGAACTTCTTTATTTACAAAATGTATATCTTCTCGTGACGGGGACTTTTGTTTATTCTAATCCTTAGATTAATATGCTTGCCATTACCCCGTATAAGTGCAGTACAACTTGTTCAAAAGGCGATCGTTTCCACGTGTTCAGAGTTGAATAATAAGATTCCATGATTAATAAGATAACTTTGTTAGTATAGGAATTTACAATCATTTAGTTGTGGTAACTAAGGCTATATAAATAACATAACATTACTTAATGTAAGTTGTTGTTTATTATATCTTGACAAACATAATCTTGCGTATGTATTCACTGAAGGTAATTTTAAGTCTCTAGTGAATAGGTTACTTCCAGACAAGCGTGATTCACCGTCGACCACAACATCGCTTACCATCAGGTGAGCTTAAACGCGATTCTGCCAAGAACTCCGTGTCCTTTTTTGTCGGACTTTTGGGGGGAATAAGACTAGGGAGTATGGGATTTTAACCTCACTAAAACCAGCCCGGTGATCACCATCAGGTCCCCGTTACCTCTTAAAAGACCACCCCGGAACCCCCCTCTGCGCAACGCCTGTTAGGGCACATCCCTGGAGAGACTACGACGCGTCTCTTCTGAGCCTCGCTGTGCACGGCAGCACGTGACCACTGTGCCACCGTCTTACCTGACGTCACATGCCGAGTGAACAGAATCCCCAATCTAGCCCGTGATCCCGGAGTCCCGCCAGCCATACAGACGGCGTTACGGCGTTTTAGGCCTTCTTCTCCGAGTGGGATCAGCCTTCTCACGATTCCGCTCGGTGGCCTCCTTCTGGATCATCACGGTTTCACAAAAGGAGACCATTTCCCTCCAGTTTTCTGTCTCTGCCATCATAGCCCTCACAACTACTGGCAGAGACAGGACTCGTACAAGAACTCTGTGTCCTATTCTAATATCACCCAGGTATTTAGATAGTCCGGTCACACACCGTCCTTGCATAGAGTCAAATAGTTCAGTGACCAGCCCGCTTGTTGTCACCCATGCTCGCAAATCACCATAAATACACTATAAGTTCCACATCATTGCTTACTCGTAGAATACCAATATCAGGGACAAAGGGTGATCGACTTAGGTACCTGTATTTACATAACACTAGCGGACGCCGCGCGGTTTCACCCGCGTAGTTCCCGTTCCCGTGGGAATACAGGGATAAAAAGTAGCCTATGTCACCCGGGGACAGTGTAGCTTTACAACGGTGATGGAATTTTTGAAATCGGTCCAGTAGTTTTTAAGTTTATCGTTACATACAAAAATACAAATCTTTCCTCTTTATAATATTAGTATAGATATACTAACATCACGACAGAATTCCTCGTAGAGTTTGACATAGATGTCTTCCCAGCTAAAACACTAGGAAGGACGTTTATCATCATCAGCCTATTAATGTTCCCACTGCTGGGACACAGGTCCCCTCTCCGTGAAAGGGGATGGGCCGTAATCCACCACGCGGGCCCAGTGCGGGTTGTCACATGTCTTAAAATTTTTGTTTCTAGTACATGCCGGTGTCCTCACGAAGTTTTCCTTCACCGTTTTTGAAAGAAGTGGTGATAAAATAATTAACACAAAGTAAAGCGCCTGCCTGGGTTCGAACTAACGACCTGTAACTTGTAAGTCGCGGGCAATACCACTGGGCCACCACTGCTCTTCAATAAAAACATTGGTTTATAATAAATCTGTAGAAAAGTCGTTTTTGTACATCAAAATATTTACAAAAAAGAATACCCAGGGTGTTGAAGGATAACCTACAGAACCCATTACCAGCATTTTTTTAATTTTTGTCAGTTTAGTTGTGCAGGCATCACGTAAAACGTACGAAACCAATGTAGATAACTTGTCTAAATAAAAATTGTGCGTAACTTGAAGTATTACTTAGCTTTTGTTTCATCGCAATCGGTTCACGCTATCAAAAGTTAAATGCATTTCATGTTTTTAAGAAGTAAAATTATCACAACACACGCAATTCAGAAACTCGAACAGTTGAACTCCATATTCGATAGGTGGCGTTGTACATTTAACGACATTTTCTGAATGATTCTCCGCGGAATAATGACCCTAGAAAAACAATTGAAGAGTTGACGGGGAGCAAAGCCGCGGACACAGCTAGTAAAGTAATATTGCCAGCTCCTCGGAGCCACTTAAAATGGTAGAGTTTGCATGACATAATAATTCGACATGCGAGCAGGTGGTGTAAAAAAACGACATTGCAACTGTTCTCGTACGAACAATTCCAAAAGGAGCATACAAAGCCGAGCATTTGTGTTTCTTATCAAATAACACGTGTAGGTATAATGCTTAGTGATGTGCCAACTCGGATTAAACACGGCTTGAGTTAACCCGAGTGGAAATTCACATAACTCGAGTAGGACTCGAGTAACGCAACTTACGCAACTCGAGTTAGCAGAACGAAGCTAAGTTAGGATAAATTATTTATTTGTTAAAAACCATTTTTTTACATATTTATTTGACAGGTAAATTGGATAACTTCTTCGAGAATTTGCAAGATGAGGCACAACGCCGAGGGCACTGGAAGGAATGGGGGAGGCCTTTACCCAGGAGTGACAAGGGAGGACAATACAGACCAAGAATAAAAAAACATTAGTAAAATTGCATTCGCTAGGTTCGCTATAAAACTTTTTGTAAACAAGCACACGTTAAGCCGACTAATTTTAAAAATACAACCTTATTGACTTATATAGTTAATGTAAGTCTGAAATAGCCAAGCCAGATACCTGTGGGGCTCCCAGAGGCGGCTTCATTAACTCTGACACCAGGTCCACATCCTCACACGATAAAGAAGAAATAACTATGAAATGTCACAAAAAGTGTAACACGGGTAGAAAAAACTTCCCGTGATACTACCGTACAGGCTTCAACTCCGTGAGAGAGAGTGGATTACGGCCCACTCCATCTCACGGAGAGGCAGTTGCCGCTAGGTAGGTGATAATTGAGAAACGACTAAAGACGTCCACTGCTGGAAATAGGCCTTTCCTAAGTGTCGCCACACTGATCGGTCCTGTGCGTCTCGCTTCCACCGGATTCCCGCAGCCTTAACTGGGTCATAGGTCCACCTAGCTAGAGGGAGACATTCCAACGCAGCGTCGTCTGGTACGCGGTCGCTGCTCTAGAACTAGTATTAGTAAACCTGGAGTAGGTATCTTCTGTATAATCAATAAATACTACTTGTTGACACGTTGAACAGACACACGCGTTTTATGACATCAATAAAAAACTGCACGTGTAGGAACTATGTTTGATGATGATATTACGGCGGTCAAATAAAATTGACGGAAATAAGATTTTGAGCTTGAGAATTTGTAGAAATATAATTAACGAAAACTAGTGTCATTAAGAGGTAAAATTGCTTGTTTCTTTATTATGTTTGTTTCTGAGATTTGTAAAGAGTAATCTCTAAAAGAAGAGGAAGAATTTCTATAAACTATTTCTATTGTTAGTGAACAATGCATGGTACCTGCGGGATAAGTGGGGTAGCTTTAGCTATGACACCATGAGCCCGACACAAAAACCTCTAAAAAGCAAAAGATATACCTCATACTCGCTTCGGGGAAACGCCAAAGTTTACAGTAGTTTATTTTATTTACTTCGCCGTTCCTCGAAGCGACTACGAGGTTTTTGTATCAGGTAGGTAGTTAAATTTTGTATTTTATGCTTTTAAACTACATAATTATAATATACCTAGTAGTAGACACGCTACAATCGATAATTTATCGAAACACGTAATTATGACATGATATCTTGCGAAAAGAACAGATTCGAAGAGTAAAGTGCTGATAACTGTTGAACGGCTGAACCGATTTTATACAAACATAGCTAAGAACACTCTCGACAAAGTCACCTTTCAAACAAAAAAAAACTATATAATAATCGGTTCATCCGTTTAGGAGCTATGATGCCACAGGCAGACACACAGATATATAGCAACACACGTCACCCCACTTTTTCCGTCAGGGGTTAAAAAATCAAGTTCAAGCCCGATCAAGTTGTTGAGACCTACTACTTCTTTATTAAGTGCGAGATGGATGCAAAAACACGCGACATTCGCACTCAATTTGTTTACAAAGCTACATGTTTTGAAAACAACACCAACCCTACATTTATATATATTATAGAAAAAGTGATTAATACGGCATTATTCATAATGCCCGGGCAATTTGAAAAATGCACAATATGAGTAGGCAATATGATAAAACTATTGAAATAAATAAATTGACCGGGCTTTCTGAATAATGCCCATCACTTATTGGGCCGGATATTATAAAGATGTGTTTTTTTTTATTATTTTAATGTGTCAACATTGGTTTTAATATGCTCCAGGCTCCTATTTCTGTCTGCAGGGTCTAAAGTAACCTAACATGAAGGAGATGACGGGAGGACTTCATCTCATTCGAACCTAACCTATGCGTGTCGGAGTGCCCTTACTAAGCTCCCGAGCTCGCTCATTTTACTGACCATAATTATATAATTGTCCAATCGTTATGTAGCAATATTCATAATGACCAGACAATGTGATAAGTATAGAAGTTTAAATCAATATTCAATACATTGCCCGATTTGACTTTAATAGATTCCTAATGGGCAGGCATTATGCAAAGTGCCCTGATTAATCACTTCTTCATGACATATATAATAAAAAATAAAACTCATTTCCTCAAGTTTTTGCGAGTCTCGTCGTAATGGCGTCGACCACAGCTGCAAAATAATAATATTGTCTGTGTGTGATGGAATGCCATATTATGGGATTTTTTATTGTTTTACTAAGTAATCTCCTAACGGATAAGTAGTATTCTGTGTTTGTAAAAAAATACAAGTTTTAGCAACAAAAAATAACTGCTTCACACGGCTAGATCAGCCTTTGTTTTTGGTAAAAAAAAATATGACAGGTTAGATGTAAGAATGTCAAATAAACCACAATTATTACACTCTTGAACATGAAGACCTCTTGAACTTGAGTAGTGTCGGCTAAGTGACCATTAGACTAACGGCCGGAAATACATCGAAGGTAATTCAAACTGTGCGTACGAAGACGAACACAGATATTAGCTGTACACTCCCGCGCGAGAACCCGAGGAAAAGTATTTTTACGGCCTTAAAAAACGGAGAGAATCAATTCGACACGTATGTATGTAATATTGTTAGCTTTTTTACAATATTGCACAATATTCACATATGTTACTCTATGTGGGCTTTTAAACACGTGGGCTTCTAAACACGTGTGCCAAATTTTATAAGTGTATGTTTGTACACGCATTTCTTCGAAACTAGTGATCGGATCTTTATCATTCTTTTTTTATTGGATTAGGTGTCTCTCAACTTAAGAAATAGTGCAAGTTTCATCAAAATCGGTCCACCGGTTTTCAAGATATGGAGCATACAACCAAACTCCTTAGCGACAAACAGCACGAATGTAAATTGGGTTATTATGTATATTTCTATAAAATTTGTTTACTTTTTAGTGTTAGTGTACTAAAATTAAAAAGAAAGAAATAAAAACTATTTCCCAAAAAAATAAACCGTCTTCAAAAGAAAAATACTAGTACTACTTTTTAGTATTTTGCTTTTGAAGTCGGTTATTTTTTTTTGTGAAAATGTTTTTTAAACAAAATACTTCATGATTGAAGTCAGTACTGAGAGCATGTATCATCTTCGCGAGCTCTTGCACTAGAATGTACAGCCGGCATTAAGGTTAAGGTTGTGGGAATTAGGTCGATGTGGCGACACTTGGTGCTTGGGGGACGCCTATGTTCAGCAGGGGACGTCTTTCGGCTGAAATGATGATACGAACAGTCAAACAATCAGCCGGCCGTTTTCCAACTATGTTGTGGTCGGCAATTTTAATTGCTGACGTTTAAAAGTGCCGCTTAATGGCCTAGTTGAAATAAATATTTTTGTGTTTGATTTGGTTTCCAATCTAATCGGATGCAGCTGAGTACCTATAGTGCCACTTAAGTTGGCAAGGTTTTGCCGCAGTGAGGGTAAGGTCGCGCATATTCCGCGAACTGACCAACCACCATATAGGGCGAACGGAACGTGGAAGCGCCATGATTGGTCAGGTGATTAGCTGACCAACCAATCGCGCGCTCGAAACGGTCCTAAACGTTCCCCGCGTCCCGTTTCACTACCAAAGTTACCTAAAAAACGACTTCGGCGCATCTAACGCCTCTTGCCAACTTACGTGCCGGGGATTATAGCAATATTTTAGATGGAGCGACTGCCTTTGAATTCTGCAACCCAGTAACGAACGGCAGGCTTATTACGTATATTTTGCAAGAGCAAAACGATAGCGATTAAACGCTTTATTTCATAAAAGTCGACATTACCTGCAATGTAGGTATGGTAGGTCCTACAGAATCGTTTGCTAATCGATCGCTGTTTGTGAAATGAAATTATTAAAAAAAAAGTCTGCCAAAAACATAAAAACTTCTGTATGGAAGAGCAATTATTGCGCAAAAATTGCTATCGTTTTGCTCTTGCAAAAGATACGTAATAACCCTGCGGGATAACAACTGCCTGACGGTTGTTGTCGGGAGGTTCAAATCGCGCCGAAAACTCTGCTTGCGCGATGCAGGATTTTGTGTGAAGTCAAGTCACGTCATTAGTTCGTATGTGGCAACAGAGATGGCGCTACAAATTAATGTATGTTATATGATCATTGCGGTAATGCTGCGCTACAGGGAAAATATTAAGTTTTAATATTTACAACAGAAATCTTATCACGGGTCGTTAGAAACCCGTTGTTCAATTAACAGTAATGAGAACATAATCGGAACCATTCCAGTTAATTATGATATTGACATTGTAGCCATTATAATATTATGTGTATCTAATATTGTAACATATTATACAGTGTACGGTCATTTGTTTTACGAGGTCATTAATCCATCCATAGTAATATTATAAATTTTAAACTGGCTATCTATCTACCTACTACTTACCTATCCACCTACCAATTTGTTAAATATTTATTTGAATAAGAATTAATACTACATTACGAATGTATTCAAATTTTGTTTCTACCGGCGGGCGGCGGTTATCTAATTATGATTTTTTACACAAAAGCTGCTATTGTGACTTAACTATGATGGTGAGATATATTCTCTCGCAGCCTTTTTTGTAGTTAATAATGAGTATTTTAATCATGTGGAACATAATTTTTATGTATCGTCAATAGTTTTCTCAGCGCACGCCAAATAATAATTTTATAGGCAACATTTTGCTACTTTGTGTTACATTATTGCAAGTTTAATAAGGGTGTCAATTTTTTTTGAAAATAAATTGTAGCCTATGCTACTCGGCAATAATGTAGCTTTTCATAAGTGTAAGAATTTTTTAAATCGGTCCAGTAGTTTCGGACCCTATTCGGTACAAACAAAGAAACAAACAAAAAAACTTCCCTCTTTATAATATTGGTATAGATGAAAGGAATTCTGTTTCTTTGTTACCTTATCTCAATTAAACGGCACTCTTTATACAATGTAGACAAGCCACGGGGCTGATTGGCAAATATTGCTGAGCTTAAGCAAAGTGACTGTGGCTCCTCAAACATAGATACTGTGGCTCCTCAAACATAGTGACTATGGCTCCTCAAACAGACACTGTGGCTCCTCAAACATAGATACTGTGGCTCGTCAAACGTAGAGACTGTGGCTCCTCAAACATAGAGACTGTGGCTTCTCAAACATAGATACTGTGGCTCGTCAAACGTAGAGACTGTGGCTCCTCAAACATAGAGACTGTGGCTTCTCAAACATAGATACTGTAGCTCCTTAAACATAGAGACTGTGGATCCTCAAACATAGAAACTGTGGCTCCTCAAACATAGAGACTGTGGCTCCTCAAACATAGAGACTGTGGATCCTCAAACATAGAGACTGTGATTCCTCAAACATAGAAACTGTGGCTCCTCAAACATAGAAACTGTGGCTCCTCAAACATAGAGACCGTGGCTCCTCAAAGATAGAGACTGTGGCTCCTCAAACATAGAGACTGTAGCTCCTTAAACATAGTGACTGTGGCTCCTCAAACACAGAGACTGTGGCTCCTCAAACATCCCCCACCAACTGACTATGTTGAGTCTGCAGAAAAGCTCCCTACAGGCCACCAACGTCCATGGCTTACCTGGAAATCTTTGAACCGACTCCGAAGCCAAGTGGGTCGCTGCAGGCAATGCTTAGGTAGATGGAGATACGCCAATGACCCGCAATGCGATTGCGGAGAAATATTTATTTTTTACTTATCCATCGAGCGACTGCCTACCTGCCCGCCATAACACAGTAATTTACGGATGACAGCCGGGACCAACGACTTATGTAACGTGCTTTCTGAGTCACGAACTCTGGCAACAACAAAAAACTCCACGTAATTATTTAAACCATTTATCTACATGATTGGCACAACGGAATCTTTAATCTTGTTTTTTATTATTGATAGGCTTGCGTTTTAATATTTCACCTGATGCTAAGCGATGAGGTGGTCGGGTGAAGCACGCTTGCCTAGAACTAACCTATTCACTAGAGACTTAAATAACTTCAGTTTGTAGCTATCAGGAAACACAGACTCCGGCAGGGACTTTCACCCTTTAGCTACGCTATTCCCAAAATCTTTAATATACGTGTAATTTCACACATTCTATATTTAAAATTTCTTTAAAGAATTTGAATTTAGAATCTGCTCAACTTTTGCAGAACATCTTCCTTTAAAACATCCGTGAAGAAATATAACTTTCATGTTTTTTGAATTTCGAATGGCAGCCATATTTTGACAAAGAAGGCGGAACCTTCTTCTAATGAAGTTTAGATAATTGGTCGCCATACATTGCGTTTTTGATTATCACACGGAATCATGAAGTTCCTGTGAAGCGAGCAGTGGTCATGAACTTGGCGAAACAGTTGTAAAGTTTTTGGTACACCTTCCTTGTGTTTGTAGCATCATGAATATGGCGTTTTTTTTCTAGGTAATATTATGGTAGGTAAGTGATTTATTGAGATGTCTTTGGCTCTGTAATCTAATCTATATATGTTCCCCGATTACTCTAAGACGCCTGGACCGATTTCAAAAATTCTTCTTTTGTTTGAAAGTGTATACTTCCTAGTTGGTCCCATAATCATCAGGTCAGGATCTGATGATGGAATCCTAGAGAAATCGAGGGAACTCCTCAAATGTTATAGGCAAACATATAGCGATTTTGGTATTTTCATCAACAATGCAATCATTTGCACTCAGAAAGTATCATTTGGTGAAGTGGAACTGATGAAGAAGACCACAGATGGCAACTGAAACTCCTTAATGCTAAGTATGTCACGGGTATAAAATATCTCGAATAGTTAACCGACTATGATTAAGCAAATACTTATAAATGAATGGTACTGATGAAAATGGTACCATTGAACTGTTCTGATGATGAAGCCGGAAGGTAGGCACTGGAACTCTGAAATAAAACAATGTATCCTAGTCGTGCTTGGGCTTATTGGAATCGTCATGAGATGTACTTTGGCCATAAATGATTATCATGTTAATTGGAGATACCTACCAAAACTAAAAAGAGAAAAATAAAAAACTTTTTAACAAAAAATCAAACCGACTTCCAGAACAAAAAACTACAAACCAAAAAATAACTTTCTTTTCCGAAGTCGGTGTCGAAAAACTGAAAAAAAAATGGGTACAAAAGACACCGACTTCGGAAAAGAAAGTTATTTTTTGGTTTGTAGTTTTTTGTTCTGGAAGTCGGTTTGATTTTTTGTTAAAAAGTTTTTTTTCACTTTTTAGTTGTACGTACCTAATAGGCAAGTTAGTAAGGGAACTATTTCGCCAGAATAGATTTCATGAAACTTGAACATAACCGGTGAAATGAGAGGTCTGCTTACCCCTTAACAGCGAACTGGCGTGATGTTATGTTATGAAATGTTATAAACAACAAACAGACATGCGATTGCAGCAATCCCGAGAGATTTGCCATTATTTATTGAAGAGTTCTGTTGTATATCTCCGAAGTTCTTCATCAGATCTTCACCAAATTAAAATGGGACCAATTTCGGAACATACTTTTTCAAACAAAAAAAGAATTTTCAAAATCGGTCCACAATTGACGGAGTAATCGGTGAACATAAACAAAAAAAAAAAAACAAACTTGAAGTCGAACATAGAACCTCCTCCTTTTTGGGAAGTCGGTTAAAAAACTAAAAAACACGCATTAATAGAAAACCAAACCTAAAAGTAGAAAATTATGTTCAATGAATTCTGTGAAACACACAAATACAAAAATATGTATTTTATTGTAAAAAAGCATGCAAACCTTATTCTTTATTTAAATTTATTGAAAATTATTTTCTAATTTTTAGTTTGGTTTTCTATTATAGCGTGTTTTTAAGTTTTTTTAAAACTATTATTTATTTTAAATTTTTAGTTCAATCGCTAATCCTGAAGATCCTGGTAAGGATAATGGAAAAAACTATTTAAATTATTGCACTGTCATCGGACCTTAATACACATCTAAAGTTTCAAATTAATCCGACGTTTTGAAGGGTGTGAAAACCACGTTCAAAGATTCCATTACATAGATTCATACATACCAAGCTAATAAATGCGTTTTAAATACCTATATACAAAGGCGAGTATTATTTATAAACCTCAGGCTGACGGTGACCACTGAGTGATTGAAGGCATGACTCTTAAAAAATGCAATTAATCACACTTAACAAAAACTCAGAAAAAAATCCCTAAAAACGAGTTAAGCTAACAAAAGCACATTTTAAAATGCTATTAGTCATATATACATTTAATAAAGTGCATTCAATAAGTCACAGACGGACAGACTTCCGTGATTCTGTATATCTGAGTCAACTGCCTTCCGAGAAATTGTGACAAGCTACAATTACCAGTATAAGCTGACCTTTCATTGTACAGGCTTTCCGTACACTGATCGGTCAGTTTATACTGGAAATGGCACGACTTATCAGTATCACCTACATATTTCCATTATAAGTAAACCTCGCATTGTAAAGGCTTTCTATACATTGACTGGATAGTTTAAACTGGACCTTTATATTATTATATTAATACATAATTATTAATTTACGCTTCCAGTATTAGTTGACCTCGCATTGCGTACACTTTCCGCACACTGACCGGACGTTTTAAATTGGAAATGTACCATGTACGGATGACGACTAATGATTTGTAGATTTCCATTATAAGTTGACCTCGTGTTGTATAGGCTTGCCGTACAATTATAGTTATGTTTATACTGGACATTTAAAGCTTGAATGTTGTCATAACTACGCAGGGATTCCCAGTTAGTTTTACAAAATATTAAATCAGTTTTTTATGGTTTAAATTATCGGAATTGTAATAAAACTTCCAATAAATTAGATAAATAAGGTTTAAATGTGGGGTAAAGGGGGTTTATAAATTAATTCGTATTCAATATACAGAATTGATGATTGGCAACTTTTTGACGTCATGTCATAAAACTGTATTTTTACCCGACTGCCGAAGGAGGGTAATGTGTTTATCAGTCTATGTATGTATGTGGCGTTCAAGAGACGAAACGCGTTGGCCGATTTTGATGATTCATAATTATGTCAATCGATTCGTCTTAAAATCATGCTGTGCAGTCGGAGGATACATCTGGTTTTGGTCAGCCAGCTCGCGAATATGTATCCTCCGACTGCACAGCATGATTTTCTTCTTGTTTACGTCTTTTTAGTTCGCTTTTTAAGCAGTCGGGTTTATTGATTTTTTTAATTAACTTTTTTTTGTGACATTGTTTGCAAATCACGTTTAAATATAATTAACTGATTATTCCATAAGGAATTTTAAATTGCCTCGTTGATCGAGTCGTCGCTAAAGCTATTGCTCAGTAAGAGGGGTTTCGATGCCCGAGTGGGGCAGTGTTGTTGGGTTTTCCATCTGGAATTTCTCAATAGCACATGCAAAACACATGCTTTGCTTTAATTAAAATACAAAAAAATATCTCGCATGTATATCAAATATACCAAATATAAAATACTTTTTAGTCGTGTAGTTATATGAAATATAAAATACAGTATTTTAACGTTTTAATTTAAAATACAAATTAAAAAATACAGTATTTTAACTTTTAATTTAAAATACAAATTACAAATACAGTATTATAACTTTTTAATTTAAAATACAAAATACAGCCAGGTGTTAGGTTATGAGTTTATCACGGGATACTTGACAATTTTACATACAGTCAACTATTATTCTCACATAAACTTATTAATTAATTAATATGTATTTATTCAATACAGAGCTGCACATGACATTATGGATGATGGTAAGAGAGAGAGCAAAACTAAGTGCGAGTGAGCAAGGTATAGAACAATTAACAAATGTTCAAAAATTCATTGTATCTTAGCTTGGGTATCAGAGGTGTATAACTCTGTGTTATGTAGAATTTCGATTTGAATCTTAGTTTTGTTAAACCACATAGTGACATTGAAATTGTAATCTGGCAATTTCTTTTTTTTTATTATTATTAGATTGCGTTCCAAATCTAACAGCACCCATTAAAGAAAGAAAGAAAAGTATTTACAAAGAAAAAGATCGCTAAATTCATTTATGTCAACATCATTTTAAACAAATTTAATTTCAAGACATAAATATTTGCTTTCTTTTTTTGCTTGTGGGTAGTTGTACCAGTAACACTTAAAAAAATACGCTCATAATTAAAATTCAATTTAATTTAATACAATAATAATTTACAATATTTTATGTCATATTATAATAGTTCATAGTTATTACCTGCTAGTGTAGCGTTATCTCCTCACAACTTCTTCTTCACAAAATATTATCACATCAAGACAATGGATTCACTGACAAGCACTTTCAGTGATCTGAAAGAGTTGTTCCACACAAGGATGTCTGTCTTTGAGGCTGAATTGCAGAAAACCCCTCCATCACCTGTCACAAGTTCCGGCCTGGCAGTGGAATTTAATATGTTCCGGGCATTCATATCGCAAGCTCTCAACAGTCTTCAGCGGCAGATGGAGCTTCTAGCTGGTACTGTTGACCAAATGGAGATGCGTGGTCGGAGAAAAATCTTGCTTCTACATGGCGTAAGTGAAGAGCAAAAGGAAGACACCGCTAAAGTCATCGCTAAAGTGGTATGTGACAAATTACAGCTTAATGATTTCACTGTTGCTGACATCAGCCGATGTCACAGGATGGGTCGAGCAGTAGCCAATAAATCCAGGCCTATCTTATTTAAGGTGCGCAGTCTAGCAATCCGGGATAAGATATGGTTCTCAAAAGTCAAGCTAAGGGCTTCAGGTATTACTATGTCCGAGTTCCTGACAAAGGGGCGGCATGACGTGTTCTTGGCAGCGAGGGCAAGAGTTGGCGTCGCTAAGAGCTGGACTAAGGCAGGATGTGTGTATGTCCTTGGTCCAAAAGATACGCGGCACCGGATTGAATCACTCGCTGATTTGGACAAAATTGCGCCGATTCCCATTGAGCCCGAGCCGAGTGGACCTAAAGTGGCGGTGTCTGAAACTAGTCCGATCGCTGCTTCTTTGAAGACCGCAAGACTGAAACGTGCTACAGCTTTGAAGAAGTAATTTTCATCCTTGTGATGTTTTCATGTGGGTCCGGGTAATATTATGTTTTATTATAAACCTTCACAGTTTATAATAAACTTCAAAACGTTATTGTTTACAATAAAATTTACTGAATTCACATGTTGTCATAATCATAATACTTCTTTTTTTTTTTTTTTTGTATGTTTGTTCCTAACGGAACAGGCTAAGGTCTGAGACCATGCTGCCTAGTCATCAGTATTTGTATTCTTTAGTATGCATTAGAACGCGGATGCAACACATTCTAATGTTTCTTGGAGCATTTGGCAGCAAATTGCAACGAGTCAGCCTTCCCAGTAAGCTTTGCAGAGGTAGTCAATACTACAATAAAATACTCCGCTCCACTATCCCGAGATCGCTTCTGTTAACGTTTTTACATATTGTCCAATTGCGTAGACAGTTGAGACACAAAACTACACCAATTTTATATCACAATATCCACTATAAATCAATTTGCAAATAATATTAACAGCCGCTGAACTGCACTCGAGAAAATCCCGCCAAAAAAAAAACTAATCATAATACGTCTTGCTTGTCACTGTCATTGAAATGTCAAATTGTGAATTTATCGGTGCGTTCCGTTTAATGGTCAAGTCCTTAGTTAAAGTACCATAACTAAGGTCAAGTCTTATTTTGTATGTTCCATTTAAATTCTCCTGTACGCGTGTTTTTTTTTCTTTCTTTCTCTTGTGTTTCGTAAAGATTCTGTTTTTGTTGCCCGGATTCAACATGTTTTGATTCAACATGTTTTTATTTTATTTTATTCTTTTAATGAATAACGCAACTGGCAGGTGAACTTGTTGTTTTGTTATATTTTTAAGATAGGGTTTTAGTATTTATAGTATTATAATAAGTTAATGTTTATGTCTAATGAAAGCAGTGATAGTAATAGTTTTTTTTCTTTGACTAGTGATGACAGTTTTGTGAGTGTTCCTTCTCTTGTAGACAGTCTTAGAGCGCAGTTTTCCGATGTTCCTAAGAATTTTAACGTTATTCAATTATCAACGCTCAGAGTATTCCGGCTCATTTCCACGATATGCTGGCTAGTTTTGACTGTAAAAACATACATGCTATTCTTATTTCCGAGTCATGGCTTAAACCTTGTCTCCCTTCTACTAATTACTCTCTGCCCGGCTTTGTGCTTATTAGAAACGATCGGACTGTTGGTGGTGGTGGTGGTGTTGCCATATATCTCCGCGCTCATATTCCTTTCTCTATTCTCAATGTGTCAGCGCAACCACCGCCATCGGGTGCTGGTGAGCATCTTTTTCTGGAGGTCGAGCTAAATCATTATAAATTACTTCTTGGAGTTTATTATTGTCCCTCATTACGTGTCAATTTCTTTTCATCTTTCGAGAAGCTCTTAGAAATGCTTATCCCTTCATACAGTCATAGCATAATCATGGGTGACTTTAACACTTGTCTCCTGAAGAAGGACCATCGTTCTTCTTCCCTTACTAATGTTTCAGTTTCTAGTAATCTTTCCATTCTTCCGCTTAGTGCTACTCACCATTTCCCAAACTCTACTCCTTCACTTCTTGACTTGATTTTAGTTTCCTCTCCTGATCGCGTCGCTAAGCATGGCCAATGCTCAGCCGATGCCTTTTCTTATCACGATTTGATATTTCTTTCATATAAAATTCGTCCACCTAAGGCTAAAGCCAAAATCCTCATGCAACGCAATTTTGGAGGTATGAACGTTGACAGTCTTTGTGAGGATGCCAGCAACATAGATTGGTCTTATGTATTTGCCTCTGCTTCAGTCGATGAGCAAGTTATGATGTTCACCACTAAGCTTGTTGAGCTTTACGACCATCACGCTCCTGTTCGGGCAGTTAAAGTGAGACATTTGCCGGCACCATGGCTTACGGATGAAATTAAAAATGTCATGAATAAAAAAGTTACGGCAAAGTCGAAATTTAAGCGTAACCCTACTGACGCTAATAGGGAGAGATATGTCTCAATACGTAAACACTGCAATAAGGTGTGTAGAAATGCTAATCGCCAACATATTCATGATCATGTCCAAAATGGGGACGCATCCAAAGTTTGGAAATTTCTAAGGTCATTGGGGGTCGGTAAAACCCGGGAGGAGACTATTCCTAAAGATGTTGATATTGATGCAATGAACAATCATTTTACTGCTTCGTCCAATTTTGATAGGACAACTAAATTAAATACATTGAATCATCTTTCATCTCTTCCGACTCCCAGTTATTCTCCATTTGTATTTGGTCAATTTACTACATGTGATGTTAAGAAGAGCATACTATCGATTTCGTCAAACGCAGTAGGAAGCGACTGTATCAGCCGCAAAATGCTACTCCCGGTTCTGGACATTATACTTCCCGTCCTTTGCCATATCCTAAATTTTTCCGCGTCTAGCTGTGTCTTTCCAAGCTCATGGAAAGACGCTCAAATAATTCCTTTACCTAAAAAATCCAATCCCACATCCTTTGCCGAGTATCGCCCAATATCTGTCTTGCCATTCCTATCCAAAGTCCTTGAACGCTTAATCCACAACCAAATAAGCGCCTTCCTATCCAAAAATAATCTCCTTAACCCCTTCCAGTCCGGCTTCCGCCCTGGTCATAGCACCACTACCGCGCTTCTGAATGTTACTGACGATATAAGGTATGCCATGGAACTGGGAAATCTAACGGTTTTGGCTCTACTGGATTTTAGTAATGCCTTTAATACCGTAGATTTCGATATTTTGCTTGGCATCCTTGGCTCTCTTAACATATCTCCAACGGTAATTGAATGGTTTCGTAGTTACCTGTTCGGTCGCCGACAACGTATTTGCATCGGAGAGATCTTGTCTTCCTGGTGTAGTACTTGTGCCGGGGTACCACAGGGTGGCGTTCTATCTCCCTTACTTTTCGCTGTTTTTATTAACTCAATCTCCAACGAATTAATTTCTTCCTACCACCTTTATGCAGATGATCTACAAATTTACTCACGAGCTCCTCTTGGAAATCTATCTGAGGCTATCTCGACCATTAATAGTGATCTGGCCCGTATATGCGACTGGAGCAAGAGGTTCGGACTTATGGTGAACCCCATAAAGACGCAGGTTTTGGTGGTGGGCAGTTCAAGAACGGTCTCAAGGATCGACTGGACGACTCTACCCCAAGTTTCTTTTGACAATTCTGTTATCCCTTTTAGCGAGAAAGTTAAGAACTTGGGTATATTCCTTGACAAAAACTTCTCTTGGATTGCCCAGCTACAGGAAGTTAGCCGCAAGCTATTCGCATCTGCTGGATCTTTGAGAAGACTGCGTAATTTTCTGCCGACTGCAACCAAGATTGCGCTTGCACAATATCTTCTGCTACCCATCCTTGATTATGCTGATGCCAGCTATCTTGACCTCACTGAAGTGCAACTTGATAAACTTGAGCGGCTTCAAAATGTTTGTATAAGGTTCATATTTGGTTTGCGCAAATATGACCATGTTTCTGAATTTCGTGTGAAACTCAAGTGGTTGCCAATTCGCCATCGCCGGAATGCTCATATTCTTTCTCTCCTATATAATATTCTCTTTCTGCCTTCTACCCCTCTTTATCTCAAGACACGGTTTCAGTTTCTGTGTGACTCGCACCTTAAGGTTCTTAGGTCATCGGATAATATGAAACTTAAAATGCCAATGCATTCCACTACCTTCCTAGACAAATCTTTTACTGTCCAGGCCACTCGTCTATGGAATGCATTGCCTGTGACTATAAAGCGCGCGCAATCACTGCCTGTTTTTAAGCGACTTGTGAAGGAGCACTACTTGTCATTGTGATCATAATGTTGTATAAGCTGAATTGTTTTCTTGTCTGTATATTAGTTGTATGTATGTATTTATGTATCTATTATTTTATTTTGTTTAATTTATATTTTGTATTTAGTATCTACATTCTTAATAAATTAATTATTTGTTGTAAAATTTGCACCAAGTGCAACCCCATATTGTGTCCAGGCTGTCTCTTTCCATTCTTGGTTGCCTGGAAGAGATCGCGGTTCGCGATAAGGCCGCCTGTTGTATGTTTGTTTTTGTTATAAGATTTCTTTTTGATTAATTTTTATCTTGGTGTACAATAAAGTATATAATAAATAAATAAATAAAATTTGCAATACTAACTACAAAAATCTCAGCGCGGCGTCAAGTATTTGAAATACCAATTAAATTTTTGAAAAGCAATTGAATTACAAATAATAATATCAAATATGTATTTGTATTTCAATTACGTATTTGAATTACAAGTAATTCAAATGGGTGTCACTGGGTGTACCATAGGTGCACCTCTGCATAACCCTTAGGTGAGTAGGCGCTATGTTAATTAGAAGGTTGGATTCATGTGCTCATAAAGGTTATTACTATCGGGTAACACAGACTCCATAAACTAGATCACAGCTGGTGCCTATGTAAGAGGATAAACGTCAAGATTAGAATACAATAGGAAAATTTCGTGAACCCATTAATAACATTGGTTCTCTCACTATAATTGTATTTAATTGATTCCGTGATTCAATTATTGAGTCACGTCCGGAGAGCGATCAATTGTAATTTATAATTGAGAGACAATATTGTAAATGAGATGTTTCGTTATTTCTTTATTACCGGTTGTATTTGCACTATCGATTATTATTCTTGTCTATGCTAACGAAATGTTGATTTACTTATTTAAATCGCCTTTCGTGGTTGAGGCTGTGGTTTCAAATCCGAGTATCAATGTGAGTTTATAAATTCAGAGATGCACTTTCTAATTGTATCTTAGACATCGCTGTCTAAGATACAATTTGTTCAATCTAAGTGCCCATAAAAATCGATAAATCTTCAACAGCCTTTATGAGGTCAGACCATCCACCATGATAAATACTGAGAAGACGTATGGGTCGCTTGAAATAAACGTCCAAACTTCACATAAACTCTTTGTTTTAAAATACGGACCTCAAGCACAGTATTACTTACGGCCATATTAATTTGTAGTGATTTTACAGTGCTTTTTAACTGGCAACCCAGTGATTATACTCACTGGGTTGCCAGTTAAAAAAGGGTGACCAGCTTATAATTTAATTATTACTTTTCAACACAGTACATTATTACCTCAATGATAAATTCATATTAAATTGATTACATCCATAATGTACATAAAAGTGGTAAATATTTAATAAGTTACAGAAACAATAAATTATTCTTTAAAAATCTAGCTTGAGCTATAAGCTTTTTTCGTATTATTCTCAGCAAACCCTTTTATTTAATACCCATATCAAGGCAGTGCACAAAAAATAACTAGTCCGCCATATTGGATTTAGAATGACGTCACTAAGCTTACCATGGTTTTTCATCCAAATAAACGCGTATTCAAAATTTCATCTTATTCGGTGCTTTAAAATTCAGTTACAAGATTTGACCCGAACTCACTTAAATACATACATTGCAAGTTAAATAAAAGCTTGTAATTATGGAGCCTGTCGGGCACAGCAACATTCTAGATACAGTCAGTGTCTAGGATCTCCTAGGAATAGCACTTAATATTATCCTTATTTCAGTTATGTATTACGCCCACCGTTATTATTATAACTGGTCTATCAAAGAATTAATTAACATAAATGAATAGATTACGTGAATCAGATGAAGATGAATCTTACACAATGTTTACTAATGTTTAGTTCAAGACCATCAGCTGAATTAAATGCATTCTAGCTGTTAATCAAGTTGTGATAGCCTTTCGTATGTTAACAGCTGCCAGCCAACACCATCTTTTTTCTAGCCTGGAGGAACGCTCATGCATACTGCACTCTCACGGGGAGATAGTGCAGTTATGTGGGACTCCTCCATGCTATCCTCCTGTGCCGCTTATGGCGGAAACACGGGCGCGCGTTAGCACTCACCGCGAATCCGCCGCGGCTTTCCGTTACCGGGGGCGTCTCTGGAGAGTACCGGCGTAGTCACCGGCGCACCAGAACACATTGTACGCCGTGACAACTCCAAAGACCAAACCAGCACATGTGCGCCACACGACCCCGAGTATGGCACCCTTGGTCCCCTGTGACAGGTCAGGTCAGTGGCCCCGCCACCTACCATTTCTCAGCCGCAGGGGATAGGTGGCGTCCCCGTCCAGGCCGCGGAAGGTAGGAAGTGCGGCGCACCGCAATACCGACACACACACCTCTCCCGCCACACTTCGCGGCGCGCCTCAGTTGCGATGTAACCTCTGTTGCTAGGCGGCACCGCAACCCACTTGTTGGCCGCTACGTTGTCGGCTTATCGGCAAAAAGCCCTGACGAGCCCATCTGGTTTTGGTCAGCCGGCTTGCGAATATATATCCTCCGACTGTACAGCCCAGTGCCCTGTCCCTATCTGTAAGACCCGAACAGATGGGGCTTTCGCAGCTGGAACTACGGGTCCGGCTGTTTGGATCAGGGTACGCGGGGTCAGGTAGGCCCTCCACCATTGCAAGCGCAAAGGTGGGACCTGACATTGAGGTTGGACTCGCGGTGGTCTATGTGGTGGTTGCAGAGGAGTGGCATGTTGTCTGCTCGGCTATGTGTGGGCCGAGCGTCATTCCTCGCGCGCAACAAGTGTCTGAAGTTACCGGCCCAAGGCAAAGGGCCACCTGGTGGTCAGACGCGGGGTTCGTGAGTAACCCTCAAGCAAGTGAGCTCCTTTGAGCGAGCTGCATCTCCGGCACTTTCCTGGATAGAAAGAAGAGGACTACCCGTTGGATTAGTTTTCCGGCAACCCAGCTGTAGGCATTGGGTAGATGCGATGATTTGTATTCGAGAGGTGAGCGTGCTTACAGCTCCGGGACCATTCTGGGGAAATGGGAGCCAGCTTCTCTGGCGTCCCGAACGGGGATTGAATCCGCTAGCACCAACTGCGCTGGTGCCGGTGCTTGCACTAGTGCTGGCGTGCTGGGGTGCGTGTGGTGAGCGGCTTTATTGCTCCGGTACCATTCTGGACAAATGGTAGTGAGTAATCATGATGCGACTCACATTTTCTCTTGAGTACCAGGGGCGAGTGCTCTCGGAGGCGAGACCTACCGAAGATGGTCCCAGACACCTCGTAAGGGGTTGCCTGGTATAGTGTGCCGTCTTTTTATACCGAAAGGTGGGTAAAGGTGGCCACTATAGAAAATCTCAGTAGTTTGATCGGGTTATGTACAGCATGATTTTCTCCTTGTTTACGTATTTTTAGTTCGCTTCTTAAGCAGTCGTTTTTTGGTTTTTGAATAGACTTTTTTTTGAGAAGCCCGCTACACAATTACCAAACAACTTCTCATAGCGAGAATCAACAGTGGCGACCACTAGAAAAGCACAGTGTTTAAACTGTCGTGGATCCAGCAACGATATTATCATTTAAGAACAGCAAAGTAGTTTAACTGGAATGTCTTTTGTCCCAATAATTAGGCATAAATACCTTCCTTTTGAACCGAAACACATCAACGAACAGGCTACCTAAATTATAGGTAACTTTACGACTCGAGTCGAAAATATATAATCGGTGAATGGTCTTAAATTGTAGTGTACAACCACGAAATGTATTTCACGAACAGATTTCTTTAAAAAGTAATTATTTATTTTAATTTACTACCTACCATAATCTGCGGGTTATGGTCTCTCCTTCTGAGAAAGTTACCGCTAAGGAAATTCCCAGTTATAAACTGACCACATAATTAATATACCTATCTTATAACTAATTTCGGAAATTTTGCGTTTCTTACTCCTGCGCAGTCTAAAGTCTAAGTCAAATCATTTATTTTCAATTAGACCATTAAACGACACTTTTGGATTACATAATATAATTGATTCTCGTCGTCCATTCGAAATATATTTTATGGAGAAGAACAGACAAGAATATCCACGTTATTTTCTGATTCATTTTATTGCGAGATCGATTTGCTTTTTCCGGCTGCTTCGTTTTATCGGCCAATCTCACAGATTTTTGGGATCATATTCGACTAAACCTTTTAAAGGCACCTTTGAATAAGTAGTCAACAAAACAAACAACAACAAAGAAGCTAGTTGCACATTCTCAAGCGTCAGTAGGTCTCAATGGAGAACAATGTGCAAGAAACTCCACGGAGATTCTTTTTCATCAATAAGGTTCAATTACAAGCATTTGGTTACATCATCCTTGTTGAAAAATTACATCATAAGTGAGAACGATGTAAAAAGACGTGCACGTAAAAGCATGCTGCATAAAACCAAGGATATTATTATTTTAATATTAGCTTAGGACTTTAGACTACAAAAAAAGAAGGAGGCAACAGAAAAGTCTAGTAGCTCTGCTTATCTCTATTCCCAAAATAGTGTCGAAGAATGTAGTTTAATACCAGTTATTAAATGCAGGTTTATCTAGTTTTACTGACATATTGATATCTGAACGAAATGTCAAGATTATCATTATTATAGTAACTGCGAAGAATTGCCTCGTGTGATGCTGGCTGACTTCATATCAGTTTTAAATCTCTACCAAATATAGAAAAAAAGCGAATACTTTTATGTGGTTAGACGGGCAACCAGCTAACAAAGCTGAGTCTCTAGACAAACTGATATTATATCGGAGAAACGATTGCCAAAAGTCTAATATAGGAGCAACAGACGATTGGACGATTTGGAGCACGTGACCATTCGGCAGCGCGTGCTCCTCCCACCCCCCTTCCAACTGACAATGTTAAGTCTGCAGAGATAGCGTCCAGCGGGCCATAAACTGCCATGGCCCATTTGGAAATCCCTAAGCCAGCACCCAGGCATAACTGATTCCAAGTCAACGGCGCGTAGTGTTCCACGCGCGATTCAAAGAGATATCAGCAAAAACTGACGGGGTCGCGGATAAATTTGAAAGAGAGTTACCACGGCCCCTGGCTCAAGCAACTGAAGGAACACGAGTGGGTTTTAGTCAGTAAAAGTCTGACACACCCTCCCGCTTCACCCAGAGTCATTGGATGAATTCAAACCACCATAAAAAACGGCATAACTTAGTCGGAAGGGGGTACTCCGATCAGCCACAGTGTGACTGCGGAACCACCCCACAGACGATGCCCCATTTTCTGTCCTGCTCCTAATGTAAAAATAACCGGCACCATGAGAGACTTTTGCGAGGGTGTGGCTTAATACTGGTCCGAAAATAAATCTGTTAAAGGAATCATCGACCTAAAGAAACCTTTAAAAAAAGAGACCTTAAAAAGAAACTTTTTAAAACAAGCTTTTCAGCTTACCATACATTGTCGTCCGAACCAAACGTGTATGCAAAATTTCATCTTAATCGGTTGAGGATAACTGCTTTAAAATTCTGTTGCAAGATTCGACCCGAACACACTTACTTATATTGCAAGTTAATAAAAAGCTTGTAAAAATAAGAAGCGCGTGCCAATCCTACACATTTTGGACTTTATGAAAATAGTTATGGCTGATAACAACTTTGTCTTGTCTTATGATCGTTACCACCGTATTTAGACGTCAGCAATGCCTATTTGAAACATTGCAGATGCGTTGCGTAACAGAGACAATAAATAAACTTTATATTTAGGTCATATTGTTTATTTATTAACAGACTTTCCAAAAAGGAGGAGACTGTATGTACGAGTTTATGTCTTTTATTTATTTTTTTATTTATGTTCACCGATTTCTTCGGCAATTGTGGACCGATTTTGAAAATTCTTTTTTTGTTTAAAAGTATATAATCTCGAGGTGGTGCCATTATCATCAGGTCGGGATCTGATAATGGGATCTCATGAAAAACTTATTATTATTTTCGTTATAGACACGGACTTCCGAAAAGAAACTTATTTTTCGCTTTGTAGTGTTTTGTTTTGGAAGTCGGTTTCATTTTTTTTTTGTTAAAAAGTTTTATGTTTTAATATTATTATTTATTCATTTGGTGCTTAGCTTTTTGTAGTCTATCATAATAATTATCATCATAATATCATCTATTCATCCATCATCTTCAATCCATCTAGCATCATATTCTTGCCTTTATTCCATATTACGTCGGTCATATATATGAGGTCGGCGCAACACGTTTTTAACCGACTTCAAAAACGAGGATATCAATAGGAAAGTTTTTTTTTTTCCTCAGAACTTTTTACTAGGGGAACCGATTTTGATGATTCTTTTTTTATTTGAAGCTTGTGCTTGTCATGTAGTCCCATTTAAATTGCATCAAGATCTATTGAAGAATTTCGGAGATTTACATCAGAATCAGAACTCTTACTCGGGATAGCTGCAATCGCATGTCTGTTTATTGTTTACACCATTTCATAATATAACATCACGCCTGTATGCTTTAAAGGGATACGCAGGTGTGAACAGTTCACGCTGGTATACTCTTATTCCACCGGTTTTGTTCAAGTTTCATGTTTTTGGGTAAATCTATTCTGGCATCACTTTGTGCGTTATAGGATCCTAACCTGTAGAACTGGTCCATTATGTACCACAACCAAAAAGGGAAAAATAAAAAAAATACAACCGACTTCCAAATAAAAACACATCAAATTGAAAATAACTTTAATTTCAGAAGCCGGTGTTAAAAAAAACGAAGATACGAAAATAGGAACACCCGCTTCCGAAATTTAAGATATAATAGTTTCGGGTATGTTGTAGTGTTTTTATTTGGAAGTCGTTTGTATTTTTTTGGAAGTCGCTTGTATTTTTATCTTCTTCCTATTCTCCCATGCCAACTGTTACGCTATAATTATTTTATTTAAATAACACAACATAACATTACGTTTGTATTCGTGAAGATTTTCTTATTTATTCTTTAAATAAGGAACTCATATCTCCCTTGGACACATAACTTGACCCCAAGTCAATGTAACTTTCCAGAAACGGGTTTAAAAATTTAGAAAGAGATGGTGCTCTACATTAGGTGCATCAACATATCCCTCTCTCGTTCTAGCAGTGATCGCCTGAAGAATCATTACAAGTGCATCTTGTATGTTTGCAAAGAGGTTACATGTTCCTACTTAGACTTAGTATATTATTATGTTCTTTATAACTATTTACTTTTTAACCGACTTCTAAAAAAAGGAGTTGATTCTCATTTTTTTGTTGTTTGTTTCCCGATTATTCAAAGACGCCTGGACCGAGTTGGAAAATTTATAATTTTTTTTGATAGGGTATTCTTCCCAGGTGGTCATCAGGTCAGGGTCTGATGATGGGATCTTGGAGAAATCGAGGGAACGCCTCAAATATTATAGGCATACATGTAGCGTTTTTGATATTTTCATCAGCAATGTCATCATTTGAACTTAGAAAGTATCATTTGGTGAAGTGGAACTGATGAAGAAGACCACAGATGGCCACTGGAACTCCTTAATGCTAAGTATGTCACGTACGGGTATAAGACTATGATGAAGCAAATATTTATAAATAAATGGTAGTGATGAAACTAGTACCATCGAACTGATCTGACGATGAAGCCAGAAGGTAGGTACTGGAACTCCGAAATAAAACAATGGATCCTTGCCGTGTTTGGGCTTATTGGAATCGTCATGAGATGTACTTTGGCTATAAATGGTTTTCCTGCTAATTGGGGGTGCCTACCAAAACTAAAAAGAGATAAATAAAGAACTTCAAAACAAAAAAAAACAAACCGTATTCCAAAACAAAACACTACACTCTCAAAATAACTTTCTTTGCCGAAGTCGGTATCGAAAAACGGAAAACAATAGGTATCTAAGACAATACCTTCTTTATATCTTACTAATAATATTAAGAAAAAAAACACGGTTCACGGTTGGCGCAGTGGTTGAGCGATTGACTGCTGCGCTGCGTGTCGCGGGTTCGATTCCCGCACGGAACAAATATTTGTATGACCTACAGATAGTTGTTCCGGCTCTGGGTGTTATGTATGTGAGTTTATATGTTTGTAAACGCACCCACGATACAGGAAGAAATTCCTAGTGTGGGGCAACGTTTTTCTTAATAATAATATAAATGCGAAAGTTTGGATGGATGGATGTGTGTTTGTTACTCAATCACGCAAGAACGGCTGAACGGATCTGGATGAAATTTGGCACAGAGATAACTAACACAAAGGCTATCCCGGTATAATGTTACTTTGGGATGAAAAAACACTTTTCAGGCGGGCGAAGCCACTGGCAGAAGCTAGTTAAAAATGAACGGGGATGCCCTAGCAAGAACAAGACAGTATAATGGGTTCACCAAACCTCACTGAGGTGAATTACTGTATTACTAGCCATTAAAACCAAGTTAAAATAAAAACAAATAAAAGTTTCATCAAAAAAGATAAATTCATACAGAACGATTCACCGTTCGACCACAGTCGGCTGTCCTCGGCCACACTCGGCTGTTCTCGGGCAAGTTCAAGGCGTGTATAACCAGTTTTCCCACTGTAGTATTTATGTGTATGTTTGAAAGGGCCTTTGCAGAGCTAGTGTCGGATTCTTGGCACGGTTATTGACTGCAGTTCCTCTGTAAATGACACTTGTAAGCTATAGATTTAGACTATAAACATATTCTCCATAGAGACCTACTGACGCTTGCGAATTTGCAACTAGATTCACGTTTGTGTTTGACAATTCAAAAGTACGAGTACCTCTACAAGATATAAACTATTTGGTTTGATTTTTAGGGTTCCGTACCCAAAGGGTAAAAACGGGAGCCTATTACTAAGACTCCGCGGTCCGTCTGTCTGTCTGTCTGTCACCAGGCTGTATCTCAAGAACCGTGATAGCTAGACAGTTGAAATTTTCACAGATGATGTATTTCTGTTGCCGCTATAACAAGAAATACTAAAAACAAAATAAAATAAATATTTAAGGGGGGCTCCCATACAAAAAACGTGATTTTATGCCGTTTTTTGCTATAATGGTACGGAACCCTTCGTGCGCGAGTCTGACTCGCACTTGGCCGGTTTTTTATTTTGTTTTATTTTTGTTATCGGCGGGAGACTCTTTTGAGATCTGACATTTTAATTTGTAATTTAAATGATGCAATGTTTGAAATTAAATTTATTGTAACACTATATATATTGTGAGTCTAAACTTGTATTAATTTGCACACCATTCGGTTATAATACAGTGTATCTATTGAAAATCTTATTTGTGACACCTTACTTACCTGTATTATGCAAATAAATTATTTGATTTGATTTGAGACCTTCAAAAGGCGCCGTCTTTCCTTTCGACTTTTCTCTGGTGATCACCCACCATTGTGACTTAAATGAAATTTTTGATACTTCAACTAATTTATTTAATACTATCTTCCGCCCGCGGCTTTGCCCGCGTAAAACGTGTTTTATCATCCCAAAGGAAACTATCCTATGTCCTTCCCAGGGTCTCAAACTATCTCCATGCCAAATTTAATCTATATCGGTTCAGTAGATACAGAGATTACCCCCTACAAGCTCACAAACATTACCTCTTGATAATATTAGTAAAGATAAGGCCGGGTTCGTATTACCATATTTACAAGTAAAAATAAAAATAAAACCCCACAATGTTTTTTATTTAATACTTTTTAAAATACATAATTTATCAAGTTGTAGACACGTTTCGAACGACAATCTATCGAATACGTAATTGTGACAAGATATCTTGTAAAAACACCCAATTCAAACAGTAAAACGCCCATAACTTTTGAACGGCTGAACCGTTTTTTATTAAGCATAACTAAGGACACTCTCGATAAAGTCACCTTTCAAACAAAAAAAATACTCAAAATCGGTTCATCCGCTTAGTAGCTATGATGCCACATACACAGGTACACACATCAAACTTATAACGCCCCTCTTTTTCCGTCGCGGTTTAAAAAAGTAACCGCGAAGTTTCTTGCCAACTCTTCTCTATAGGAAACCTACGAATTTGCTGGACTTGATGTGACTTTCTATTTACCTGGGTTCGATTCCAGGGTCGTGAAAAAAGCTATTGGGTTTTTCGATCTGGAATTTGTCAGTAGCACTCCGGTGTCTCGATTTGTGCCCGGTTGTGATTTCAAGATAACTGGCAAAATAAGGGTATTACTAAAAATCAAAATTACTAATTACAACAAAAATTTAAATTTAAAAGTAATAACAATTGATTCTACCGTCCATTCGTGAATAGTAGTTTGTTATGGAGAAGACGGGCAAGAAACTACAAACAAAATCTTAAAAAAAAAATGTTTTACTAATATTTGGTTACATCATTCTTGTTGGAGAAATACATATAAATATGTGAAAACGATGTAAAAAGACGAGCACGTAAAAGCGTCTAGAGTAAAACAAACAATAAAAAAAAACAATAAATAGGTAATTAAAAACCAATAAGTGCACTTCTGCCTAACCCTTCGGGGAGAACAGTCGTGATGACATGTTATGTGAATTATTTAGAGCTGGTCAAGGACATTACAATGAAAAATGAAGTTTCAAGCGTATTTTCCTTGACCTGTAAATTACTATGTAGGCCACAGCCCCACAGGGTAGGGCAAGAACCCCAGGGTCGTCAAATTACAAGGTTCCTATATAACCCAAGGCTGCTAAAATAAAAGCTTCGATGACTAGATGTTTGAACTTAAATGAAACGAAAGCAGTGAGGTAGTTGTTGCCTACTCCCATGGATAACATAAAATAATAACGTATGATGAAATAAAATGTTCGCTTGCCCTAATTTCGTGTTATAATGGGTTGATTTATTCTGAATAACTTTTAAAGATCTAATATAAAGTGGTCGAAAGCTAGCCTCCATTTTACCAGCTTTTATTTAACTTGCAATGTATGTATGTAAGTGTGTTCGGGTCAAATCTTGTAACTGGATTTTAAATCAATCAATCAAGCTTTTATTTTGTAGAACATAGGTATGGTTACAGCTGATATATTGTTAAAATATGTGCACTATGTTTTTCCAATATCTGCAAAACATAGTGCACATATTTTAACGCAGTTATACTCCACCGATTAAGATCAGATTTTGCATACAAGTTTAGTTTGGATAATAACAATGTAGGTTAGTTAAGTGACGTCATTCTAAATAGAATATTGCGGACTAGTTATTTTTTTATGCGCTGACATGATGTGGGTATCAAATGGAAAAAAGGGTTTGCTGACAAGAATACAAAAAAAAGCTTGTTTTAAAAAAGGATTTTTTAATTAATAATTTTATATATACAGTCTTTTTTTCTGAACTATACAACCTTTGAATACCTTGTATATTAAGAAAATACAGACAATGATAATTTATTTCGTGTCTATTTCTGTAAAGTCATGCACAAGTAATGACATCCGTTTTTAAGACAAGATCTTGTGTTAATATTTGAACTTTAGCGGCCGACATAACTTTACGGTTTGCCGTATTTTGTCTCACACGGATGTCATGTACCTACTAGTACTTGTATCTAATAATATAATTATTAAATTCCTTCATTCAATGACATACAACGAATACTGTGACCGCTGTGTCTAGATAAAATATTGAGATAGTTTATTCAATTTGACCCAGTATATATCTAAGTAAATAAAAACAATATTGCGAGTTATGCACAAATACTCTCTACGCATTAAGAAATTAGCTGGTACTAAAAACAAAAAATCGTTGCGTTGGAAGGCCTCCCACCAGGTGAACCGATGACCTGGTGGTGCACGGAACTGATCAATGTGGCGACGCTTGGCGAAGGCCTATGTCCAGCAGTGGACGTCTTTCGACTGATATGATGATGAAGAAAAAAAACAATCTTTAATTTCGTCGAGTGGGTAACCAGAGCTGGGCAAAATACATACCTACTTTGCTTTAATTAAAATTAAATAACAAAATCCTATCTCGCATGTATTTCAAATTCCAAATACAAAATATTTGTAAGGCTTGTACTTATTAGAAATATAAAATACAATCTTTTAAACTATTTTTATTTAGAATACAAATTACAAAATAAAGTCTATCATTCATCGTGACTTTCATCATACTAATAAACTTAATTAATACACAGAAGTTTCGTGAAAATAAACCTTTGAAATGAAAAGGACTATTGACAGACGTATCTACGCAGTAGCCATTTTGCTTACGAAATCTATAGATATATAAGAACATTCAGAACGCACCCTTTACAATAATATCGCTAAATGTATTTATGTTCAAATATATTTTGTAGCCATAAGTACCTATTTCGAATACTAAATACAAAATACCTCAGCGTCAGCTATTTGAAATACCAATTACAAATTACATTTTTAAGAAGTATATTTAATTACAAATATCAAACATGTATTTGTATTTCAATTACGTATTTTAATTACAAGTCATTCAAATATTGCCCAACCCTGTAGGTACCTAACTACCTGTCAAAATCTACCTTTAATCAAAACCATTTTTTTTTGCACTTTTCCTTTATTTTACAAATAATTCTTTGTTGTGTTTGGTCCTTATCAACAGTATTGTTGTTTGAAGCATGACGACGAAGTGCGAATTTCACAAACTGACTGACCACAAACATACGTAGGTAGCCTCCGAGGTTCTACTGCATAATACTACAATAAACGATTTGTTTAAACCTTTTTAGGTCGTTTTATCTACACTAATATTATAAAGAGGAAATATTTGTTTGTAAGTTTGCAAGAATAGCTAGAATATACTTTATAGTACAATAAAATTCACGTAAAAGTGTGCACAGTTGCGTGTTGTTTGTTTGTGATGGATAAACTCAAAAACTACTGAACCGATTTTGAAAATTCTTTCAGCAGTAGAAAGCTAGATTATTCCTGAGTAACTTAACCTATTTTTTCATCCCGAAAACATGTCCTGTGCGGTGCAACACAGCAGCGAAACCGCGACGAAAAGCTAGTTATCTACATTATACGATCTGGTTTCCATCTTTTTAGTTCTCTTTTATTGAGAGGAAATAAATGGGCAGAGAGCTCCGATTGAATTTCCCTCCATATTCCATAAACTGAAAAATAAAGATATATACTATGGCCTATGTTTTTCATTTGTCAAATTTGTACACCAGGTCTCTGTTGACAGCGCAATTTTGAGCATTTTATGAGGGTTCTAGTGCTTCTAAAGATAAAGTATCATCCAAAATGAAAACATTCCTTTTTCAGTTTATGGAATATCTTTTAAATTGGTCAAATATTGAAGGAGGAAATAGGTGAGAACCAAACTTCGAATTACGACTTTTTGCTTAGGATATTCAGTCAGTTCACCAACAGCTTCTGTAGGTATAGGTAGGTACAGCAGAAAATTCTCTTCTTTTTAACCGACTTTATTACTTTTTATTATGCAGTCAGATTTAGTGTTCTTAGGAACCGGTTTCCGACGTAAGAATTTGTAGTTGAGTATTTTTGTCAAACAATACTTTAGCTTGAAAACCTGTCGAACTTTGACACTGAAGTAAGGTTTGATACAATCTTAACTCCAATTACCTATTCAATTCAGAAACGGAACCATTTGTAATGATTTACTGTGACATTCAATTATTCAAACTTTATTATTTGTGGTAACGGCAGCATTGTATAATAAAAACTCTCAAAACAATCACTACTGATGGTCTGAGACCGCACAGATAACTAACCACAATGATTTCAATAAACAGTAAATATAATCCATACTAATATTATAAAGAGAAAAGATTTGTATTTTTGTATGTAGCGAATAAACTTAAAAACTACTGGACCGATTTCAAAAATTCTTTCACCGTTGGGAAGCTACACTATCCCCGGGTGACATAGGCTACTTTTTATCCCTGTATTCCCACGGGAACGGGAATTAGTACGTCCGCTAGTATTTTATATTTTAAAGCACTCTCACGTTCATCAACAACTCTTGTCTCCATATGCCGAACAACAACTACGATAACTTCTAAACGGCTGAACTGATTTTCGTCATACTTATCTTGAATTATAGGTAATTTACTAGTCTATAACTGTGCAAAGTAGCATCAAAATAGAATTTGTAGTTTTTAAAAAAATAGCCATTATGTAGAGCAAGTAATTAAAACGAAGTTTTGCGCAAGGTTGACTCATATGTGATCTTCTTGACCTCCAGTAACATTGACACAAGACCGATTGATTGCAAAAAATTGAAGCATTTGAATATTGTGTGTTTACAGACGGAAAATATTTATACTTAGAGGAAATGATGTCTTCAAAGTTCAAGTTAACGGATACGAAAAAAAAACACAAGTAATTAATTCAAATTAGACTGAGAATCAGTACTTCTTGAACATCAATAATTTTAATAAAAAGACAGTCCCTCTACTCGCTGTATTGGTTGACCTTAGGCCCCAGACAAGTGACATTTAGTCAACGAGACGTGGTGATTGGAAAAATGTCAAAATATATGGAAACTAGCGGACACCGCGCGGTTTCACCCGCGTAGTTCCCGTTCCCGTGGGAATAAAGGAATAAAAAGTAGCCTATGTCACCCGGGGATAGTGTAGATTCTCAACAGTGAAAGAATTTTTTTAATCGGTCCAGTCGTTTTTAAGTTTATTCCTTAATACAAATAGATATATTTTTTTGAAGAAGAAAGAAAACATTTATTGCCACTAAGAAATATTACAAAATAAACAAAATACAGTTTTAAAGCACATTATTAGTAGTAGTTAGTCAGTGTTAGTAGTTAGCAAATATACAAATCATTCATCTTGATGATATTATTCATAGTATAGATATTATAGATGTAAAACGCTACCGGAATGTCACGAGATCAATGTCTTACATTTTGGAATTTCAACCGACTTCGAAAAGGAAGAGTTTTATATGTTTGTTACCTGAAAACTTTATAATAGGTTTACCGATTTTGATGATTCTTTTTAGGGTTCCGCACCCGGAGCGTCCAAACGGAGCCCTATCGCTGTCACTCACGTGTCTGTCTGTCCGTCGCTGTCACACAATTTTGTTCCGAATATTTTTTAACTTCTTATTCACCTAGTTACGATGAAATCTGGTGATTATGTTTATTATTACCTATACTTTACTAACAAATACCAATATATTGATAAATCTGATCAGATAAGTCCGACACGCACTTGGCCGGCTTTTTTAATTTGAAAGCTGGTGCTTTTCATATGGTCCCATTTAAATTTGATCAAGATCTGATGAAGAACTTCGGAGATATAAAACAGAACTCTTCAATAAAATACGGCAAATATCTCTGGATGGCTGCAATCGCATGTCTGGTGTAAACAATTACACCATAAAAAAAATATATACTACTTATATGATTAAAATTAAAAAAAGAAAAGATGACTAAAAATTCATAAATGAAACAAGTTAACTTAAAAAACCCTACTGCCGTTTTTTGGTGGTTTTAGACATAAATTTACAGAGTAATTATACTATGTTATACAAATAAAACTCTAAAATGTTCTTAGATTAAATAATTAAGAAAATAGTTTAATGTAACACAATATTTTTCCAAAAAAATTACGGCTAGCTGTTGAGACGTGATTCTCATTTTAAAATCAGCTTCTGAGACGTATCTGCGGGGAATTATTCCCATAAAAAGCCGGTTAGCTTACTGAGCTATCAGCTGATATAAATTATGTAGGTATGAAAATTAAAATGCCATGCATTTTTCTGACCGCTTTATGAAGGGAGCGTTGACATTATATTTTTACATGCCAGTACAAATATACAACTTTGGTCCAAAGGTTGACAATGCATCGGGGAGTCTCTTTGTTCTGTAGTGTTTACCTACAAGGTGTAAGTATTAGATAAAGGAAATCCTCTTTGGGTTTATTGTACCCACTCGTATTTATGAACTAATTTTATCATTGAAGCAACTCTGATATCACAAAAAATTCAGCTATTCCCTTGATTTTGTCGAGTTGTACGAATATTTAATGTGTCTACTAAACGATCTTATCACGGAGTCTAAACACGAAGAAAGAAAATTTTGTTCAAATAAACTTCAACAGACCGTATATATTCTATTATCTGTGATCTTGTAGAAAAGTTGTTTTTATTCATGAGTACTTTAACCCGCTGAAAAATTGCCAATGTTATTAAAAAAAAACATACTATAAATATAGTTGCCTATTGCCATTTTCCAACAAAAGGGAGACAGTGACACTGACAATGACAGGTGAGATAGTGGTCAAGCGCAGGCACGCGCTTTTTTTTACATATTTTTTTTTATTAATCACAATATTTTTTATTTAAATTTATTTTCTACTTTTTAGATTGGTTTTCTATTAAAGCGAGTGTGTAGATTTTTTACCTAGTTAGGTATTATTTATTTCACATGATTGCTATCGTGGCCATTCCGAATCGTGCATTTTTCTTCAATAGACTTGGCGGTTGAAGAGATTACTAGTTTACTACCAACTTGCTACCAACAAAACAAATAAACAATTTTTTCTCTTCACAATTATAAGTTAATATAATAACGTTGGCCATTAAGATTTCATTTGCGGCCCTTCACAGACCGTTAAGTGACGTGAAATAACAATTAAATTAAATCTGTAATTAAGGTTTTTTTGATGACAATGGGGAAACTAGTCTGTGATGACTTAATGAATAATAATAAACTAATTAAAGAGAATCTTTAAGATTTATAGGTTTTTGTTAAGAATAACAAGACACGCGTGGGACACGCGTCGCAAATGTTGTTATAAAAGCCTATGTATGTAATAGTTTCAAAATAAAAAGTTATTTATTCAAATAATGCTGAGAATCAGCTCTTTTTTTAATTTCTGAATTTACATAAGACAGTTCCACAAAATGCCCGCCCGCCAACACTTCCCAGGCCAAATGTTTTGGTCAATGGTTAACTCAACCAATGGAACCAATGGTTTCAAATTTACGCGTATTTAAATAATTGTTTTTCTAACAAATGGGTAAATAATTAACTATACAACTTATTTGATAATTTGTGAGGTTACCAAAACAATTAAAGTAAAAAAATACAACCGAATTAAAAAAAATAAAAACACTAATAGGAAGCTGCTGCGGCCTCTGAGTCTATCTGAAAATACACGATTTCTGCGGGATAAGCCACGAAAGCGATGCCACGGGAAAAAGCTAGTAGACGAAAAAAAATGCGGCTGTATCACACTAATCTTTATCTTACTATATATATTACATATTTTCTCTACTTTCTCTCTGATGGTAGCACATTTGTTGGATCATTCGGTTTCCTTCATGATGGTTGAGCTAAGTGGTGCCGATCCATACGTCATGTTCGTGAACGGGTGCCATCAGTTGGGATTGGTCATAACTTTGCTGCCTCGGCCTCTTATGTACTTTTACGTGCACATCTTTTTACATTGTTCTCACATATATGTATTTTATCAACAAGAATGATGCAATCAAAAAATTATAATTAAATCTGATGGAAAGGAGTGTCCGTGGAGTTTCTTGCAAATTCTTCTCCATTGAGACCTACTGATGCTTGCGAATTTGCAAATAGAGTCATCTTTTTTATTGACAATTCAAAAATACCTCAAAGGTTTATTTGAAATAAACTATTTGTTGTTTTTTGGACATAATATTTTTTTAAATACGAAAGTTTGAATGGATGTATGTTTGTTACTCAATCACGCCAGGACGGCTGAACGGATCTGGTCGATATGGTACATAGATAGATTATAGTTTGGAATAGCACATTCACCCCGCCCCCGGTATAAAATCCTCTTGGGATAAGAAAACACTTTTCACGCGGGCGAAGCCGCTGGCAGATGCTAATATTTACATACTAATGACGTGTCAGCATTTTTGTGTAAATGATTATATAATTATAATTAAATATGAATTACTTAATTAGTTTACTAGGTACGAATTCTTTTTGCGTATTATTATGAGGTAAGAAATACGGTTTTAGTTCCACAAATTGTACAGTTTTTTCAACCTAATGATTTAATCTTGCGGGGATTTGTTTGTAAAATATTTTAAAGTATTATGTTTTACTACAATTCAATTCAGCGTAGTCTGTTTAACCCTTTTTCGTTCAGCCAGCTCGCGAATATATAACCTCCGACTGCACAGCATGATTTTCTTCTTGTGTCGGGTTTTTTGAATGTTTGAATTAACTTTTTTTACTTTTGACATTTTTAACTCTCAAAATAATTTTGAATTCTAAGAATGTTTAGTTTTTTTTTTAAATAAATCTCGAGGCAAAGTAACCTTGTCGTAATAATATGGTCAAAAATATTGAAAAGAAAAAAAACATTTGACATTAGACTTATAAAGGTCACAGATAATACTTCCCAGTTCTGCCAACTGCACGTACTAACTTAGGTTAAGTGAAAGGAATAAAAAAATAGACAACACTTTATATTTAACTCAACTAAAGTACCGGAACAAGTAACAACAATGAATTTAAAATAAATAATAGAAAAAAAAGATTCGTGTTTTTGTTCCATTTAGATTTTATCTGTGGCGAATCATTTTAGGTGAAATTAAATTAAAATTGCCTATTGTTAGGTTCATGGCCAATATTTGATTGTTATGTAATGTTATAATTTATTATCACGATTGTATTTTTTAGAAGGGGTTGGTAGAGCTGCTGTTTTCAGGGTGACGTTTTATTCATTGGTTGTGTTTTAGGGATAAAAGTTAGTACTCATGGATACTTATCTGTGATTTTGCATAGTAAAAGTTATAACGAAATATGTTGTTTTTTTGTGTTGTAGATAAGCTCGCGTTTGACCACTCTATCTCACCTGCTGGTGAGAAATGATGTGGTCGACGGTGGAGTATAAATATTGAATATGTAAATAGTTAAAAATAAATATGGGACCAATCACGAATTCAGCTAGAAAACTAAATTCAATAACTACGAGACAACTAGCTGTTTTCCTACGAAAAGAAAGATATAAACTGAGCCCCTATGTTTTCCTTATTGGTGATACATTATCTTTAGAAGCACTAGAATCCTCAAAAAATGCTCAAAATTGCGCTGTCAACAGAGGCCTAGAGACAAATTTGACAACAATCAATGAAAAAAAGAATAACATAGAAGCACAACATACATCGACCGAACTAAGACGTTCTACTAAGAAAATTCAGTCGAAGCTCTCTGCTTGTCGAGCCTTTTGCCATTGACTAGGCAGTGGGTATAAACACACAGAAGTCCGAGAGGTCATTACAGAGTTTCTAATGGGGTAAAACCATAACATAATAAAAACATAAGGCTGTTTACTAGTAAACCTACGTCAATCGTTCTCTCGTTTGTAACAGTTTTCTCGTCAACGCGGTATGGACCGTGTGGTGGGTTTCCCCAAACAAATGTGAAAGGCACACTATCGGCCTGACTCACTCTAGGTGCGTCGAAACATTTCAACGAACTTAAGTATCGATATTTTTTTGACTACATAAAAATTGGAAAAGAAAAATGGCGGATTTTGGGCGCCATTTTGTGGGGATTTTTTTTTCCTTCCAACCACATCGTGTGGGTTATCAATAATGGCTTTAAGAAGTGATTTCAAAAATATATAACACTTATATGTTTAAATGTACCAAAGTAAAAAAAAAATACTAAAAAGTTGTAAATAAAAAAAGTTAATTAAAAAAAACAAAAAACCCGACTGCTTTCAAAGCGAACTAAAAAGAAGTATACAAGAAGAAAATCATGCTGTGCAGTCGGAGGATAAATCTGGTTTTGATCAGCCAGCTCGCGAATATGTATCCTCCGACTGCACAGCGTGATTTTCTTCTTGTTTACTTCTTTTTAGTTCGCTTTTAAAGCAGTCGGGTATTTTTATTTTTTAATTAACTTTTTTTTATCCCTGTATTCCCACGGGTACGGGAACTGCGCGGGTGAAACTGCGAGGCGTCTGCTAGTAATAAATAAAATTAATGATCACCGATCGTATTGGCCGTTCATCGATCGAGATAATAATTATTTAGGTTGTAAATTGAATAATTTACAACCTAAATAAAAAAGATACATGAATTTTGATTCTGATCTTGGATTAGCAAGATCAGAATCAAAATTCATGTTTCTTTTTTTTAACAAAAAGGATGAGACCAATTTTAGAGATAAGTTAAATTAGGGTCTGAACTTTTGAAGCGAACTCATAAACTCGCTTTGAGCAAGAATGTTGATTATTCTCGTTCCTTCACTGTATGGACAGACGATTTTATCTCAGGATTTTATATCACAGGAACAGGCGGTTTTCCTCCGCCTGTTCCTGTTTACGTTTCTTCGTTTTTTGACACCGCCTTCCGAAATTGATGTTATTTTTCACTTTTTTCGGTTTTTTTTGGAAGTCGGTTGTATTTTTATAGTTAGTCCCACTGTAGAAAAAATGCCCAGCCAGGTTTTACTGTATCAGCCCTTTGTCAGTCACAGGTGTTTAATGATTCCTCAATAAAAATTCAATCAGTTTAACATTAATAGTGGACACCGATTGTGATCCGGTTTTATTAATGAGTTTTTGAAATTAACACAACATAACATCTATAAGATAGATGAAGAACAGAGGTCTAGCCCAGTGGTAACGGCCGCGACTTACAAGTTGTAGGTCGTGGGTTAGAACCCAAGCAGGCACTTTACTTTGTGTAAATTATTTCATCACCATAACTCTCAAAATGATGAAGGAAAACATCGTGAGGAAACCGGCATGTCCTAGAAGCAAAAATTAGAAAACATGTGACATCCACCAACCCGCACTAGGTCCGCGTGGTGGATAACGGGCCATCCCCTCTCACAGAGAGGAGGGCTGTATCCCAGCAGTGGGAACATTAAAAGGCGTATGATGAACATCCATAAAATCAAGCTTACAGGCATACATTCCTCGATAGGTTAGGCAGTGGTGCATGTATAGTGCACACAGTTACTATTAATTCCCATGCAATAGAGGACGAGACTTTTGCCGACAACCGTGTACAAGTCCAGACTCCGAGCTGCGACTGAAAAATGCCAGATGGAAAAACCCAATAACAGAAATCACCTCAGCAGCAGCGCTTTCAACTAGTAACCCAACGAGGCAGTTTGTTTGAAATTGATTGTAAGGAATTATATATTTTTTTAGGAGGAATGAAACGCATGTTACTAAAAGAGTTAATATAAATGTGGATGGATGGAGAGGGAGGGGACGGCCAAAGAAAAGATGGATGGACTGTGTGAGGATGGAGGAGTGATATGAAAGAAAAGGGCGTCAGTGATAGCGTGACGGGGACAGGACGGTATGGAAGAAGAAAACGTGTTGCGCCGACCACAAGCAACATGGGACAAGGACAGGGAGATGATTAAATAGGTTTTGTATATGTTTACGTATCACTGTGTGGCTTTGAACCTACTATCAAACATTATTGTTGTTTACAATATCATAAGGGTCAGTTCATTCACAAAAAAACAAACTATCTTTTGCAATGGAGCAAAAACATTTGTTTTATTATTCTTTCATGAATGCATATTGCGTACTTATTCGATTCATGAAAAAAAATCAGCTGTTCCAATATAATCGATAGGTACCTATTTACTTATTAATTTTATTTTGCCTTGCTTTGGACGAAATTCATCCTTTTTCCAGTTTTTAATAGTTGCTAAATAAAACTTTGTTTTTAAATAAAATTATAAGGTTTAAAAAGGTCTGAGAATGTGTAGATTAAAAAAAAATGCCCATCTCTGGCTACATAATATTAGTATTAGCTATCTGTGGCTTATTGCACGAGTTGAACTTAATATTATTTGAGTTCTATAAACAAAAAAGATTTAAAAAAAATTAAGTTCAGTACCTACATTTTTGCCGGCATTAACTTGGCTAAATGTACTGATTTTTTATTTTTATTTGCATAAGCAGTTCTTTGAATGACATCTAATTCCTGGAATAAAATTAGGCTGGTCGTTGAAAACTAACCTGATATATTTCATAATAGGCTGTTTAGCAGCATGCCTCTGCTTGAAAAATCGAACACAGCACCCGAAAAAAAAATGCAAGCCATAGGGTCAATGACAATGTCACAAATATTATATTTTTATGTATTAGTAAAGTGTGTTTTGTTTAATAATAAGCATATAATCATTAAGTGTCATTGCACGCTCAGCTGCAGTCTGTAATGACAAACATCGATCGACTTTCAATACAGAACAGAAGCATAAGTAACAATTTATTCTTTTGTTTAATTAGATTCGTATTATTAAAATAAGATTTGCACTGTTATAATATTTAGTTTTGATTTTTTTTTGTAGTTTCTTAATTTTGTTTATATTGGGCCTTAAAACAACAATATTCACTACATATTCAATTGAACATATAGATTTTATTCCTTTTTTATTTACTTCCATGACAGAAACTGCCTAGAGTTTCAGAGAGATTATACTTCTCAACTGCTTGCACAAAGAAAAAACTTTTACACTAAAAAAAAACATAAATTATTAAAAATAAACTTACCAGATCAAAAAATCCGATATTCTCATTCTCCTTTTTCGTAACATGAATCTCATACGCCTTGCCTTTTTGGCTCACAAACCGTTTAACCTGGCCCTTCATCACTAATAATTAAAAAAAGAACTGTCACTTTAAATTCGCGCGAAACCGAGTAGGTTTTTTTGATGCGCACGGAGCGGCGAGCGACCGCAACGTCTCGCGACTCGGACTTTACTGAAGAGGCGGGAAGTGTGTGCATTATAAAAAACCTTTTTTGATTTGCGTGTTTCGTGTTTGGGGAAATACTGCGCTGCCGTGCTCAAGGTGTAGTGGCACTATCTGAGAAAACTGTATTTTGATTTAGAGATAAAATTATGCATCTTACTTCTGACTATTATAATGATGGATGGATGTTTTGTTACTCAATCACGTCAGAAAGGCTGATCGGGTGAATGGCGGATCTGGGTGAAATTTGGTACAGAGATAGATTATAGTCTGGAGTAGCACGTAGGTTTTTTATAACGCTAAATGTACGGTTCCCGTCAGACAATTTTCGACTTTCACGCGGACGAAGCCACTGGCAGAAGCTAGCATTAAATACGTAATTAAAAATCGGTGCTGTTTGTCTATACCAATATTATAAAGAGGAAAGATGTTTTTGTTTTTTTTGTACCAAATAGGCTCCGAAACTATAGGACCGATTTAAAAAAATCTTTAACCAATGGAAAGCTACATTATTCCCGAGTAACATAGGCTATTATTTTGACGGGAGCGAAGCCGCGGGGTTCAGCTAGTAAACTATAAAAAATACAATATGCTTGTTAGTTTACCTATATCAATGAAATAATCTTAAAAAAAAAATGCGTGCCCAGGTAGGAAAACACAATTGGGCAAAACCAGTGGCGGCGTAAGGCGTGGGCGACGTGGCACCGCCTACGGCTTCGCGGTACAAGGGGCCTAGCGCCTCAAATTTTTTTATGCATTGCTTCAAAGCGAGAATAAAATAAAAATAGATATAAATTAATTTTGTTGTGAAATATGTTTTTTTAGTCTGGTAACATTTGCTTACGTTGCGTAGGTAACTATTATATCGCGAGTAATCCTTGCCGCCGCCGACCAGTGCGGGGAATCTTATTTGTTTACTTTCTTTACTATTAATTTTATTATCGCGTATTAATATGATAAGTAAATTATGGCAATCAGTACAAATTAATTTAAGCATTGCTCTTGAACATTTACTCACATTTTGTGAATGGATAAAAGAGTATCGGGAAACTGGATTCGAAAAATCCCTGTCTGATGTTCGGCAATTGACTGAGCGAAGCTGTTATGACCTGCCCAAAGAGTTTAGGAATAAAAGAGTAGCCAGAACGAAAAGGATGTTCGATTATGAAAGCAGCGATCAACCTATACAGTCTCCCAAAAACCGGTATCAAACAGTTTTTTTTTACGCCATGATTGATTCTATAATAACTTACATGGAATTAAGATTCACGTCTTTAAATCAACATTAAAAAAAAAACAAAATTATTTAAGAAACACAATGAGCCAGGAAAGACTTTCAGCTTTGGCTGTTTTATCAATCGAATCAGATATGGCATCTAGGCTGAATTACGATACAATAATTAAGGAATTTAGTAAAGTTAAAAGCAGGAAATTTCTGTTCCTTTAATACAGAAATATAAATATTTTTAAATATACACTTTAAGAAATGTATACAAGGTGGAGATGTCAATACGACAATAAATGCAAACATTGACTGCACTATTAAATATAAGTTATTTATGACTAAAAAATGTAGTTAAAAATAAAAATATATTTTTTTTTCTAAACAAATTCAGCCATAATCAGACACAAAATTAAGCAACAACACGGTTTTAAGTGACGAACATTATTCTTTGGCGCAATATCCCTTTAAAAATAATCACTGAATCAAGAAATCAGTAACTGTAAATATTTTAAAATATGTTAACATGATATTTTACCGATGCATAGATCATTGACCCCTATGGTGGTACCTTATACAGCATGGAGAAAATATTTAAAATGTTATATTATGTCCTGAACCATAATTAAAAAAAATTGAATTAAATTGATTGTTTTTTGGACTGGAAGCATCCTTTGAAAGCCGATATTTAATTTATTGGTATTGTCATCTCCACCTATATATTTACGATTTGTAATTTTCATTAATCTTATATGTATTTTTATGAATAAAAACTTGGCAGTGTTAATTGTTTTGTTTTTTTTATTATTTTATAAAATCCGTCTTCAGGTCGCCACAGAACAGGGCCTCGTGGAATCTGTCTTGCCCACATCAAATTTAGATCTTGCCGCGCCACTGGGCAAAACAAAAAATTGTTTACAGCAAAAGCAGTTTATTTTATTTACTTAGGTTCCCCGACTCGAGTGCGAGGCAATTTTTTTAGACTTTTGTGTCGGGGTCTTTTTAATTTTGATTTGATGCTTTTTAAACCACATTATTATACCTAGTGGTAGACACGCTTCAATCGACAATCTATCGAAACACGTAATTATGACACGATATCTTGCGGAAGAATCCAGATTCAAAGAGTAAAATGCGGATAACTTTTGAACTGCTGAACTGATTTTAATCAAACATAGCTAAAAACACTCTCGACAAAGTCACCTTTCAAATACTAAATCGGTTCATCCGTTTAGGAGCTATGATGCCACAGACAAACACACGTCAAACTTATACCACTCAGCACCACGCTTCAATTAACGTGGCCACCTACTGAGTCCAAACCATTTAAAAGAGTTTCAGAAAATAGATAATAGAAAAAAAAATCTTAAACAGATCTATAGATAATTTGTTCCTAAATGCGATGGAATAAAAATACTAAAATCGGCCAATTGTCAGATAGTGTCATTTCAACTTGGCAGTACCTATTGCTCTCGTTCGGTTGTTTGTCATCGTTGACGTAGGACTCTTAGCGGAGTGTTCTCGGAAGATTGTCATTATTCTGTGTGTTTTTTTGTAATTATTTTGATTAGTGAACGTCAAAAATATATTGACGTTGGTTTTAAGAGGAAACAATAAAGTTTTATGAATTTAATTAGCTAGGTATATAATAGGTAATTATATAATAAAGATGGAATTTTTTTCCATCTCGGCACAGAATAGATTGATGGTTGTCTAGGTAGAGTACGGTAAAGCTAAAAAATATTCACATCTGTATTTCCCGATGGGTAAGCAGAGGTGCACCTTTAGTACAGCCATGTTGACGACACGGTTGGCGTAGTGGTTGAGCGATTGGCTGCAGCGCTACGTATCGCGGGTTCGATTGCCACATGGAACAAAGATTTGTATGGCCCTCAGATAGTTGTTCCGGACCTGGGTGTCAAAAGTCAAAATATTTTATTTTTCAACACACTTGCTCATAAAGTGGCTCTAATTTCACCGCAATTAGGCACATAATGACACCTGTTATCAAACTGTGACTTTTTCATTACTATTATTCACAAGTGAGATAAAGAGTTTTTTTTTTAACTTATTGGTTGAGTTGCTTTGCTCTTAAAAAAGTTTCGATATAAAAAAGATCGTGCTCAATAGCAAACATTACATTACAAATGCAACATATTTCATGCAACTTCGTATTTAAATAGATAATTTCAACTTGTACGTGTTTAATAAATAAAACTTTCACTTACTTAAATATAACTTTTGTTTTTGTCTGTAATAAAGAAAACTTGAAATTGCCCATTTTGTACGTGGCTAAAACGCTATCCGCGAAAAGCCAAAAAAAAGATAACTCATTATTTTTAGTCTATGGCCGATCGCCATTGTTAGATGCGCGCGCATAGGAAAACTGATTAATTTTGCCCGCCATTGCGAAAAAAAATTGACAACTTGTTTTCACTGTTGGAAATGACTTTTTAGTATTATTTTCTTCACAAGTGTGTTGAAAAACGTCGTATGATACGCGTGTGTATTGATAATTACCGTCCTCGGCTCGCTTAAGACCCTCACCTAACGGCTCGGGTCTCAATGGCGCCTCAGCGGTAATCACCAACATTACACACTTGTACCATAATGTACTATTAACTAGGCCATTAAGGTTGCCCTAGTCGATCATTCATCCATACAAATGTAGTCTGGCAATTATTCCACTGTTTGACGATGTACATTCAAAATAAATATTATATCGATTGGTCTCATCATTATCTAGCCCTGTATGCAAACAAAAAAGTAAATAAAAAAATATATTTGAAAGTTATGAGCGTCGAAAGTTCCATATTTCAACACAAATTTTAACGCATCTTTGGGCGCAAATAAATATTATAAGAAGAAGGAATATTGCAAAACAGTCACCATACAGGGATAGATTAGTAGTTCAACAATGCAAATAATTTTATTTTGAACAGATATATTTAGTAGTTTTTCATGATATCGCGCTTGTTTTCGTCCTAAATCATCATCCGTTTCGCTACAAAATTGCAAAAGTGTATATTCGTACGCGAAGTAGCTTCTTACTGCTCATCACAGCATCTATCTACTACCCAAGATACGAGCATGTCTCAGTTTGGGAGTCGTTGTCTTAAATTAAAATGACTCTGTACATTTACCTCTCTAACATAGATGAAAATGTTGTTTCTTGTAACGCTTTTGTACTTTTTGAAGAATAAATTTATTTATTATTATTATTATCTCTTTCGCACGTGTTGCCTTATGAGATAACATGCATTTTAACCACGCGCACAAAATAGTTCGTGCCGTCGACTAGGGCAACCTTTAGCGGCACTTTTTGAACGTCAACAATTAAAATTTACCAGTAATAACAATTGATTCTACCGTCCATTCGGAAAAGTAGCTTGATAAAGAGAAGAACGCACAAGAAACTCCATTCTAACTCTTTTAAAAAGTGTTTTAAAATATTATTAAAAAAAAACAATGTGTTTATTATCTTAAATCTATACAATTCAGTTGCCGGTGCTTCCCAGAAAGTAATCCGAAGATACTTGTGATGGGATAAACCTCGCTCTTCCTCGATTAATTACAATTGTTTCGTTGTGCTAATTAGGTATAAGTTACACATTTTTATTAAACTAATAAAAAGAAAAATGAAGATCGTGCTTATGGCAGTGTGTGAAAGTACAGTGTGTTTTGTATAGATGTGTGTTCATACGTATGTTTATGTGTGAATGTATATTTTATATTTTGTGTATGCGTGTGTGTATGAGTGCGTGTTTGTGTGTGAATGGGCGTGTGTATGTGTGAATGAGTGTTGGAGTGTGGGTGTGTGTGTGTGTTGGAGTGTATGTGTGTGCTTGTAGGAGTGTGTGTGTATGTGTATGCAAGACGTTCAACCCAGTGTAGCCAAAATGCCTTCCACGGCATCATAATTAAGTGTGAAGATCCATTCCGTCAATGTCTTCTTACACTCATACAACTGCATAGTGTAAATGTTAAGTATGCGATTTACTTTATTATAAACGAGTGGGGCTTGAGTTACATTTTGGCGACTAGCAAAAGTTGAACGTGCTGAGTATGTTGGGGCTACTATATCACACCGTCTTTTTTTAAGTTTGGCATGGCTAAAGGGTAGAATTTTGTGATATCTTAGTACCATGTGTAATATATACAGTTTTCTGACGCAGAGCAGCTTAGAGCTTGCGTATAGAGTTTCAGTAGGGAACCTGTAGGGCTTACAGTACATGACCTTAATCAAGGATCTCTGTGCCCTCTCTAGTTCTATAAAATACGACTTAGCTGCTCCACCCCATACCGAGATACAATATATGATTACAGATTGGGCCAGTGCGATATATATTTTATTTTGAAGTTCTGTACTCATAACGTGTCTCAAAGATTTGAAAACCCATATGAGTTTTCTTACCCTCCCTATAGTTAGTTCGAGGTGTGGGTACCAGCTTAACCTTTGATCTACTACAATACCTAGGTACTTGACGGAATTTACCTTCTGAATTACAGGGCAACTACAGGTAGATTGGGTTGGGGTACGACAGGAATGTATTCTAATCTTAAAGTCAGGCGCAGGCTAAGAGTTTGCGTATTTAGTGAAGCAGACGAAGTTGGTTTTTAAGGTATTTAGAGTAAGTAGATTCTCCCTTAGCCAATCACTAACTCTGGCGAGTCCCCTCTCGGTCTCCAGCCTAACATTGTCTCAGGTCTTAGCAGAGAAGATAATAGCGGTGTCATCCGCGTAGGACAGTATCCTCTCACCGTTGATAATAAGGTTACAGAGTTCATTAATGTAAATCAAAAATAGCGTCGGGCCGAGGACACTGCCCTGTGGTCGTCACTAACATGGTTTTCAATTTTTAACCGACTTCCCAAAAAGGAGGAGGTTCTATGTTCGACTTCAGGTTTTTTTGTTTTTTTTTGTGTATTTTCACCGATTACTCCGTCAATTGTGGACCGATTTTGAAAATTCTTTTTTTGTTTGAAAAAGTATGTTCCGAAATTGGTCCCATTTTAATTTGGTGAAGATCTGATGAAGAACTTCGGAGATATACAACAGAACTCTTCAATAAATAACGGCAAATCTCTCGGGATTGCTGCAATCGCATGTCTGTTTGTTGTTTATAACATTTCATAACATAACATCACGCCAGTTCGCTCTTAAGGGGTAAGCAGATCTCTCATTTCACCGGTTATGTTCAAGTTTCATGAAATCTATTCTGGCGAAATAGTTCCCTTACTAACTTGCCTATTAGGTAAACAACTAAAAAGAGAAAAATAAAAAAACTTTTTGCAAAAAAATACTACCGACTTCCAAATACAAAACTACAAAGTGAAAAATAACTTAATTTTTTGAAGTCGGTGTCCATAACACAAAAAAATGGTACCTACGAAAGACACCGACTTCAAAAAATTAAGTTATTTTTCACTTTGTAGTTTTGTATTTGGAAGTCGGTAGTATTTTTATGCAAAATGTTTTTTTATTACCCCCTGCTTTCTGTTTTGAAGGTAACTGCTGAGAAGAGAGAGAGCAGAACCTCGAAATCCTAAGTTCTCCAGCCTGTGTATAAGTTTAGAGATAGAGACGGTATCAAAGGCTTTCCTGAGGTCAAGAAAGGCCACTAGGCCTTTGTTCCCCTTATCTACTTCCTTGGTTATCACAGTTGCTAGTTCCTCCGTAGCATCCTGGGCCGACATTCCCCTTCTAAAACCATATTGAGAGGAAGATAAGATGTTATACTTAGTCAGGTAGTTAACTATTCTACAGTTCAAGAGCTTCTCAATTATTTTAGAAATGGAGGTCAACACAGAAATTGGCCGATAGTTGTTAACGTCGTCTTTATCTCCACTCTTATACACAGGGGTAACAACTGAGCGCTTATGAAAGTAGGGGAAGATACCAGTGTTAAAGCACAGGTTGGCCAGGTCACAGATCAGCGGGACTAAGATTTCCTTGGCCTGTTTTAGGAAAAGGGTAGGAATTCCGTCCCATCCTGGTGCACTCCCAGAGTCTAGTGACATCAGTATATTTTCAACTTCCTCCTGAGAGGTGTCTAGGAGAACAAAGGAGGACAGATTAGGGCTGTCTGTGTTACCAGTTGTAGGGGGTACGTAACTATTTAAGATGTTCTGAGCTAAAGTTTGACCAATGTTAATAAAATAATTATTAACATTATTGACTGAGTCTAGGGGACATGATTTTATCTTAAGTAAGTCGCAATTTGAGCTCCTAGGTGGCTTATAATTTGTGATATCATTAATGGCTGACCACAATGCCCGAGGGTTTTTAGCAGATGCTTTGATTTTATCTTTGTTGAATTTGTTTTTTAGTTTTTTTATATGGTTCCCACAGAATGTCCGATATCGTCTATATGTAATTATTAGAATTTGATTATGTGGGTTTGATTTGAGTTTAAGGTAGATTGAATTTCTTAGTCTAATACACCGTAGGGCACCTGTTGTTATCCAGGGTTTAATCGTTCTTTTGCTGTTCGTGATAATTACACTTTTAGAGTTCGAAAGTAAAGCTGTCTTGACCAATTCTATAAGCGCAAAGGCGTATGTATCAGGGTCTTTGAAGATGTTAAAAAAGGAGGTATCAATATTTTTTAGACTATTATGAGCATTTTCGTAGTTGACTATTGTTTTGTGCTTTTTGGGTATATTATAGCAATATTTGTTCTCGAGTGATAACAAAATCAGGCAGTGGTCTGTTACGGTTGTATTTAAAACCGCTGTAAAAGCTATGTTTTTTTGATAACCAAGACTCAGGAAGACGTGATCTAGGCATCCATCCCCCCTCGTGGGTAGGTTGTGAGATGGTAAAAGTCCATGCTTTGATAGCATATTTAAGTAGGTTAGTCTATTATTTCTTTCATTGTTTGTTTCAGTAGGGGAAATAACTGAGTCGATATTAATATCCCCCAAGATTAGAATGTTTTTACTAGGAGTAATATTATCAAGATGATTGTTAAGGGATGTAATGAAGTTACCTGCTTGTAGAAATGATGGGGAACGGTAAATACCCAAGATAGTGTAATTTGGTATATTTAACTCGAGTCCGGTGGCATTTACAAGGTTTAGTTCTTTAAATTTTGACTGACAATTTATCTGTGATGTATACAACTACCCCGTCACTTTTGTTAATATGGTGTTTTGTTTGGAACGATGTGTAATTAACTAATTGTGGTATGGTTTTTTTTAGGGTTTAACCAACATTCTGTGAGAATCAAAATATCTACTTCATATTTTAGTTGTGATAGGGTGAATTGCAAGTCATCAAAATTTTTATATATACTTCTAATGTTTTGTGTTAAAATAATTAAATTGTGTGGAGAATTACCCGTGTTTAATTTTAGTTCCTTTATATTACACTTTTTCGATTCTGATGGTTTAATCTGATCAATTTCCTTTAGTGTATCGAAACTATCCATTTAAACATATCAAGTTAGTACTCTCGGGATTGCAACTAGGGTAGTTAGATGTTATGGAAAATAGCGGATCAGATTCTAGGAAGTGTAAGTACACACGGACCAATTCAACATCCTACGGGAAAACAGTTGTAACACACACATTGTATATTTAGAATCTAAGTAGTATAGGTTTTCTACTAATATTGGTTTAGAGCTATTGTATCTGGGGTTGTAGACGGCGTGTAAGTATGTTGATATGTTTGTATATTGAGCGTGTTTATGTTTTTTGTCAGAGATCGAGTGATGTAAATGTGGGATATAAAGTTGGTAATTGTGATTGTGGTATAAAGGTGTGTAGGTAGGTACGTAAGGGTTTGTAAGTAGATTTCTGTGAGAATTCCGATATATAGTAGACATTTGATATTACTTTTATCAAGCTAGGTAACCCATACCTAGCTTGACAAATGCAACAGTGTGTGTAGACGTGTATAAGTGTGTAGATGTGTATAAGTTTGTGTGTAGATTTCTGTGCAGGTTTTGTTATATAGTAGACATTAAACATATTATTTAAATAATTAGGTGTTGGGCTTAGGTAAGCTATTTTAAGTAGGAGAAACAGTTTTGAGATATATATACCCATAGTTAGTCATTGTTCTTGCATTAGTTGTTGCACCTGTGCTTCGTGTTGTATATGGATAATTTTAGACGTGTCATCTTTCCGGATCAAAACCTTTCCCAAAGAGGTCCAGCAGTATTTATATTGTTCAGCCTTTTTTAGGTCTCGAGCCAAGAAAAACAGACGAGCCCTCTTAGGAGTAAGTTGTTCAGTTATAAAAACAGGAGCTTCTTCGTTGCTTGTGAGGCCTAGATGTTTAGCCTGTAGTCGAGTCCTGTTTCTAAGGTTGAAGTCTTTCACTTTTTTAGTACATCACACTATAATATTATAAAGGCGAAAGTTTGTGAGTATGTGTGTGCGTTTGTTACTTCTTCACACTGAAATGGCTGGACGGATCTGGATAAAAATTTGGCATAGATATAGATTTTATCCCGGTAATATTGCCCCATGAGATAATTTTCGACATTCACGCGGGCGAAGCCGCTGCCAGAAGCTAAGATTAATAAATTCATATATGTTTTTTTTTTTTTAATAAATATTTTATTTAAAAATACATTTGTTCTTAAAATTACAAACCCACCAAACTGCGAGGCAGTTTATCGGCGGGATTAGCGCTCGTACAACAATTGGTTTACTCTTAAATATAGGTATACAAACCACACAATTGAGTGGCAACGCGGGCTACCGCCGCACATTCGCTGGCGCGGTGGCGGCGCGGGCTGGCGCCGCCACCGCGCCAGCGAATGTGCGGCGGTAGCATAGGTACTATGTACATATGGATAATTATACGAGTAGGCATAACTAACTCACACCAACACAACACACGTGCGCACGTCAGCGCTGTGACAGTGCTGATGCACTATCACTGGCAACGGCCACCCCACCAAGCAACACATCCATAAGCCTTCTTTTTAAAGTTCTCTTGGCAATTCCACCACTTTCCCCTCTCAACCAATCAAGACTATTAAACACTGTGGGGATCAAATACTTGTTGGTTCTCTTGCCGTAGTAATTTTTGCTGGTGCTCGCAGGAACTTACGTTCTCTAACACTTCGAGTATTGTAAGTGTTCCTTTCATAGACTTTATATTGATTGTTATAGAACTGCTCGAGAACCAACAAGTACTTGACCTTCTCATGTACAGGAAGCACTTTACATACAACAAATAGTTTCTCATAATTCTCCTTACTCTCTCGCTTTATTTTAGAGTTAACAAGATACTTTATGAAACGAATTTGGAGTGATCTGATAATATTCAAATATGTTTTAAACGTACGGCCATACATATTTAGTCCAGATAGACTCGGCTAGGGCAAAATAATTTTTCTAAAATTTTCTACTCAACGGCGCCTTCAAGACATAAAACTTACACAAAACTGACCTAAGCCTTGCACACACTGTGTCAATCTGTATCTTCCAGTTTATGTGGCGGTCCACCCACAGCCCAGATACCTAAATCTATCGAGATACTCAAGCTTTTCACACAGACAGTTGACTTTCCCGACGTGCATGCACTCGTAAGTGTGGCCCACGATACCGATATTATCACTGCAGACCTTTTTTGCCAGCAGGTTGTGCGGCGAGTGCACATGCATCACCTTCGTCTTACTTAGATTTAGGATGATGCCGTTATTATGCGCCCACCGGGTGATATTGTCGAAGTCATCCTGCAAAACAGACCTGACCTCCTGTATATCCCTCGAGGAGTACATGAGACACATGGCGTCCGCATACATATAAACACGACATTTCTTCACAACATTACTGACGCTATTGACATGCATGACATAGCCAACTGGTCCGTACACGGATCCAGTCGGCACGCCAAGGCCCACCGCAGCTTCCTTACCGACCACTCCGGAAATGCAGGTTTGTAAGGTTCTGCCACTTAGGTAGTTCCGGAACCACTTGTTAGTGGGGCCCCTGATCCCACATTCGTCCATGGCCTGCAACAGCACCTCGTGGTCCAGAGTGTCGAAAGCCTTCTTATAATCGATGAACACCGCCAAGATCTGGTGACCCTGATCCAGACTACTGTTCATGTCTTCAGAAAACCGTGAAAGTGCCGTCATGGTGCTGCGGCCACGCCTAAATCCATGTTGCGCATCTGCCAGTATATCATTCTGCTCTAAAAATTCGCCAATCTGCCCAACTACTATTTTCTCTACTATTTTATTTATCACTGATAAGATAGCGATAGGCCTGTAGTTAGCGTAATCTGAGTGCGCCCCCTGTTTAAAGATGGGCCTGATTAAAGCTTTTTTAAGTGTACTTGGATATTCCTCTTTCGATAAACACAGATTGACAAAGTGCGACAAGACTGGTGAAATTTCATTCTTACTTAATTTTAAATCCATAACTCGAATACCATCAATGCCCGGCGCCTTATCTCTGCTCAGCTGATCGATAACTTTAGACACTGTGTCGCTGGACACGGGCTTAATGAAGGTCACGTTACTTACCCTAACATACTTACGTCTATCTAATAATTTAATATCACAATTGTGTTTTATATTAATAATTTCTTCAGTAAAGGTGTCTGCAAATTTACTACATATATTGTACTGAGTGTCCTTACCTCCAAAGTATATCTTGACTATATCATCTACATTTGCCTTTTTTCTACCTGTCCAACTATTAATTTTATCCCAGATTTCTTTTTTTTCTTCCGATCTTATATTGCAGATCTTTTTTTCTTCACTATTCTGCTTGACAAGGATATTACCATCTTGAACCCAGATGTACTGGAACCCTTCTGGCTTTAACTGGTTTCTAACGATCCATAGGAGTTGACGCTTATACTTAGGTAAATCTTCATTTATGTATATTCTGTTATCACTGCCATTGGCGTAAACTTGATTATTGGTAATTTTGTTTACCTTTTTCGCCATCATCCAATTGTTACGGGCACTCTTAAGCTTAACTAGCACGACTTTGGGTTTTGTGTCGCCCAGTTTTTCTCGCCCTACCCTCTGTGCATCCTCGACATCATTTGGGTGCAGGTTTAGCTTTTTTGCCAGTTCCTCTACCACCGATTTAACGTTTTCTTCTTTACGCATCTCCAATCCATGTATTTCATTATTTTTTTCATGGCCTCTTACCACACTTTTACCTCCAACTCCTGTACTCTCTCTTCCAGGGTTTTATTGCACTTCTGGAGGTACACATTTTTTTGTTCTACAGACTTGATTTTCTTTTGAGATTCATCTTTAAATTCGACCAAAGTTTGGTACATTTCCGAATAAAATTCAACGGTCGCAGTAAGTTCAACAATTTTTTTTCACGACACTATAAAGTACCTCCAACTTTTTGTTAATTTCAGCCAGTATGCTTTCGCCTGGAACTTCATTAGGTTCCATCGCTAGTTTTGGGTCTTGAACTGTCTTCGCTTGCACAGGACTGCTTTTTGCCGACCGACAGTCATCGCAGTTTCCCGACAGCAGGAACTGCCTGTTGCTTTGCACACATTTTTTGTGATACACCGCTTCACATGCACCTTTACACCTCACCAAGTCATCTTTGGTCAACGACACAAAGAGTTTACACTTTTTGCATTGAACCATTTTTACTTGGAACTACGTTAATGTCAGTAGTGAGCTGATATACAACAATATCCACAATAACAGCTGTTTTTATTAGGTAACACACGACCGTACGACGAGCGCGCGCGCGGCTGTATGTGAGGACATTGTACCCAGAATACCACTACATACTATAATACTACGAATATTAAGTATGAAAATTAAGTAGATGCCGGATATAATAGAATTGAATAAAATATATTTTATTGTACACCGTAAAATTAACAAATCTCTTTTCCAAGAAGAACATATTTATAAAAATCAAAAATAAATTATTTTTATTTAAACTTAACCATATATAGGTACTTTTGAATTGTCAAATAAAATATGAATCTAGTAGCACATTCACAAGCGTCAGTAAGTCTCAATGGAGAAGAAAGTGCAAGAAACTCCACGGACACTATTTTCCATCCGTTTTAATTACGATTATTTGATTACATTATTCTTGTTGTTCTTCAGAAAGGCCAGGTGCGCAGTAATCATAACCGGCGTGTGTGTATGACTAGATGTATGAATGTGAGTGAAGCAAAATAAGTATGTAAGGATCGTAGCAGGTGGTGTTCTGTAGTTTCTGCCTACCCCCATGGGAAAAAAGGCGTGAGTTTATGTATGTATGTATTATTCTTGTTGAAAAAAAAATCATATGCGAGAACGATGTAAAAATAAGTGCACGTTAAAGCGTCTAGAGTGCCTGCCTGCCTAGCCTTTTCCCAATTATGTTGGGGTCGGCTTCCAGTCTAACCGGATTCAGCTGAGTGCCAGTGTTTTACATGGAGTGACTGCCTATCTGACCTCCACAACCCAGTAACTGGGTAACACGATACCCCGGCTATACGCCGAGTAGGAATTGATGTCTTTCACCCGCGTTACGCACTGTACTTTTCATTTCGAATATAAGGAAAGTAAAAAATAGTAGTTTTTTGTAAATATTTAGGTATTAACAATAGTAACATTAGTAGTACCTATTTAAAATTAATTGAGAAGTTAGAACAATTTGTGAAATTTAAAGTTACATTTCTGTTCGGAGTATTTATTTACGCTGTTTTTTTTTAATGCTAAATGATGAACGATTTTATTTCTGTAAGTTGGTGTGTACAAACACTTTTACATGTCGATCATATTTTTTAAAACTAGATGAGGTCGGCATTTCCTATCTGACTATTCTGAGAAGAAAGGCCGAAACAAACTCAGAGGTCACAGTCTCTTTTAAAGTCTAGATAAAATCTTAGTTAGATCATGTGAAGACCATGTAGACTGATGTCTGAAATGGTCTTTTGAGGAAAGAACCAGTCAGATTGAGTGGACCTGTCCAGTCAGTGCACGCATTTGTCAATAACAGAGCAGCTCAACTCAGACTTTAAGGAGCTCAACGATTCGACGAACAATACCAAAGAAAGGACATTCGAGTAGGCCGCATAAACTACTCAAACTACCAGACTCATGGTCTGGCAGTTTGTGTAGTTATATTATTAGTAGGTTATTATTATTAAAAACTAAGATAAATTAAAATTAAAAACAACAAAAAAGAATGATCCACATAGTCTTCACATTCACAATAATTAAAATAAAATAATACTTTAAAAAGTAAATATTCTTGTCATTACAAGAAAACAAAACAAAATATAAAAAATAACAAAATTCACGGTGCAAAATATAAAAAAATCTAAATTAATTGGAGCAGCTCGATCCCAAGCCTTTTTGTCCTCAACGTAATCTTTTATGGTATAAAACGCTTTCTGGCACAACTTACGTTTAATGAATGATTTGAATTTATTAAGACTTAGATCTTGTACGTGGCTTGGAAGCTTATTATAAAAGCGTACACATTGACATCTAAACGAGCCACCTATTTTCTTTAGCCTTGTTGTAGGTAATACAAATTTATGTTTGTTCCTAGTATTTATGTTATGGATATCACTGTATTTTTTTAACGATTTTATATTTTTATGGGCATATAAAAGATTTTCATAAATATACTGAGAAGGCTCAGAGATAAATTTAAGGAGATTAATGTAATGAACATTAATCTCCTTAAATTTCTCTCTGAGAGAGTATCGCGGGTAATTTATAAATTGATCGAACAGGTCTTTTCTGCAAAACAAAGATAGTCTGGATGTCGGCGGCATTTCTCCACAACAGAATACCGTACGACATTACACTATGAAAATAGATAAAGTATACTAAACGGGCTGTCTCTATGTCAGTTAAATTACGGATAATCCTAACAGCATATGCTGCGGAGCTTAGCTTTTTTGTCAATTTATCTATATGTGGGCCCCACTGAAGCCTCGCATTCAAAGTTAAGCCTAAGAATACTGTGCTATTTTCAGGATTCAATTCTTCGCCCTTTATCAACACATCGGTTTTCACCTGCCTAACGTGAGGTAGGGTAAACTTAATGCATTTGGTTTTTTTTTCATTAAGAAGTAAATTGTTAACATTGAACCAGTGAACTACTTTTGAGATCGCGCTATTTACATCGTCAGTAACAAGCTGCGATACATTTAAGTTTAAACAAAAGTGAAGTATCATCCGCAAACAACACTATTTCATTATCAGTTTATGAGGTAAAGCAAGTCATTAATATAAATAAGAAACAAGAAAGGACCAAAAATTGAGCCCTGTGGAACTCCCATTGTTACTATAGATCCAGGAGAACTTTTTCCATTAACGTCAACGCTCTGAATCCTATTACTCAAGTAATAGGATTCAGAGCATTGATGTTAATGGAAAAATGGTTTGATATATGTTATGACTAATTTGGCTGTGTTGAATTTCTGTAAAAGTAGGAGAATCCAGTATTTGATTAGACGGTGGAATCCATGGCGCAGACTCCCTTGAAGTACACACACAGGCAAAAGTAGTGTTTTTCGTAAAACCATAAACTGTAAAACCTGGTTTTTCCCCCTTTTTACCCAGCTGTCAAAGAAGGGTAATGTGTTTATCAGTCTATGTATGCCTCTGGACCGCCACATAGAAACAAACATACATGTTTGTTTCTATGTGGCGGTCCAGAGGCCAAACGCGTTGGCCGATTTTGATGATTCGTCTTAATATTGCGAGTGTCATTGGCTACATTAAAATTGGAAAATAGAAAAATGACGGCTCTCGGGCGCCATATTGTGGGGGCCCAATATTTTTTTTCTTCGAATCTCGTCGTGTGGGGTATCAAAATAAAGGATTTTAACAGGTGATTACAAAAATATAGAACACTTATATGTTTAAATGTACTTAATTCGAAAACAAAATTAACTAGAATGGGAAAAATAAAAATAAAAAACAAAATATCAAAAAACCTACAGATGTATCCTCCGACTGCACAGCATGATTTTCTTCTTGTTGACACAAAAAGAGGGGTGTTATAAGTTTCACGTGTGTTGCTGTGTACCTGTGTGTCTGTGTATCTGTATGTCTGTGTATCTGTGTATCTGCGTATCTGTGTATCTGTGTGTCTGTCTGTGGCATCATAGCGTCCAAACGGGTGAACCGATTTTGATTTAGTTTTTTTTGTTTAAAAGGTGATTTACTCGAGAGTGTTCTTAGCTATGTTTGAATAAAATCGGTTCAGCTGTTCAAAAGTTATGGGAATTTTACTGTTTGAATCGGGGTGTTTTCGCAAGATATCGTGTCATAATTACGTATTCAATAGATTGCCGATCGAAGCGTGTCTACTATATCTATATTATTATTAATATAATAAAGAGGTAAAGTTTGTGACGTTGTAAGGGGTAATCTCTGGATCTACTGAACCGATTTTGAAAATTCTTTCACCAGTAGAAAGCTACATTATTCCTGAGTGTCATAGCCTACAATATAATTTAAAAAAATTAGAGATCCTTATGAAAATTGCAATAAGGTAACCCAAGGTAGCAAAATGTTGCCTGTAAAATACATTATTTGGCGTGCGCTGAGAAAACTATTGATGATACATAAAAATTAATAGGTAGGGTAGGCAGGGTAGGCAGGGTAGCCAGGGTAGGGGCAGGGGAGCCAGGGTATACCATGGTAGCCAGGGAAGACTGGTTAGGCAGGTTAGCCGGGGTAGGCAGGGTAGGCAGGGTAGGCAGGGTAGCTAGGGTAGTCAGGGCAGCCAGGGTAGGCAGGGCAGCCAGGGTTGGCAGGGTAGTCCTGGTTAGGCAGGGTAGTCCAGGTTAGACAGGGTAGGCAGGATAAGCAGGGTAGGCATGGTAGGCAGGGTATGCAGGGTAGGCAGGCTAGGTAGATAGGTAGCCAGTTGACGGGAACGAAGCCCCGAGGGTCAGCTAGTACTAGATAAATTATGTAGCATGAAATAAAAAATGTCTCGGGGGTTTTTAAATTTTGAAATTTTACTTGTTTGAATTATTATTTTAATTTTAATATAAGTCAATTCACTGCTTGTGTGTTAAAAAACTTTTGAGAAAAATACAACCGACTTCCAAATGAAAACACTACAAAGTGAAAAATAACTTCAATTTCGGAAGTCGGTGTCAAAAAACAAAGAAACAAAAATAAGAACACCGACTTCCGTAATTTTTCTCAAAAGTCTTTTTTTATTTTCACTTTTTAGGTGTGGTACTTAATGGACCAGTTATATAGGCTAGGTACTGTGGGTACGTAGCCAGAGAGCGCTACTTAAATAAAACTCAGGATTCACTGTTCTACTTATATTTCAGCAGCAAGGTGCCTGCCCTAAGCTTAGGCACCTTCTATCTAACTATCACATCAAATCTCAGAGGAGCCTTTATATACACGGAAAAAGTCTAACGAAAACATCGTCATTTATTTTATGTTCTAAATTCAGTTCCATTTCAAGACGTTATTTGTTGCCAGTCTTAATATAGGCAAGTAGGTTGCCTTCTAGTTAAGCAGAGTCCTCAGTCCTCACAGTACCAATAATGCCCAAAGTGAAGCCAGAATAGATTAACCCAATAACATGAAACTTAAACAAAACCGGCGGAAAAAGATTACACCCAGGTGAACTGTTGACACCTGCGTACCCCTTTAGAGCGTACCAGTGTGATGTAATGTTATGAAATGGTGTAAACAATAAACAGACATGCGATTGCAGCTATCCCGAGTGATTTGCCGTTATTTATTGAAGAGTTCTGATGTATATTTCCGAAGTTCTTCATCTGATCTTGATGAAAATTTAATGGGACCACATGACAAGCACAGCTTTCAAATAAAAAAATAATCATCCAAATCGGTACACCCAGTAACAGGTTCTGAGGTAATACACATAAAAGAAAGATGCAGTCGAATTGATAACCTCCTCCTTTTTGGGAAGTCGGTTAAAAAGAGTATTGTATTTATTACTTCCAACGCTGTTGGTAATGACTGTGTCAGACGTAAAATTATTATCCCCATCCTTGATGACATTCTTCCTGTTATCCTTTACATCCTCAACTTCTCTGTTTCCAGTGGTGTCTTCCCACAAGCCTGGAAAGATGCCCAAGTTATTCCTCTACACAAAAATCTCATCCTGCATCTTTCTCTGATTATCGTCCCATTTCTATTCTTTTTTTCCTATCCAAAGTCCTTGGAAAACTTGTCCACCATCAACACAGTTAGTTCCTTTCCAAACACAAACTGCTTCCAATCTGGTTTACGTCCGGGACACAGCACTACTTCACCACTTGTGCACATTACGGATGATATCAGGTCAGGCATGGAAATGGGCAAGTTAACTGTACTTGCTTTGCTTGACTTTAGCAATGCATTCAACACGTCTGACTTCGATATTTTGCTGGGCGTCCTATGCTCTTTTAACATATCTCCTTCGGTAATTGACTGGTTTCATAGTTACCAGTTTGGCCGCCAGCAGCGTATTTGCGTATTGAGGAATCATTCTCTTCTTGGTGCCATACCTCTGCCGGTGTGCCGCATCTCCTCTACTTTTCGCACTCTTTATTAATGCTATCACTCAACGACTATCTTCTTTCTACCACCTGTATGCTGATGATCTCCAAATTTATACCCAAGCCCCTCTCGGACAGTTATCTGACGCTATTGAGTCTATTAATACGGACCTGGCTCGAATAGGTGACTGGAGCACTGAGTTTGGGTTGAAGATCAATCCAACTAAGACTCAAGTGGCTGTTGTAGGTAGTTCCCGAAATGTCTCTAGGATTGATTGGGCGTCACTTCCCCAGGTTTCTTTCAACAATACCATTATTCCTATAACTCACACTGTGAAGAATCTGGAGATTTATATCGACAGCACTCTTTCCTGGACCAAGCAGCTGCAGGAGGTTAGTCATAAACTATTTGCTTCTGCGGGCTCCCTGACACGCCTTCGTAATTTTCTTCCCATGACCACTAAAATTACTATAGCACAATCTCTACTTCAGCCTATCCTGGATTATGCTGATGCCAGCGATCTTGATCTCACCCAAGACCAATTGGACAAGCTTGAGCGACTTCAAAATCTCTGTGTCAGGATCATATTTAGCTTGCACAAGTATGATCACGTTTCTGAATTTAGAACCAAGCTCAAATGGCTTCCTATTCGCCTCCGCCGGAATGCCCACATACTTTCATTGCTATATAACGTGCTCTTTAATCCATCTAGTCCTTTTTATCTTAAATAACGCTTTCAGTTCCTCTGTGACAAACATTCTCGGTCCTTGAGATCATCGGAGAATCTAAAATTAAGTATACGTATGCATTCCACATCCTTCTTCAACAAATCTATACCAGTTCAAGCAGCTCGTTTGTGGAATGCATTATCTATTGAAGTGAGGCGTGCTCCATCCTTACCAACATTCAAAAAAATGTTGAAGGAGCATTTCCTTTCACTTAATTAGTCTTCTTCTTTCTCTGTGATATTTCTGTTATTTATTAGTATATTATGTATTATTGTATGTATATATTTTATGTTATTATGTCTAAGTATTATTATTTAAGATATATTGTACACTGATCTCAAAATTCATCTCCTCTCGTTCAGTCCATCCAAATGTTGTCTGTAAGAGATTGCCCTGTGCAATAAGACCGCCCATTGTACACTCGCTTTTATGATTGTTTGGCCTGTATATATATTTTAGCGGTGTATAATAAAGAATATAATAAAAAACAAATAATAATACAACTTTTTTTACCGTTACAACTCGGTTTTTATTTTGTGATAAAATAAAACCAATTATGCCTAATTGATAAAACAATTGAAGGTCAACTTTCATGCAATTGTTTTAACTTTATTCGAAATTACATCATATAAAGAGAATTTCGCTTATTGTCACTTTATGGTTATTTAAAACATAACCATAAAGTGGCAATAAGCGAAATTCTATTTGGAAAAAAAATTCAGTGACATACTGAGTTATTTGTTTTATTTTTAAGCTTTAGATCTTTTTCGAAGTTAATGACGTCATTGTGCCCAACTTAATCCAAATTCAGAGGGCCAGGGCACTTGAGATGAGGATAAATGAACAAATCTACAGAAAATGTGCGTGATTCATCATTTACTGGTTTCAAACATTTATTGCATTTTCCAATGATTTAGAGAGACTAATGTTTTAGTGAGAAGATCAGGACAATGCAGAAACCCGTACTTCTAACAAGAATAATCGTTTCATTCAGATTCGCATGCGCAAAAACCTGCGTTTAAAGGCCGTTCAAGACTTGCAAGCCGTTGAGCTGGAGGAAGTTCAAGGTGCCACAGTAAGTGAACTTACAGTATGAAGGAGGTACTGCTTTTGGTTCGTTTATGCCCGCCAAAGGTCCATATGTTGAGGCACACCCCCTTAGAAACAGTATAAGTTTTGCTAGAAAACATCGACTTTGGTCGAGTGTGCAGGCATTTAAATTGAATTGACGGACGGCAATAAATGTGTTATGATGAAGAAGAACAACATAATCTGTAATTTTTTTTAACTACTGGCATAATTATGTTAGAGGAACAATATTGGATTCAGGTTGGATATGTTTGGGTGCTCGTACGGAATTGATGGTGATCGATGGAGGAGATCTTATTGCAGATCGCTGTAGAAGTGTTATTTTAGAATAAAATGTGGTACCATTGGCCCTTTTATCAGGGTCACTTCGTTTTGAGCCAGAATAATGCTCGGCTGCATACCACTTTTTCAACTTCAGTCTATTAAATAAATGACAATATCGCAATTTTTGATTAGCCGGCGAGATCGCCAGATATGCATCCAATAGAACACGTTTAGGACCTGCTAAAACAAAGGTTAAAATACCTACACCAGACAATGTAGGTGAACTGCGAAGCGCCGTTGTATAGGAATGATTTAGACTACCACACGAGACAAAGGATAACATTATTATCAACATATCTATGCGGGTGTAAACTTTAATAAAAGAAAGTGGAGGAAACACTCGATATTTATTTTTATTTATTATTTTTTAACTTTCCTTATTAAACTTTAAAATAAATAATGTGCAGTTTTCACATAAAATAATGTACCAAGTGTGCTCTGAAATTTTATTTTAAAAGGTGTATTTTTAAATAAGGAAACCTGTCTTATTATTCGTTTTTATAATTAAATCGTATTTAAAAAGAAAACGAAGTTTTTTATTTTGTTCCGCTAATGTTGCCGGTGTGTGTAGTTGGTTGAGGCGAGGTGGGGCGTAAATTTATAGTCTTAGTTAGTTAGTTTGAAATTTTAGTTTTATTTTCGACAGAATCCTCAATGTAGCCTTCCGCAACTGTGATGGAAACCCATCCTCCATGTCTTTTTAACATTGTCAACCTTAGATGTTTTGCTCTTGAACCCCTGAGACTGTCTTTTCAGAAACGATGTTAGATTATGGAATCTTTTCAAATCGACATTGTGTTTTACTCTTAGTGTACTCTTGAGCATTGAATACCTGCTCCATAGCGTAGAAGGTTTTATTTTGCCAGATAGTCCATTGAAGTATGTAAAAATACACTTTCGGTAAATGATTTTATTTCCTTATCTGCTCGCTACTTCATAAAGTCATTGTATGTATTTAAGTATCTTTCCTTTGAAATTTCTGGCTAAAAGATTTTCGATAACTGTATTTGCCTCGTCTTTAATAGAATCTGGGGTCAACATTTCAGAATCACTTGAAGTCATTTTTAATAAGATATTAGTCTTGTATTAAGTCTCTCTGTATCGAAATCTCGGCAACTCTGTAGAGTTAGTATCCCACCAAATAAAATTTTTAACTATGGAACACACCGCGTCACTGCCGCGGGCGGATGCGCTTAGTTTTTTTTAAATTCACACTGGCCATTTATACACTCACAAGACCGCAGCATTTTTTTCTTAATTATGTTAGATTTTTTACAGCCGACTGCCTAACCTTCTTTAAAATCGCGTCATCTATTGGAATCAATGATCCGTTCAAATAATCTATATAAATGTGAATTAAGAGCCCAATATTCCATAATTTTGTGCTCAGGAGAGTTGATTAAAAAAGAACATACAATGTATAAGGTCAATTCAAGAAAATGTTATTTTACACAAAATTCAATAACAAATCAATGCATATTGCGCCATCTAGTGACATTTATTTGAGCCAAATTTTCTTTGTTAGCGCTGGGACCCCTTGCCCACGCATATAGTTTGGCGGCCAGTCGTTGTTTGCCCAGCACCGTGGCAATATCGCGTTTGGAACAAATGTAAGAAACGTCAGTATTTGATTTTGGTAACAGTGAAAAGGTTTTGTTTCTGTACTCTAGAATCCCAATCTCCTCTCCTAACCACATATTATATAATAAAAATTTCCAACAGAATGATAATATATATCTTCCAATATTTAAACTGTTTGTCCATTATGATATCTTTCTGTATCAAAGGTTACGATTTCCTCATGGAATAAACCAAAACCATGCCACTTTTTTTGGTGGGTAATCGTTCAATGACTTCTCTCCCGCTCTGGGTGAAGCAGGAAGGCGTGTCAGACTTTTACTGACTAAAACCCGTGTTCCTACAGTTGCGTGTGCTAGGGCCGCGGTAACTCTCATATTTATCCTCGACCAACTAATCCCTTGCTTGGTTATCAATTCTTGTTCCTCCTCTGTATGAGACTTCTTTCTTCTTTGTCAGTTACAGGATCATCGTGAAAAGTTTATGAAATACATTTGGTATTATGTTACACAATACATACAACCTGCTTACCTTTTTCCCACCTATATTGTGGTCGGCTTCCAGTCTAACCGGATTCAGCTGAGTACCAGTATGTTACATGAAGCGTCTGCCTATCTGACCTTCAATTCCCAGTAACTGGGTAATACAATACCCCTTTGGTAACACTACCCCACTAGCCAAGTTTCAAACGTGTTGTATCTATCTCTTTCTACAATCGTTAACGCCTCCTATTTGTATGGTGTGACCACGTGACTTCTACTAGCGGTATCTATTGTACATTGTCAACTTGGCTACAGGCGCTGGTGTCAGATTTCTTGCCTTCTGTTCTGACTATCCGTGACGTGCTTTCCAAGGCACGGAGGAATCTCGGTATGTTAATATGGTCATCCATTCACGGACCGGCCTCGGAAGCGTTGCTTCACTTAGCAATGTTACATAATGTATTGTATTGTTATTGTAGTTGGTACACAATCGAATTTGAAAATTAGTCATTAAATTTTTTTTTAAAACAAGTTTTATTCGTATTCTTCTCAGCAAATCCTTTCATTTGATACCCATATCATGGCAGTGCACAAAAAATAACTGGTCCGCCATCTTGGCCCGTCCACCATATTGGATTTAAAATTATGTCACTTACCTAACCATGCATTGTCATCCAAACTGAACGTTTATGCAATATTTTGAGGATAACTGCTTTAAAATTATGTTGCAAGATTTGACTCGAACACACTTACACATACATACATGGCAAGTTGATAAATAAATGAAAGCTTTTAAAGAAACCTGTAATGACAGTTGTATGTTGGTTAAAAAACATCTGAGGAACTTTCATATTATATTTCGAAGTTTTTTGAGTACTGTCCACATCAAGTTTTACGGCAGCCTTTTTAAGTTTCCCCTAGTCGTGGGGTCTCATCCCTTACAAAGAAACTGTCCCGACGTACCGTACTGATTATTTGATTTATGAATCGATATCGATTGATTATTAGATGGCGATCTATCTATCGCTGTGGAACGGAACCGAACGCGATCGATTTACAAAAAATAATCGGTATAATCAGATGAACAACGCTAGTTACTTGGCACGGTTTCTTTGTATGGGATGAGGCATTTGTACGCTAGTATTATATTTATATCTGTGCCCTAGTCGACGCGACGGCACGAACTATTTTGTGCGCGGAGTTAAAATGCATGCTATCTCATCCGACAACACGTGCGAAAGAGATAGATGCTGTGATGAGCACTGAGCAGTAAAGGTCTATCCACACATATCAGGGCCGTGCCCGGGACGTGGACGGACCGTGCCCCGTCAGGGGCTCAAAAAATATCGTTGTGCACATTTTATATGAACGGGCCAGTGACGAAACTTCAAGGATTGGGCTAGGCCCTGTCACGTCCCGGGCACGGCCCTGATATGTGTGGATAGAGCTTAAGAATATAGATATAAGAATTAGCACTTTTGCAAGTTTATAACGATATGGATGGTGATTTAGGACGAAAACGAGCGCGCGAAATTTTATAAACAGACCTTTGGGAGTCTAGATATCATGAAAAAACTATTAAATGTATATTTTCAGAATAAAATTATTTGCATTGTTGAACTACTAATCTATCCCTGTATGTAGGCTGTTTTGCAATTTTCTTTCTTGTTATGGTATTTATTGCCGCCCAGAGATGCGTTAAAATTAGTGATGGAATATGGAACTTTCGACGCTCATAACTTTCAAATTAGATTTAGATTACAGGGCTAGATAATGATGAGTCAAATTGATATCATTTTTTATTTCGAACGTACACCGTAAAACAGTGGAGTAATCGCCAGACTACGTTTGTATGGAAGAATGATCGACTAGTGTAACCTTAAGTCCCCAAGTCATACGAATGGTTCAAGATCGCGAAGCTGGTAATATATTAACATTCTTGTCTTGACCCACTGGGCTACTCAGGATAATTGATGACATGTATCTGCATATGGTGTTAAGGTACTTACCCGGATATTAATAAGATACATCGAGCTAAAAAACCTTTTCCACAAACAAGTAAAAATAAAAAAAAATTAAAACCCCCGACAATTTTTTATATATTATTATCGTACTTTTCAAACTACATAATTTATCTAGTAGCAGACACGCTTCGATCAACAATCTATCGAACACTTAATTATGACAAGTTATCTTGCGAAAACACCCCGATTCAAACAGTAAAACGCCCATAATTTTTGAACGGCGGATTTTCATCATACAGCTAAAAACACTCCCGATAATGTCACCCTTCAAAAATAAAAAAATAAAAAACTAATTCGAAATCGGTTCATCCGTTTAGGAGCTTTGATTCGTCTAAAGTTTTTTTTTCACTTAGTTGTGGTACCTAATAGGCAAGTTCTACAGGATGGTACCTATAATGCCAGAATAGATTATTTTCAAAATCAGTCTACAATATACGTAGAAATCGGTGAACATAAATTTAAAAAAAAAAACAGATCATAAAACCTCCGCCTTTTAGGAAAGTGGGTTAAAAAAATTGTCACTTATGTGACCATGGTATGAGTGACAGAGACAACGCCGTGAAACAAAGACGAACTTTAGGTCGCCGCGACCCAAAATGAATACTGGTTGTCTTCGCCGCGCGATCTAATATTTAGTAGTTTTGACCCGACTGTCGAAGGAGGGTTATTTACCGAAATGTACCTTTTTAACCGACTTCAAAAAAAGGAGGAGGTTCTCAATTCGTCGGAATCTTTTTTTAAAAAAAACAAAAAATCTAAACAAAAAATCAAACCGACTTCCAGAACAAAAAACTACAAAGCAAAAAATAACTTTCTTTTCCGAAGTCGGTGTCTTTTGTACCCATTTTTTTTCAGTTTTTCGACACCGACTTCGGAAAAGAAAGTTATTTTTTGCTTTGTAGTTTTTTGTTCTGGAAGTCGGTTTGATTTTTTGTTAAAAAGTTTTTTTATTTTTCTCTTTTTAGTTTTGGTAGGTACCTCCAATTAACATGATTATCATTTACAGCCAAAGTACATCTCATTGCGATTCCAATAAGCCCAAACACGACTAGGATACATTGTTTTATATTAGAGTTCCAGTGCCTACCTTCCGGCTTCATCATCAGATCAGTTCGATGGTGCCATTTTCATCAGTACCATTTATTTATAAGTATTTGCTTCATTATAGTCGGTTTACTATTCGAGATATCTTATGCCCGTGACATATTTAGCATTTAGGAGTTCCAGTGGCCATCTGTGGCCTTCTTCATCAGTTCGACTCCACCAAATGGTACTTTTCGAGTGCAAATGATTGCATTGTTGATGAAAATACCAAAATCGCTATATGTTTGCCTATAATATTTAAGGAGTTCCCTCGATTTCTCTAGGATTCCATCATCAGATCCTGACCTGATGATTATGGGACCAACTAGGAAGTATAACCTTTCAAACAAAAGAAGAATTTTTGAAATCGGTCCAAGGGTCTTTGAGTAATCGGGGAACATACATAAAAAAAAAAAAAGAAATGTACCTTTTTGAGAGAAATAAACTTATATTCTATTCTATTTATTTATATATATATATATATACTATATTGTACACCAGAAAATACAGGAACAAAAGAAACTTAAAACTAAAATATATACAACGGGCAGCCTTATCGCATGCCGCGATCAACAGGCAACCTGGAATGGACAGTGATAAGTCTGGATATGACATGGGGTTGTCCGTGTTGTCCGGATATAAATAAACAATAGCACTAAATAAAAACACAAATAGATATATATGATATATAATAGATACATAAATGCATACATTATAGAGCACGATTACAACGATAAGTAATGTTCCTTGATGACTCTATCCTTGGTTATGTTAATTAAAAAAAACACGTAGATCAAAATGTTGATGAAAGAATTTTCTTAGATGGTCTTAATTTCATAAAAATACGGTTTGTCCGAACACACACATACACACGAACATTGTCTTTTTTTGTCCGAACTGGACATAACAGTCTGCAAATTAATTACACTATGTTGAACAATAGTACATTATGGTATAAGTGTGTAATGTTGGTGATTACCGCTGAGGCGCCATTGACACCCGAGCCGTTAGGTGAGGGTCTTAAGAGAGCCGAGGACGGTAATCATCAATACACTCGTGTATCATACGACGTTTTTCAACACGCTTGTGAAGAAAATAATACAAAAAAAAACATTTTCAACAGTGAAAACGAGTTGTGATTTTTTTTTTACAATGGCGGGAAAAATTTATTACAGAGAAAAACAAAAGTTATATTTCGGTGAAAGTTTTATTTATTAAAGACGTACAAGTTGAAATTATCTATTTAAATACGAAGTTGCATGAAATGAGCAAGCAATAGGTAACATTAATTTATTTGTACTCTTTTTTGTAACGAAACTTTTTTAAGAACAAAGCAACTCAACCAATAAATAAATAAAAATACTCTATTACTCACTTGTGAATAATAGCAATGAAAAAGTCACAGTTTGATTACAGGTGTCATTGTGTGCCTAATTGCGATGAAATTAGAGCCACTTTCTGAGCAAGCGTGTTGAAAATAATATTTTTTAATTTTTACAAATCAAATTATTAGGAAAATGGTCTAGTATAACATTATTTTTACTGTTTGTCGTAATTAACGTAAGGTTTAGTTAAAGAGTTATCTTCCTCTTAAAGACACTTTCCTACTTATACGGTAGGTACTTTTCCGCTCTTTAAGGCGTATCACGGGGTACCAGGGCCGCAGGGCTAAGAAATAAATTTTGGTACAAATAAATCTCGATATGCACGAATTTGTTATTGAATTGTGTGTAAAATTAACATTTTCGAGAACTGAACATAAAAAATGTATATTCTTGTTTAATCAACTCTCAAAATTATGTAATATTGGGCTCTTAATTCACATTTCAAAGATAATTTGAATGGATCATTTAAAATTGATGCCAATAGATGGCGCGTTTTTAAATTTCTGATGCATTCACTCGATTTTTAAATTTGTATTGTGTTGGCGATTGCCGCACTTTCTTTACAAAGTTAAGAATGACATCATCGGAGCGGTATGGTGGCCCAAGCCGAGACGAAATGCGTGCGCTGCTGTATCCCGAGACGGACGTAAACATCAATAAGATAGGGTTCAGCATGGGAACCTAAACAAGAACAGCGTTGTGACCATTGTTATATTAAGACTGTTTGTGTGGACTTTTTCGGGGACCATCGTAAGAGGCAGTCGTTTCATATTCTTGACATGTTATTCCTTTGTCTTTATTATATTATGTGCACTTTGAAGTTATTATATTGTTAAAAGTATAAAGTTGTTTCAGTTAAATAATAGTTAGTGATCTAAGTGCAAATTAAGTTAATAATTGTAACTGTAACACATTTTGGTACAATGAAACTGTAAAAACGTGCAAAAAAATACTATAACAAATCGCCATTGTAAACGATCTCACAGTCAGTGTCGTGTACTCGTGATACGTAAACGATCTCTTATGTCAAAATGTATACAAAAAAAGTGGTTTCTCCTTACTGTTACCAGACGGCGCTTATCCAGTTTCAATACAAAAAGATGTTTACGTTAACGCGATTGAGCGTGGGTAAAAACTCGCACCAAGGCCTCTGAAGTCTTCACATGATCTAACCAAGATTTTGTCTGGACTTTAAAAGAGACTGTGACCTCTGAGTTTGTTTCGGCCTTTCTTCTCAGAGTAGTCAGATAGGAAACGCCGACCTCATCTAGTTTTAAAAAATATGTTCGACATGTAATATTAAAAGTGTTTGTACAAACCAACTTACAGACATACAAACATTTATCATTTACTTTCTTCAAAAATCAGATTTTTTTAAATTAGTCTAGAGACTATGTTAGTAGAAGTTAGTTATACATGATAACTTTCTCTCCTGCTGAAAAGTATTATTTATAATATTATCATACTAATATTAGAAACGCAATAGTTTGGATCGGTGTATGTTTGTTACTAAATTATGCCAGAACGGCTGAACGGATCTGGAAAATTTGGCTCAGAGATGGAATAGGATTAGGGAGGATTAGGTTTGGTTTTGTTTTTTTAAATTAGATATTTTCAATTACAATAAATTATCTAAATGTAAACTAATATTAACTAACTGGCTGTTAAAATTGGACTACACAAAAACAGAAGAGCTGCTCGTCATAAAAACACCTCGTCTTATCGCACTGGGCAATCTCTGACAGACAATCTTTGGATGGATTGGACAGGAGAGAAGATAGACATAGGGCTGTCAGTGTACAAAAGCTACATTCGATAATATTACTTAGATATAACATAAAATAAATACATACAAATAAAATCATATACTAATAAATATCAAATATAGAACAGAGAAAGGAGAAGAATAGTTACAGAGAAGGGAAATGCTCCTTCACCATTTTACCAACACTATACTTTTTGAACCCGCTCATATAACTGAGATTGAGATTAACCGAGACTGAGATTGCACGATCTAATTCCACCTAGCCCGTTTCATCATCGGACTACCAGAGGTACGAAGATGCGCCATCGGTACATGGTGGACATCCCACCCATACGCACAAAACGTTTTGGAAACACTTTTGTTATGCGTACAGCTAAGTAGTGGAATTCCCTGCCGGAGTCTGTGTTTCCCGATAGCTACAATCTAGGAGTCTTTAAGTTAAGTGAATAGGTTTTGTTTTTTTTTTTTTTTAAATATCTTTGTCTTTGTCTAGGCAAGCATGTCTCACCGTCGACCACATCATCGCTTACTTACAGGTGAGATAGTGGTTAAGCGCGGGGCAACAAAATATTAAAAAAATATATAAAAACTTCTCACCCTCTCAATACCACACACACACATACACACATATACACACACTCAGACTCTTGACTTCACATAATAAAAATATTAATAAAAAACTTTTTGCAAAAAAATACTACATACTTCCAAATTAAACAAAGTGAAATATAACTTTATTTTTTGAAGTCGGTGTCCATAACGCAAAAAATTGGTACCTACGAAAGACACCGACTTCAAAAAATAAAGTTATTTTTCACTTTGTAGTTTTGTATTTGGAAGTCGGTAGTATTTTTTTGCAAAAAGTTTTTTTAGTTTTTCAGTTTTTAGTTGTACTGAAACTTGAACATAACCGGTGAAATGAGAGATCTGTGTAACCCTTAAGAGTGTACTGGCGTGATGTTGTGTTATGAAATGGTATAAACAATAAACAGACATGCGATTGCAGCAATCCCGAGACATTTGCCGTTATTTATTGAAGAGTTCTGTTGTATATCTCCGAAGTTCTCCATCGGATCTTCACCAAATTAAAATGGGACTAATTTCGGAACATACTTATTCAAACAAAAAAAGAATTTTTAAAACCGGTTCACAATTGACGGAGCTATTAGTGAAAAAAAAAAACATACAATGTCGAACATAGAACTCCCTCCTTTTTGGGAAGTGGTTAAAAATGAAATAAAACCATCTTTGGGGGTTTGTGGAACAGGGTGTAAAGTCCCACAAACCTGCATAGAAAAGTGGGGATCCGCCGATGTACGGTGCACGTACTCGTACATGGGTTTTAAAATTGTTTAGTAAGTAAGGAGTTGTGCAATCAGTAGACGGGTGTTGTGTCTGGTCCTGGCAACTGCCCAACAATTATTGTCGGACTGTACATGTTCTCTTGTACTGTATGTATTCAAATCGCGCTGAAAACAATGCTTTCGCGATGCAGGATTTGGTGATGTCATGTCATTAGTTCGTAAGTGGCGGCGTCGGTGCCGCTGCAGCCGCTACACTTCCCGTGTTTGCAGTTGTAACGTATAAATGTAACTTTTGCTAAGCGGTATCTATCTATAGTAGTAGTTTTTGATGATATGTATATTTATTTATTTTTCCTGTAGGGGGGAATCTCTGGTGTCCTGAAATCTGGTTACGGCTTAGCTCAGGCACCAGTCTCCCGCAAATAACTATGTGACATATTGTTATTATTATAATTCCGTTTTTAAGTTTTTGGTTGATAAGTGATATTAGTGGACAAAAATATATAAGTGAGGCTCCTATACAACAAACGTATATTTTGCCGTTTTTTGCGATAATGGTACGGAACCCGTCGTGCGCTAGTACGACTCGCACTTGGCCGGTTTTTTACTTGTCTTATTGTTGGTCGCTTGTAACTAATATGCGACTACATACGTTGGTTATCTTGGGTTTTTATCTGTAAAAACAAATGCTTGAACGTTTTTTTTTTTATAACTTTCTTATTTCGTATTCTTCTCAGCAAACCCTTTCATTTGTTATCATTTGATACCAAATCCTGGCAGTGCATAAAAAATAAGTAATGTATATAATAAGGTTTTAGAATGACGTCACCTAGCTAACCATGCATTGTCATCCAAACTAAACGTGTATGCAAAATTCCATCTTAATCGGTGGAGTATAACTGCTTTAAAATTCAGTTGCAAGATTTGACCCGAACACACTTACATACATACATACATTGCAAGTTAAATAAAAGCTTGTAAAAATAAACATGATTTTGATTTGATTTGATAGTCTGGAGTAGCACATAGGGTAGGTACTTTTTGTCCCGGGAATATGTTCCCTTGGGATAATTTTCGACATCCGCGGGCGAAACCGCTGGCAGAAGCTAGTTAGTTGTCAATAAACGAAGTCAACCTGTTTACCGTAAACTGGGGTTACTTTGAATGACGGGATGACTTTGATTGAAACTTCCATTTCGTTTATAATGGCGAATTGCGTAAAACGAAACGCAATTTGGTATTTTTTTTCTAGGTTAGCATCACTGAAGAACTATTAAAATTTTAAATCCTTTTCTGACGACACGCTGGGCATTCACCAACAATTTTAATTAAAAAAGCCAAATATAATTTTATTCTTTATTTATAGCTAAATAATTGTGCTGCAAAACTTCATGTGTACTCGTACTTAATCGAGTGAAGGTATAATGAAATTTCTAGATAAACTCTATTATGTGGCTTATATTCGATTAACCAATACCAACAGGATAAAATTAAACTAACCCAAACTAAGTTCTTAGATTACAGATTTTATTCTAAACATAGGGAAAACTTCACATTAACTAATGAAACCCATTACCCACATAATATGCAATGGTCTGGTAAACAATTTTTCATTGCAACTGCACGCGGAATTCCCCTCAGCCAGAAATTTCTCCCGCACGATGCAATTGCGTATCTGCATGAGTGATGGTCTTAACCTCGAGAGGTGAAAATCTCTTCCTCATTTAAAACAGTAATTATGTATTTAAGGATGAGTTAGTATTTTACTTTCGTTTTAAAAACGACAGCGAAAGAAGGGAAGAGGTAATACGGACGAAGATATTAAGAAAATAGATGGTCCAAACTGGGTTAAAATAATCCAATTTAAATAAGATGGGTAAGCGTTGGAGGAGGCCTTCCTCTGAGGAGGAGTTCTTGCAAGTGGTCATACTAAAAAAAACAAAAAACCCGACTGCTTAAAAAGCAAACTCAAAAGACGTAAACAAGAAGTAAATGATGCTGTGCAGTCGGAGGATACATATTCGCGAGCTGGCTAACCAAAACCAGATGTATCCTCCGACTGCACAGCATGATTTTCTTCTTGTTTACGTCTTTTTAATACGCTTCTTATGCAGTCGGGTTATTTGATTTTTGAAATAACTTTCTATTTCATTCTAGCGGACGCCTCGTGGTTTCACCCTCGTATTGCCTGCTCCCGTGGGAATACAGGGATAAAAAGTAGTCTATGTCACCGGGGATAGTGTATCTTGCCAACGGCGAAAGAATTTTTGAAATCGATCCTGTAGTTTTTAAGTTTATTCGTTACATACAAAAATACAAATCTTTCCTCTTTATAATATTAGTATAGATTATATTATATTATTAGTATAAATATAAAAGTATAGACTATCGATCGACAATCTATTTATGACACGATATCTTGCGGGAGCAGCCCGATGCAAACAGTAAAACAAAACAAAACTTTTGAACGGCTGAACCGATTTTTAACAAACATAGCTAACAACACGTCCGATAATGTCACATTTTAAACAAAAACAAACTAAATCAATATCGGTTAATCCGTTTAGTAGCTATGATACCACAGACAGATACAAAAATACACAAATACACAGGTATACACATCAAACTTATAACACCCCTTTTTTCCGACAGGGGTTAAAAATGTTTTGGTCGAAGTCTGTGTAAAATACTAATACTACGCAAGAATTGTAAATGAAAAACACCCAGTTTTGAAGGTTTTTTTAATTCTGTACACCGACATCCCCTCTATGATCACACTACAACCCCAGGTAGAATTACGAGTCGGAAGAGTTTTCTTCGACGCACATGGGCCATCCAAGACCTACCGCCCATAGTGAGACGCAAGCTGAGGGGAGAAGTTCACCTACCACCATCCGATTTCTTGACACCCCAGGAACACCTGCCACCTGGACGTGAACTGCAGTAGCCTGTATGAGAAGCACTCCCGGTAGGCTGCTGCAAATACAATTTGGCAAAATGGGGTTTTATAGACCTGTCTGATACCCAATGTAAGTGCGGTGCCCCTTTGCAGAATATGCACACATACTGGCGTGTCCTATGTGCCAATACACGTGCACTTTGGAAGATCTAATGCTCGCTACTGACGCCGTCATCAGTGTGGCCACCTACTGCGCCCAAATATATAAAGAGTTATCCATCGATTCGAAAAGAAGAAGTAGAAAGCTTCTATAACATTTTTGGAATCTGTTTTTCAGTTAAAATTAAGTGGTCAAGCGCGAGCTTATCTATAATTAAAAAAAATGCTGTCAAATAAAGGCTCTGATAAAAACAATATTAATAAAAGGAAAGGTCAATTAATTGAGATTGCAAAAATAGGTAGCCAATAGCTAAGGATTTTCAGTGAACTTTTAGAATGAATAAAATAGTATTAAATATCTATTCTCACCTGTTTGTTGCACTAAGCTCGCATAACAGGACAAATACCTCTTCTCTCGAGGAAATGTCACAAATAAAATAAAACGTGGACAAATACACGGTTAGATAAGTATGCCATGCTAATATCTGCGCAGCAAGTTAATAAGTTGGAGGAAATAATAATATGACTGTATCAAATTCTTTGATTAATTTTTTGCTAGAGTCTGAATTTAGACACGGTTGGTGGCAATAATACTATGTTCTATGTTATGGGGTTTGGTTTCCGCACTTAGTCCTTCAGGTGGACCATTGTGCGCGGGCCATGGCGGCCGTTGGGTGGATTATTCCAAACAGCCCACCTCCCTCCAGAAACTAATTAGGGCTCCTGGTTTTCTTAGAATTTCTGTGTAAGATCTGGGTGACCCGAGGGTTTGTGTTCTAATCTGGGTGACCCCTGTGCATTCAAAGAGAACATGCGTAACGGTTTCCTCAATCTCCATGCATGGCCTATTGAGTGGAAGTGTTTGTTAAGTGAGCAGTGTCCCGTGATAGTCCCTGACACCAGGCGCAGGCCATTCCTGTCCAGGCGTAGCAGATTACATAACTACAGGTGTTCCGTCCCGATTTTAGTATTTACTTGCAACACCGTGTCGGTGGGCGGTCAACGATTTGACAGCTGACACTTGACAGTCGAGAGAGAAAATTTGTAACGTGAACACGCGGAAGTCGGGTCTTGTCAAAACATATCGAATCGAGATGTGTTTCGCCCATTTGTAATAGCTAATAGCGCCCTCCGTTCGCAATCGGTTAGTGGGGCGCCCTCGAAGGTGGTGTTAAATATATTTCAAGTACATCGAGGTGCTTTTGTGGGAAACGCGTGTGTGTCTGACGGAAGCCGGAACCCGGCCCAGAACGCGTTGGTGGTCCCAATCCAATCATTGTCCATATTCCAATATTCTCCTATCCCTAACCTCACGGCATGATATTGATCGACCCCCAGGAGTCTACCGCAGGAATCTAAGGTAAGTGCCTATAATATTACCGGCCAACCCTTGTGCCACCTTATACCCGTAGTATAAACCAGTATATCTCCCAATAAGGAGCAAATCCCTAGCTTTCCACTGCCGCAAACCGCGGTTTCGTGTGGTACAGGTTCAGACAGGGTCCAGGAGTCCCAACGCCGCTATGGGCCCCGGTGTATAGCTCCTGGCTTGGGACCAGAAGACCTGTATTTAACGATTGGTAGCAAGAGCGTGGTTTGCATTCCACGAGCATAGTAAACGGATAGAAGGTTACAGTTTTGTATTGAAAATAAAATTTGTTTATTTGTTGTATACAATATAGATTTGGTGCAGACTAAATAGTCTTCCCTAATTGTATTTAATTGAATCATAGTTATTGTTGTACCTTGAACCTACTATCTTGGTTTGGTAAGTTTGTTTACATCATAAACATACTCAGTGCCCGCTATAAAAGTTATTGTTGTATAGTGTGCTGTTGCCAATTTAAGAACATTGGTTAGTTTGTTTGATATTGACAGTAATATTCTAATTGATTCAAGTGTCAAGTCTGTGTTTCCCGATAGCTACAATCTAGGGGTCTTTAAGTCAAGAGTGAATGGGTTTTTACTAGGCAAGCGTGCATCACCGTCGACCACATCATCGCTTTCCATCAGGTGAGATAGTGGTCAAGCGCGAGCCTATTGATAATAATAAAAATAAAAAAAGTTAAAGTCATTGTTTTTACCTATTAAAGTAAATTGAATATTGAATTCTATTGTAAAATCAACCTACCCACTTTGTGTTCATAATTTTTGTTTTTTTTGAATACCCTCTTGTGTGTTGATATTTTATTTTCTTGAGGTACCCACTTTGTTTTTGATAATTTATAAATTGACATTTGGGGTTCCATAATAATTTTGAACTGGAAAATAAGTAAATGTAACAGGGTTCAGTACTATTTGTTGAATTAACTTGTTGTTTCTCTTACAGACTTTATGATTTGATATTTAATTTGGTAAGAGAATTACTGTCAAACTGTTGTTTTGGTTACACACATATATTATTAATTTAAGTTGTTGAACATTTTATGTATTAATTAATATTTAATCTGTTGCTTACATTTTGACAGTATGACTGCCTATACATTTGCTTGTAAGATTAGAGCGGAATTGAGATGGGTGACCCCGGTGGCCTCTTTAATAAGTAGATCTGATAGATCAGAGGCTTTGTTAGCCCTTTTTGGTGAGCTCCCAGCCCGTCAAGCCAGGGTGGCTGAATGCTTTGCGGAGTGTTTGGCGCTATTGTCCACCGAGGACACTGAGTTGGCCGCTGCGGTTGAGGCAGACTTCATGCAGTTTTATGGTTTCTCGGATGACATTGTTGAGGCAACCGCTAAGTTAAGGGGTTTTGCACATGGGAAATATGGTGGGGATGATGCCACACACCTCCCCCCTTTTGATGATTTGTTGAAGTCTTTGGATGAGGAGTGTCGCCTTTTGGATAACTCTGGTGTTGAAGGTCCCTTGCGAGCCCCAGAGCGGCCGTCTCCGGACCAGCGTCGTGTTGGTGCGCGCCCCTCCACTTGTGGGATGGGTGAGCCACGACTCCAGTCTCATCAATTTGTAGCGACTCAGGTTCGCAGTATGCGTTGCATAAATTGCAACACGGATGGCCATATGGTCACGTCCTGTCCGAAGTTCCTAGAACGGAACACAAGGGACCGACGTGGAATCGCCAACAGTGACAAGTGGTGCTACACTTGTCTGGGACAGCATTTGCAGCGGGATTGCTAGAGGTCGGATCCTTGCCCGCACTGTCAAGGTAGGCACCACCGCGTGTTTTGTCCGGACCAAAATGGTGTTGGTGGCCCTGATGATGCCGGACGCTCCCCCATAGGTGGGGGAGGATCCACCTGGGGTTTGTCCCCAGGTGGATCCTCGACGGGGTATACCTGACGGGGTGCACCCCTCCACCCCGTCCTCGATTGGAGGAAGCGTCCGCTTTTCAGGACGACTACCAACCCCAGGGGGGTTCTCAACAATAGGTAATCGCCTCTCTCTCCTCCACTACAGCCGCCCAGCCAGAGACAGTCCTTCTGCCAACTGTCTCTGTAAAGACCTGGGGCCCGAAGGGTAAATCTTTGTTAGTTCGTGCTCTTTTGGATTCGGGTGCTCAAGGCTGTCTTGTTTCCTTTTGTTTAGTGGAAAGATTGGGTCTCCCACGTAGATTCCACCCTTCTACCATATGGGTGGTATTGAAGCGGTTGGTCAACGGGGAGAAATTGAAATTTGTGCTTCGCCTGTTCGGCTCCGCCCCGCGGATTAAGGACCAAGGACTGATGATGGGATAGTCCTTTGTTGGCTTTGCACCTCATCTCATGCTTTGGAGGTTTTTGGGGCGAATAGAGTCTCACAAAGTCAGAACTCTGAGACTTAACTGATCTGGAGACATGTCCCGGAAAATTGAACCCCACAGACTGCGCGTCACGTGGTTGCGAGGCTTCTGCCCTTGTTGACCATTCTCTTTGGTGGGGACCAGACTGGTTGACGCATCACGAGTCGTCCTGGTCCCAGAATAGGTTCTCCTCTCCAGAGGTTTTGCCAGTTTTACGTATTGGAATTGTTGAAACGCAACCTGCATATAATTTGGATTATCTTTTGGACAGATACAGTTCTTTGTCGAAATTGTTAGGAGTTACCGCTTGGGTCCGGCGTTTCATACGTAACGGACGGAACCCTAATAATAAACTGTTATCCCCAGTTTTGTCACCTCATGAACGCCAAAAGGCCCTGATGTTGTTGGTTCGTGCTGTACAAGCCGAGCACTTTGACCAGACTGTTGAAGCCCTGAAGAAATGCTCAGTTTTGAAAGGCTCAATTGCTCGTCTTAATCCATCCCTAGACCAATCTGGTTTGCTCCGAGTAGGAGGACGACTGCGGAATTCAAACTTGCCTTATGGTGCTCGCCATCCTGTGTTGCTCCCTAAAGGAGGAGCGTTGGTGAAATTGTTGGTGTCCGATCGACACATTAATAATGCACACGCCTGTTGCAACGCCCTCTTAGCCATTTTGCAACGTGAATTTTGGATTATGTCGGCCAGACGCACTATTAATATAATATAATATTAAAAAAAAAATCTCATCACAAATGTTGCAGGTACAGAAAATACTTTAACTAATACAAAAAAAATGAAAACATTTGTGAGAGACTGGTGCCCGAAAAACGTATTGAATACCTGTGTTACGGGTCACCAGGCTCCCCATCTTACAGTTAGGCTTTGTATGTATAGATGAAGTAAGAACTAAGTGTGTGATAATGATAAGGTTTACAATGCATGATTTTTGACATTAATAAAAATGCTGATTCTAGAATGGATATAATATGAGTTATATGTATGTGTACAGGTGTATGTGAGTGAGTGTATGTAAGTTGGTGTATGTAAGCGTGTGTATGTGAGTGTGTGTATGTGAGTGAGTGAGAGTACGTGTGGGTAAGAGTAGGTATACGAGTGTTTGAGGGTGTAAATTGGGGTAGAGTTGAGGGTTAACGGATAGGAATAAGCAGCCCTTCAGTTGCATGATAATCAAGAGTTTTCAGCCATTTAGAAACGGTTCGTTTACAGATTGATTTATTGAAAGTATTGTATTAATTTTATTATACAGGCATACTCCAAGAAAACAGTAAAATCGTTGCGAGAGACTGGTGTGGAAGAAGTTAGAAGGACAGACATTTCCCTTTCTTCGTTTATTCTGCATGAAATTTGGCTCATATTTTATATGTGTATGTTTTTTAATCAATAAAGTAAGTATAAAGGTCTGCCTTACTGTTAATACATCCCAGCACTTATATAGATCAGAGCTTGGAAAACGATAAGGCAGTCCAGCTCCAACCTTGAGAATGGCTCTCTGTGCCCCTTCCACTTCCATAAGGTACCCTCTTCCTGCCCCTCCCCAAGAGGTTATGCAGTAGTTGACAAGTGACTGGCAGAGAGCAAAGTACACCATTTTTGTAGTTTTAAGATTCGCTACATGCCTTAATGTCTTGAATATATATATATTAGTTTACGAATCCTAGTAACGACAATGTCGATGTGTGGTTTAAAAGTTAGTGTCAGATCCATATATACTCCAAGATATCTAATGGTATCCGTTCTCTGTAGGGGTGGGCAGAGGCAAGGTGAAGGGTCCAGGTCGGTACAGGTGTGAGCAATAACATTGAGAGTTGCTGGTGGAAGAAGATTTCTCCTAGTCGCAAAGGCAATATATTTAGTTTTTGTTAGGTTTAATGTCAACACATTATTTTTCAGCCTTAGACAGACCCTATCAAAACCATGTTGAGCACTTTCAAAAACGTCTTCCCAGGTTTCTTCACTAAAGAAGAGCGCTGTGTCATCGGCAAAGGATAGTAACTTTCCGTGTAAAGGTTGGAGTTGACACAAGTCATTTATATAGACCAGGAAGAGGCTAGGATCTAAGACACTGCCCTGAGGGACACCGTAGTAGACAAGGAGTTCATCGCTAATCCAGTTATCAATTTTCACGCGCTGCTTCCTATGCCTTAAGTAATCTCCAAGCAATTGCAAAGGGATACCTCTGACACCTATTCTTTCCAAATGTGTACAAGCAATGGAATAGGAACCGTGTCAAAGGCCTTGGCCAAGTCTAGGAACACCGTAAGACACTTATTTTATTGTCTAGGTTAGTGACAATCTGGTTAGTGCGTACATGTACAGCGTCATCGGTCGACCTGCCAGAACGAAAGCCAAACTGGACTGGTGAAATGAGGTTGTTAGTCTCAAGGAAGTTCATGAGGCGTTTATTGATCAGTCTTTCCAAGATCTTGGACAAAGTAGGAAGGATCGATATAGGCCTATAATTATTAATGGAGTCCTTATAACCTCCCTTGTGTATAGGTTTGACAAGCGCTATCTTCAACGCCTGTGGAAAGATACCAGTAGAAAACGATAAGTTGCAGATGTGGGTGAGTGGAAGAGTAAGTGTTTTAGCGTAGCGCTTTAATCTTTTGCCAGAATTCTGATCCACTCCCACTGCGTCTGGGGGATATTAGGCGGATGGAGGTTGCCAACAATTTTTTCTGCCAGTCTCTGTCCCACACCAGTAAAGTATTTGTTAGCTTCATCAACACTGTTATTAGGCTTATCAGTTTTGATCAGGGCCGAGGAATAGTGTACTTTTCTGTTTGAGCTGAATACATTTCTTACATTATTCGTGGCATCATCTTTAAATGTATGCAGTGCTATAAGTTGAAGGCTGCTCCCACTCAACCCATAATGGGTGATTTGCCATCCGACCGAGTGACGGAGAGCAGACCATTTGCTTCGGTCGTAACCGATTTCGCTGGTCCCTTCTTGGTGAAGGCCAAGGAATGTCAAGGCTGTCAAGGCCTACCTGTGTGTGTTCATTTGTTTGGCCTCCAAGGCGGTTCACTTGGAACTTGTAACTGCCCTCAGCACAGATGCGTTTGTTGCAGCGCTAGGTAGATTTGTTTCCCGCCGAGGACCTTGATTCGTTATTTGATCCGTTCTGATAACGGTACTAATTATAAGAGCGCTGATAGATATTTAAATGATATTTGTAATTATCTAAATAAGGATAAACAGAATTTTAGAATTGCCATGGCGCAAATGGAAATTAATTGACATTTTTGTAAATATTGTGATAGTAGCAGAACCGCTTCTCCGCCGTGTTGTTGGTGAAACTATTTTCACATTTGAGGAACTTGTTACGGTTTTTTGTAATTTTGTAAAGTTGAGGCCGTCCTCAATTCGCGACCTCGCTGTCCGATCTCCTCAGATCCAAATGACCTGGAAGTCATGACCCCTGGTCATTTTTTGATTTCTCAGCCCCTCAACGCCCTGCCGGAATCCCCTTCAGGGAAATTAAATTTTCGCACTTGACGCGTTTTGCATTGCTCCAAAGTTTCTGGCATCGTTGGTCTTTGGAATATTTGCATATTTTGCAGCAGCGCGTTGAGTGGCTGACAAAACTGACCCTCCCAAATTCGGAGACCTTGTATTTGTTAAAGAACCAAATTTGTTGCCTTTGCATTGGCATCGTAGACGCATTGTAGATTTGTTCTATGGGTCTGACGGAGATCCCAGAGTTGCAAAGGTCATGGTCGGAGATTCGGTTTTGAAGCGAGCAGTGGCAATTTAGCACGCTTGCCCATTTATTAGCGGACATAACTCCTTATGTCCGAGACGGGAGGATGTTCCGTCCCGATTTTTGGTATTTACTTGCAACACCGTGTCGGTGGGCGGTCAACGATTTGACAGCTGACACTTGACAGTCGAGAGAGAAAATTTGTAACGTGAACACGTGGAAGTCGGGTCTTGTCGAAACATATCGAATCGAGATGTGTTTCGCCCATTTGTAATAGCTAATAGCGCCCTCCATTCGCAATCGGTTAGTGGGGCGCCCGCGAAGGTGGTGTTAAATATATTTCAAGTACATTGAGGTGCTTTTGTGGGCAACGCGTGTGTGTCTGACGGAAGCCGGAACCCGGCCCAGAACGCGTTGGTGGTCCCAAACCAATCATTGTCCTTTATTATATATATATTCTCCTATCCCTAACCTCACGGCACGATATTGATCGACCCCCAGGAATCTACCGCAGGAATCTAAGGTCAGTGCCTATAATATTACCGCCCAACCCTTGTGCCACCTTATACCCGTAGTAGGAACCAGTATATATCCCAATAAGGAGCAAATCCCTAGCTTCCCACTGCCGTGAACCGCGGTTTCGTGGGGTACAGGTTCAGACATGGTCCAGGAGTCCCAACGCCGCTATGTTCCCCGGTGTATAGCTCCTGGCTTGGGACCAGAAGTCCTGTATTTAACACCAGGCGTAGCAATTACACAAATCAATAGTAACAATTCAAATTCTAAATTTTAATTATATTCTCAGTCATTGTACTTGTATTTGTTTCTGATTGTGACATCAGTAGCATCTGTATCATCATCAACGTTTGTTTCAGATTGCCCTTTGGCAAAGGCCTCCCCCAGACTTTGCCATACTTTTCTGTTTGTGGCTATTTTTCTCCATAATGGTCCTGCTATTTTTATAAATTTCTTAAAAGATAGCTTGATCTCTGCGACAGCTGTCAGTATCAATACAGTAACAATAGCGCTTGACAGGCTAACAATAACGTTCACGTCAGTTTGACATATGTCGCAGTGATCAAGCTATCTTCTATGAAGTATAATGTCTTTTTTCCATCTTTTCTTCTGTTACCCCTTTATCCTTTTCCCTTCGCTAGGGTTCCACATGGTGATATTCCTGAACCATTTTTCTGTTTTATTTCTGATCATATGGCCTGCCTATTTAATAGACGCACCTCTACTTAACCTAATTACAGGCGTGAAGTGATGTTATGTTACGAACAAGATGGTTGCCGACAAAAATCACATTTAAACTTTTCCATTTTGTCCTTCTTCACCGCGCCATTTTTTATCTGTGATGACTCGTTTGACATCTAGGAAGTGGCGGGAATGTTTCGCGTTAGTCACTTGTTTCCGCACTTATTTAATTAAAACGTATCTGTTTCTCTATGTAATGTTGTGGTTAGTTCTGCGAAACAATGATGTTTGTCAGCGATCTAGCGTAGGTATATGTTTGTTTCTCACTGTGACGAACTTAAGTGATTGTGTTTCGCCGAAATCTGAGCTTCTGGGTTATTGGTTTTTTTTCTTTATTATTGTTTAGTCAATTATTGTTTAGTCAGTTAATCAATTTATAATTCTTGCAGTGTTGCCAGAATTATAAATTGATTAGATAGACGGGACTTTTGATTTACAAGATTATATAGTTTTAATGCTACTGCTGACTATGAGATCTTGTGTTCAATTCCCGATTCGAGGAAGTGATATTGGGTTTTTCCATCTGGATTTTTCAGAAACATCCGAAGTCAAGTCAGTTCATTTGCCTGAATATATTCCATTTTTACCCGACTACGGCGCAGCAAAAGGGGGGGTTATGTTTTTGACCGGTATGTGTGTATGTATGTATGTTCATCTGTTCCCTCATAACTTCTAAACTACTTTTAATAATTTGACAAATGAGGTGTCGTTGGTATCGTCTTGTTTGTTTGCTAGTTGTAGGCTATGTGACGTCACATTAAATAGAATACGGCGCCCTCTAGGGGGAACGAAGTCAAGAACAAAATTTTATTTTTCTTTCGCCCCATCTCATCATGTGTGGTATCATTGAACAGGGATTTAAAAATGAAGGAAGGGTTTGGTACATCATATTTTTGTACAGTTATGAAAACAATTTTTGTACCCGACAACGGCGCCGCAAAGCATTTTTGATGGTTATGTAATTATGTATGCATGTATTCATGTATGCATTTATGTTCATTTGTTCCCTCAGGCTCTGCAAAAACCCCAACATACTTTAAATAAAAAATAAGTTCGGAAACTAAAACCCGACTACGGAAAAATCACGCTCTATATAGTTTGAAACAAGAAAATATTTCCGTAAATTTGCCGTGTTCGTATGCTACTTTGCAGAATGTATTGTTTTGTTACGGTAGTTGACATTTTGGACTTTTACCAATACGACTTGGTAAACCTTAGGATTTACCGTAGTTCGGGCTTTTACAGTAACATAATATCAACTTAAGAAATATTAAGTATTATATTTAGTATTTTTCGAAGTAATATACAAGTCAAAAATGACCTACGTAAAACGTGGTGTGCCTCAAGGCTCAATTTTAGGACCTATACTATATATTATTTTTACAAATGACTTACTCAATTTCATGAATAAAACTCAGCCGAACGAGAACCTTGTTGTTTTCGCAGATGACACAAACATAATTATTGGGGCAAAAGACATAGAAAAATTGACATTAAATACAAATATAATTATAGAAAAAATTTGCGAATGGTTTACAGCTAATAACTTATTGCTAAATACAGGTAAAACTAACCTCATATTATTTAAGACTACGACTCGTCATGATGACAAATTAGATATACAAATAAATGGAGACAGGATTGAATTAGTAGACAAGGTTAAATTCTTAGGAATTAACATAGATTCGCATTTAAATTGGAAACCGGAGCTTGCTGTTATTGAATCATCCATATCATCAGCATGTTACGCTCTCAGGAGCCTTAGGGATGAACTGAACATAGAACAGTTAAAGACTGTATATTATGCGCTGGTCGAGTCAAGGTTAAGGTATAGCATCGTGCTCTGGGGAAATAGTTACAGTTATAACTGGCAGAGAGCTTTCATCTTACAAAAAAGAGCCATAAGGACTATAGTCAGAATTGCACAATGCGTCTCATGCAGAGATTACTTTAAAAAGTTGGGCATATTAACAGTACCTAGCCTATATATATTGGTCCTCTTGACTCATTTTGCTAAGTATCTACATGAGTTTGAATCAAGAGAAGAACGTGAGATTAGAGAGAGCACGAGGAGAAAAGTTTTTAAGCAACTAATATCACCAAAATTTAATATAGTAGAGCATTGTTCAAAGTACCAAGCTGTGGAGATATTTAATAGGTTGCCTTCGGAGATAAAGATCCTGATTTATAACACCCACTTGTTTATAACAAAATTAAAAGCTTTTTTATTAGATAAGTGTCTATATAATATATCGGAACTAAGGTCAAACAATAATAAATGATATACCTTTTTTTAATTATTATTTTTTCTCTTTTGACTTTATATAATTTAGAATCATTTGACATTATTTTTATAACTGTTTGACATTATTTTTATAACTGTTTGACATTATATTTGAATCTGTTTTACATTATATTTGAATCTGTTTGACATTATATTTTAATCCTGTTCTGACATTATTATATTTTATAACTGTTTGACATTATTTTAAAAGTTATGGACATTATATTTGAAATTGTTTTAGCACTTTACTTGAATGTCACTTGAAATATTAATTAATAAATCATAGTTCTTTGTTTTTGTATGTAAATTGCATGTGTATATATTCAACACAATGTAGATTGTTTTATGAATAAATGAAATGAAATGAATGACTTATTCCATCAAACCTATCGCGAGCGGTGAAGGTTGAATGAATAGTACATAGTGATACATACTGCTTGGTTGAATGACTGCACTCGGGTGACTCGGGCTTCCCCGGCGCCGACGAGAGCAAGTGTCGTATCATAACGAAGGAGTTTACTGATACAAGAGGAAAACATGGAAATGTTTCCCTGAGCTTGAGGATAAGTTGACTAACTGCGCAGGTGTACCCTAATTAGTGATTCATTGGGGTAAGTCGGCGTTTAATCTTAATGGAAAGTTTTAAGCTATGGCATTCATGTTTTAGGGAAGTATAGACATATGTTCTTGTCATCCATCTAACAAACTGCCTCGATGGCCTTGAGGTTGTTACATCTAAGCATTAGGTCCTGGCTTGATCGTCGTCCTGCCGCAATAGGCTCGCCTCCTAACAGATGGAATTCAAAAATAACTGGTAAAATGTCGGTGTTCTGGAATACCTATCATTTTTCGGAGAATACAAACGTTAAGCATTCCAATCGGTATAATAAAATATGAAATCAATAAAATAATAAATCTGTTTTGTACATCGAAAATATTACCAAAAATATAGGAAAGGTTTTAAAGGATAACCAACAGAATGCATTTCCAGCATTTTTTGTTTTTTGTCTGTTCAGTTGTGCACGCATCACGTATAATGTACGAAACCAATGTAGATAACTCTTACACATAAAAATTGTGCGTAACTTGTGGTATTACTTACTTTTTGTTTCATCGCAATCTGTTCACTCTATCAAAAGTTAAACTCATTTAAAGTGTTCAAGAAGTAAAATATCACAACACACGCAATTCAGATTGTGCATTTGACGTCATTTTCTGAATGGCAGTAATAAGATTCTCCACGAAAGAATGACCCTAGATAAAAAAATGGTAAGTACTTACGTAAATAGGATAGGTGAGTGAGCCGCGGACACAACTAGTATGAAATAAATGTAAAAATTAGCATAAAGCGTCGTTTTCCTTGAATAAGACTTTTCCTTTCAATGAATCATCTCCATAGTACATGACCCAATCAAACTACTAAGATTTTCTATAGTGGCCACCTTCACCCACCTTCCGGTATATAAGACGGCACACTATACCAGGCAACCACTTACGAGGTGTCTGGGACCATCTTCGGTAGGTCACGCCTCCGAGAGCACTCGCCCCTGGTACTCAAGAGAAAATGTGTGTGTGAAAATGTGTGTGTGCATCTCCATAGTACAGTCGATTTCACAGTAGTATTTAGTACGGCTTCACATACGTAATGTAATGACGTATGTGAATTTCGCTTTTCGCTGCACTATTGCGCGGCGTCTCGCTGAGTATTAAAATGCTTATTCAGAGTTCCAGCCATTGCGAAAGATTTCCTGCTGGTTTTATAAAGAGGCTAACTTTCCGCCTGCGGCTATTCGCTCCTGTACACAAGATATATTTTTTTTCACTGATAGTTTTTAGGGTTCCTTACCTCGAAAGGAAAAACGGAACCCTTATAGGATCACTTTGTTGTCCGTCCGTCCGTCTGTCTGTTAAGACCCTTTTTCTAAGGAACGCGTGGAGGTATCAAGCTGAAATTTATATCAAATACTCAGCTGTCTCTTAAAGCTGTGAAAAAATCAAACTGCTAAGCCAACACAATCAAAAGATACAGCCGTTTATGCCGCAAGTTTTCGACACTCGCAAGGGAATCAAAACCTACAGGGTCATCATCCACAGCCCGACTTCGCCCACTGCTGAGCATAGGTCTCTCTCTTCTTGTACCAATCACCACGTTCCTGTGCCAACCTCATCCAGGCCGCAATGGCAACAATGTCATCTGCCCATCTCGCCGCTGGACGACCAATACTTCTTCTTCCAGTCCTTGGACGCCATTCAGTCACAGGGTACTTCCCGTGAAATCAGAATCTTGAAATTTGGTACGAAGCAACGTTTTATAGCACAGATACAGGAAAAATTGCGAAAACCGTATTTTTTTTAGTTACATCATATAGTAAAAGGTTGTCTGTAAGAGATTGCCTAGTGCGATAAGACCGCCCATTGTACACTTGTTATTGTGAATGTTTGTCCTGTATGTTTTTTGTGGTGTACAATAAAGTATATAATAAATAAATAAAAATATTTTAATAATTTTAAACTTACTACCTCTTACCTCATGAACGCGTAGAGGTATTGAATTGAAATTTATATCAATTATTCAGATATATAATACCTTTAAGCTGAGGTTTGTACGGAACCCTCGGTGCGCGAGTCCGACTACGACGATACTTGACTTTGACTTTTTCCTAACAATGAAAGAATTTTCTTAATCAAACTTGCCGCCATCATCATCAATTCAGCCGAAGGACGTCCACTGCTGCATACAGGCCTGCCCCCAGTGTCGCAACCTCGATCGGTATTGTGCGAACTAGTACTTCAAGAGATTGAAGCAAAACATACAATTATCCTCTTCATAATAGTTATTTATATAAAAGGTATAGCTTTAGTTAGATTATAAAGTGGCATTAATAATCTGCTACAATATAATATGGTTATTGCGCCACGTGGAGGTTGTAAATCATATCCATAATGGCGTACCGGTCTCTACTGTTAATTATTTATTAATTAATTCACACAAACATTTGTTTTTACAGATAAAACACAAGATAATAAACATACGTCGTCACATATTTATGAGTCACACACGACCACAAATAAGGCAAAACAAAATAATACAAAGCATAATAGTCTTTTTACAAAAAAAACCGGCCAAGTGCGAGTCGAACTCGTGCGCCGAGGGTTCCGTACCTACCCATTTTACAGGCAAAGATACAGATAAAGATGGACATAATTGCCTTTAAGCATTCAAAGTGTGATTTTCGCGGTTTCTGGAAGAGCGCTAATAAATTGAGCATTCGGCCAGGCCTGCCTGTTAGTGTGAATGGTGTGAGTGATGCGAAGGATATTGCGAACCTTTTTAGAAACCAGTTTGAGTAGTAGTATATAATTGGGGCATCTGGATCACATGAGATCCAGACACCCCAATTATATCTATTCAAATAGATAAAAATGTCTATTCAAATAGAATTAATTATGGTTTTTTGAATAGATGGTCTATTCTAATATATTGTTTAATTCATCGAACTTATCTATTCAAATAGATAAAAAATATATATCTTGTTCTTGAATAGATGGTCACCTCAATTATATCTATTCAAATAGGTAAAAAAGTCTATTCAAATAGAAGTAATATTGTTTTTTTGAATAGATGGTCTATTCTAATATACTGTTTAATTCATCGGAAATTATCTATTCAAATAGATTCTTCTTTTTTTTTTTTTTTTGTTCTTGAATAGATTGTCTTATCTAAATGGACTACCTATTCAAATTACATTGTTCTATTCAAATAGGTTAATGTTTATTGAATAGTTCTTCTTCTTGATTAGAAATAATAAATAATAAGTAAATTATAATTAGCTGTTCAAATTAGCGGAATCTTCAATCTTCTTATTAGTTATTGATAAATTATTAAGATATGTGTTTGTTTCGATTTTTAAACTAAATGAGAACGATTCCAAGTTGCCTCCACTACGTATGGTTGTCATGCGGTCTGTTGGGCCAACCACTTGGTGTTCTTAGTAAGGCAGAAGCCGGTGTCATATGTATCTAAGAATTAGTTAGTTGTACTGCGCTTGAGCATCGTGCTGTCAATGTCTGGCAGATAGGAATCAAGACAATATTATGAGTATTAAGACGCTTATGTGATGATTACAACTGACTTACCTCCTGGAATATGGGCTGGCAAACACGATCAGACAAGAAAAAACTTGACTTAGTTACGTCATCTGATTAGTGAAACTATTTAATTCATTACCATATCTGTCATGCTATCTGATACCGGCGACTGCATGACGCCTGACATGCATTGTTGATAAAGTTATTATATTATCTTTTAAACAGTCTCTTTGATCAAGCTGACGCAAATGCAAAAGTGGAAATGTCAATCATGAGGTTCTAGGTTCGATTCCATCCATGGCCAGGCATATCATTATTGATACTTATGTGTTAGTTTTCCATATTTGAATTTAAAGCAAAATATTATTTACCAGGGTATTAACAATAAAACCATTTTTTATTTAATAGATATATATTTTTTTATACTTCATAAGTACATAGTTATCTTATATGAAAAACAAGTTATATTTATTATTATTGTATTTACAGTTACCTAGCTCTGATATAAAAGCTCCTTATTATAACATAATTTTTGCCTGTTGCATAAATTAATAGTAACAATATGAATAGTTATGTACGATACACAGATTTCTATGATGTATTTTCTATTTCGTCTTGAATTTTGCTTATAATTTGTTTGGCACTGCTGTATATGTCATCAAATAACACAGTCTTAACCACATGTTGAGCGCACACCTCAGCTTCACAATTACACATAGAATTTTCAGATCTTGGCATATTATCAGAGTCGTAAATTTCAATTTTAATTATTTTTGTACCCCGTGTCACTGGTTTCTTTATGTATGAATATATTGTTGGTTCTGTTCTTGCTCTCTTGCGGGCAGGTGGAACAAGTCCCAGGGATTTTTGTCCTGGTCTTTGAACAGCGGCCGGCTGCTCCACTGACACAAAATTGAATAGATCTTCCGTATCCTGAAAAGAGAAAGATGTAGGTAAGTGGGAATAAAGTGCTAATATACCTACTAAAATAACTAATATGTTGCTATAAGTTACCTAAAGATAATAACGATATTACTACATACATAAAATAATTTAAATACATAAAATTCTGAGCACTTACCGACATACTGGAACAATCTCGCTAGGCTTCCCCGTTCAGGCTTCAAAACTGGAATGAATTCTGGTGGTATTTTCAGCTATTTATATTAAATAATTTATTTATTTATTGGTTAATAGAGTTCAAAATAGATTGTTTTATTGATGTAGACATTTCCCAACATAAAAGGTAAGATGAAATTCAAAACCAAGCGTTAAACTATGTAGAGCAGAGATTTCGAACCCTTGGCTCAAGACTAAAATTTAGCAGATCATCATCATTCCGTTTGCCTGACTTGGATATCCATACATTATATGCCAAACCACTTACCACCTAACATTTTAATGACAACAGTATGCAGATAAGACGAAGAAAAAGATTCACCATCTCTGAACAGTTTTACCTCTAATATATCTATAAAAAATAACAATGTATGTTTGTCCATTGATTTTTTTATCTTTTTAGTACTCGTATGTCAACATCAGTGTATAAAGGCATATTTACAGTAATGACAGTACCTAATCGAATTCGAGTGAAAGGTTAAAACTAGTATAATTTAAAATACATAAGAAGTACGTTTCTTTGTTATTAATTAAATAAATCTAACAAGCAAACCCAAGATATTTCTATAGTATGTGCAATTGCATCTGTTGTTAGGAAGTTTAGCGGAGTAAACAGTTTTAAAATCGTGTGCTCTCTCCATATTTGGGATTGTGACGTATAATAATTAAAAGTATTTAAGCCGTCGGACAGGAAGCTGGATCAACATTTGCTCTCCTGAAGGTGGTGACCTCACATCTTCTAATTAATTATCTACCAAATCTGAAGTGAAAAGTGAAAAGTGAAACAACGGCTCATAATGTAAGTACCTATCTTTAAGTTATCTATTCAATAAGTATCATCAACTCTTTACTGTTTTGTGAGATGATGTTTATGAATAGAATAGCAAGTGCGACTGCTGAGCGTTAGTACCCGGGTTCGATTTCCTAGGTCAGTCAACAGTATTTTTCATACTATGTCTATTCGATATTTGATTTCTGTCAATTTTAAGGAAAGAAATTAGGCAGTTCTCTAATATGTATCTGCTCCCAGATAGTTTCTTATCACATTTATTATGAATATAATTAAAATTAAATATGCTATGAATAGAATAACTACTCAGCAAGTGCGACTGCTGAGCATTAGACCCTGGGTTCGATTCCTTAGGTCATTCAATAGTTTTTATCGTATAATAGACATTACATTAGATATTTGGTGAATGTATATACTGGAAATAAAATGGACAGTACTGTGATATGTACGTGAGTCTGCTCACAAATAGTATCTAATCACAGCTATTTATATTATTTCAGGTCCAGATTTGCTGATGACCTCTTTCTGTCGGATGACGACAAGAGCTCCGTGCAAGATGTGGTAATCAGTGAAAAAAAGAAGAAGCGATCGAAGCCGTCAAGCTCGGAGTCGAGATCGGGTCATCAACCACCGAAAACCAATCCATCTACGTCGTCATCTTCATCTTCAAAGAAGATGAAAATTAATCCAGTCAGCATGCCTCATCTCACCGCTACAGATTTATTCGGCACCGACAGCGATGAAGAAGACGGGAACACGCAGACAACCACCGGTAAAAAACCCCCTACTGTTCTTCATTCGTCAATAACTCGAAGGCTGGCAACGGGCCATGCTCGCCAAATCTTGCCTACCAAAGCGGGTACGCATTACATCGAACTGAAGGTTTATCGGTGCGATGAAATCGAAAATGTAGCGCCGATGAACCGATGGCGTCAGGTAGTTGTAGCTCTCAAAAACCGGACGGATGAGGGGACTGAGGCTTGGGGTCATCTGACTAAATTTATGAGCGCAACACGCAAAGAATTTAAATCTAGCCCTCAGACCTTTATGAGTTCTTATTATTAGACACAAATATGAGTTTTACTTATGGGTTCTATCTACATTTATAAAGCTAGTAGGCAGTTATTAGTTAAGATAATCATGTAACAAAGTTTGTTATTCATATTATAATTATACAATTAAAGAATCATCATACTTATATAATCAATTTTGTTTTCTTTCCAGTTGCACCAACTACCAACACAATTCAAATAGTAGTTTATGAAACTGTTGCATAATGAGGGGTATTAAAACATGAGTGTGTGTTTAAAAACCGAGCCGTAGGCGAGGTTTTTAATAGCTTTCACACGAATGTTTTAATACCTAGTTAGGTGCAGTTTCATACACTACTTTATCTACACTCATAAATTGGGATTTAACCTACTAAATACCTCTTTTTGCATTTTCCATGCCATAAAATCGTGATAGCATTTGTCATATACTTTTCTCGACTTTGCTGGTAATAAATTAAGAGTAATTTCCTTCGCCGCATCTAAAATATCGGGCGGAGTCAAATTTTCTTCACATTCACTGATATCAGACATTTTTAAACAATAATTTAAATAAACTCATGAAATTCAGTACAGCAAAACTTGCAAAACGTATAAATGGCGCCAAAACCCAGCACATCACATCAACGCATTAACCGCGCATGCGCTAAGGCTTACTACGCACTGCGATCTTTATACGCGCGATTTTTTCCGCCCATTCTGCGACCTATGGAATTATATGAAGTTGTTCGCATTGCGGTAAAGAAATCGAGCGGAAATAATACCGCAAGAAAGCCGTGTTTTGCCACAGAATCCACCGCACCACGGCGCGAATTTTATTCGCCCGAATATTTTGAGCTCTATGAACAGGTAGAAGGAAACAAAATTCGCGAGAATAAAAATCGCAGTGCGTGCTAAGTCTAAAGCGGGCATTGTCATAGACAATTTAAAATTGAAATCAAATATTTTTTTAATAGGTACTATAAAATGACATTACAAAAAAAAAATGATGGAAACTCCTTAGTGATTAACTTCTTGGATTTGTCCTGTATCGTAATAGAAAAAAAATTGTTTTATAGCATTATTTTGTTAGAGAAATAGTGTTATAATAAGATTCCATTTTTAAATTTCGGTATTGTGTTTATAAAGTATGCCAATATAAACTCGTTTTGAATTTTATAATTCGAATATTACGATATGAGAGTAGATAAAAGATATTTTAATAGAATGTGATAAATGTAAAATCGAATTACCAAAACAGAAATATAAATATCATGTGAGAACTAATATGCATAAATCAAACTGTTTGCTTAAAACTGAATTGAAAAACTTTGAAATAATTGCAACTGCTTTTCGAAACAGAATAAACACATATCGCCTAAATCCAGCACCAGATGCGGAGTATTTAACTCCAGAAGCTTTTCTGATTGGGAATCAAAGCGATATTCTGAAACTTATTAAAATATTTTTAATGAAACATAATTGTATTAAAGTAAATTTCGAGCTGTTTGCTTACTTCTTATTACCAAAAACAGGTGAACAGCAGCTAAAATCTTTTAATACAAAGTATGCTAATATTTACCTAAATACTGATTTAAATGAATTATACATTAATGCTAAAGAGACTTTTCAGAGGAAAATGACAGAATTTAACCAACGTGATTCCGGTTGGTCATTTATTTCTATAAGTCACTTAGAAATTAATATAAACAAATATTGTCCAATGCGAGGCGGCACGTATATCGAGCTTCCACCAGCTATAAGAAATACGAAAAGTTGTTTAAACATACAGAACAATGACAACCATTGTTTTTTATGGAGTATTATTGCCTCTCTATTCCCATCACAGGATAATGTTTGTAGAACAAAATCATATCCTCACTATACAGATGTTTTAAATATTGAAGGAATGACATTTCCACCAACCTTGGTTGATATAAAATTGTTTGAAAAAACGAACCCTAAAATAAGTGTTAATATATATGGTTTAGATAAAAGGTGCCGTGTGACTGGACCTCTATACATGACAAGCTCAAAGAAAAACAAACATGTAAATTTGTTGTATTTTGAGCGGAATGGTTCAGGACACTACTGTCTAATTAAAGATCTAGCGAAACTTATCCGTCGTCAAGTTACTCATCACAAAGGTAATTTTTTACTTTGCAATGCTTGTTTGCAAGTTTTTTCTAGTGATTCAAAATATAGCTCACACGACTGCTCTAAAGTGTTAACTATATTACCAAAAAAAGATAGTATGATACAATTTAAAAATTATGAGAGACAACAAAGAATAAATTTTATCATCTATGCTGATTTTGAAAGTATATTACTAAACTGTCCTGAAAATATATCTAAAAATACACAGAACTTAAAAGTGCATGAACCATCCTGTTTCGCATATTACATATGTTGTTCACACGATCCAGATTTGAATAAATACGTTACGTATAGAGGGTTGGATTGTGTAGAAGTATTTATAAAGCGTTTAATTGAAGATGTCACTTACATAAATTCCATACTGTCTAAAAATAGACCCATGAAAGCTTTGTCTGTCAAACAACAAATAGAGTACAAAGAGGCTACTCGTTGCCATATTTGTAAACATTTGTTATTGGGTGACAAAGTTCGAGATCACGACCATGTTACATCCGAATACAGAGGAGCAGCACACTCTCGATGCAATTTAACTTTTAAAATATGTCCATTTATACCTGTTGTTTTCCATAATTTGTCTGGATATGATGCTCATTTCTTTATTGAAGAACTGGTTAAATACGATGGCCCTATTAAAATAATTCCAAAATCAAAAGAAAAATACATTTGTATAATGAAATGCCTCACAATTAAGAACAAGCCTAGTTGTGTTCAAATAAAGTTTATAGATTCTTATCAATTTTTAAGTTCGAGTTTAGATGAATTATCTAAGAATTTACATGTACAAGATTTCGTAAATCTTTCAAGAGAATTTGACGATAAAGCCGATTTATGCTTATTGAGAAAAAAGGGTATTTATCCATATGAATATATTGACACATGGTCTAAGTATGATGAAAAATGTTTGCCACCTAGAGAGTATTTTTATAACACAATGAAACTAGAGCATATTTCTGAAGATGAATATACACATGCACAAAAAGTTTGGTATAGTTTTAATATCAATTCCCTTGGTGAATATACTGATCTTTACCTAAAATGTGATGTATTATTATTATGTGACATATTCGAACATTTTAGAAACACAAGTTTAGAATATTACAATCTTGATCCAGCATATTATGTATCTGCGCCAAGTTTAAGCTGGGACGCAATGCTTTTGTGTACTGGTGTTAAATTGGAGCTGATGCATGACTTAGAAATGTATAACTTACTCGAAAAGGGAATACGTGGAGGATTAGCGCAGTGTTCCCTACGACATGCAAAAGCGAATAATAAATTTCTTCCATACTTCGATGATACTAAGCCTCCATCTTTTTTAATATATCTTGATTGTAACAATCTTTACGGATATGCTATGAGGAAAAGAATGCCTGTATCGGAATTTAAATTTTTATCAGTAAATGAAAATGCTAACTTTGATGTATTGAATATATCTGATGATTCTGAATATGGATATATTCTGGAAGTCGATCTGACCTATCCAGAAATATTGCATGATTTGCATAGTGACTTACCATTCGCACCAGAAAGATTTGTACCACCTGGTGGGAAAACTACAAAATTAATTGCGAATTTATATGACAAATATAATTACGTTATTCACTACGTACATTTAAAACAATGCTTGAATAATGGGTTGATTTTAAGCCGAATACATCGCATTCTCAGATTTAGACAAGATAATTTCTTGCAAAAGTACATTGATTTAAATACTCGTTTGCGTCAAGCTTCTACCTCAGCGTTCGAAAAGGATTTTTTCAAACTTTTGAACAATGCTGTGTTTGGAAAAACAATAGAAAATAAACGCAAGCAAGTAAATGTAAACCTAGTAACAATGTGGGAAGATTCTAATAATAAAACAAATAAATATATAGGTGCTGAAAAACTTATTGCACAACCCAACCTGAAAAGTATTTCAATCTTTTCAGAAAACTTTGCGGCTGTTCAGTTAAGCCCTGAAAAGTTAATATTGGATAGACCGATTTACATCGGTTTTACTGTATTGGAGTATGCCAAACAACACTTATATCAATTCCACTACGATTTTATCAAAACCAAATATGGCACAAAAGCTAAACTATGTTACACTGACACGGATAGCCTACTTTACTTAATAGAAACGAATAACTTTTATAAGGATATTGTTAATAATATATCGGAATTTGATACCAGTAATTTTGCTGAGGATAATCCATACGGAATACCTAAAATTAATGAAAAAGTACCAGGCTTGTTTAAAGATGAACTCGGAGGCTCAGTAATTTATGAATTCATTGGCTTAAGGGCTAAACTTTATTGTTTGAAAAGTGTAAAGGCAACATTAAAGAAGGCAAAAGGTATAACGAAACCCGTAACAAATCAATTAAAGCTTTCTGATTATAATGCTGCTCTACACAAAAACAAAATTATCAAACGTAAAATGAATGTAATTAAATCAATTAAACACGTTCTCTATTCACAACAAGTGAATAAAATTGCATTAAATAGAAGTGACGATAAAAGACAAATACTTCCAAATCAAATTGAAACCTTACCATGGGGTCATTGCGATACAATTTCTTAAAATGTATTATTTAGTTAAATATTATATTTATAAAAGTATCTACTTTAAAAAAGTATCAAACTATAGTTGTGTATTCATTCTACTATAAAAAAAATGATTATGTTGAAAAGGTGTAATTTTATTAAATAAAATAGTTACACAAATTTTTGTCTTATTTATTTTATTTACTCATACATACTATCCACGCATTTAAAGGAACTCAAATATTGGTTCGATAAATAACTCTGATAAGAATTATAAATACTAGAGCCTGAATTGTTCCGTAACAGATACAAACATGAAGTGGGTCAAGCAACAAGTATCATTAGATGTTAAAAATATTGATATAAAGGAAAATTCACTACGCCCGAAACACAGCGTACTTCTTCCAAATAATATTCGATGCATAATATGTGGTCCATCGAATTGTGGGAAAACGAATGTTATGATTAGTTTATTGATTCATGCAAACGGATTAAAGTTTAACAATGTTTATCTGTATTCTAAGACCAGCTTTCAGCCGAAATACAGGTTTCTAAAACAAGTTTTGCAAAGAGTTTCTGATGTAAAACTTTTTATTTATAATTTTGATGATGATGTTATTCATCCTAACGAAGCATTGTTGAACTCTGTTATCATATTTGATGATGTAGTTTGTGAAAAACAAATAAACATACGAAATTATTTTTCAATGGGAAGACATAGAGGTATAGACTGTTTTTATTTATCTCAAACGTATTCAAAAATACCAAAGCAGTTAATACGTGATAATGCAAACTTTTTGATCATTTTCAAACAAGATGAAGTTAACATGAAACATATATATGATGAACATGTTAGTTCTGATATGGAGTGGTCTAGGTTCAAAGATATGTGTTCTAAAATCTGGATGCATCCTTATGATTTTTTAACAATTAATAAGGATTGTGAATTCAACAAAGGCAGATATAGACAGTCCTTTGATAACTTTATTTATTTTGATTAATGGTTATATAAATTATAAACGAAGACAAAAAAAATCATTTGAGCATAAATACTTCTGCAAATAAGTCGTACAATGGACCACAACATTAAAGATCAATTAATAAAGTCTGCTGACGCTATAAAGGAAAAGGTGAAACAAATGAAAGATTATGAATTTAGTACTGACACTCATCTGAAGTATTTTTTTAAACCTCTTGCTGACCCTCTTAATGCTATAGCAGCTAACAAGCAATTTTCTATAATAAAAAAATGAAGATACTTATGATGACCAAAATAAAAATACTGGTATAGATTCAAAAATGTTTTTGCGTGATAAATCACATGATATGTACAAACATGAATCATCTGAATCAGAAAAGTTTTATTCTGAAGACGAAGAAGGTAACACACCTGAATCAGACAAAGTTAATAATATGTCGCTGAACAAAGAAGATATCTTTGAAATTTATGATGATATGAATATACCATTTGGTGTACGTAGTGAAAATGATAAGCATATGATTGGAAATACAATTGTTAATTTCTCTACCACTCGCGAGAACTCTGATAAAGCGTATTTTATTCGCGTAGCTAATAAAAAGTATGAAATAACCCCTGGTCTAAAAGAATTATTGCTTCGCAAGAAGCCTGATTTAAGTTTAGTCAATTTAAAAGATAAATTAGTTTATAAAGAAATACTCATCACAACTAATGCTCATAAAAGAGACTTTGACCCTGCAGGTCAAGTTAAAGGTGATAAGGGTCTAAAATATTCTCAAGTGATCAAACCTTTATTTCCTGAGTCTAATAAACGTTTACAAGAACCCACAGAAATTAAATCTAAACAAAAACGAGGTGCTGGACTGCCGTATCTTAAAAAATATAAAAAAAATACCGAACTTGTGTATTGGGATGATCCTAATGAATTAGTGGATCGGCTTAAACTGCTAATCGCATCTAAAACTGCAGGTAATACTAATCTTGACAACGAAATATTATCAATTATTGAAGAGTTAAAGGAAGCGGGGGTAATAAAAGAATAAAAAGACTCATCATATAAACTAAATATCAGTATAATTTTGTAATTCAGAAGTGACAGTTGACAGAATGAGCAAAGTGAAAAGAGACATAGTAAACGAAATTCATAGAAGTGCAAGAATAAATTTTCCTCGAAGGCATGTAATATTAAAAGATATTGATGACCTTTGGCAAGCTGATTTAATGGATATGCAAAGTTTCTCCAAATTCAACAACAACAACAAATACATTTTAGCTATAATTGACGGATTCTCTAAGTACGCTTGGGCTATTCCACTTAAACAAAAAAACAAAGAATCTGTATCTGAAGCTTTTATTACGTTGTTAAGTAGAGAAAAACGAATCCCTAGAAACTTGCAAACAGATCTTGGAAAAGAATTTTACAATAAAAGCTTTAAAAAAATATTAGTAAACAATTCTATCAACCACTACTGCACTTATTCAACGAAAAAGGCTTCAATTGTAGAACGATTAATAAGGACGATAAAGAATAAGCTTTTCAAGGAATTTAGTTTGAAGGGGAATTATAAATGGACTGACGGGACACTTGCAAAAATCATTACTAGATATAATAATACAATACATAGAACAATTGGTTTACCGCCTGCTCAAGTTAATCATAGCAATAAAACAAAAGTACTACAGAGATATTTCAATCAAAATCGAGCGAAAACGAAATGCTCTAAGTTAAAGACAGGCGATTATGTTCGAATAAGTAAACATAAAGGTTGTTTCGAAAAAGGTTACACTCCTAATTGGTCAACAGAGATATTCAAGATCATTAAAGTTCAAAACACAAATCCTGTTACATTTTTATTACAAGATGTGAAACAGCAACCTATTTTAGGGGCATTTTACGATCAAGAATTACAAAAAACCAAACATCCCGACATTTACCTTGTTGAAAAAGTTTTAAAACGCAAAGGCAGAAAAGTTTTCGTGAAATGGTTGGGGTTATCATCCTGCGAAAATAGTTGGATTGATGATACCAATGTTTTATGAGTGTTTTATCAATATAACATCATGGTTTATGACGGTCATCTCATTCTGTTTGTATACATGAAAGGAGAAGGACTTATTAATAATTTAATTAATAATTTACCATTTGAGCTCCATTTGCCAGGTTATAATTTTTGTGGTCCAGGAACTAAATTACGTGAAAGATTAGCTCGAGGTGATAAAGGTGTAAACAAGTTAGACGAATATTGTAAATATCACGATATTGCATATAACAATTCCAAAAGTTTGGAAGATCGCCACAAAGCAGATATAATTTTATTAAAAATGGCAAAAAAGCGTGCTTTGTCTTCCGATGCAGGGGCAGGAGAAAAACTTGTTGCCAATTTAGTTAATAATATTATGTTATCAAAAGTAAGTTCTGGAGCAGGGCTCAAAAAAAACTTTAAAAATTTAGTAAACAATACTAAAAAATGCATTAAAAAGGTTAAACCGAAGTGTAGGAAAAAACTAATAGAATTGGCCTACGCTGCTGCTAGAGAATTGAATCGTGATTCATCTGCCACGATTCCACGCATAATACCAATTCCTAAGACTGGAGGGGTTCTACCTTTAATACCAATATTTGCTGGTTTGTCCGCTGCTGGCAGTATTGCAAGTGGAATTGCTGGAATCGTCAAAACCATAAACGAATATAGAGTTGCAAAAAAGCGTTTAGAAGAAATGAAAAGACATAGTAAGAATGTGGAAGGTGTACATATTGGCAACGGACTGCGGCTTAACCGTTACAAGGATGGACTTGGGATATATACAAATTTAAAGAAAAAAAACTAAATCAAAGGCTACCTAATCGTGCTCTTACCAATATAGATATCATACATTTTACCAAAAACGTTCCATATTTTCGTGGAGTGTATATGAGAGATACCTTACCGAAGTCTCCGTTTTCAAAAGAGTGTGGAATCATAAACTTAGATAATTCTAAAAATTCTGGTACACATTGGGTAGCCTATGTAATTATAAATGAATATGTTGAGTACTTTGACAGTTACGGCAACTTGAAACCTCCAATAGAATTTGTTCGCTATGTAGGTTCTAACAATATTAAATATAATTACAATAATTTTCAAAATAATAACTTATTCAATTGTGGACATTTATGCATTAAATTTCTTAAAGAGTTTTGGAAAAAAAAAAGGTTGCATTAGGTACTTAAACATGGTTTAAATGTTAGGTATTGCTACATAAGACAACACTTTGACATTATCTGTCACAAGAGATGAATGTCAATTTGATTAGAGAAAAATAAAATAAAAAAATATGATAGTTTACAATATAAAAACGGCTGCCAAAGTTAATAGTTTTACTCGTTCTCACACCATCAAAAGACGAAGACATATAATACGAACTATAAAAAAAATAACTAAAAGTAATAGATTATTTCTTCGAGCTTTGGGATTTAAATTATGAGTATTCTTCATGTGAATGATTTACCACAATTCGACAACTCTATAGTGAGTTATGAAAATCATACTTATAATCCATATAGCAACTGTTTTAATGAAAATGATGAAATACGTATACCCATAAATCAACAAGATCTGTACGTATTACCTTCAGCCAGCTACATTTACGTTGAAGGTCGAGCCACCACGGTTTCGAAAGATGGGGCAGGAAAACTAACACGAAAGACTGTTAATTTTACCAATAATCATATATCATTTCTATTTCAAGACATTCGATATGAAATTAACGGTGTAGAGATTGACCGAATAAAAAATGCAGGTATTTCTACAACTCTAAAATCATATGTTTCAATGAGCGATGGTGAAAGTAAGGCTGCCGCTATTTGGGGTTGGAATTTGAAAGGGATTAAAGATAATGATGGTATTTTTAGTGCCCTTATACCTCTGAATAAAGTTTTAGGATTTGCGGAAGATTATAATAAAATTATCATTAACTGTAAACATGAACTTATAGTTAAAAGAAGCAGTTCGAATCTTAATAGCGTTATACTTGATAATAATGACACTATTGAAGTAAATATAGAGAGACTGCAATGGCGTATGCCTCATATAAAAGTTTCAGATCGGGAAAGATTAACTTTACTCAAACACCTAGAAAAGGATCGTCCTATTCAAATAGCTTTTAGAAATTGGGACTTGTATGAATACCCTTTATTACCTAAAACTACAAAACATACCTGGGTTGTTAAAACTGCTTCACAACTCGAAAAACCAAGGTATGTGATCTTTGGTTTGCAGACAAATAGAAAAAATATGAAAAGTAAAGACTGCTCAATATTTGACCATTGTAAATTAACTAATGTTACTCTTTTTTTAAATTCTCAATACTATCCATACGAATCGGTGAATGCGAAATTTTCTGAAGATAAGTATTATATATTATATGAAATGTTTACCAAATTTCGTCAGTCTTATTATAACACTCGGTCTGAACCAATGCTTGGTTTGGACGAATTTAAAGAAAAGGCTCCTTTATTTGTAATTGATTGCTCAAGACAAAACGAAGCCTTGAAAACTGGGGCTGTAGATGTGAGACTGGAAATAGAAAGTTCTGAAGATATACCAGAAAATACATCTGCCTATTGTCTAATCATCAACGATCGTCTATTTGAATATAAGCCCTTAAGCGGTATTGTAAAGAAATTATTATGAACGCTATAGTCGATGTGCAAGGGTTTAAGATGGAAAGTAACGAGTTCGTCGTGAAAGAAATAGCAATAGCATGTGGAAATCAAGTTATGGTATTATTAATCAAACCACCATTCCCATTTTACAAACTTACAATGAAAGAAAGATTGCAAGTAAGTTGGATAGAGAGAAACCGAAATATTTTCTGGAAAGAGGGTTTTATAACATACTTAAACTTACATCAATATATTGTACCTTACCTGGAAGATAAAAACATTTATGTTAAAGGATGTGAAAAAGTGTTGTGGTTAAAAAACATTGTAAAACATGATAAAATATATAATTTAGAAAATAAGAACTGTCCACGTTTACAGAAATTATTTGAAGATTATGGAATGTCTAGTAATATATTTAGCTGTGTGTATCATTCGAATGTATGTGCTTTAAAAAATGTTACTTGTTTAAAAAAGTGGATTGATAATAAAAGTATTTTAACAGTAATTTAGAAGATAAGAAGGATTGCTTTGAAAAAAAAATATGTTAGAAAGTAATTTGTATAGCTGTTTATATCATAACAATATATTAAGATTAAAAGTTTTTGAGTAAATGATTTCTTGTTTTATTTCATAACAAATACATTAAATACAGAATACCGCAACGAACTGTGCTATAATATTCAAAAAAAGTAAAGGTAAGTCTTCGCCCATAAGGTCGACTCGGAGTACGTCTTAATATATTGATAACACCGGATACACGACTTCATTATGCTTTCATACATACCCGTATCAAGACTCATAAAATGATTCAACAATATTCCAGCCCGCGATATGAAATATATAATCAATACAAAATTCGTTTATGTTCATTCAGACATTATTGGGGTACAGTAGATTCAAAACGAAGATTGGTGATGGAAATGGCTGACGCAGGTTTCTTTTACTGTGGAAATGGTTTAACCGATAAAGTTATGTGTTTTTCGTGTGGAGGTGGTATCGAAGATTGGGAGTATTACGATGATCCCTGGATGCAACATGTTATGTATTTTCCTGATTGCTTTTATTTAAATGCTGTAAAAGGAACAGATTATGTTGACAAATCAAAGCGTCTATTTTTTAAGGAAACAAAAATATAAATAATATCTAAAGTGGACGAGCATAGATTGATTGTCTGCTGAATAAGTTACTAAATGCTATTAGTAATGGAGTCGCAAGTAACTATAAATTTACTTTCAGACATTTTATGCGACATTCGATTCCTACAATTGAAGTTAAAAGGTTGAATTGTAAACTGAATTAAACAATTTAAAAATAAATTATATTAGCTACAATGCAAGATTCAGTGAAATATGCTTCTGAAGGCATATCTAAACTTATTTTCAAGAATGCTAGTGGCGAGATTCTATTAACTCAAGACATGACTGACCAGAAAATAATGAACACCAGTTCATCCAAACTTCAGGATAGTACAAATAAGACAGGACAAAACTCAGTAAAATCCACCATTTTTTAAAATACGCGATATCTCACACTCAAGACTGGCCACAATGAGCTACTTACATTTGTTGAAGTTGGCAAAATACATCCTAGTCCAGAAAAATCGGCTGTAAGGTCATCAAATACTCCGCCTGTCATTCAATTAATAACAAGAAATATAGTGCGTGATATAGTGTTTCCTGATTCAGAAGACATTCTATGCTACCAGATGCTGCCAGAAGATGAAATTCCTTGTTTTTATTAAACTGTTAATATAAAACTGTTCTATAATCTGAATAGATAAACATAGGACAAATGTATGTGCTTTAAAACGTAGTGTTACATGTTTAAAACTGTGGATTGTGAATAAAGGTATTTGTAACTAAATTGATGATTTTTTTTTTCCAAGACAGAAACTATATTATTACCATTATGAATTAACACAGTGCTCTAGTGAGTATAACTCATAAAGTGGTCCAATAATTTAACACATCTTTGACGACACGTTAGTGCGAACAATGTTAATTGGCGGCTATTGAATAAGATTCCACCAGTTATAATAGCTAATTAGAATATATTTATATCTGATAGCCCTCCATCATTTCAAATCAAGAAGAAGAAGAAATAAACATTAACCTATTTGAATAACAATATAATTTCAGTAGGTTTTCCATTTAGATTAGACAATCTATTCAAAAACAAAACAATAAAAATAAATAAATAACATCTATTTGAATAGATATGTTCCGATCAATTAAACACTATATTAGAATAGATCATCTATTCAAAACAAAACAATGTTTCTTCTATTTGAATAGACATTTTATCTATTTGAATAGATATAATTGGGGTGTCTGGATCTCATGTGATCCAGATGCCCCAATTATATACTACTAGTTTGTTTTAAAGTCACCGCTCTTGTGAGATGCTGGATGCTTAGCCCCGTTGTGGCAAGGTGGGCACACGTTTCAGTGCCAAAGATGTGGCCAGGGTCATCAGGTCTACATCTAGAGGTAAGGTCCCCTGGACATGACGGGCTCAGTAGCTCATTGTTTGCAATACGCCTCACTTACCGAGGGTTTTGGCACTGCTCTACAATTGATATATTGGTCCTTCATACTTGCCCTCTGACCTAATGAGGACGATTGTGGTTCCCATTGTTAAAAGTAAAACAGGTGATCTTTCGGATAGGGGAAACTATAGACCTATTTCTCTAGCAACCATATTCGCTAAGGTGCTTGATGGTCTGCTTGATACACAGCTAAACAAACATCTTGTGCTGCATGACAATCAGTTCGGGTTTCGGCCAGGACTTTCTACAGAGAGGTCAGGGGGGAAGTCCCCTGCCCTCTTCAATTTGTATATGAATGCCCTGATTGAGGACCTTAGCAGTCAACATGTCGGTTGGCATATTGACGGTGTATGTGTCAATAATAAGCTTTAGAGGACAATGCTGAAATTGAAAACGGAACGGAACGGAGGGCTATTTTTTTACGTGCAGGCGAATATGACAGCTCGATGGTTTGCACGTTGTACTGCAGAAGTAAAGGTGACGCTCTTAGAGCATTCTGTACCACCTTCTACACTTGCAGCCTGTGGGAGAAGTATTCGCGGACGTCGTATGGAGCCCTTCGTGTCCAGTATAATAACGCGTTCAGAAAACTGATGGGGTTGCCTTGGCGTTGTAGTGCGTCAGGTATGTTTGCGGCGGCGCGTGTGGATTGTTTTTACACGATAATGCGCAAACGCGCAACATCAATGGTGGCCCGAGTTATGGACAGCCCTAACAGGGTTCTGAAAATTATTGTTGATAGAGTGGACTGTCCGTATATAGTTCACTGCTGTCAGTTACATGTGTCACGGTATCGTATTGTTTACTAATAAACACATCAACACGGTCTAGGGATATTTTTAAAAAAGCGAATTACTATCAATGTGTTAATTATTTATATGACATGTATATATTTAAAAGATACGTTATTTAATATTCTACCATTTTTTAATAATGGTTAAGATACTTCGATTAAAATTTCAGGATTTTATGGAAAAAAAATGAAGCATAGACGGAAACCGTATATGAATTAACTTTTAATTTATGTGTAAAAACTGAAAAAAATTGAAAAATCATTTAATTTGTGTTTATAAACTTGAAGTTAGTAGTCTGAGAAAGCGCCCATGATGTTCATAACACATCGGCAACGATTCGGCATGCTCAGAACAAGGTTGTCAATGTCTTGCTGCGGAATATTGTCCCATGTCCTTCTGAGGTGCGCAAAAAGTTGATCTTCTGTAGCCAGATTTTCAGGAACTTCCTTCAGAGCTCTTCTTTGCAGCATATCCCACGCATGCTCAATGGGATTTAGATCTGGCGATTGAGCAGGCCAGTCTAAGGCCCTAACATTGTGTGTATGTAACCAAACTGCTACCGTTCTCGCCGTGTGTGCCCGGGCATTGTCGTGCATGAGCAGGAAATCTTGCCCCATTTGTGTTCTGTGGGGCAAGATTACGGGCCCCAGCACCTGTTGGACGTATCGTTCTGCCGTCATATTGCCCCGCACCCAAACGAGATCCGTCCGTCCTCCAAGACGAATTCCTGCCCAAACCATAATTGTTCCTCCTTGGTATGGGTGAACTTCCTGAGGGTTCTGAAGACGGCTCCATAGTCCAGGAACTCGCCAAACACGCGTCCTTCGTGAATCTGGATGGAAGCCGAACCTGGATTCATCCGTGAACAGCACATTGGACCATTGCTCACGGCCCCAGTCCACGTGGTTCCGAACCCATTCTAATCGTCGTCCTCGATTGCCTCTCCGTAAAGGTGGGACCCGGAGTGGTCTACGAGAGCGTAGATTGCTTTCATGCAGTCGCCTTCTTACAGTTTGGTCACTCACAAGCACTTGGTGTTCCACTCGCAGCCTTTGGACCAATTGAGTCGCCGTTGCATTTGGTTGAGCTCGCGCAGTAATTTGCAAAAATCGGTCTTGTCTGGGGGTAGTGATGCGACTTGGCCCCCGGTGCCTCTCCGCTACTTTACCTGTGGCACGATAGCGTGTCCACAATCTTGAAATTACATTTTGGTGGGTCCCTATGGCCTCAGCAACATTACGCTGAACAGCCCACAGCTCGTAACATCTCCGCCCTCGTCAAATGTTGGCGTTGCATGGCTACAATACCTCAATTTTAACTTTATCTTTCGTTTAAAAATGAAAAAAAAACTGTAACTAAACGTAATTCGTATTGTTTTCTAAATTTCGCACAAATGAAAATTCCCTCTCCTACACATCAAGACATTTTTATGCCACCGAAACAAAAGAATTTTCAAAAATTTAAATTTGGAATTAGTCTGAGATAAATTACAAACAAATCGGTGTATAAAAGATTCCAATGCGGCCAGTACTTTTCGAGTTGTTTAATTGAGTATGAAATATCCCTAGACCGTGTTGATGTGTGTACATAGTTTTAATGCACATTGTTACTAACCCTATAAGAGTCTTAGCTCGAAATAAAGTTTTTGAATTTGAATTACACCGCCATAATAAAATTGGTATCATTTTTATTGGTGGCTAAGTTTTAAAGATATGGGCAAATCTAGATTTTCGTGCAAACTTGAAAGTACCGTAATTTATCTTAAATTTCAACGATTTTAATTTTTTGGATTTTTTTCTTTGTTTGCGCTGTAAGACCTTACTTTTTGCCAAATTTCGTGATTCTAGGTCAACGGAAACTACCATATAGGTTTTCGACCCAAAACCTATAGGGTACTTCCGGTTGACCTAGAATTGTCAATTTTGGTGAAAAGCAAGGTCTTACAGCACAAGTAATGGGAAAATTCCGAAAAATTAAAAAAGTTGAAAATTATGCTAAATTTTGGTACTTACAAGTTTTCGCGAAAATCTAAATTTGCTTTTATTTTTTTATCGCGTTGACTCAGGACCTAGATTTTTATACACCTAATAGGGACTATAGACCTCAGTATCTAGTATATATTTTAACTTACTAGGTCAACCCGTTCCTGAGAAAATCGGTGGTGACACACGGACAGACGGACACGAAAGTGATCTTATAAGGGTTCCTTTTTTGACCTTTTGAGGTACGGAACCCTAATTATAACCGACTTCCAAATAATAACACTACAAAGTGAAAAATAACTCCAATTTCGGCAGTCGGTGTTCCTGTTTTCATTTCTTCGTTTTTTGACACCGACTGCCGAAATTTAAGTTATTTGTCCCTTTGTACTCGTAGTATTTTTATTAGAATAGTTTTTTTTTACAATAGTAGATATTTGGAAGTCGGTTGTATTTATTTTTAAAGTTTTTGTTGTGGTACATATAATGGACCAGTTCTATAGGTTAGGTACCAATAATGCCCAAAGTGATGCCAGAATAGATCAACACAATAACAACAAAACCGGTGGATTGAGAGTATACCAGGGTGAACTGTTCACACCTGCGTACCCCTTTAGAGCACATGACAAGCACCAGCTTTAAAATAAAAATAAACCGGCCAAGTGCTAGTCGGACTCGCGCACGAAGGGTTCCGTACTTGGTAAACTGCGGTTTACAATTTATGATTTAAAAAAAAATCTACTTACTAAATCTCGTTCAAACCAATTTTCGGTGGGAGTTTACATGGTAATGTACATCATATTTTACCACTTTGGAAGTGTCTCTCGCGGAAACTATTCAGTTTAGAAAAAATGTTATTAGAAACCTCAATATCATTTTTGAAGACCTATCCATAGATATCCCACACGTAAGGGTTTGAAAAAAAAAGTTTGGTTTTCAGTTCTAAGAACCCCCAAAATGTATTGTTTTTATTTTTGTGTGAAAATCTTAATGCGGTTCACAAAATATATCTACTTACCAAGTTTCAACAGCATAGTTCTTATAGTTTCGGAAAAAAGTGGCTGTGACATACGGACGGACAGACAGACAGACATGACGAATCCAATAAGGGTCCCGTTTTTTTGCCATTTGGCTACGGAACCCTAAAAAAGAATCATCAAAATCGGTTCACCTAGTTAAAAGTTATATAAGGCAACACACATAAAAAAAAAACAGTCGCATTGATATTCTCCTCCTTTTTGGGCAATCGAGTCGGTTAAATTGAATTAATACTTAATAACAGTATTCATACACAAAGTACATAAACTTAATAATGTGTTAATATGAAATCAACAATAAAATAAATACGATCGATAAAATTAAGTCTGACATAAATGAGTAGAAACTAAATAAGGCCGTAAACTTTCGATCATTCAGAATACGACACTATTTTTATGTAACGATAAAGTGACAACCTCCCAAATGTCAGTTTAGTCTACGAAATTAAAAATCACAGTTTAACTAATTCATGAATTTTATTACTAACCTGACATTAAATAAATGCATGCATTATATAAAAAGTAGTAAAAACTGCCCTGCCTGCCCTGCCTGCCCTGCCTGCCCTGCCTGCCCTGCCTGCGCTGCCTGCCCTGCCTGCCCTGCCTGCCCTGCCTGCCCTGCGTGCCCTGCGTGCCCTGCCTGCCCTGCCTGCCCTGCCTGCCCTGCCTGCCATGCCTGCCCTGCCTGCCCTGCCTGCCCTGCCTGCCCTGCCTGCCCTGCCTGCCCTGCCTGCCCTGCCAGCCCTGGTTGCCCTGCCTGCACTGCCTGCCCTGCCTGCCCTGCCTGCCCTGCCTGCCCTGCCTGCCCTGCCTGCCCTGCCTGCCCTGCCTGCCCTGCCTGCCCTGCCTGCCCTGCCTGCCCTGCCTGCCCTGCCTGCCCTGCCTGCCCTGCCTGCCCTGCCTGCCCTGCCTGCCCTGCCTGCCCTGCCTGCCCTGCCTGCCCTGCCTGCCCTGCCTGCCCTGCCTGCCCTGCCTGCCCTGCCTGCCCTGCCTGCCCTGCCTGCCCTGCCTGCCCTGCCTGCCCTGCCTGCCCTGCCTGCCCTGCCTGCCCTGCCTGCCCTGCCTGCCCTGCCTGCCCTGCCTGCCCTGCCTGCCCTGCCTGCCCTGCCTGCCCTGCCTGCCCTGCCTGCAATAGTTTTCTCAGCGCTCGCCAAATAATGTATTTTACAGGCAACATTTTGCTACCTAGGGTTACATTATTGCAATTTTCATAAGGATGTCTATTTTTTTTGAAATTATATTATTAGCCTATGACACTCAGGAATAATGTACCTTTCTACTGGTGAAAGAATTTTCAAAATCGGTTCAGTAGATCCAGAGATTACTCCTAACAACGTCACAAACTCACAAACTTTACCTCTTTATAATATTAGTATAGATTTATCTATCAGAAATAAAGGCTATTTGAATTGAATAGGGGGCGAGCCTCTGCACCAACTGGACATAAAACCAGACTCCTATTGAGAAATTCCAGGTGGATAAGGCCAATAATAATTTGCCCGTCCAGATAATCCAAGACCTTTTGCTCAGAAGAAGCGCTTGCAAGCATTGTACCTTGGCTTGTATAATGATATAATATTGTTGGTATTAGGTATAGATAAGGTAGTGAGAAAAAAAAAAGAAAAAATAATAAACATTTATTTGACACAAGCCAGAGCACACAACATAAACATAAAAAAAGTAAACTTAGACTAAACAACAATAATATAAAAGGGAGAAAACAATATAAAAGTAACATTGTGTGTCCCACGGCTGCGCCAAAAAGGACCAGTTCAGCAAAGTGTCGGGCAACGTGACGGACGTAAAGCAGTTTTATAGTAATTAAATGTGTATGAGTAAAACAACATATTCGAAGATTCTCTCACACGGAAAGGAGGCTTGTGTCCCAGCAGCGGGAACAATGATGATGATGAAGGTAGTGGATACATCTGTGACTTTCAAAAGAGACACACAGATAGCAGCGTAAGGACACAGACAGGCAGGAGTCAGACACGACCACATTTTACCAGGTAAAATATTGGTAGCTGGAAACATAGTTTATTTCTTTGTTTTTCAAATAATTAGGCACTTCTACCTAAGTAGGTACCTATACAAACTATTCGTCACCAATTTGGTTTTCCCAAAAAAACCGTATTGCCATCAATGTTTATTTATGAAACCATTACAAATTATATTGTTCAAGTACAAAGTTCAGCTTCTTACTATGACTAATATCAATAATAAAATCTTTAATGTATATATATGTAGATACTTAAAGCCTTCCAGATTGAGCGATGCAATTTTAATTGCTTCGATAGGCGATATTGTGCTTGTATTTTCTAACTAGCTGGACCCCGCGGCTTCGGTACCGTCAACTGGCTATCTACCTACCTACCTACTCTGCTGCCTTACCGATCAACCTACCTACCTGCCTTACCATATCTTACATACCTACCTACCCTACTCTACCCTACCCTACATACCTATCCACCGATCTAACCACATACCTACCTAATACCCACCTACCGTACCCTACCCTACCTACCAATTTGTGAAAATATTTATTTGAATAAAAATTAAAAATTTAAAATACTACAATACGAATGTAACCTACTTTTGTTTCTACCAGCGATCTAATAAAATTTTATAAAACAAAAGCTGCTATTGTGACTTAACTAGAGCATGCAATACCGCAGCTCAGATCAAATAAAAAGTCAAGATGGAACGTTGCAAACAACAAAGTGAAGCCGGTTCAAACTAAGCCTTGCCGTATAAATACACAATTATACGCGCACACGTATAACGAAACTACCCTTTAGCTTGTCAGTTGAGCTTTATTATTTGATCTGTAAGCTCGAAGGACAAGCTAAGGCGTAATTTCGTTGTACGTGAGTGCGTGTAATTGTGTATTTGTACGGCAAGGCTTAGTTTGAACCGGCTTCACTTTGTTGTTTGCAACGTTCCATCTAGACTTTTTATTTGATCTGAGTACCGCAGTATATATTCGATACCGCGAATATATATATATCTATGCGATTATTATCTATTAATATATATATATGGTATATATTGCGATATTGCGGTATGGGATATGTAATACCACAAAATTTGCGATATTGCGAAATTAGTAAATCGTTAAATGGGGGTTAAAATAAAACCATCATAAGTTTTAATTAATCACACACAACGCTAGACTTTATTTTTTATTTGAAAATGTTGACGTAAAAAACATAAAATATCGATTGTATCATCATGTAAAGAACTTCTAATTTTATTACAAATGTATCCAGCAGCCGAAATTGCTCTCTCAGCTTCTACACTCGTTGGTGGGATATACAGTTAGTCACTCACTTGTACGACTTGCGAGTGAGTCTGAGCTGACTAAGGCTTATCACGCATTGCAATTTTAGCCGCACGGATTGTATTCGCGCGAATTTTTGTCCGCGTACTGAATCTTAACTAACAAGCACTGCGGATAAAATACCGCGCGATTTTAGAATCTTTCTACTTGTTCATTTCATAAAGCTCAAAATATTCGCGCGAATTTAGTCCGCGCCGCGGTGCGATGGATTCTGTGCCAAAATACGGATTTGTTGCGGTATTATTTTGCGCCATTTTTTTATTTCAATGCAGCTTCATACAAATCCATTTCTCGCAGAATGGGCTGCAAAAATTCGCGCGAATAAAACCACAGTGCGTGCCACAAAGTAAAAACAAACCTTAGTTCGCTGTAGGAAATTCGGGAATTTGCCGACGCATTGTGAGTTAATTTGTCAACATGCGACGATTCGTAGCGGGGATTGCCCTATCACGATTTGTTTTTCATACCGCGAAATTCGCATTTCTAATCTCGCTTTTGTGGTACTGAAAAACAGCGCGCAATTGCGGTAACGATGTTACGGTATTGCAAGCTCTAGACTTAACTATGATAGTGAGATATATACTCTTACAGACATTTTTGTAGGTAATAATAAGTACTTTTCACTTGCACGTAAAAAGTATCTAAACATACAGGTTAACTTGGCCGTAATGCCCCATATAAAACCCTCGGGCTTTCTTTTTGTCATGAAACCCTAGGGCGGTAAGTAATATTTTTTTAGTTTATGGCACAGCACACAGGTCATGCAAGTTCAACCAAGGAGTTTACACGCAATTGAAAAATTGTCTTAAAATGTTATCTAAACAGGAATTTCTTTGCAATCTCGCTACATGTTTCTTAAATACTCAACTAATGTTCTTAATAATCGATTTTAATAGTTATAGTATGAAAACGTCGAAATTATTTAATTCTTTTTACACTCCGTCATGACTGTATAACTACGTAACTATTTGCCCTTAAAGTTTCTGAACGAAACACTGTATAATCTGTGGTGTGGGCAAAAATTCGCCAAGAGCTTACAAAAAAGTTCACGTATTTCGTAATAACAGCTGTGCTGACTTGTGTATTAAAGCTATAATTTATAATTATTACTCGCAAATGTGATGAAAAACATTGTATGTATCACGGGCGGTACGGGAATTACGAACCTCGACTCAGAAAGCCCTCAGTCTTCGACTTCGGGCTTCTACTAGAGCCTCGATCGTAATTCCTTACCTACCGCCCTTAATACACAATGTACTATTAATCATATAGCACATAATTTTTATGCATCATCATTAGTTTTCTTAGCGCACGTCAAATAATGAATTTTATTGCAAAATTTCTCTACTTTGGGTTACAATATTGCAATTTTCATAAGGACCTCTAATTTTTATGAAAATAATTTGTAGCCTATGCTACTCGGGAATAATGTAGCTATATAGGTGAAGAAGAGAATTTTTAAAACTGCTCCAGTAGTTTCGGAGACTATTCGGCACAAACGAACAAAAAAATCTTTCCTCTTTATAATATTGGTATAGACAAAATTTATCTCATTTATACACCGTTATTTGGTTTTTAGAATCCCGACACCCGTGGTGGGTCGATCCGGTGCATGAAACAGTATCGATTTTTAAAGATAAAAATCAAAAATAATAGAAAAGAATCACAAGGAAATAAACCGAACACCAGTTGCAACGATCAAAATTTAACGGTGTATAAATGCTTTGCATGGCGTCCATTCTGTTCAGTAAAAATATCGGTGTAATATAAAATAAATCGCGTTCAGCCATCAAGAATATCACTAAGTACAGTCAACAAAAGAGAACTTCTCCGAGAAATCATTTCTTGAAACTTTAACTGACAGTACTTTGAATTTCTATTATAGTTTGATTCAAAAACAATGAAGTGCGCTTTTAGCTGCGCAGTACCCCCTGTTACTTGAATTTACTCAGCGACCATATAGCCCCTTTGTGGTAGCTGTATTTACTACTAGCTAAACCGCCATTAAATAAGAACCTACCTGTACCTACCCTTACCCTTAATCTTTTAAGTTGACTTAAGTCACCAATTTTATATTAAATTAAATAAATTAATGTTAGTTTGACGTTTAACGTCTCTTTATTATTATAATAATCTTGCATCTTAACTTATTATCATTTTGTTGTTTGTACATATCTTTATGCAATAAATAAATATCCCACTAAAAATAAATATATCTGAATCTTATCCCACTAAAATACATCCATAATAGGTTATTTTAATAAAGGTCATTGGGCATTATCTGTCCCGCTTTGCGAAGAATGCCGGATATTAACTAAAAAAGTTTTAAACTAAAGAGAATAGTGTGACCATTTATTAAATATATTTATTTGTTCCGCAATCGATAGAGCAAAATACCGAATTGCTAAAAAGAAACAAAAATTTAACGATTTCAGAGGACTTTCTGTACATATTGTGAAAAAGGAGGTATTTTCATAAGTTTGCCGTGTGCCATTACTTTCCAGAATTTGATCCTTATTAGCGACATTATCGGATCGGGTAGTAATTAGCGTGTTTATTTTTTATCGAAATTAACGGGTTCGATCCCTGGCTAAGAATATTGAGTATTAAAAAATCCCGTTTTCATCAAAACTGTTCCGAGACTCCTGTCAGTGTTTGTAGCTTTGCCTAATAGTTTCGGATTTGGCCCACTTGAAAAACATAACACATTCTGTATAAAACAAAATACATTCTGATGTATTCTTCCATAGGGTATACAAAGTTTCCATACTAAGCTACCCATTGACCTTTCACTTAATATTATAAACTTGGTAAATAATTTTTCACGAACGCATAGCAGCGCAATTTTTCCGTAATCGTAGTATTGTCGCTAAGGAAGCCCCTTCTTGGCATAACATTTTTAGACATAACATGATTGACATAACGTTTGCGCATAACTTTTATTAGCATAATAATACTGTGGCATAATAACATTTTAGCATGATAATAACATTTTGGCATGATGAAAAGGTTAGCATAACTGTTATTTGGTCTAATTTGTTTCGACATTATTTTGAGTTGCATAAATATTTAAGGCATAATGTTTATTCGTCATAATAATTTTATGGGTACATATTTGAACATCGAAAATTAAAATACCTACGGGTAAAATATCAATGTTTAAAACATAAATACCGAAAATTGTTATTTAGCTTAAAATGTCTAAGATTGAAATGCCAAAAAAATTAAATATCGAATGATTAATAATGGCGATTGTCATTATACATAAGTTCAAATGTCAATATTTAATACACTTAAGTACATTATATTTATGTTAAAAATACAAATAAATAGTTAATATGTTAAAATAGATCGAATATGTTCCAAAACTGAATTGGGGCACCCCGACTGCATGTAACTTTTATATATCCTTCCCGCAGAGCTGGAGAAGTTGCAGAAGCAGTCAGAAGCAACTTAAAATGCTTTATATCGATATTTAGGACATTCGATACTCTGTATGTCGATATTTTGACATTGTTTTTTTTATTAAATTAATTTAAATATATTTGATATAAGGACTCAATTGAATTAAGTTAAGGAGCGGCAAGGGTGGCCCAAGGGCCGCGAACATGTTTGTTTTATTTCAAAAAACATTATGTGTAAATATCATTATGCTTTAAAAAAATATGCATCATTATTATTAAGCCAACAGTATTTTAGGCAAAACATTTATGCCTAATAATATTATGCGTTATGATCATTATGCTGAATTTCATTATGCCAATGTAAATTATGGCAAAAATTTTTAGCATGCATTTTATACATTAGTAAAAGCGTGTCGCTACCGCCCGCCAGAGGGCAGGGACAGTCCGTACCGCCAAACGGCCCAAGAGAAGTGTCAGGAATAAATTTGCAGCCTTGTGGATCATGTATAACCTGTGAATAAAGAATAACAATATTAATGAAATGATTTATATAACCCGCACTGGGCCCGCGTGGTGGATTATGACCCATCCCCTCTCACAGAGAGGAGGCCTGTGTCCCAGCAGTGGGAACATTAATAGGCTGATGTGATGTAATGATGTGATTTATATAAACATGCATGGTTTTTGTGCAGAATATATTTTTTATCATATTGAAAACAGCGCCATCTATCGTCGAGTAGCCGAACCATTAAAATTTGTGTTTTCCGTTGGGCTTATCAAGAGCCAAACTATTTTAACTCATAATTTAATAACTTTTGATATTAGAAGTGTACTAAGATATAAGAGGTAAAGACACTTCTTAGAAATGAACGATGTTTCTCTGTATACTTGTTGCAAAATTATACATTACCGGGGATGAATAAAATCGCCCGTGTTGATTATGTTTAAATCACTGATTTAATTTTCTTAGTAAGCGTACTATGTCATTGCGCAAAGGCTCATGTAGCTTAACCCATATAAATGTGTAATGTGGGGTTCACTGTACAAGAATTGAAAACAAGCCAAGGTCATCTGGAAATATGATGAAATATTCACATACATGCGCATTCTCCTCTGAGCTGTCTCCATGTCCTGATCTTTCTCTCGCAGCAAGTACTTGCGACAGCCCTTCACGAAGTCCACGCAATGATGCTCCCAACTGAAATTAATTAATATGGCTGAATTAATTATGTATGTTTTACAAAGGAACTAATGAAAATGCTACCCCTACTTATTGCCGGCAAGACAACTTTTGGGGGCACGGTTGGCGCAGCGGTTGAGCGATTGACTGCTGTGCTCCGTGTCGCGGGTTCGATTCCCGCACGGAACAAATATTTGTATGACCTATACAGATAGTTGTTCCGGCTCTGGGTGTTTGTGTATGTGAGTTTATATGTTTGTAAATGCACCCACGATACAGGAAGAAATTCCTAGTGTGGTAAAAAAAAAACAGTTAGGTTATCAACACATAAATTAGCTTACAGATTGTCAAACACACTGTCAATCAATTAGATTGGCTGTTGTTTTTAACCCCAGACGTAAAAAGGGGGTGTTTGGCACGTGTACCTGTGTGTTTGTGTATTTGTATATCTGTCTGTGGCATTATTTATTTATTATATACTTTATTGTACACCAAGATAAAAACAATAACACATACGGAAACCTTAAAATAAAAACCGACCAAGTGCGAGTCGGACTCGCGCACGAAGGGTTTCGTACCATTATCGCAGATAACGGCAAAGAAATCACGTTTGTTGTATGGGGGCCCCACTTAAATATTTATTTTATTCTGTTTTTAGTATTTGTTGTTATAGCGACAACAGAAATACATAATCTGTGAAAATTTCAACTGTTTAGCTATCATGGCTCATGAGATAAAGCCTGGTGACAGACAGACGGACCACGGAGTCTTAGTAATAGGGTCCCGTTTTACCCTTTGGGTACGGAACCCTAAAAACAAACATACAACAGGCGGCCTTATCGTGTTCTGCGATCTCTTCCAGGCAACCCAGAATGGAGAGAGATAGCCTGGACACGACATGGGGTTGCACTTAGTGCAACTTTAAATAAAATAATAAGTTGCAAACAGTGCTTACTAACTTAATATAAAATACTAAAAAAGATACATAAATACATATAAATTTACAGGCAAGAAAACAATACAGCTCCAACAAGAATAAGATCACAGTGACAGGTAGTGCTCCTTTACCAGTCTTTTAAAGATCGGTAGTGATTGCGCGCGTGTTATTGTTACAAACAATGCATTCCATAGACGAGCGGCCTAGGCAGTAAAATATTTGTCCAGGAAGATAGTGGAATGCATTGGCATTTTAAGTTTCATGTTATCCGATGACCTAAGAACCTTCATGTGCGAGTCACATAAAAACTGAAATCGATTTTTGAGATAAAGAGGGGTAGACGGGAAACATAGTATATTATACAGGAGGGAAAGAATATGAACATTCGGCGAATTGGAAAATTGGCAACCACTTGAGTTTCTCGCGGAATTCTGAAACATGGTCATATTTGCGCAAACCAAATATGAACCTTATACAAAAATTTTGAAGACGCTCAAGTTTATCAAGTTGTACTTCGGTGAGGTCAAGATAGCTGGCATCTGCATAATCAAGGATGGGTAGAAGAAGAGATGGCGCAAGCGCAATCTTGGTGGTAGTCGGCAGAACATTACGCAGTCTCCTCAGAGATCAAGCAGATGCGAATAGCTTGCGGCTAACTTCCTGCAGCTGGACAGTCCAAGAGAAGTTATTGTCAATGAATATCCCCAAATTCTTAACTTAGCATTATTGCTCCTAAAAGGATGAACTAATTTTGATTTAGTTTTTTTTGTTTGAAATGTGATTTTATCGAGAGTGTTCTTACCTTAGCTATGTTTGATGAAAATCGGTTCAGCCGTTCTAAAGTTATGGGCGTTTTACTGTTTGAATCGGGATGTTTTTGCAAAATATCGTGTCATAATTACGTGTTCAATAGATTGTCAATCGAAGCTTGTCTACTATTAGATAAATTATGAAGAATGAAATAAAAATATGTCGGGGTTTAAAAAAATAAATTTACTTGTTTAATTGAGTTTGTAATCTTGTCCCTGCTCTGTCGAGGTTATTAAATTACACTAGATACTCCTTGATTTAAAACGTTTAGGCTTTGAAATTGTCGTCCCTATCACTGTACCAGTGTCTGTTTGTAACGTTCAATGTGCCTGCCGAGAACTGTGTAACGGCTCTTCAGCTACCTAATGCCAACATATGACACCAATTTTCTTAAAGGCTTAGTCAGAAGAGTACCCATACACCAAAATAAAGCATTATTCCACGTCAATCATAAAAGAGGCAAACCAACCGGGCACAAATCCAGGCACCGTGATACTACTGAAGCATTCTTGGTAGAGAAATACTTTGCTTGATCTATGAATCGAACCTCGAGGACAAAGACAAAAGTGGTGAGATTCTACCAGCAATATTGAAAGTCAAAAATTCCAAAGAGTATGTGATTGATATGCGTACGAATAGTCACGTAGTCAATACCAATCAGTTTCGACTCAATAGAATGTATCTTGTTCTAGAGGCCTATAAATTGATTCCTCATACTCACTCGATGGTAGTAGGATCCAGGTTGTAGACAGCAGCATCAGAGGGCGAAAGCCTGTGTTGCAGTCGCTGCACATTGCCCGTGCTGAAGTACCACTCGCGCATCGCAAAGAATTTGAGCGCGCCGTTCATTGCGTTCAGGCGCTTCGAGACGATGGACAGGCTCAGTCTGAAAAAGGTAATGTTATGGAAGGTAAAGAGTAAAACAAATTATAACAAGCGCAAGACAATCTTAATACCTCAAATAATAAATTATATTAGTAGATAAGTAAATAATTAAGTACCGTATTTTATATAGTTAAGTTATTTTAGTTGTTAGTTTACTTGTAAAATCTTATTATGTAAGATTGGAAATAATGGCTATATATATATGATATGGGTATCAAATGAAAGGGTTTGCTAAGAAGAATACAAGAAAAGCTGGGTTTTAAAAAAAACATTCGAAAATCAACCGTCAGAGAAAGCGTTGGGTGAAAGACAAGTTTTAAAACGAAAAATTACTAATCTATCCCTGTAAGGAGTCCGTTTTGCAATTTTCTTTCTTCTTATTGTATTTATGGGCGGAACCCAAAGATGCGTTATAATTAGTGTTGAAATATGGAACTTTCGACGCTCATAACTTTCAAATATTTTATGTTTTAACTTTTTTGTTTCCATATAGGGCTAAATAATGACGAGACAAATTGTTTTTTTTTTATTATGAACGTACATCGTAAAACAGAGAAGTAATCGCTAGACTACGTTTGTATGGAAGAATGATCGACTAGTGTAACCTTAAGCGACGATTTGGAAGAATGAGCGAGGACTTGTCCGAGAAGCTTTTAACCTTGGTTTCATCGTATGTTATTTTCTTTATACTTTTTATTAGTATTTAAATAATGTTTATTTTCAGATCCCACTAAGACTGTCAGTCTCTCTCTCTGTTAAAAATACAAGAATAAACTCTTTCGTGTATTTTTTTGCTCGTTATCGGCAACGAAAGAGCATAATTCGTAATAGATATGTATATCGTCACAACTTGGACAGTGCATGGCTGAAAGCGAATACTGACAGACGAAGCGCTTACAGTAGTCACAGCAGATCTTTGTGTCTAAAGTTGGCTGCAAGACCCCGCGCAGTTGCTATTTTTGTGTCAATGTTGAAGTAGAAGATAGCAATGTATAACTGCCTCTTTCAATCGCTTAAGATTGTCACATCGTTCTATCTCGCTTATTGTATGCAGTGGTTCGCAGAGCCTAACTTTAGAGACACAAAGATCCACTGTAACTATTATTGAAGCTACGCCCCCTTCGTATCATGAAATTCAAAATTGCCGGATATTCTGTGATAATAACACGATCGGTCGCCTGGTAGAACATGCCTAAGGCAAGGCATTGTGTGCATAAAGTATTAAATAAATAAATAAACACCGCGACACGGCCATTAATAGTAATACATAATAATAAATAAGACTCTCAGTAATATCACAAATCGTAATAATATTGAAAATGTAACTTATATTTTTTACGGTTTAGGTCTAGGGTCATGCAAATTGATCCGTAGTCTCGCCCGACTTGCCTGCTCTGTTTCATTGTATACTCTTAATTAAAATTATCATATAACTAACTTTAACATCATTTTATTAGCATTATATTATAACTTTGACTCACTAGTTTCGTTTTTTGTGATTTAATTCAATTTTATCTGTGACTGAAATAACTTTGACATCATTTTATTAGCATTTTATTATATTTTAACTTTGACTTAATTGTAACTTAATTTTAATTTGTCCTTGACTCACTAATATTTTATTGTAATCTAATTGTAACTTATTTTTTTCTTTGACCTTACTAGTAATTAATTTGTTATATATCTAATTGTTATTTATTTTTGTTCTAGCACAATTTTAATAATTTTCTACTTTAATTTAAATGCAATTATTGTAGTTCATTTCAATTAATTTTTTATCAGTAGACATAATACTCAATTAATACAATATTCGTAAAAATATAATTGTAATTTAAGACGTGAATGATGTGCACGCCTGTAACTGACATGTTTGCACAGGACTATATTGTTGGCATGCATTATTGAATAAATAAATAAATATAGAAAGGCGCTGGCCTTGGAGTTTTTATCGTAACTATAGCCAGATATTACACAGACAATAGATATGGCCCTAAAACTAAAGTAAAACTAGTTACCTTGGTTTAATACCACACAGTTTAGAAATGTAGTGCATGAGGTAGAGCGGGACTGTTTGAAGTGTGGTCGCCAGGATCTTCTGGATTATGCTGCAATTCAATAAAAATATTAAGCTTATAATGCACATAAAATCCAAAACATCTTTGGAGTTGTGTAGGCAATATTCATTAATACTAGACTAGTTGTGCCCGGTTAAGGTTGCGGGAAGGCGCTGGATGCGGGATGCACGAGACCGGTCAATGTGGCCACGGTTAGGAGAGGCCTATGTTCAGCAGTGGACGTCTTTCGGCTGAAATTATGATGATGGTGATCATGAACAAAAAAAAAGGGTTTTACTCACGTGTTTTCGCCGAGGATGATGAAGGGGTACCAAATGACGTTGTCAAAGGGGTGTGCCCGCAAGCCCGCCAGTAGGTGCACGCGGAATTGTCCCCACGTGGTCGGGCTCAAGCAGGAGCTGCAGTTGTACACGCGAGCCTCGCGCTTGCTGTAGCACGCAGTAAAAGATCTAGTTATAGTACATAATTCAATGAAGAAGAAAGTAAGAAAATAAGTAAGAAAACAAAGATTACGATACACTAACTGCATTAAAAAAATGCAAAACAAAATAAATAACATGGATGGAAATGGCCGATGCACGTCGTAAATGTGACAAAAAGGCTCTCACCGCGGGTTAGACTCCTCGTGATGATGTGAATGGGAAAGCCACAGCACGGCGCTGATTTTCAGTGGTCGCCTCATTGATCAAGATAAAAGCAGTGTCTTATGTCACGGGAAAGAAAAATGAAAATAAAAATTTTTATTTGATTTTGACTATCAATTGAAGTGACGGAGTTAAGACTAAAATTCTTGCAGCGAAGAATTCAAGGTCGCCCAAGCAAACAACTGACAAATGGGAGCAGAAGCGCGTTGGTTGATCAGTTGTTCGTTGGTTCGATGATGAAGGTATCAAATAAGCCGTTGCCTAACTTGTTCTGGGTTCAATGCCCAGGTTAAATGTAATTACATTGAACTTTTTCGGGTAATAAAGTAGCCATAAGTCTCTCACTCGTCAACAGCGATCTCCCAGGCCGCAGCTATGAGCGTGTATAAGCAAATATCCACAGGGATCAGATCAGCTCGTCACTTTCCGTCGCAGCTAAGCACTTGGAACACGCCCTTGTTGGTGCCCACTATGGCGTCGCTCGGCCGTTTAATTACTTATTAAGGAACCCATGTGTATAACTACTACGGCATCTTATGCCTTTGAAAAAATATTTTTGATATTATGTGTCCATTGCCACAAGATTACAAAGGTAATTTATACATACTGAGTCTCCAGTATGAGTTGAGTAATTTCTTGAAAGTTTAACCACTTAAAATTAAGGACACTGTAACTGCAAGTAAAGCTTTAGTAGATAACTTTATCCTTAGATTTGAACTACCAAAAACAATAGCAACTGATCGAGTTGCTGAATATACAAATGTCATCAACAGTGGAACAGGTTTGTAAGCTTTTAGACATTGATAAAGTATCATCAACTGCGTACCATCATCAATCTATCTGTTCGTTAGAAAATTCTGTCTTAGGAGCTTTTCTGAAAATTTAATGTAATAATAATCGATTAACTTGGTCACTTTGGCTAGCTTACTGGTGTTTTCGATTTTTTTCGGGTAATAAAGTAGTTATATTTAAGTCTCTCACTCGTCGACAGCGGTCTCCCAGGCCGCAGCGATGAGCGTGTCTATGCAGATATCCACGGGGATCATATCAGCTCGTCGCTTCCCGCCGCAGCTGAACACGTGGAGCATGCCCTTGCCGGCGCCCACCATGACGCCGCTCGGGCCGTTCAGGTTCTCAATCCAGCCGGGGAAGGGATCGCGGAGGGATGATACCACTGAAAAAAGAAGGAGGTTCCATTAAATTTATAAGTAAAGAACTACTAAAATCGACATACCTAACTAGTATTTACCTGTGAATATTTCTCATTATGCGCAAGCGTATTTTTGTACTTGGTTATTACGTGTATCTTTTCTTTACGTTTTATGTGTACATCAATTAATAACAGTGTCATTGAATGCAGTATTGTAGAAATAATAAATTATGTAAGTAGTGAAAATTTATTTATAATAGAAATAACATTTATTTTTTGCTACCCACTGCTAGATGGCGGTATTTTAAACGAAGAAAACGGTATCGTTGTTGATTGTAAAGCTTAGTAAAAAATAAGTAAATAAGTAATACCATTCTTAGTTTCAGAAGTGTTTCAGTAATAATGTGTGATCAATTTAAGTCTGCCGTTTGAATAATATAGGCCTGAACCCCAGCTCGTAACATTAATAACATTAATCTATCTAGTAATAACTAATAGTTACTGACCTAGAGCAGTGGTGGCCCAATGGTAACGGCCCCTACTTACGTTTCGTAGGTCGTGAGTTCAAACCCAGGCAGGCGCTTTACTTTGTGTAAATTATTTAATCAATACTGCTCTAAAAACGGTGAAGGAAAACATCGTGAGGAAACCGGCCATGTCCTAGAACCAAAAATTCGAAGACATGTGACATCCACCAATCCACCTGAACTGGGCCCGCGTGGTGGATTAAGGGCCACTTCCTCTCTCACAAAGAGGAAGACTGTGTCCCAGCAGTGAAAAAATTAAAAGGCTGATGTGATGACTGACCTACGCTGACTCTGAAGGTGGTAACACATCTACATCGTTATTATCCTGAAGCATGTTCAATTTTTCAATTATTATACGGTTTAAGACATTTATTTCTCAAAAAGAATACAATTCACTTAATATGAGAAATACAAGATAATCATAAAACTAAATATAAGAATTACTTAAGAAGAAGGTACTCGTAAATAAGTAAGTTAGTAGATACACAATTTTTAGTGTTGTGGGTAAAAGGAAAAAGTAAGTGTATTACATATCGATTCTTGAAGGCAAGTAATTACACATTCTACCATTTATATGTATTGTGATGTTTCGGAAATACAGAGTAGATATCCTAATTATGTTTTTTTTTATATTTAGCAAATTGGTAAATAATGACAATTAGTACAGATGTAAATTAAATTGGTGTGGTTATAACCCGTATTTAAAACCTAGAAAAATGTTTTAAAATGTGGTGCTTTATGTTTTTTTTTGTATAAAGTTAAGGACTGTATCTCTTTAATGTCATTGGGTAATTTATTATACAACTCTGCTCCTTCGTATAGTGTATTTTTTATTCCGTAATTAGTTCGTGGCGGTCTTAAGCAAATGTTGTTTTTTTGTCTAGTGCTACGTTTTTTGTAATTGCCCTTTTGTTGTAAATGTTATTTCAGAGTGTATATTTTAATTTAATAGCTTATGTACTAATATGCATGTGCTATATTTATATATCTGTGATAGTGTCATCAATATTGTTTCTTTATAATTTTTTTCTGTCGGAGTTAGGTAGTGGTAATGGAATAAGAGTTTTATTATTTTGTTTTGACATGTTTCGATTTGTTTTATATGTATTTTAGCTGCAGTACCCCATACCTCTATTAGGTATTCTAGGTGAGGTTTTACCATATAGTTGCAAATTATATACCTAAAAGATATCGGCAAACAACGGACAATCCCTCGAAGCGCGCCTATGACGCGCCTATGACAGAAGATAGCCTAGATCTTAATTTATCTAGATGTGTCTGTCACGTCGGATGTGTATCTAGATGGAGACCAAGATACTTCTCTGAAGAAACTTGGGTTATAGGTTCGTTATTTATGTATAGATTTGAGTTCTTTGCGACGTTTTTGTTCCTAGCACTTAAAACAATATAGTTTGATTTAGAGGTATTAACCGTAAGCAAATTTTCTTTGAACCATCTAGAGAGAGTGTCTAAATCTTGTTGGGCTTGCTCGATCACCTCTTCTATATTGTTTCCAAATAAAATAGGCTTGTATCATCAGCATAAAGTATTATGTCACCTGCCAAATTTAGGTTATGTATGTCATTCACGTACAATATGAACAGCAGGGGACCAAGAATGGATCCCTGCGGTACGCCGTAACAATCCAATCCGAACAATTAGTTTTCTATTTTCTATAGTGTGCGTATCGTGGGCAGTACCCCTGATGCCGATACTATGCAGTTTTTGGAGAAGGACACTATGGCTAATTGTATCAAATGCCTTTTTCAGGTCAATAAATATACCAAGTGCTGCGCATTTTTCATCGATATTGTTTTTAAGATTTGTCACAAGGTCAATTGCAGCAGTTAGAGTGTTGGATTTTGCGCGGAAACCATATTGCTTTTTAGAAAAGAAGTTTATAGTTTTTAGGTAATCACCTAAACGTTTATGTTTTAATTTTTATTTACATATGTACATTAATATTTACAAACTAATATTAAAACTTATATAAGAACGGCAACGCCTTAACGTTCATATAATATATTTTCGAAGATTTTAGAGATTGTTAGGAGGACAGAGATAGGGTGATAATTACCTGGGTCAGTCTTTTTTGCTGACTTAAATATAGGACTAACTTTTGATATTTTCAAAGAATCCGGGAATAGACCATTTTGTAAACAATAATTAATACTCATCGTGAGTTTAGTTAATATTAGATTTTTAATACTTGTTATGGTTTTGCAGCTAATCCCATCTAAGCCCGCACTAGTGTTGGAATTGAAACTGTCTATGATTTTGCTGACCTCTGCTTCAGTAGTGGGGTTATGTTTATTAGTTCACTTGTTGTTGTTTGTGTTGTTGGCTGAGTATTGTGTTACACGCAGCTGCATAAGGGGAATCGCCAACTCAGCACTCAACACTTTTAGTATAGAATCATACGATGCAAATTTAACGAACGACGGAAACGCCGAGCTGAGATAGCACTTTGTGACGCACGGACCTAGTTTAGCCAATTATTGTAACTCTGTAAAATTCCATTCCATATTCATACTTCGAATAGGCACTTAGGCTAATTTTAGCGATAATTAATGTAATTCTTTTATTTTAAAATAAATTAAGTAAATTCATTTTTGTTTTTTTTTAAATCCTCCGATTGCAGCTAACGTAATTGGCGCAGTCGGTAGGATATTCGCGGGCCGGTTCGCAAGCTTTAGGGATCTCTAATATCGAAATCCGCGTACGCGAATCGCCTGGGTGGCTGTCGAGCCCCGGTGCCGAATATCCGAATCTACGGTCCAGCTGCAGTTCCGGAAGGAGAATCCAGACTTCGATTCACGAGAGAACCAGAGATGAAAAATTTGTGAGTACACTTGAATTGTTCCTGTGTTGCTTCCTTCTTAGTCCTAGTACCACCCAACTTCCAAGATTTTTCACCCGAGAAGTTCCAGTTCCCAGGAGCCCGAATCTCGTACGGCTCGCTGGAGTGCTATAGATAACAGTAGAGATTTAAATAGTGATAGTGAAAATAGTAGTATAAATAGCTTAAATATGGCCCATGATCCGGATGCAATTTTCAAGACCCTTCGTATGGTCCCGGAGTTCGATGGGAACCCAAATGTATTGACTAGGTTTGTCAGAATATGCGATCAAATAGTAGCTAAGTATGTTAGCAATACCCCAGGTAGCGAGTTAAACAACTTATGCCTATTAAATGGCATCTTAAATAAAATAACAGGCTCTGCCGCTTGTACCATCAATTCCAACGGCATACCTGATAGTTGGCTAGGGATTAGAACAGCCTTAGTTAATAACTTTTCAGATCAACGGGATGAAACCGCTTTGTATAGAGACCTTTCTTTAGCTACGCAGGGAAATAAAACGCCTCAGGAATTCTACGAGGAATGCCAAACTTTGTTCAGTACAATGATGACGTATGTAACATTACACGAGTCAATTACTACCACAGTGGAAGCGAAACGTACACTGTATAAAAAGGTTACTATGCAGGCTTTTGTAAAAGGTTTAAAGGAACCATTAGGATCCCGCATAAGATGCATGCGTCCCGATACTATCGAAAAGGCCCTTGAATATGTACAGGAAGAACTTAATGTTATGTATTTACAGGAACGTAGTGAATTTTCAAAACCCACTACACAAAAGAATTCACACCCTGTAACACCCCACGCAAATACCAACCCAGTTCCTCTACGTAATAACCATTTTGCAGTACCAATTCCCAACTGGCCCAATCCCATAGGAACTAGACCCCACCAACTACCACCACAACCATTTAGGTTCAACCCCAACTTTATTAATCAGCAGCCCCAACATCGCATGCCTAATCGAACACAGCAAATATTCCGTGCGCTGCCTCAAACATATAACGCTCAAAGTAACATGTTCCGTTTGCCACCCAGAAACACTCCGGCCCAAAATCAAAATCAAGGTCCTAAACCTATGAGTGGTGTACAGCATTTTACACCTAGACCCATGCTATCTGGCCATAACTGGCAGCATTCAGGTAATCCGCCACCAACCAATTATTTTAAAAATCGTGAAATGAACATGAATGAGTGCACGTCATACGACGACTCATATTACCCGACGGAGTTCTATTACGAGCCGGACTGTTTTAATTACGATGACACTTATTATGATTATAGCCCGTTCGCTACATTAGAGTGCAACCATGATCCCACTTTGAACGATGTAAATGTTCAAGAAAATATTACAGGCTTAACTGAACCTCAGGCAGGTCCATGTCAGATAAGTCAGGATTTTCAGGAGGCACAGAAATCAAAAAAGCCAAAATAGAATTAAATCTCCAAACTCAACGTCAGTTGCCGTACATACTAATATCAGAACCACCTTTAAAGTTACTAATTGACACCGGTGCAAACCAGTCCTTTATAAGTCCAGAAGCTGTAGAAAAATATTTTCCAAATTTTCCCTTAAATTACGACCCGTTTGAAGTTACCAATGTACACGCGGTTAGTAGAAATAATTATTCTATAAGTTTACCTTGCTTCGCGGAATTTAACGATCCAGAGTTTATCAAGTTATTTGTATATCGTTTCCATGAATATTTTGACGGTTTAATTGGTTTAGATTTGCTAACTAAATGGTCCAAGATAGATTTAAAAGATCAGAGGTTAATAACGCGCACATCATCAAATCCTATCCGTATGTATAATTCCTGCAATGTTAACTTGTATGAAGACATAATACCTGCTCATTCTTCGAAATTAGTGAGAATACCGATCGACACTCCAAATGGTGCAGCATTAGTTAGTGAACAGACTATATGCAACTGTATAGTACGCGAGTGCCTTACTATTGTCAACAATAATCGCGGCTACTTAGAGATAGAAAATACGAGCCCGAATGATATTATAATATCACTTGACCGACCAGTGCACGCAAGTTTATTTAATATCGAGTGCACGCGCACCGAACATTGCACCACGCGAGTTCAAGAAGTGACAACGCGATTACGAACAGATCATTTAAACGAGGAAGAGAAACTCAACCTTATAACTCTTTGCTCAAAATATGCTGACGTGTTTTACATAGAAGGCGAAGCGTTAACATTTACCAATCGAATAAAACACCGTATTAAGACTACAGACGAGGTCCCGGTTTACACAAAAATTTATAGATACCCATTCATTCATCGTCAGGAGGTTAGGGAACAGATTTCAAAAATGTTAGATCAGGGAATAATAAAACCTTCAGATTCAGCATGGAGTTCGCCCATTTGGGTGGTCCCCAAGAAAATGGACGCCTCGGGCAAGCAAAAATGGCGTTTAGTAGTTGACTTTAGGAAGCTCAATGAAAAAACTATTAACGACAAATACCCCATCCCGAACATTAGCAATGTTCTTGACAAACTAGGTAGGTGCCAATACTTCACCACTCTAGATCTGGCTAGTGGCTTCTACCAAGTCGAAATGGACCCCCAGGATATTCAGAAAACAGCTTTTAATGTCGAACATGGACATTTCGAGTTTCTTCGAATGCCCATGGGACTTAAGAACTCACCATCCACATTTCAGAGGGTTATGGACAATGTCCTCAGAGGTCTTCAGAATGACATATGCCTGGTGTATCTTGATGACATCATCGTTTTTTCCACGTCACTACAAGAGCATATGACCAATCTCGAAAAAGTTTTCAATAGGCTTCGGGAATCGAACTTTAAGATCCAAATGGATAAATCCGAATTCTTAAAGCATGAAACTGGTTATCTCGGACACATAATAAGTAGCGAAGGAATAAAACCTAATCCGGATAAAATTCATGCCATAGAAAAATACCCCATTCCAAAGACCCCAAAAGAAATTAAGCAATTTTTAGGCCTTGTCGGTTATTATCGCAAATTTATCCCGGACTTTGCAAAAATTACGAAACCTCTCACAGCGTGTTTAAAAAAAGGTAGAAAAGTTGTATTAAATTCCGAGTACATAAGCAGCTTTGAAAAGTGCAAGACTCTCTTAACAAATGACCCTATACTACAGTATCCCGATTTCGATAAGGAATTCATACTGACGACAGATGCTTCAAACGTTGCCATTGGTGCCATTCTATCTCAAGGACCCGTAGGTGCCGACAAACCCGTGTGTTTTGCATCCCGAACCCTGAATGAAAGTGAGCTTAACTACAGTACCATAGAAAAATAACTCCTCGCCATAGTTTGGGCCACCAAGTATTTTAGACCGTACTTGTTTGGTCGTAAATTTAAAGTACTGACAGACCATAAACCTCTACAGTGGATGATGAACCTTAAAGAACCTAATTCGCGATTGACTAGATGGAGGCTGAAACTTAGTGAATACGATTTCACCGTTATCTATAAGAAAGGTAAATCTAATACGAATGCCGATGCCTTATCTCGAGTGGAGATTCACAACGAAGATACTAACACTTTAATAGATGAATTATGTTCTTTGATTCCTAACCCATCAGAAAACCCGATGCCTACGAACTCATCCACTGCCACCGTACACACCAGTCACGAAAATCCCATACTAGAAGTCCCAATCACAGATGAACCCCTTAACAGATTTCATAGACAACTATGCTTTACGATAGTAGAAGATGTCAAACGCAAACCAGTAGTTACCAAGCCATTCGAAACTCACACGCGCATAGCAGTCCAGATATCATCATCTATGCTAGAACAAGATGTAGTCAATGCCATCAAAGAGTATGTAAATCCGAAAGTAAAGACCGGTATATTAATAAATCCACCTCTTGCCATGTATTCCATCATACCAGTCATACAGGACAAATTTAAGAGCTCGTCTATGAACTTAGTACTAGCTAAGATAGAATTAGAAAACGTCAAAGATTATCTTCGTCAGCAAGAGATAATTCAACACTACCATGACGGCAAAACTAATCACCGAGGAATAACCGAATGTTATTTAGCCCTCTCAAAAAAATATTACTGGCCCAAAATGAAAGACCAAATAACCAAATTCATCAACGAATGCATTATTTGCGGCCAAGCTAAATATGACCGGAGACCTATTAGACCACAGTTTAATATTGTACCCCCGGCAACAAAACCATTCGAAATTGTCCATATGGATTTATTCACGGTTCACAATGAAAAGTATGTTACATTTATAGATGTTTTTACCAAATACGGACAAGCATACCATCTCCGAGATGGCACGGGCATTAGTGTACTTCAATCATTATTACAATATTGTACCCACCATGGGGTTCCCTTAACGTTAGTGACTGACAACGGAACGGAATTCACTAATCAACTGTTCCTAGAATTCACACGCCTTCACAAGATAAACCACCATAGAGTTTTACCGCATTCGCCTAACGATAACGGTAACATTGAACGCTTCCATTCAACTCTCCTTGAACATATAAGAATATTAAAGTTAAAACACAAAGAGGAGCCTATCGTAAATCTTATGCCTTATGCTATAATTGGTTATAATTCTTCAATACATAGCTTCACTAGATGCAGACCATTCGATTTACTAACTGGACACTTTGATCCACGCGATATTCTAGACATAGATTTTACCCAACAATCATTACAACAGTACGTTCATAATCATAGGGCGCAAATGAAGGAAGTCTATAAAATTATTAACGAAACTTCCTTATCAAATCGTACTGCGTTGATAGAAAATAGAAACAAGGACCGCGAATCCGAAATAGAATACGTTCCTCAACAACAGGTATTCATTAAGAACCCTTCTGCAAGCCGTCAGAAAACTGCACCGCGGTATACTCAAGATACCATTCTGGCCGATTTACCCATACACGTTTATACGTCCAAGACACGTTTCTTGGCTGTTTTTGGCTTCGGCCCGTAGCCAAAAACAGATTAAAAAGAGGCCCTAAGGTACCTAACTTGTTGCAGGATTCTACTATTGCTGGTACTTCGCGAGACCCGGTCATCAGAGATAAAACTTGAAAGCTTGGCCAATGGACCTGGCTTACTACCGTATAAACTTGGATCAACGAGAATGACCACTCATCATCATACATTTCTTCAGTACGTGAATCTAAGGAACATTGAAAATCAAATAACAACACTACAATACCAGATATCAGAATACAAAAGTCGGCTTAGTAATGACACTTATATGCTATTTGAATTCCAAATTAGTTATCTTACTAACAAAATTGGCAAAGTATCTAATCAGTTAAAATCCTTAGAGCCTGGTCGTGTAAAGAGAGGTCTAGTAGACAGTCTTGGTTCAGTAATTAAGAGCATAACTGGAAATCTAGATTACACAGATGCCTTAAAATACGAAAATGCCATCAAAATTCTACAGGTCAATAACAATAAGTTAGTCAGTGAATTTAACAATCACATTAGTCTCAGCAAAGAATGGATGTCTAAGCATAACAGCGTTCTAATACAATTAGTTGAAAATCAAAGTAAAATCAATAGCACCTTAGAGTTATTGTTAAATCAAACTTATACAACAGGTAACTTAATAGCCTATGCAAAGTTTGGTCAGCTCATATCTATAATAAGTGAAAATGTAGAAGACTTAAGATTAGAATTAGTTAGAATAGAAAATATGTTAGCGTTTATACACGCATCAAGTACTGTTCATTCTATGATAGATGTAGATACACTTAGATCTATGGTAAATAGGTTAGACAAAATATACAGTAAGGACGAGATATTGAACCTGGAGCTCAGAGAATATTACGACATTATCCAGCCTGGATCATATTTCAATGAAAACCAGATAGTTATAATTTTCAGATTTCCTATAATTTCCAAAAGCCCTTATCCCTACCTATCCCTTTATAGCAACTAATGGCGACTCTTTCGTGTACATAGAAGCAGAATGCTCGAAGTTTAGTAACTGGTATCTCTGTGAAAAGGAAATAACCCATCAAATACGAACAAAAACGGACTGCATACAAGAACTTATCACAAATCAAGCCCTCAAGAGTTCCTGCCAATTCAGTACAGTATTTCTGGAAAAAGAAGCGATGGAAAAATTAGATGACCAGCATTACGTCCTATCGTTTCCAAATCCAACGAAAGTGCAATCAGTCTGTGGGAGAGAAGACTTCAATTTGCTACAGGGAAGCTACCTCGCTACCATACCTATCAACTGTTATCTCCGCACAAAGGAATTAACTATAATCAACGACAACGACGTAATACAAGGGCAACCTTTGAAACTAATGAACATTCCCTACGACACGGAGACATCGGGTGCTGCATTAAACCAAGTTCATCTTAATTCAATCAACTTAGGTGGACTACACAGCATACAGAACCAAGTCATGACGAGCCAGCCGATACAACTCAACCAGCTGCAATCAGATGTCATATACCATACGACCATACCCTTCTACATCGCATTATTAGGTGCAGGTGCACTTATCACAGCCATACTGGGCTATCGCAACCAATGGTTTTGCAAACGCTCCGAAAAGCCCCACAGCAAGGGACATACTTACGAGGAACCTGACAAAAAAGAGGAGGATCGCGCGCCCAGAAGACAAGTTCCAGCAACATTTTCTCTCGAAGTTCTCAAATAGTTGCTGATCTGCGGGTGGAGATGTTACACGCAGCTGCATAAGGGGAATCGCCAACTCAGCACTCAACACTTTTAGTATAGAATCATACGATGCAAATTTAACGAACGACGGAAACGCCGAGCTGAGATAGCACTTTGTGACGCACGGACCTAGTTTAGCCAATTATTGTAACTCTGTAAAATTCCATTCCATATTCATACTTCGAATAGGCACTTAGGCTAATTTTAGCGATAATTAATGTAATTCTTTTATTTTAAAATAAATTAAGTAAATTCATTTTTGGTTTTTTTTAAATCCTCCGATTGCAGCTAACGTAATTATTGTGTATTATGTTAGCCGTAATCAAAGTTATAACCATAACATTACCAACTTTATAGAATAAAATAATTTCTGCCATATTGTTTACAATGCCTTCTAGCTTCGAGTTGAAATATTACATTTATTTTCAAGTCACCGCTAGTTGGCAGCATTTTAAATGAATGGCATTAAAATCTTTGTTCGTAATATTTATAATAACATTATTTTGTCTGTGGTCTTATTGTTCTATCTATATTGATATATTAGTAATAACTGGACTTTACCTATACTAGGTCTGAAGATGGCGGTGGCATACTTGGCGGCCGCAGCGTGCTTGGCCACCGCGCTCTCTGCCATCGCCTTCGTGAACGTGTACGTATTGGGCTTCGGGGATATCAGCCTGGAATAAAGGAAAATATTAATTAATTATTGTACCTGCAATATCAAGCAAGCCAATTGGGTAGGTACAACTTCGGGAAGGAGGTCAACCTTCGAATCCGACTCGACAGAGCGGCGTTCGGACAGTTGCGCGGTATCTTCTCGTCCAATTTACCGCAGTGTCTTAAGGCAAAAGTTTTTAACTACTGTGTGTTGCCCAGTGAATACTTTTGGCACCGGTCGCTTACAATGGGCCTCATCAGAAAGCTTAAAGTCACCCAATGGGCAATGGAGAGAGCTATGCTCGGAGTTTCCTTGAGAAATTTCCAGAACTGAGGATATCCGCAGGAGAACCAAAATTACAGACATAGCCCGAAGAATTAAGTGCAGTGGGCAGGGCAAATTGCTCGCAGAAGATGCGTTGGAAGGCTTCCATCTAGGTGGACCGATGACTTGGTTAAAGTTGCGGGAATCCGCTAGATGCGAGACGCACGGGATTGGTCAATGTGGTGGCAATGCCTGAGGGAGGCCTATATCCAGCAGTGGACGTCTTTCGGCAGTAATGATGATGATGATGCACAATAGAGCGGCTTCAAAATGTTTGTATAAGGTTCATATTCGGGTTGCACAAATATGATTTGCGCAACCCGAATGCTTTTTTCAATTTCAGCAATTTCTTAGCTCATCAGACAACTTACGACTTCAAATTCCAACACATTTCACGACTTTTTTGGATAAATCTTTTTCTGTCCAGGCTGCTCGTTTGTGGAATGCATTGCCAGATCCAATCAAACGTTCTCAATCATTGCCTGTGTTAAAAAAAAAACTTGTAAAGGAACATTACCTGTAGCTGTCTTCGTCTTAGCGTGTTGATTTCAAACAGACACTGTGATTGTGATTAGCAATAGAGTCATTCATCATTTATTTTTATTGCCATTATACTTAGTATGTTTTGTAGCGTTATAAAAGAAATAAAAAATACTTTTAACGTAACGATAACGTATAATTTTGAATTCATCATCATCATCATTTCAGCCGAAAGACGTCCACTGCTGGACATAGGCCTCCCCCAAGCGTCACCACACTGATCGGTCCTGTGCGTTTTGCATCCACCGGACGCCCGCAGCCTTGACTAGGTCGTCGCTCCACCTAGAGGGAGGCCTTCCAACGCTGCGTCTTCCAGTACGCGGTCGCCATTCTTGAACTTTTGGGCCCCAACGGCCATCTGTTCTGCGAGAAATGTGCCCTGCCCACTGCCACTTAAGTTTGGAAATTCTTCGGGCTATATCGGTAACCTTGGTTCTCTTGCGGATGTCTTCATTTCTGATTCGATCACGCAATGCAATGCCGAGCATAGCCCTCTCCGTTGCCCTTTGGGTGACTTTAAGCTTTCTGATGAGGCCCATTGTGAGCGACCACGTCTCTGTCCCATAAGTAATCACTGGCAACACACACTGGTCATAGACTATCCACTTGAGACACTGTGGTAAGTTGGACGAGAAGATACCGCGCAACTTCCAGAACGCTGCCCAGCCGAGTCGGATTCGACGGTTGACCTCTTTCTCGAAGTTGGACCTACCTAACTGGACCGTTTGTCCCAGGTAGACATAGTCGTCCACAACTTCGAGTGTAGAGTCTCCGACTTTGATAGGAGTGGGTGCAACATGGGCATTCAACATCACCTTGGTTTATTCCATGTTCCTTTTTAGACCATTGAGGTCATCGGGCATTGTACAAAGGTCCTCCATAGTTTCAGCTCATGGCTGATCGCTATATATCTTCCGCAAACCGAAGGTGGGTGATGTACTCGCCATTGACGTTGATGCCTAGCCCTCTCCAGTCCAGAACCTTGAAGACATCCTCCAGTGCAGCAGAGAACAATTTCGGAGATATGACGTCTCTCTGTCTTACACCTCGCTGCAGAAGGGTAGGTTGTGACGTCTGGTCCTGAAGTCGGACTGACATGGTGGCGTTTTTGTACAAACACTTCAGCACCTCGATGTACCGGTAGCCGATTTGGCACCGTTGGAGAGACTACAGTACAGCCCAAGTCTCGATCGAATTGAAGGCTTTCTCGTAGTCCACAAAAGCTAAACAAAGAGGTACGTTATACTCTTCGGTCTTCTTTATAACTTGCCGTAGCGTATGTATATGGTCTACGGTGCTAAAGCCTTTTCGGAAACCGGCTTGTTCGGAAGGCTGTGAATCGTCGAACCTGCGCGAGAGACGATTCGTGATGACTCTTGAAAACAACTTGTAGACATGTCTAAGAAGTGAGAAGGGCCTATAATTCTTCAATCGGGCATTGTCGCCCTTATTGAAGAAGAGTACCACCACACACCTGCACCATGCCTGTGGCGTTTTCCCTTCGTGTATGACGGAATCAAACAGTTTCTGAAGGGCTTTAAGTATTTCCACCCGGTTTTTCACCCGCTTTCAGGAGTTCGGCCGTAATTCCGTCATCACCCGGCGCCTTGTTGTTCTTAAGTTGTTTAAGAGCCATCCGAAATCTCGTAGAGGCTGACATCCGGGATGTCTTCGGTATAGTGCCGGGTCAATCTAACTCTTGGGTCATTTGCTGGATTTGCAACAGGTTTGCTGACTGACGTGTACAGCTGCCCATAGAACCCCTCATATCTCCCTCAGAAGCTCCGGTTTGGCGGATATGACCCTGCCATCGTCGGTTTTCAGTTTCGTGAGCTGGCACTGCCCAATAGCCAGATCTCTCGCAAACACCTTGGAGCCCTTATTTCGCTCAATTGCGTATTTAATACGCTCAGTATTAAAGCGGCAGATGTCGCTTTTCAAGGACTTCGAGATCTGTCTATTGAGCCGCCGATAGTTTCACGCATCGTTTGAAGACTGCAGGATCATTTGACGCCTCTCCTTCATGAGCTTGAGAGTTGGATTGGATAGTTTGTTGTTCTTATTTGCACGACGGGTCTTGAAAAACTTAGTTCCGACCGTTTGATAGTTTCCACGAATCCATCGTTGTAATCGTCCACGGAGCTAACTAGGCACTCGAAACGAATCTGGAGTTCGAGCTTAAAGCTTTCGGGGTTTTGAATCTGAATCTGTGCTGGACGGAGCGTAGACTTCATCTGTCGAGATCTTTCCAGCTTAATATTTAAGTTCAATGTGCCTCTTACCATACAGTGATCCCTTCCGGTTTTAACCGCGTTGATCACAGAGACATCATTGAACACTTGCTTCTTCGTCGACATGATGAAGTCTATCTCATTTTTCTTTTCACCATCGGGGCTCTGCCAGGTCCATTTCCTGTGCTCACGCTTTCTGAAGAAGGAGTTTATCATTTAGAGGCCCTCCTTCTCCATAAAACTGTCCTGTAGATGTCCCCAGTGGTTCCGTTGTCCAAATCCGAATTGCCCCACTCGCAGCTCATTATCGTCTCGTTTACCCAGTTTCGCGTTGAAATCCCCCATGACTACGGTGAAGTGAGTTTTATGACTATGCATGGCTCTGGAAATGTCCTCATACATAGTCTCTACTTCGTCGTCGGGGTGTGCCGAGGTCGACATACTCTCGATCCTCACTACGTTGGCCACAAGGGACCTGTGGACGATAAACCCGACACCACCCTGGGACTGCCGGTCGCCCTCTCGGAAGTAGAGAAGGTTGCCGGAATTAAAGATTATCGAATTCTCCTCCTCTCTTCGGACTTCAGATAACCCTATGATACTCCATCGTAACCCGCTCAACTCTTCCTCGAGTTCGGTTATCTTCTCATCGGTCCGGAATGTTTGCGTGATGTATGTTGCCAGGTACAGTCGTCAGATTTTATTGGGGTAGCCGGGTCCACTCCATTCTTCGCACCCCTTGCCACGCCATCGCCTCGACCGCTACTGTTGTCGAGGGAAGACGGGCTGCCGGGCACTAACGGCGATTTCGTGGTTGCGCTATTCATTGGTTTTGGGAGGTTTGCCATAATCGCCAAGCTTGGCAGGCGGGTTGGCGATCGCAGTTTGTTATACAGAGAACGCTGCTGCCCATTCTTTGGTGTGTCCCTTAGTCGCCTCTTACGACACCCACGGACAGATATGGGATGGTGAGATTCTTAACGTCCGACACCATACGGAAATAAAAAATAATATTGAATTAAAAAAGAATAAACGGAAAATATAAAAAACACATTAATTAAATAAACAGGAAGAACAGCAATATTCAATATCAAAAAAAAATAGCAAGGCCAAGACACTTGCTTATCCTCAACGCAGTTGCAACCGGTACGATTGTATAACATAATATAGGTAAGGTAATAAAAGTATTTTTATTACGGGCACTTAAAAGGTAAGCTACGTAATTCTAACACCAAAAAAGTAAACTTAATAAAAATAAGATAACACCCATGCGTCGGGCAACCACGCTGGACGAACAAAAACGCATGCCGTAGTACCTCTCCAAAAAACACAGGCCGTTTAAAAAAAAATGTACGGAACCCGTTGAAAGTGTTTGGAATCCCGAAGAATGCAGGTACATACAGTAGCAGAGAATCCTCACCCCTAGAAATGTATCAAAAGCGACATCTATGGGCAGGAGGATATACTACGATGTTTACGTGCGCCATCTCTGTGATATCCATGAAACTGCTAAGATATTCAAACCAGAAATAAAAACTGACGGCGCTCATGAAAGCGACCGCTAGTTAATATCCATCGCATCCTACCTATTGATATATTTAAACTTCCAAATGTGGTTATCAAACATTATACTTTTTTACAGATTTCTAAAAACTCACAACAGTACTTTAAAATTTTATAAAATCGTAAGGCCGAAAAGCAAGAATCGAATCTGAACCCTATAACTGACAATTCAAGCTGCTATACCGCCGCGCCATTCTGACATTTATCTTAAATATGAAATTCATCGATATGTTTAAAAATCATCCATCATATTATGTGACGTTTATAAACTTTATAAAAATTATAATAAAAAGAAGATTGAGGGTAAGCTTATAATTTTAATAAGTAAAACATGACATAGTTTCATAGCATAATTACTCGACTACTTGTGTTATTCGAATAACGACTTATAATAACAATAATATGTCAAGATTGAGTAACTTTTCAAAAGTGAAAATCATCGTCATTTGTAACTAAATCAAAGTTTAAAGAGTATTGCTCGAGAATTAAATGTCGACGTAAGTGTAGTCTACTATAATCAGTTTATATTTTATTTTTTTGCCATTAGAAATCTATCTTTTCAATTTACTTATTTATACAGAAACACATTTCTTTTATTGGTGCGACGGTATCAAGAAACTGGGCAAGTGAAGTGTAACAGCCAAGGGCTACGTCCGATTGATTACACAAATCAATCCAGCCGTCATCATGATATTGTGAATAGCCAAACCACGAATTATTTTACAACCACCCGATCTGGTGCTATGACATGACATTTCGCTTACCACTGTCCGAAGACATTTACATGCAACTGGGATCTATAATTATAAACCTGTCAAAAAATTGAAATACCCGAAGCTCATCGTCAAGCCAGAATAAGATTTGCAACCATTGCATTTTTTTTTAATAATATAATAATTGATAGCACAAAGATGGCGCCGCACGTAAACATCGTAGTATACCACCAGGCCTGTCTAAATATGCTGATGTTGGTTAGCGCATGACTATTTTGAATCGATGTCAATAACTACAGAAAACTAATTTAATTGATAGCACAAAGATGGCGCGCACGTAAACATCGTAGTATACCACCAGGCCTGTCTAAATATGCTGATGTTGGTTAGCGCAAGACTATTTTGAATCGATGTCAATAACTACAGAAAACTAATTTAATTGATAGCACAAAGATGGCGCGCACGTAAACATCGTAGTATACCACCAGGCCTGTCTAAATATGCTGATGTTGGTTAGCGCATGACAATTTTGTATCATTAACGTAAAGAATTATTGTTAAATGGGTATCTTTCACTCTTACTTTACTTGTGGAATCGATGTCAATAACTACAGAAAACTAATTTCATTGTGGTCACACAGATGGCACGCACGCGGCGCTCGTAAAAGTCGTAGTATATCCTACTGCCCATAGATGTCGCTTTTTATTTACGTCTAGGGGAAGAGGTTTCTCTGCAGCTGTATGTACCCTTTTTTATTTTTAGCGTGGAGAAATGCTCATGCATACTGCACTACCACGGGGAGATAGTGCAGTTATGTATATGGGACTCTAACCCACTAAAACTCCATGGTGTCCTCCTGTGCCGCTTATGGCGGGAACACAGGCACGCGTTAGCACTCACCGCGAACCCGCCGCGGCTGTCCGTCACCGGACCCTCCTCGGGGGAGTACCCCCCATCACCGGCGCACCAGAACACACTTTACTCCGTGACCACCCCAGGGGCCAATCAGAACATGGGCGCCGGACGACCCCGTGTATGGCACCCTTGGTACACCCTGTGACGGGTCAAGGTCAATGGCCCCGCCTCCTACCATTTTTCGGCCGCAGGAGATAGGGAGAGCGGCTAACGCAATACCGACACTCCTCCTCCTCTGCGCCCCCACCGCGTCCGCCATCAGACGGTGGTGACCCCGTCCGGGCCGCGGAAGGTAGGGAGAGCGGCGCACCGCAATACCGGCACTCCTCTCCCGCCGCGGCCTCCGACCCTCAGCCGCGACATCGTATGGGACCTGGGAATCTCCATAAGACATCGCGGCCCGCCTCAGTTGCGATGTCGCCTGTTACCAAGCGGCACCGCAACCTACTATTGGCCGCTACGTCGTCGGCTTAATCGGCAAAAGCCATGACGAGCGGCCCCTCCTCGGGTTCCTCTTCGCTTCACCGTGGGTGCCCAAGCCACGGTTACTGAGCCCCCCCGCCTCGACAATGCGGGAACCCACCGGGGGGGAGCTGTATGTACCCTAGGGGTCATTTATTTTTTCCCGGGGGTTAAAACTGATTTCGGCTCAGCTGATATCTACAGATAAGAAAACGGAAGTTAAAATTATGGAACAAAACGGACAAATAAAAAATTAAAAAAAGCAAAGAGTCTTGTAACGATTACGCTACAGTGTGGATTTATATAATATATATATATATATTACATATCATATATATTTATCTGTCTATATAATATAGTATCTTATATAATAAATAAATAAATGATGATCTGCAGCAGTGGCATCGCAGTCGGGTATAAAGATATCTCAGCTTGATGCGTTTTAGTGTGAGGATGAGGCCACCTCTGATATCATAGTTAATTAGACCGCCTCTGGGAGCACCATACACCACACGTCTCTGATTTGATTATTTCAGACTTACATTAACTATATAAGTCCAGGTTTCCTCATGATGGTTTCCTTCGCCGTTGCCCGTGATGATAAACTTGGAAAGTACATATACATTAGAAAAAGTCACATTGGTACTTGCCCGGATTTGAATCCACGATCTCAAGCACGAGAGGCGAGCCACTGAGCCACCGCGACTTAATATCTCAGTAATACGACACTTTAGGGCACCATACATGTCTGAACTATTGTTTGTTAAAATGAATACGACCTATATATTGTAGTTTCATTGAAAACCGTAACTGTGTAAAAAATCTAAAGATTAGATAAACTTCTGTAAAACAAAGTTCTGAGCTATTTTTAAATAAATTTGGAATATTGTTTCACCAAGAGGTATTTCGTGATCATTTCAGACTTACTATAATTGGTTACTATGGCCACGGTAAAGATATCTAAAAGTATTGTGACTCGGCCCTATCCTTGAAATAAGTGTATAGGGTAAGTATACCTATGAGATTAATAAATGGTAGGTCCATTTATTAATCTCATAGGTAATCATTTCATAATGATATTTTGTCTAATTAAATAATATATGTAAGTAGCTAAGGACATAAGTGCATAAGTAAGTAGATAGCCTAGCCTAGGAAACTACCTGCTAGTTTTTTTTTAACCTGAGCGTAGGTAGGTCACTCGTGTGTGACTTTATCACCCTATCCACTTATTTATTTATTAATCCAGGTATTTTACTCGGTGGAAAAAGCGAAATACGTACCTATTAAAAAAAGAAACAAATTACGTACTAGTAGGTTAGATTTTTTTTTTATAGTCTTGCCTCTCGGAGGTTCCAGGCAATTAAAAAAAAAGATGTCTGGGTGCTTTAAAGAAGAATTCAAGCAATCAAAAACAGCACAATATAGTATATAATTGCTCTCTGCCATATCAAGTAAGTAAGTACTTGTACGTATTTCAATCAAATATTCACAAATCGCACGCTTACTGATTACAAAACCATCACACCGTTCGTGACTGGTGTGTATCGAGTGTTGGCTGAACTCGACGCGCGTAGGTATGGCTCGCGTTCCGACCGTTTGTATTAAGATAGAATACTGTTAGATATCTTTACCGTGCTATGGCCGATATATATCGTCGGCAAAAGTATGAATAACGTAGCTATTAAGCTGAAGGTAAATCATTTATGTAAGTAAAAAAAAGTAATGGTCCAAGTACGTTGCCTTTGAGTATTCCTTATTTGGTTTTGACTGTGTTCTGAACTATGTGAAGTGAACATGTTATTTTAACTTTTTGCTGACAGTTAGATTAAAAGCTAGCTACCCAATCAATGACTTTTCCTTAGCTTATATAGCTATTTGCATTTTTGTATTAGAAAATTATGGTTAACCAAGTCGAAAGCTTTGCTCAAATCAAAGAAAACAATTAAAGAGAACGGTGTTCTTCTATCTAGCTTTTAATAAAGATGCTGTGTTTTATATTCTCACTTGGGTGTGATCTCCGCGAGCATATCCTGAGGCAGTACATCTATGAGGCTCAGCAGTTGTGACATTGGCGCCGGCGCATCGTATACCTTCTCTTCCACGTGTGTAAGCTCCGCGTTGCTATACGCCGACGAGACGTTTACCAGCACCTGGCGGGAGAACAATACGTCATTTATTTATTCGTTTATCCTCACACCTGGACGCCTTGCAGCAATTACACCAATGGAGCACAACTGTTAGTCCAGGTTTGAACAAACTGACGATTATGTGCACATGATAAGGTTATAAAGGAAGTTTATACTGAAACGACTGCTGGTGGAGACTGGTTAAAGCCCTAAAATATATTAGGATATAGCAGGCGACTAAAACAAAAATAACAAGGAAGACTACTGAGTCCTGCGACATAGATCAAATCTAGCAATCAGCTTCACCTCTCTCACATTCATCAGTGACTACAACCCTGCTGCTGATCACTACTCTCAACGTAGGAGGGGTTTTTCCACACTAGGCGGTCCTTCTAATGGAAATAAAATTGATGAAATTAAAAACCTAAATAATATTACTTTAGTTTCATTATTAAAACTTCATTTATTTATGTACACACAAAACACATAACAGAAAAAAGACAATACAGATAGAAGCGCACAAAGTTACTGCTTATTTCAATAGAACTTTCATCCAGTAGACTTGCGACCGGAAAGTTGGATGATAGACGAAGACACAGTGTATAGAAATAAATAAGGAAACTGAAATATACTATTATAACTTAACTGATTATATATAAATTATAGATATACCTTAAAAACCATATATATAAAATTACTTGGTGGAGTGGAAGTGAGTTTCACATTCGTACTGCATGGACTAGGAGGTGTGGGAATAGAAATTAGTATCGTTTGAGGCGAAGTTTAGATGATACCTTAGGTGGGATCTACTAAAACTGATGCACAGATCATGCAAGCGCTCAAGCTTATTTAAGAGCTCCTTTGTGTGGTGGTGGCATCCAGATATTAGGCATCAGCGTAATCGATGACAAAGATATTTTTATTTCAACTAGGCCACAAAGCGGCACTTTTGAACGTTAGATACATTAAAATTTACAAGGAATAAAAATTGATTCTACCGTGCATTCGGAAAGTAGCTTGTTATGGAGAAGAACGCACAAAAAACTCCATACTTAGTCTTTTAAAAAAAAATGTTTTTTTTTTACAATATTTAGGTACATAAGTACGTATTAATAAATTTATATGTGTGAGGACTAAGCTCCCAGAATCACTACATACTATACTACTTACAGGTACAAAGTATTAAAAGTACTCACACATGTACTGTGCAGTTACTTAATAGGTACTAGAAAAACACTAGCATCCGAAGCAGTTAAGTTAAGACCAATCCCAACTGACGGCGCTTGTTCACAAACATGACGCATGAATCGGCACCACCCAGCTCAACCATCATGAAGGGAACCGAATGATCCAACACACGCGCCACCGTCAGAGAGACATTTGAGAGAGCATGACACACTCAACTGCCAGGGCAAACACAAATCAATGAACGACACCAAGGTACAGCAAATGGTAGATTTACAGTTGGGTACATAGTACTCACACACGTGCTGCACAGTTATACAATACTTAAAGAAATTGAGTCTATATAATACAAATATATTCATACAGTCTTCAGCAGGTCCAACCTTTCTACAAAACAATAATGTTCTGCATATCACTTGTTTTTGCGCACTAGTGGTTGTGGAGCAAGACTAGCATTGAGCCAAGCATTTTTATCAGTGATGTAATCCCCGAACTTACAATATGCCTGCCTGCATAGTGTGCGTTTTATACAAGTTTTAAATTTCGTCTCATTCAGTTCTAGAATGTGGGGAGGAATTTTATTGTAACATTTTGTACAGTACCCCATGAAAGAAGAGGCTACTTTAGCCAGTCTGAAACCTGGTTGAGCTAATTTCTAGTAATGTAATTATGTCTATCTCCCTATTTCTAGTAATGTAATTATGTCTATATCCGATGATCGGCTGAATTAGAGTTTAAGCCAGATAGATTCTAGTTTTAAAGCGCAGGAGGTTTTGAAGGGATTTCAACAAGTGAAAGGAATCTTACAACTTACCTCATTAACTTGAGCTCGCCAAGAGAGATTACTGTCAATTGAGACACCAAGGTTCTTAGTTGTTTCAGTGTAAGCGATGGTCGAGCCGTCAAGGGATACAGGTATCAAAGTGGACACGTCAAGTACAGTGCGATATTATCGACTGCTTATAATCATACGCCGACCTCATCTAGTTTTACAAAATATGATCGACATGTAAAAGTGTTTGTACAAATCAACTTACAGAAATAAAATCAATTGTCATTTATAGCCTGGGACTTGGATGGATTCATCTGTAATTCATAGCACTTAGCCCATTTACTAATACTCTCCCGGTCACGATTAGTTGCGTTAATTGCTAAGTCCACATCTGCAAGCGAGAAGTGAAGATAAAGCTACACATCGTCTGCGTAAATACCATGATTACCTTGGTAACAATGTTTATGAAGATAAAGAAAAGAAGAGGAGAGAGAACGCCACCCTGAGGAACACCAGCAGTGAGATCACACAAATCAGAGAACATTTATTCAAGACGAACACACTGCGAGCGAACTGAAGTCAAACAGCCTAACACACACATAGCTCAGCGGACGTCATCAGTGACCTTCAGAAGTGCAGTAGCAGTGCTGTGACCAGTCCGGATGCCAGAATGGAAAGGACATATAAGAGCGTTAGACGAAATGTATCTGGTAATTTGACCATGAACGATGTGCTCGAGAACTTTAGAGAGGAAAGGTCGTAAAAAGATGAGTCTGAAATGAGATAAAGAAGAAGGATTGGTTATTTTGGGAAGCGGTATTATGTGTGTCTGTTTCCAGGCTAAAAGAAATGTGCCAGCAAATAAAAAGTACTTAACAATATGAGCGAGAATGGGAAGGAGTTGCGGTAGAATAGGAATTATCATTCGCGAACACAGACTGTCATGACTAACAGCAGAGGAGGAAATAGCAAGATGAGATTTTTTTATATGAACATCAGATACTGAATTTTAATTATATAGTGGGCAATTTGGTGACACGTAGAACTTTGAAATGTGTGAGATTCTGATCAGGGGGTCTGTGTCTATATCTGCTCTTCGCCTTGTCCTAACGAGCAACAGCGTCTTTAATTTGAATATTCATCCAAAGAGCAGGATTATGCTTAACTTTAAACCGCCGACGCGGCACAAGTTTATCGTATAACTCAGAAGTTTGGCATTGAAGCAATTCATCATATCATCGAAACAGTCGCTATCAACTACAAGAGACCAGTCGATATCACCTGCATCACGCTTCAATACCACCAAATCATCATCATCATAATTTCAGCTGAAACACGTCCACTGCTGGACATAGGCCTCCCGCAGGTGTCGCCACATTGATAAATCCCGTGCGTCTCAAAATCAAAATCATTTTTTTTATTTCACATGGGCCTACATGGGCACTTATAAAACGTCGACAAAATGTGCACGGTTCGGGTTGGTCGTTTCCCATGGAGAAGAACCGGCAAGAAACTCCATGGTTACTCTTTTAAAAATGGTTTGGTTTTACAATATTTCCATGTTACAGCATTAGTACTTAGATATGGGGGGACAACGTAGGCCCGAATTATGACAATAAGTCGTAAGAAACTAAAAAAAAGAAAAAGATTTAAATATAAAAAAGTTAACAAATGTTAACTAGCAAGTTAACATTTGTTAACTTTTTTATATAATCTTTAGATAGATGCTTCTAGAAGGCCTACAATGTTCACACATTCACAAAACAATCGGTAAAAGAATCTATACAAAGGTAAAAAATAATAAAAATAAGTATAACAAGACTAAATTTAACATGTTGCACAAATTTTGTTATCAGTGCTGTAACTAATTCTTAGCAAAGGGCTATAAAGATGATTGAAAACCATTGTAAAAAGTCTAATTAAAAGAAGGAAAGAAAAAATGAGATTGAGAATAGTTAGAGACATCCACATATTTGTGCCGTTTACAAGTTACCAGGGAAGCTGCATGCGCAGAAGGAGCTAAGGCCAAATGTTTTTATCTTCAACGTAGTCCTTGATTTTATAATATGCTTTTTTAACAAGGATACGTTTGATGTAGTTTTTGAACCTTCCATCGGTCAGTTCTATAACTGACTTTGGCAACTTGTTATAAAAGCGAATACTGTTTATAAGAAAAGACTTGCTAGTTTTCGTTAATCTGAATTTGGGTATTACAATTTCGTGCTTACTGCGTGTATTTAAATTATGGAAGTCGCTTCTAGTTTTGAAAAGCCCCCGATTTTTACGGACATACAAAATACATTCCAAAATATAAAGTGAAGGTAGAGTCAGTATATCGATCTCTTTAAATTTTTCTCTGAGGGACTCGCGATGACCAATTTTATAGATTGCGCGGATTGCCCTCTTTTGTAGGATGAAAATTGAGTCAACGTCTGCTGCTGATCCCCACAGCGAATGCCATAAGATATAATACTGTGGAAATAAGCATAGTATACTAACCTAGCTGTAGCTACATGGGTTAGCTGCCTTATTTTCCTTACTGCATATGCAGCCGAACTTAACCTACCCGAAAGAGTTCTAATGTGCGCGCCCCTCTGCAATTTTGAATCGATAGTAATCCCTAAGAATACAGTTTCCGTTATAACTTCAAGATTTTTGCCGTCAAGATTTAAGTTTAGGTCATGTTGTGGTACATTTGGTAAAGCGAACTTTAGACATTTTGTTTTTTTCGCATTCAGTAAAAGATTGTTAGCTGCGAACCATTTTGAGAGAACAATTAGGCTTTCGTTGACATTTATGACATCCGTATCTTGCCTATCTATTTTAAAAATTTGCGAGGTATCACCAGCAAATAGAATTATATCCGATAATTTGGCCATCATAAAAGGGAGATCATTAATGTAAACAAGAAAAAGGAAAGGGCCGAGAATTGAACCTTGGGGCACGCCCATCTTGACTAGAGACCCGGAGGACGTCGCCCCATTAACATTTACTTTTTGCTGTCTGTTTGATAAATAGGAAAGCACGAGATCAGCAGATTTTCCACGAATTCCGTAGTGGTGTAATTTACAGATCAGTGTGTTGTGGTCGACGCAGTCGAAAGCTTTTGAGAGATCACAGAAAATGCCAATGGCATCCTGGGACCTCTCCCAAGCCTCCAAGATGTGGCTGATCCTTTCCGACCCCCGCGTCCTTTGTCGACCTACCTTTCGTGAAACCAAACTGTTGACTATGCAGTATCCCATTTGAATTGAAGTGAGACAACATCTGTTCCAGCATGATTTTTTCAAAGATTTTACTCAATGCTGGAAGCACGGATATAGGTCTATAATTAGAAGGATCACTCTTACAGCCTGATTTGAAAATTGGTACTACTTTACTGTGTTTCATTAAGTCAGGAAAAGTGCCGCTGTCCAAACATTGATTGAATATGCCTGTTAGGACAGGAGCAATTGAGTCAATAATATCTCCAAGCACCCTAACGGATATCCCCCACAAGTCTTCAGTATTTTATATATTGAGACTTTTGAACGCGTTTTTAATTGAATCAATACATATTGGTTTAAATTTAAAGATTGGTATGTGTTTAGTATAGTTTTCTTTAAGAAGAGCTTCAGCTAATTTAGAAGAGGAAGGATGAGACTTCGTAACCTCTAACGGAATGTTGGTAAAGAAATTTTCTAATGTCTCAGCGACTTCTTGTCTCACATCCAGCGCATTCCCGCAACCTTAACCAGGTCATCGGTCCACCTTGTGGGAGGATTTCTGATGCGATTACGCAAGGAAACTCCAAGCATAGCCCTCTCTATTGCCCTTTGGGTGACTAAGCTTTAAACCACCAGACCAATCCAGTTTTAATTACGCATATAACAGAAATGAGGTTTACGTTTAGGTGGTCGGATGCGATAAGTCATATAGGGTATGAGTTATGAGGTCATGGTAAGAAAATGTTGCAGTAAATTGCCCAAACTCAGCAACATTGTGAGGGAAATTTTTTTCACTCAAAATAACGTCAAGAAGAGAAGGCGTGCAGTTTGGAAAGTTATGAGTCGCAGAAAGAGGTAGAATTTCAAGATTAAAAGAAGATAAGAGGGAACGGAGTTTTAGTGAATGCGAATCATTTTTAATTAAACACGTATTAAAATCATCTATCAAAACAACATGCTCGTACAAGGTGCAAAAATTATTTAGTGACGATTAGAACGAGTCGAAATAGTTGATGTCAAGGTTAGCGGATTAGAATACCGCAAGTAATATTTTGGTATAATTTAAAGTAATCTCAATGAACAAGAATTCAGCTGACACAGAGTACTAACATGGGGACGAACTAAAAATTTTGTGCAGTATATCAGCACGTTTGTAAATGGTGACACCACCATCACCTTTGCGAGTTCTGTAATTTCTGACTAGAACAAAGCCAGGAAGTGCATAATGCGTAGAAATGAGAGAAGGCTTAAGAAAAGTTTCAGACACTAAGAGCGTATCAAGATGAGTACTGCTAAAGGATTTCAGAAAATCGGAGTGATGACCAGGAATAATCTGAGTATTAATATGGGCTATGTGGACATTTTTAGTATAGTAAGTATATAAAGTGTGAACCGGAGACTCACTTCTAGCACTTATAAAACTACAAGTCGAAGAAGAACAAGAGAAAAATTGTCATTGAAATTGACAGGGTCATCCATAGATAAATACAATAAAATAAATATATTGGTGAAGCCTCGCGGTTTCACCCGCATTGTTCCCGTTCTCATGGGAATACAGTGATAAAACGTAGCCTATGTGACCCGAGAATAGTGGAGCTTAACAATGATGAAATAATTTTTGAAATCGGTCCAGTAGTTTCTAAGTTTATACGTTACATAAAAAAATACAAACATACAAAAATACAAATCTCTCCTCTTTATAATATTATTATAGACAAAATAATACTACAAAACTTCATGCACAAGTAAAAGGACGGACTTAATGCCTTAGGCATTTTCTACCAGTCGACCTTAGGATGGTGCAGAGATAAAACAAGGCAGGTGCAACTAAATGAAAGAGCAAATAGAGAACATATAATTTCCATAATAACTGCCCAGAATTTGATCTTTATTAGCAACACTAACAAATGGTGTACAGAAGTGATGTACAGAATGTGTTTTTTTTCATAATCAACGGATTTGATTCCTGGCTAGGAATATAGATTTTTCAAAAATCCAATGATGTTGTTTTAATTTTCATCAACATCAATTTCGTGTTCCTTTGAGTGTTTTCCACTATTCCTCATAGTTTTGGATTTGGCCATCCACGGCCACTTAAGAAAAACATTCTGTATAAAAAAATACTTTAATTATATTTATGAATAATCTAAGAAATAGGATAATAATAATTATTTGGCAAATAGGAATGAAGAAGAAGTCTTGTTGCGCCGAGCTCAAATCATGATGACGGCTTATGTTAGTAACTGCTTGCCGGGAAGTTGGGCGCAGGTGTACAGGAGCATGATGACGTCATGTCATGTTACGTCTCGTCACGACCGTCAGTTAGTGCTCTAACCAGATTACACACCCTAACACTGACACTGGCAAGAGATATAATAGTTTTTAAAGATTTATTATATTTAGAACTCGATATAAATATTCATAGACATTTTTGTTTTAGATACTTTTTCATTCCTGTAAAAGCCATCAGATGCAAAATATATGATAAAATATATGCGATTTTAACAGTTTTCCTATTTTATTTACACACCATTTGGGCAGCCTTCGTTAAGTACCTATGGTTAGGATAGTAAGCATACCTGCATGTTGGGCAACATGTCGCAAAAGTTCGGGTGAATGATGACGTCATGTCACATCACGTCACGTCACGGCAGTCATTTAGTACGTACGGTTTTTTTTTTTTTTTTTACGGTTAGGTAAGTATACCTTCAAGTTGGGCAGCGTGTCGCAGATATCCATGAGCTTGATGACGGAGCGAAGGTTCTGTTCCACCGCCACCGCTAACGGCTCGTCAAACTTGAGCGTTGCTGCCGAGTGGAACACCACCGACACCTGAGGAGTTGAAGAGCAATATAATACATTGAGCTTTATTCAGGGTGTAACGGAAAGATGCGATCATATTTTATAAACTGCTTCTACCCATGTATATGAACAACTTTCTCCAAGAAAGTCCTCGGCAATTCCCAAAAAAAGTAATGGTTTTTTCATCCAACGCTTTCGTCAGCTGACCACAATTTGTATGGGAGTGAAAGGATGTAATAGAACTATTTTTTTCTTTATTTGGGCGTCGTTATTAATGACTCAAAAATGGCTACTGAAACAGTTAACTGCCTCGGCTTAAGATGTTTGTGAAATAAATAGTATACGAAACGGTTGTAAACAAGAAAAATGTCAATGGTGTTTTGACAACCTATATTTAGAATCCATCTGCGGAGTTTCTTTAGCTCCCGTACTGTGCGTGTACAATGTAGCTGAAACCTCTTCGCAGGATATTCTGGTACCAACTAACTACATCTTTCAGGATCTGAACGTGGCGAATGACAAAGCTGTTTAAGTAGCTGCATACTGGTCGTATAAAACCTGAATAGTTGAGACTATATTTAAGTTAATCGACAGGATAGAAGAAGGAGTGTACCTGGTTTAGCTGACTGATGGCGTCTTGATCGAGGCCGAGTCGCGGCGCGGTAACGTCACCGGACAGTGCGCTCAGTTTATCCAGCTGCTGCGGGCAATGAGTGCGGATCACATCGAACACCTGGACAGAAGGGAACATGCAAAGGGTTGTAGAAAAACAGTGGTATCATCTTTGTATGTAAAAAACCTTTTATTTCGGAGGTTCATTAAGCAAAGGTCATTTATATAGACTTGAAATAGAGGGGGACGCAAGATGCTCCCTTGTGGGACTCCGAAAGAGATTTCGTATTCATCACTAAGGTATTTTGACACGTGGTTTCCGCTGAGAGAGATTATTATGAAAATATTGAAATGAACATTTTAAGCCTCTCACGCCCACTCTTTTTAATTTAGCTAGGCAAATGGGAACAGAAACTACGTCAAACGCTTTAGATAGATCTAGGAATATGTATAGCTACCATAGCAGTGATGGGTACGTCAATTTTGCTTGCGGTATAACGCATATCCAGGGTAATGTGTAAGTGGGTCACGGGGTGGCCCGGGTGCGGCTGATGGTACCCCCATAAGGGACTATGGACCGATTCCGGCAAACCCAACGATAATTTTATTGGAGAAGTCCCCGTTGCCTGCTTCCATTAACTCGATTTAAATATCCAGACTATGCATAGGCATCTTTTTATTTCATCTAGATTCTTTACTACAGCAGTCATCAGCATAGTTCTCGTACTGCACTCATGCGCAAGAGTGTTTCTTGTATGGCTCCCATTATTTACAATCATCCTCCCAATAGTTGGAAAAAGCTAAGCATAGAAGCATTTAAAAAGAAAATGAAATCTTTTTTAGCTAGTAAAGCATATTATGATGTGAATGATTTTTTAATGGAATCATTTTAAATTGACATGCGTTTTTTACAAATTAATTTAATCTGAAATTTATGTATTGTAATAATGTTTTTGACAATGCTTTTTTATTTTTTTATTGATTATTTTTGGACCTACGTTGACAATATATTTTATTTTTAATTTTAATTTTCTAATTATGTAACCAACCAATCAAATTAGATTTATTTATTTATGTCAGCATTGTCTATGTTAATGAATTTTGTTATTATTTAATTGCAAGTTTGTATTAATATTTTCACACCATGACAATATGGTAAACATGTTACAAAAACCTTGCATGCACTTTTGTTTCTTATAATATTGTATGTAAACACATGTTTGAGCAAATAAAGTTACCTGAATCTGAATCAAATTTAAGACGTCGACCGCGGCAGAAAAACCAGACTTAAAACCGTACTTATTAAAATCTGCTATGATTTTAAAGCGATTTAGGAAATTTTTAATAGCTACTGACACGATAGTACTTCTCAGATCAAATCTGAGGCTCTAGATAAAGTTTTATAATTTTTTTCTACTAGAAATTTTTTGTACAAAAAATACAATGTCAAAAAACTATAAAAACTAAAAAAGGAACACCAACTTCCGAAATTGAAGTTATTTTTCACTTTGTATTGTTTTTATTTGGAATTCGGTTGTATTTTTTGTAAAAAAGTTCTTTATTTTTCACTTTTTAGTTGTGGTACATTTGATAATGGACCAGTTCTAATGATGATTCAAGTGATGCCAGAATAGATTAACCCAATAACATGCAACTTAAACAAAACCGGTGGAATGAGAGTATACCAGGGTGAACCTACTAAAAAGTTCCGAGGTTACAAACATTTAAAAAAAATTGTTGAACTGATAACCTCCTCCTTTTTGGGAAGTCGGTTAAAAATGGACCATGTTGTTCAATGATTACAAGCGATGTCGATGATCGGAATAAAAAAAAGTAAGGGATTGATCACGTGATTGCGATAGAGCTCGGCAATCTGCTGCACAAGCAGTGTTTAATTTATAATTGTATTATTGTTTTATCTCTCGTATCTCCTGTGCGGGTCACAAAGAAGTTTTTTTCTTTCTTTTAAAATTATTTATTAGGGTTCCGTACCTCAATAGGTAAAAAAGGTACCCTTATAAGATCAATTTCTGGTCCGTCTGTCCGGGTGTCACCACCGATTTTATCAGGAACGGGTGGACATAGCAAGTTGAAATTTATACCAGATACTGATGTCTATAGTCCCTATTAGCAGTATAAAAAGGTATGGAATAAATATATGGGCAAATTTTAGATTATCGCGAAAACTTGTATATACCAAAATTTACCAGAATATTTTTATTTTTCGGAATTTTCACTTTATTTGTGCTGTAAGACCTTGCTTTTAACCTAAATTTACAATTCTAGGTCAACCGGAAGTACCCTATAGGTTGAGTCGAAAACCTAAATGGCAGTTCCCGTTGACCTAGTTACCTAATTATGTTGGTGAATGTAGCTGTTTGTACGGAACCCTCGGTGCGCGAGTTCGACTCGCACTTGACCAGTTTTGTTGACGTTTTCCCAAATCACTGTAGCGACGCTTTCGTTGATAGGATATCACTTTTCTAGATCCTGTGGTACTATGTAGACACATACCTGCGACTGTTTGAGCTCCACAAGCCTCTTCTCCGGCGCGGTCTCCTTCTTGTGTCTCATCAGCAAGTGTAGGCGCGAGATGTCGCGACAGGTCCACAGCAGACGCTCCACCAGCACCTGGAGTTAATAAATTATTAAATAAAAAAAACCATTTAACAAATGCAAACATTTTCGTATTCTTTTCGGAACTCATAAATATAAAATGAAAGCATTTGATATCCGTTTTATATTTGTAAGTGCCCAGTTCCCACTATTATCGACACTACATTATAGGCACGAACGAAATCATTAAAACTGAACTAACATGAGTGTTACGGTCAAACGCCAGACTAAATACTCAAGTTCGAAGCTCGTGGACGCACAGTCAAAGCGTCTATCTAAACATTGGCATCCCATATTGCTTAACCTATTAAACTTCAATTACTTAAGTATTTAACTTAATTAAATACTGGCACCAAGCTGCATCCGGGTAGCCTGGACGCCATCCACAACGTAGTTGTGAAAAGACTAGGCAGATTGGTTAAATTATACGCACAATCGTCCGAATGCACTTCTTTTTTATCTCGGTTATCATCGGGTGTATGTATTTAATAACGGGGTGTAAGACCCATATACTGTAAAACTATGAAAACCTGGTATAAGATGTGCAAGTCCAGGTAAAACAAATTTATACAAACTTCGAAACTACAGTTATTTTTCAGTTTGTAGAGAATTTTTTTTAGTGTTTGCTTCTACACCTGACAATCTAAATCCTATGTACTCACGCATTATTCGGAACTGGGCTCCTCAGAGGAGTTTAATCTGACTAAAAACCTATCCATTTTAACTGTTGACGTACCTTGCCCATGAATCCTGTAGCTCCGGTGATAAACACCTCCCTCCCCGCGAAGTACTCAGGGATGAGGGGGAGTGTGGGGGACTCCGGAAGGGGACGCGGCACCATCGTGGTTCACTTCGGAGATGTACTGGCAAAAGTAATTAAGATATAAGTTTCAAACGGTAATGGGTCTAACAAACTGCCCTAACCCTTGGCAGTCCCACGAGTTAAATAGCGTACGCGAGGGTATCAAATGTTCAATGTTAATTATTTATTATTTTAATACTAGCACTCCACCCGCGACTTTGTTCGTGTAATTTCGTACTTTATTCTATAGATGACTTTCTTTTGTGCAGTTAGTGAAGAACACCAAAAATAAGCTAATGTTAAATCAATAAAAATGGGATTTCGTAGATATCTACGGTTTATTGGTTTGTGTCGACTCGCTATTTGACTTATAGAATAATCAATAAAGGTTACAATCACATAGTTAAATCCTACCCTAAATCTTAGTAATCACTTTTTCCACATTGAAGGTTGAGTTTTTAACAATCCTAATATGTTATTTATTCACTCATTTTTATTTTTCGTTTATGTTAGTTAGATTGGGCAGTAAAATTCCTCAAAAATAAATTACACCCTTAACCTTATCTAGGGGGGTAGTTTTGATTGTTTACTTTATTTCCAATTGGCATCAGGTGGTAACCGGCCGTAAAAAATCAACCAAAACATCCCTCCTACTTCACTATGAGCAAAGACAAGAAAGATAAGGGCAACGATACTAGGGCGTACCCCTCAAACAACGCGAACATCAAAAGGGTGAAAAATGCTAGGGCGTGGCCCCCAAGCGACGACTTTGACAAAAACGCCTGTCCGCAGTCCGTGCACACTTTTAGTCAAAACACAAAATATCTGCTATCAGCAAAAAGATAAATGAAAGTATGAAGAAAGATAAGAAAATAAAAAGACAAGAAACATTGAAAAAACACATTGAGAAAACCGGTGGAATCAAAAAGGCTTTAAAAGAATTAAACATTAAAAAAGATTGGATGCTACAAGCTAAGAATCAAGACGGAAAGTATACAAACAAAATACACGAGATAATAAAAGCAGCTACAGACTATTATCGAAACCTATACCAAAGCAAGAAACCCAAACTAAAGACTAGAAAAAATATCGAAACAGAGGATGAGCTTGATACCAAAAATACTACTGCAAGAAACAATAAAAGCAATCAATACTCTAAAAATAGGTAAGATTCCTGGTACCGATCAGATAACAAATGAAATACTAATAGCGACCGCACCGGTGATTGCTCCCATTTTAACAGACTTATTCAATGACATTATAGAGACTGAAAGTATCCCGGCCGATTGAACTAAATCCACAATAATACTGTTACATAAAAAGGGAGATAAGGGTGAAATAAGAAAAAAGAATATAATAAAATCTATTACCTAGGATTTGCTGATTAAAATAAGGCTTTCGACTCTCTGGAACATAATATTCTATTTGGGAAGCACTACATGTACAGGGAATACAAAGAAAGTATATAGAAATACTCAAAAATATCTACTCAAACAGCAAAGCACCAAAGCAACTAAGCACAAAGTCAGGCTAGAAGCAACAGGAGAGGTTCCCGATTGAGAGAGGTGTCCGGCAAGGTGACCCCGTCTCACCGAAACTATTTTCTGCAACTCTGGAGATGGTATTTAGAAATCTGGAGTGGGACAAAAATGGAATCAATATAAATGGTGAAACTTTAAACCACCTCCGTTTTGCAGATGACCTGATCCTATTTTCTGAGCGCCCGGAAAGGCTAGAACAAATGCTACAAAGGCAAATGCTACAACAACTATCCGATGAAAGTGCGAAGGCAGGACTTTCAATGAACTTAAACAAAACTAAATTTATGACTAACGGTTCACAAACCTATAACATCAGGGTTAACATGGAGGAAATAGACTATGTAGTAGAATACATATACCTCGCACAGTTAATAGCGCCAAGTGATACTATGCAAAAGGAAATCGATAGAAGGATAGCCAATACTTGGAAAAGATACTGGTCGTTAAGCGAAATTATGAAGACATGCCAATAAAACAGAAATGAAAAGTATATAATACATGAATTTTGCCATGTTTAACGTATGGATGCCAAACATGGACATTAACGGAAAAACTAACAAGAAAAATAAATATATGCCAAAACGAAATGGAGAGAAATGTAATTGGGGTTAAATGACAAAATAGGTTAAGATTAGAAAATATTAAAAAATATAACTAAATTTAAAGATGCAGGAAGAATATGTATAACATTAAAATGACAATGGACAGGTCATATGCTAAGAAAGAGGAATGGGAAATGGACAAGAACAATATCAGAGTGGTACCCCAGAGATGGGAAAAGGAACAAAGGGCGACAACCAAAACGCTGGTAAGACGACCTAAAGAGAACTGCTGGACCAGAGTGTTTGAGAATTGCGAGGGACAGAGATAAGTGGAAATCTTTGGAGGAGACCTAGTTCGAAGGACAAGCTGGGGAAAAAAGTACCGATCCATAATAAAATACTTGAGAATCATTGTAAACTCAGTAATAAAGGCTTATTTTATTTTCATTAATTTTATTTCATTCCCCATCACGGAATATGACGTGAGTCGAGTAGCACGACCAAACTCCGTGTTGTCTTTATTTAACGCAAGTTGTCCTACTACGACGGGAGTGTCCTTAAATGACCTTCGATGGCCAACTGTACAGTACGATCTATTATCTATAATTCTACGCTTCAGATGCCATAAGTATAATATATCTTATCTGCGGGTGTGAAGAAGATGTATAGACAAATAGTCGGCTTGTGAGCCTGTTAATGTTTATGAATTAAACACAGTCACGTACGGGACGGCTAGTGCACCGTTCCTTGAATACGATGCCTTATACAACTAGGACTCAATTGTAGAAACCCTTAAATATCGGAGGTCATCAGACATGACTTCTACGTCTACGATTAACTGACAGGGGAGAATAATTTAGACGAAGTTAAATTTATTCGCACTGAAGTTATCAAGGCGCTTGCATCAGCATTATGCCATTGAGAAAGTGGAAGTCAAATGACCCTCAACTAGTGTCGGGTTCTGTTCCTTCGTCAGGCAACTCGCCTGCATCATTGGACTTGAACATTGGATCTAATGAGCCTGACAGATTGTTTGGTCTTGGGTGGTATGTCAGTGATGCTAAGTTATTGTTTCCTATAAGTCTTACTAAGTCCTCGACCGGGCATATACAGCGTGATTTGCTGTCCGTGATTGCGTGAATTTGCAGGCCCTTTAGGTTTGTTGGGTCCTATTATTATCACCATGAAGGTATTGTTCCAGAGAATGTGGTTAGAAAAATTATCATGGGATCAGCCATTACCTATTGGGATTAGTGAACATTGGGATACTTTAATATACTTTGCCTCTTTTAAATCATTTCCGTATTCCACGAATTTTAGTCTGCAATTCATATACGGAGCCAGAACTCCATGTTTTCACAGATGCGTCTGAGTCCGCATACGGTGCTTGCATCTAAAGTCATAGTGTCAATGATAAGGATGAGCATTTGTTTCGTTTATTGATGGGCAAGACTCGAGTGGCTCCCATAAAGCCTACAACAATACCGCGACTGGAGTTGTGTGGTGCGGTAATCGGTTTTCGTCTCTATGAGAAGGTGATGAGCTCACTCCGAGTGAACTGTACATGGCGCACGTCCCAACCGATCAAAACCCAGCAGACCTAATTTCTCGTGGTGTGGAAATCAGTGTTCTGCAGGGTTTAGATCTGTGGTGGTATGCACCAACTTTCTTAGCACTAGACCCGTCTGAGTGGCCTTTTCAAATTAAGTGTCCAGGATTGGACACGTTACCAGAGACTCGACCTAATGTAGTGTTAAATGTTGGTTATTAATGATTTAAAAAGTGAGGGTTTAATTGATTTTTGTCGTTATTCTAATTACTCACGGCTTATACGTTCTGTTGCATACCTATTGCGATTTATTAAGTCATGTAGAAAACATTATCCAAAGACTAATTATTTGTAACAAAACTGATAATTTAAAGAAGAAGGGCCTCTATATGATGAACTCCTTCTTCAGAAAGCGTGAGCACACGAAGTGGACCTGGCAAAGTCCCGATGGTGCAACTAAAAACTACATCGACTTCATCATGTCGACCAAAAAGCAAATAATCAATGATGTTTCTGTGATCAATTCGGTAAAAACCGGGAGCGATCACCGCATGGTAAGAGGCACATTGAACATTAATTTCAAGCTTGAAAGGTACCGACTGATGAAGTCTATGCTCCGTCCAGCACAGATCCAGATCCAAAACCCCGAGAGCTTCCAGCTCGAACTCCAGAATCGTTTCGAGTGCCTAGGGAACTCGGTGGACGAATACAGCGATGGGTCCGTGGAAGCTATCCATACGGTTGGGTCTAAGTTTTTCAAGACCCGCCGTACAGATATAAATAAATAGCTCTCCGATCCTACTCTCAAGCTCATGAAGGAAAGGCGTGAGATGATCCTGCAGTCTTCAGACGATGCGTTGAAATACTGAAGCTTAATAGAAGTATCTCAAAGTTCTTGAAAAGCGACCACCGCCGCTTTAATACCGAGCGGTTTTTTTTTGTATTGCCCCACATTAGGAATTTCTTTCTGTGTCGTGGGTGCGTTTACAAACATATAAACTCACATACACAACACCCAGAGCCGGAACAACTATTTGTAGGTCATACAAATATTTGTTCCGTGCGACACGCAGCGCAGCAGTCAATCACTCAACCACTGCGCCAACCGTGCGACCTAAAGACGCACACAAGTGCGTATTAAAGACGCGATTAAGCGGAATAAGGACTCCAAAGTCTTTGCAAGAGATCTGACTATTGGGCAGAGCCAGTTCATGAATCTGAGGACCGGCAATGGCAGGATCGTATCCGCCAAACCGGAGCTTCTGAGGGAGATCGAGAGATTCTATGGGTAGTTGTACACGTCAACCAGTAAACCCGTCGCGAATCTCGTAAAAGACCCCAAAGCTAGATTATCCGTCACTATACCGAAGACATTCCAGACATCAGCTTGTACGAGATTAGGATGGCTCTTAAACAGCTTAAGAACAACAAGGCACCGGGTGATGACGGAATTACGGCCGAACTCTTGAAGGCGGGTGGAAAACCAATACTTAAGGTCCTTTAGAAGCTGTTAGGTTCCGTCATACTCGATGGGAAAACGCCGCAGGCATGGTGTGGGGTGTGGTGGTGCTCTTCTTCAAGGAGGGTGACAATGCCCTATTGAAGAACTATAGGCCCATCTTACTTCTTAACCATTTCTATAAGTTGTTTTCAAGAGTCGTCACGAATCGTCTAGCACGCAGGTTTGACAATTTCCAACCTCCCGAACAAGCCCGTTGCCGAAAAGGCTTTAGCACCGTAGACCACATACATACGTTACGGCAGGTTATACAGAAGACCGAAGTGTATAACCTACCTCTTTGTTTAACTTTTGTGGACTACAAGAAAGCCTTCGATTCGATCGAGACTTGGGCTGTACTGCAGTCTCTCCAACGGTGCCAAATTGACTACCAGTACATCGAGGTGCTGAAGTGTTTGTACAAAAATGCCACCATGTCAGTCCGACTTCAGGATCAGACTTCGGCACCTATCCTTCTGCAGCGAGGGGATGATGTCATATCTCCGAAACTGTTCTCTGCTGCACTGGAGGATGTCTTCAAGGTTCTGGACTGGAGAGGGCTAGGCATCAACGTCAATGGCGAGTACATCACTCACCTTCGGTTTGCCGACGATATAGTCGTGGTCATGGCTGAGACTATGGACGGCCTCAGTACAATGCTCGATGACGTCAGTAGAGCTTCTGAAAGAGTGGGTGTAAAAATGAACATGGACAAAACCAAGGTGATGTTGAATGCCCATGTTACACCCACTCCTACCAAATTCGGAAACTCAACACTCGAAGTTGTGGACGATTATGTCTACCTAACAAACGGTCCAGTTAGGTAGGTCCAACTTCGAGAAAGAGGTCAACCTTCGAATCCGACTTGCCTGGGCAGCGTTCGGGAAGTTGCACGGTATCTTCTCGTCCAACTTACCACAGTGTCTCTAGACGAAAGTCTATGACCAGTGTTTGTTGCCAGTGTTTACTTACGGGACAGAGACGTGGTCGCTCACAATGGGCCTCATCAGAAAGCTTAAAGTCACCCAAAGGGTAATGGAGAGGGCTATGCTCGGAGTTTCCTTGCGTGATCGAATCAGAAATGAAGACATCCGCAAGAGAACCAAGGTTACCGATATAGTCCGAAGAATTTTCAAACTAAAGTAGCAGTGGGCAGGGCACATTGCTCGCAGAACAGATGGCCGTTGGGGCCGAAAAGTTCAAGAGTGGCGACCTCGTACCGGCAGACGCAGCGTTGGAAGGCCTCCCTCTAGGTGGACCGATCATCTAGTCAAGGCTGCGGGCGTCCGGTAGATGCAAAACGCACAGGACCGATCAGTTTGGCGACGCTTGGGAGGCCTATGTCCAGCAGTGGGCGTCTTTCGGCTAAAATTATGATGATGATGAATGTACTTCTTTTTTTTATGTTATATTTGCTCTTAACTCTAGTCTAAGTCATAGGTGACAGAGATAGAGTCGACGATGAGCTTACCCAGAAGAAGCCTATTTACTCTAACTTTGAAGAGATTCCGGTTGAATGCGTTCGGAAACATGGACGCAGGTAGTGAGTTCCATTCATTTGCTGTGCGCTTTATGAAGGATGTTTGGAAGCGCTTGGTGCGAATTGGTGGAATGGCAACAAGGTAAGGATGGTAAGTTGCAGTGCGCCTAGATGTCCGATGTTAGAAGGGGCTGGTGGGTTGAGGTCGTTGAGTTTTTGAGAACACTCACCGAAATACAGTCTGTAGAAGACCGACAAGCAGGCAACCTTGCGGCGAATAGCCAAGCTGTGAAGCTTGGTATCCACCAGTTCAATGTCGCCGATGAGCCTCTTGGCTCTGCGTTCCACCGAGTCAAGCGCGGCAAGCTGATACTTTGCTGAGCCATCCCAAAGGTGGCTGCAATACTCCATGCAGAATCAGACTTGCGCTTTGTACAGGGTTAGAAGCTGTCCAGGCCCCATGTTGGATGCCCAGTTTTTTGGCCGCAATTTAGGCTTTGTACTCAATGGAGGCGCCGAAGTTGAGACTGGATGTTAACTCCATGCCTAGGAGATCAAGCCGATCAGTCACTGGAACAGACGCACCCCGAAAAGTAGGCGCCTGATCGAAAAGACTACTTTTAGCGGAAAAATGTATGTCAAGATTATTTAATAATTTCAAGGAACGTTGACTAAATTGTATGTATTTAGTCTTATTCAAATTTATTTTGAAATTATTATTATTTAGCCATTCGATTATTGCAGTCAGTGATTTATGAATATCGCATTTGTAATATGTCTCTCTATGTTTACACTCAATTGTCACTACACTATCATCGGCAAAAAGGCAATAAATTATCATGTTTGTTAATATGTTTTAGAAAATTGAATAATTCATCGGAATTTATTATGGATTTATGTAAAACAGATGCTTTACTAAATGTATTAGCAGTTTCTAATTCACTAAATTCAATAGATAGTCCTTAAGCTCAAAATAAATTGATTGAGTTATCCAAATACATACTTCATATAAATTGAATGATTATCTTTTGTACTAAGATTAGCGATAAGGCCTTTGAGTAACTTAATGCACGTGTTAATTTAATTGAATTTTCGTTCATTATTTCAGTAGAGTTCAGAAGGTGATCAACATTTCAGAATTCACAGTGAATTTATTGGATATTGCCTGTTCTTAAGTCTGAATATTATTAATTAAATTATCATATCTTGGTCAAGATTACCAGTTATAATTTTGATGATAGAGTCTTAAGGATTTACAATACCACGTTTAAATCTTTTAGATGGAATTAATTGCTTTAATTTTTCTATAGCCTGATTTCGAAAATCCACTTGTGTTGATTGCAGTATCCACTTGTGTTTTAAGTCCCGTAAATTCGTCTGTGTTGAATTTATTTAGTTGTAATATTTGACTGAACTCCGAATATTTTTGAGTATTGAAAGTACGGTCAGTACTTATTCCCTGAAGTTTGATTTCAACAATAGACCACTTATTGTATTGAATAAATACTTGAACCATCTTAACCGGAATAATACCAGGCTTTTGTTTAATCTTTATTGCTTGGAGGGTCTGTGTTGGGAGAGCCCAATTGTTCGTTGTCCATATCACTAGGATCAAACACCACCTCCGGAGGACGTTTTACGTTTTTAAGAGGAACGTTGGTATCCCTATTTTTAAGTTTAATTGTTATAAAATTGCGTTCTATCTGACCTGTGAAACGGCATTCGCTTCGTTAAAATCTTTTCCTTGCGATATTTTACATTTGCCGAAATCTAAACTTATACTATACTAATATTATTTTTGTCTGTAACGAATAAACTTAAAAACTACTAGACCGATTTCAAAAAAAATTCACCGTTGGGAAGCTACACTATCCATGGGTGACATAGGCTACTTTTTATTCCCACGGGCACGGGAACTACGTGGGTGAGACCGCGTGACGTCCACTAAAGTGAAAACTCTTATAAAGTGTCTGTGTTCTCTTCTTATGATCCCTAATTAATGTTTGTTTTTATGCTTTTTCAAATGATTCAGAGTTAAATGTAGAGTTTAATTCAGTATAAAAAATAACAACTGACAGTCGCTGCATTTTTTTTTTCATATTTTTCCATTCTGTATATTTCTGTAATTGTTTAATGAAAACGTTCTATGAGACCAATAGAGTTTGGATTATTGGGGGTCCCTATGTGCAGTTTTATTTTATGTAACTCTATCAGTTCTCTTAGTAATTCATTGTTGAATTTAGTTCCAGGATCAGAACTTAATTTCTGTGGTGTCCCGTAAAAAGAAAATTACTTAATTAGTGCTCTAACCTTTTCGGGTGCTGAAATATATTGGAATTTCTATGGCTTGACCTAACTTACTAGAAGCATCAATTAAAGTTAGATAATACTTCGATACTATGCTAAACAGATCTATAAATATTTCCTGGAAAGGTGCATGCTGAGTTTAAGTTGCAATAAAGGCTTCATGGGTTTCCATTCATATTTAGAAGTTTTTAGCAACATTTCTTGAACTTCCAGAATCCCTGTTGTACACGGGTCATTGTTTCCGATGAACTTCAGCCACACTTTTTGCCGATTCAGGATCTGATCTCCTGTCAAGCGCCATGGAGGCTGGAAGTCCAATGTGGTTGTAGAGGGATACAAAGAGGATTCAGTGAGATCCTTGGACTGGCCCTCCTACATCAAAAATGAGTCATTACGAAACACCTAACCATCGCCTTCTCTCTTCATTATTTACGCCAAGGGAATCCGATGAATCGGTACAACTATTAAGTATTGTGAGAGAGACTTGTGTACCGAAAAACAGTACACAAATCACTAACACCAAAATTACAGTAACTAACAAAAATATTACACTCAACTTAAGTAACTGTAGCAACGTTACTTTCAATTTTTGTTAATTATACCTAAGTATTATCTATACTAATATTATAAAGCTGAAGAGTTTGTTTGTTTGTTTGTTTGTTTGTTTGAACGCGCTAATCTCAGGATCTACTGGTCCGATTTTAAAAATTATTTCACTATTCGATAGCCCGATTATTGAGGAAGGTTATAGGCTATAAAACATCACGCTATGACTAATAGGAGCGGAGTAGTAATCAAAGATGCGAGTGAAACCGCGAGGTTCAGCTAGTTTGTTATAATTTAAAGATTATTCTGTAATAATAGGGGTTAAAGTATGAAATTGCCGTTTTATTGTTATAGGTACTTCGAATTGACATAGAACATTCATGGTTTGAAATCTTTGAGATATTTTTATCACATGGTTTCTATGAAGTTCTTGCTTTAAAAAATTTGCAACATTCGATTATCGACTTTCAGTTATTTTTTTATTCAGCTCAGACAAGAAAGATGAATACTTCGGAAATACGAGTGATTTTCGAATACGAGTTCCGACGCGGTACTAATGCGGCAGAAACAGCTCGCAATATCAATGTTGCGTTTGGAGAGGGGACTGCTAATGAACGCACCGTGCGATTTTGGTTTAAACGCTTTCGTGATGGAAACTTTGATTTGAAGAACGAACCACGTGGAAGACCACCAACACTGGTGAATAAAAATGAATTGAAAGAGATGGTGGAAGCTGATCTGAGCCAAACTACTCAAGAATTAGCGGCATGGTTAAACGTTACCTTACCAAAAATATTGACTCATATGCGTCAAATTAATTAAATAAAAAAATATTAATAAACACATTACCCTCCTTCGGCAGTCGGGTAAAAATGGGTGTCTCATGACTTGACTGATCTGCAGAAAGAAAAACGTGTTGAAACTTGTGTTGCCTTGTTGAATCGATACAGATATGAAGGAATATTGGATCGAATTGTGACATGTGATGAAAAGTGGATTCTTTACGATAACCGTAAGCGAAAAATGTAATGGCTGACCCCAGGTCAAACGCCACAACAGTGTCCTAAAGCACAGCTTACCAATAAAAAGGTAATGGTAACTGTTTGGTGGTCACAGCACGGTGTTATTCACTTTAGCTTTCACCGATCTGGTCAAGCAATAACGGCAGATGTGCCGAACTCCGAACAATGATAGCAAAACTAACAGCAAAACAGCCCCGACTCAAAAATCGATCTTCACCATTATTGCTACATGATAACGTGAGACCCCATACAGCACGAGAAATCGTTTTAACTCTACAGGAACTGCAATTAGAAACCATTCGTCACCCTCCGTATTCGCCAGACCTTGCTCCAACGGACTACCATTCTTTTCGTGATTTGGACAATTTTCTACGTGATAAAAAGTTTTCCTCTCAGGAGGCAGTACAAAATGCTTTCACACAGTTTGTGGAATCTAGATCACCAGAGTTCTGTCGCAAAGGCATAAATAAATAATAAGGCATAATTTCCTCACTGAGGTGGGATGAAAAGTTACGTGTTGCACTCGAGTGCAAAGATTTTTCACCTCGTGCTCTTTTGATTCCCTCGCTAACGCTCAGGATTCTAATTTTTGAATCCTTCACTTGCTCGGTCATCAAAATTGAGCACGAGGTTAAAAAGCAAGCACTCTTGTATAACCATTAAACATGTGCGTGATAAACCAAATTCCACGTGGGCGCGCGTAAGTCGCGGGCAACTGCTAGTTTTTATATAATAGCCGAATTATGTTAATTTGTAAAAAGAACATTATACCTTTAAAGTTTAAATGCCGCTAGGCTGGGTTACCAATCACTTCTTAAATTAATTAACACTATACCGCGAAACAACGTTTTTACTTAGAAAAGTGCTGAGGCGCGCTTGCCGCGAGAGGTGGCGAGGTGGACTGAGGATCTTCGGACAATGTTTGCTTAATTATACTCCTTCTGTACAGTCAGGCGGTTGGCCCTACCATGGTGCCCTTGGTCGTTTACGTTTTTAGTCTCCCCAGGGCAGTCCCCTAACAGGCGATGCACAGAGTGGTTCCAGGGTGGTCTTTTAAGAGGTCACGGGGTTTTACTTGCTGATAGTGATCACCGGGATGGTTTTAGTGAGGTAATTATATAATATAACCTACATTTCCTGGTGTTTTCCCAGACCGACTTATTCATGAAAATGGCGTATTACCAGCTTAACCCAAAGTTACTCTTGGACTAGCTAATCCCGGAGTAACTGAGTATTAACTTAGGTTTAGCAATGTTATTAATAATCATGGATTAGTCTCGGGCGAACTAAGTTATATGTACGATTACTTGGATGTGATATTATGTGAAATCAAACTCTTAATGGTAATTTAGTTTAGTAATCTGAGAAAACTGTTAACAAAGGAATACAATCTTAAAACGATGTCTTTTATTATTTTTTTATTTGATGATAGGCTCGCGTTTGACCACTATCAGTAAGCGATGAAGTGGTCGACGGAGAAGCACGCTTGCCTAGAAGTAACCTATTCTCTCGAGACTTAAAGACCCCGAGATTGTAGCTATCAGAAAACAAAGACTCCATCTATGACTTTGAGCATTATATTTAGGGTTCCGTACCCAAATGGTAAAAACGGGACCCTATCACCAAGACTTCACTGTCCGTCTGTCTGTATGTCTATCTGTCTGTCCCCAGGCTGTATTTCATCAACCGTGATAGATAGACAGTTGAAATAAAGATGATGTATTTCTGTTGCCACTATAACGACAAATACTAAAAACAGAATAAAATTAATATTTAAGTGGGGCGCCCATACAACAAACGTGTTTTTTTGGTGTATTTTGTGATAATGGTACGGAACGCATCGTGCGCGAGTCCGACTCGCACTTGGCCGGTTTTTTAACCAAGCGTTTCCGCAAGACACCTTATTCGTCCTCGCTAGAGACACTCGACAAACGCCAAAGTGTTAACCATTAAAATTATCGGCTCCATGGCAGCCCTTTGAAATTATTATGATATATAGGTATTTACATAAAACAAAAACCTTAACAAATAACCAAATTGTAACAATAAGATCATTCTTTTTTATTTAAAACAAACCATTATTAGTTAAAAAGAATCGAAACCTAACAATCGTCCGTCCTGACATCGTGTGGATCCCTGCACACGACTCCAGGTGGAAACCTAACAATCGGGTTCCTGGCTAGTCGTTCGAGCTTATTAATTAATCAATAATTAATATTGTGAATGAGTGGCTTGGTTCCGAACATATTGTGTTGACAATGACATCTTGTTGAAGCTTTCACAATAATACTAGTGTATACTCGACATGTATATTATATCTACAATAGCGTAAGGTTCTATAATTTAAATCATTAGAATATTAAAAACCTCGACTCATTCCTAAACAATGTTGGTACCTATTTTTGCTCGCATTTTCTTCTTATCTTTTTCGCGTGAGGATGTGGCCATCTCTGGTTTTAGAGTTAATTAAGCCGCCTCTGGGAACCCCACAGGCCATAACAAGCATAATACTAAATACGTGATAAACGCGGTAGCTAGACCTAAAACACATAAAATACGGGTATAGTGATGTTAGCAAGGAGAAGTCATGGATTGGTATGTTTTGACAGTGATAACCAGAAACTATACAGAAAGCAGACACCAAACAAACGTAGTTGTGGAGCGTATGAAAACGTTGATTCATGTAACCAGTGGTCCGATTGTACCATTTACCACCTTTGTAGCTGTAGATTTGTGCAAGAAGTCGTAAGAATGCTTATTATACCCCAAAATTTGCTAGAAGTAGCTGTCAAAAAGAGAGATTTGAAACAAATAATCGTTTTAAATAATATTCTGTAAAATTTTGGGTAGAATAAAAATAATAATTAATAGCTCTTTGTCGAAGATTTTAAGTACATTTTGGTATGGGTACAGAATGCCAACTTACCAGCCTAACCTACAGAGGATGATGTAGTTGGTTGTGTTTTTACATCCTGGGATACCAATGGTTACGTGAAGCTTCTCTTATACTACTTAGAATATTATTTGTTGTTGTTACAGGTCAGGACGCGAGGCATCCTGGCTAAGAGAGTCCTTTCGGCTACCGGCTTGAGCGTAAATCGTGGGCTCTTGCTGGTGTCGCTAGGGACGCTGGGTGAGAGTCAGGGACCGCCGAACTGATGGCAAGAGGTGTAATAGAACGTAATTTTAAAAAGAAAGTATTCTCTCTTTTTCTGTGTGTTGGCAACACCAGACCCCTTGGCCTCCGACCTCTGACCTAGCCGGTCGTACTAATTATTAACTCTGTAAAATATTGTAAACTAATAACATTAATATACTAAATAAACCATTGAAGACTTAAGCAAGACTACTTATTTAACAATAATACAAGAGGAACGACTGCTGCCTGGTTGGGAGAAAAGTCCTTTCGGCTCTCAACATGTGATTTAACTGATCGGCTCGTGTTGGTGTCTCTAGGCCCCCTGATTTACTGATCGTTCAGGGATGCTATTCGTTCACGAAAAAATTTATCAGTCGTGAACTTACTCTTTGATGTTGGATATTAGTTAAGATTTTGATAATTTCTACAATTGTATCCTTTATTTAACTATTTTCTTAATGATTACATTTTTAAATATTTTTATAAAACACATACAAAAAAGAAAAAATATTAAAATAAATCCACAGGAATCGAGAACAGGGTCCAAGCTACCGATGGTCAGGGCTTATGAGAGAGGAACCTCCTAACGATACGCGCCGTGTCCAATTATTATTGTATTATTGTTAAAGTTCAATAATGCTATTTTGTTTTCACTACTTGGTTTGTTAATATAACTGATTTGACTATGACTTTGAAACTACTCTGTTTGTGTGTTATTTTGTTTGTTAAAGTTATTTAAGTAGTTAATTCAATGACTTGACACTACTCTGTTTGAATGTTGTTTGTTTGTAAAAGTTATTAAATTCATGGTTTAGTATCATGACCATTTGTTTTTGTGTTTTTTTTTTATGCCAAATAAATTATTATTATTTTAGAGTTCTTATCATCCTTCCCATTTTTCTTCTATAAGTTCGCCTATGAACCACAGGAAGCACAAATAAATAATTGATTTTGTTGTCTTTAAAAGTCATAGATACTAATCAGTGAATGGACACTAATATGTTTTCCTCATCTTCATTTTTAGGGTTCCGTACCCAAAGGGTAAAAACGGGACCCTATTACTAAGACTCCGCGGTCCGTCTGCCTGACTGTCTGTCTGTCTGTCACCAGGCTGTATCTCATGAACCGTGATAGCTAGACAGTTGAAATTTTCACAGATGATGTATTTCTGTTGCCGCTATAACAACAAATAATAAAAACAGAATAAAATAAATATTTAATTTGGGCTCCTATACAACAAACGTGATCTTTTTACCGTTTTTTGCGATAATGGTATAGCTATTATTATTAACATTTCGTGCGCGAGGCCGACTCGCACTTGGCCGGTTTTTTTATATGTAGATCTTAAACCCAACTCAATAGTGCAACTATCAACTGAACTGTTGGCTCGTATGATTCCTGGTCCGTCAGCGTGTTTTACTGCTGACTTTCGTATATAATTAGCTCTAATATTTTACATGCTGGCGACCGGAACCGGAAGTCGTTGCGTTGGAAGGCCTCCCACGAGGTCAGCTGGTTGCGAGACGCACGGGACCGGTCAAAGTGGCGACGCTTGGGGAAGGCCAATGCCCAGCAGTGGACATCTTTCGGCTGATATGATGATGATTATATGATACTCAACAAACTTGGTATTAATTTAATAATATGTTGGCGATTAGTGTAACCATCTTGCTTTATTAAAAGACATGACACTAGATTAATATCTGCTTGATGTTTTATCATTTGACTTTTTTTTTTTTAATTAATAGAAATAGTTCTTGTATCTTTTGTAATAAAATATATTTCTGTGATTCTTTCTATAAGCAAACAATTATGTAAAAACATGCAATCTGCTTTATATTAATCTTTTTCAGTCCGGGACAGTGGTCCAACTGCTCTGTCCAACTAGTTGGATCATGGGTCTATACTAGGGGCAGTTGTCCAACTTTAAAAATAATTGGTCCTGCCAAAAGGTGCTGCCTTTTGGGAGTTCCGTGGTCCATTTCATTTGAAAAATAACTTGCCGACTCTGAAAACCTCAATTGCATCTTTTATGTGTGTATGGTACCTAATGGTTTACGGTAATATTGAACCTCTTTGCAGTAAATAAGTAGGTACTGGCTGGTTGTTATCAATTATAGTACAATACATTTATCATATTTTTTCAATTTGTGTCAGTAAAGTTTGTTATACTTTGACACAGACTTTCATTGAAATAAAACGTACAGAAAATGCTGGCAAAAGCTAGTTATTAGACAATAACTAGCTTTTGCCAGCGGCATCGCCCGCGTAAATGTCGAAAATTATATCAAGGGAACTTATTCCCGGGATAAAAATCATATGTGCTATTCCTGACTATAATCTATACCTGTGCCAAATTTCATCCAGATCCGTTCAGCCGTTTAACCTTGAAGAAGTAACAAACACACTCACAGCCTTTATAATCTTAATATATATAAATCTCGTGTCACAATGTTTGTCCTCAATGGACTCCTAAACCACTTAACCGATTATAATAAAATTCGCACACCATGTGCAGTTCGATCCAACTTGAGAGATAGGATAGTTTAAATCTCAAATTATAGTCGCAATTTTAATTTATTGCTAATTATTTGTCTGTTATTATTTGACAGTCACAATTATCCGTTAACTCCAAATGATTCTAACAGATGTCGATACCTTTCGACTGGGTTGAGTAAGTAATCAATAGATGGCGCTGCTATGGTAAATCTACGAACGTGTCATATAATCTACATTTTAACAGCATAATTACCACGTGTTGTTGACGCTATAAAATTAATTAAATATTTGTTATAGTTAGGAGAATGTTCTTAAGATAAAAAAAAAATGGTACCTTACCTACCTACCTTACCTAGGTGGGGTAGGTATGTAGGTAGGGTAGAGTACGTAGGGTAGGGTAGGTAGGGTAGGGTAGGTAGGGTAGGGTAGGTAGGGTAGGGTAGGTAGGGTAGGGTAGGTAGGGTAGGGTAGGTAGGGTAGGGTAGGTAGGGTAGGGTAGGTAGGGTAGGGTAGGTAGGGTAGGGTAGGTAGGGTAGGGTAGGTAGGGTAAGTAGGGTAGGGTAGGTAGGGTAGGGTAGGTAGGGTAGGTAGGGTAGGGTAGGTAGGGTAGGGTAGGTAGGGTAGGGTAGGTAGGGTAGGTAGGGTAGGGTAGGTAGGGTAGGGTAGGTAGGGTAGGGTAGGTAGGGTAGGTAGGGTAGGTAGGGTAGGTAGGGTAGGTAGGGTAGGTAGGGTAGGTAGGGTAGGGTAGGTAGGTATGCGCAAACGTCAATTTAACACTACTAACTCTCATCTGTATGCCCATAAATGTGGATTCCACCCAGTCAGCATGTGTAATTGTCCTTTTATCCTCAAAACAGACAACATAAAATATCTCGGGGTTAATAGATGAAATACTCTTCTTTAGACCACATATAGAATGCCTGCTTAATAGAGTGCGCAAATTAATTTATGTTTTTAAAAAGTTTAGAACAATTGCAGATTCAAAATTGATCAAACAAGTCTATTTGGCCCTAGGTCAATCAGTAATTCAATACTGTATCACTTCATGGGGTGGAGCACCAAACACATTTACTGCCTCTTGAAAGAGCTCAGAGAGCAATTTTAAAAGTAGCCAATTACCATCCTTTTCTCTTCACCACTGATTTGCTTTACACAAATTCTGCAACGTGCTGACTGTTCGCCAGCTTTTCATAATGCACTTGGTTTTAAAACAACATACCATGCTTTGCTATAACGCCGTAAATACAAATAATAAGAGATGAAATGACATTGTCTGCGATTCCAATGCATCCTCAAAATATGTCTTTGTAAATACATTCTTTACATTCTTGGGGCCATTTCTGTACAATTTTTTTTTTTTTTTTTTTTTCTGTTTTTTGGTTTGTACAAACACTTTTAGATGTCGAACATATTTTTAAAACTAGATGAGGTCGGCGTTTCCTATCTGACTACTCTGAGAAGAAAGGCCGAAACTAACTCAGAGGTCACAGTCTCTTTTAAAGTCCAGACAAAATCTTAATTAGATCATGTGAAGACCATGTAGACTGATGTCTGAAATGGTCTTTTGAGGAAAGAACCAGCCAGATTGAGTGGACCTGTCCAGTCAGTGCACGCATTTGTTAATAACCGAGCAGCTCAACTCAGAATTTAAGGAGCTCAACGATTCGACGAACAATACCAAAGAAAGGACATTCGGGTAGGCCGCATAAACTACTCAAACTGCCTGACCATGATTAAAAACTAAGATAAATATAAATATAAAGAAAAAAAATAAAAAAAAATATCCACATAGTCTTCACATTCACAATAATTAAAATAAAATAATATAATACTTTAAAAAGTAAATATTCTTGTCATTGAAAGAAAACAAAAAAAAAAAATTATAATAACAAAATGCATAGTGCAAAATATAATAAAAAAACAAAATTAATTGGAGCAGCTCAATACCAAGCCTTTTTGTCCTCAATGTAATCTTTTGTTGTATAAAACGCTTTCTGGCACAACTTACGTTTAATGAAAGATTTAAATTTATTAAGACTCAGATCTTGTACGTGGCTTGGAAGCTTATAATAAAAGCGTACACATTGATATCTAAACGAGCCACCTATCTTCTTGAGCCTTGTTGTAGGTACTACATATTTGTGTTTGTTCCTAGTATTTATGTTATGGATATCACTGTATTTTTTAAACAATTTTATATTTTTATGGGCATATAAAAGATTTTCATAAATATACTGAGAAGGCACAGTCATTACATTAATCTCCTTAAATTTCTCTCTGAGAGAGTGTCTCGGGCTTAATTTATAAATTGATCGAACAGCTCTTTTCTGCAAAACAAAGATAGTCTGGATCATCATCATCATCATCATCATCAGCCTATAGCAGTCCACTGCTGGACATAGGCCTCTCCAATTGCACGCCATTTGCTTCGATTTTCGGCTACTCTTAGCCAGCTGCTACCAGCCACCCCGCGAAGATCGTCACTCCACCTAGCCTGAGGGCGTCCCACCTTACGTTTACCGATTCGCGGTCTCCACTCAAGAACACGTCTACCCCAACGGTCATCGGTTCTACGACTTATATGGCCGGCCCATTGCCACTTCAGCTTACTTATTCTGTGAGCTATGTCGACAACTTTGGTTCTCTGCCGGATCACCTCGTTTCGGATTCGATCCCTGGGAGAGACTCCGAGCATAGCCCTTTCCATTGCTCGCTGAGCAACTTTGAACCGATGAACCAGCCGTATTGTGAGTGTCCACGTCTCGGCGCCGTAGGTCATAACAGGTAGGACGCACTGGTTGAAGACTTTGGTCTTCAGGCTCTGTGGGATACGTGACGAGAAGACTCGACGAAGTTTCCCAAACGCCGCCCAGCCCAGCTGTATTCTTCTATTAGCCTCCTTATCAAAGTTGTTCTTACCAAACTGCAGAGTTTGCCCGAGGTAAACGTATTCTCGAACAACTTTGAGAGCACCGCCATTGACCACAATGGGTCCCGGAGTGACGTGTGAATTGAACATAACCTGGGTTTTGTCCAAGTTCATCCGGAGTCCGATGCGTGCAGAAGAACCAGCTAAGCCGTTCAGCATCAGTTGCAAGTCATGCAGTGACTCTGCTATTACGACGATGTCATCCGCAAATCGCAGGTGTGAGATGTACTTGCCGTTTATATTAATGCCGCGTCCTTCCAAGTCCAGCGTCTTAAACATATCCTCCACCGCGTTGCTAAACAATTTCGGGGAAATAACGTCCCCTTGTCTAACCCCTCGACGCAGTGAGATATGCTTAGTTTGCCGGTCCTGACTTTGGACGGTCATTGTGGCGTTTGCATAAAGACATCTCAGCACTTGGATGTATCGCCAGTCCACTTGGCACCGCTGCATAGACTCCAAAACAGACCAGGTTTCGATAGAGTCAAAAGCCTTCTCATAGTCCACAAAAGCAAAACACAGGGGCCGATTATATTCTTCGGACTTCTGTATAATTTGCCGCACTGTGTGGATGTGGTCTATGGTGCTGTATCCACCTCGGAACCCGGCCTGCTCCGGTGGTTGAAACTCGTCGAATCTTCGCGCTAGACGATTCGTGACGACTCTCGAGAACAACTTATATACGTGGCTAAGAAGCGAAATGGGTCTATAATTCTTCAAAAGGGTCTTGTCACCCTTTTTGAAGAACAGAATGACCACGCTCCTTTGCCACGCTTCTGGAGTTCTCCCAGAGAACAGGACAGAATTGAAGAGCTCCCCAAGCTCCTTCAGTACCGGTCGTCCTCCCGCTTTCAGTAGCTCGGTAGTTATCCCGTCCTCACCCGGGGCTTTTCCATTTTTAAGCTGTTTGAGAGCCGCCTCGATTTCGTCTTGGCTTATTTCAGGCAGGTCTTCTGTGAAATGGCGTGTTAAGGTGGCTCTAGAATCCTCATTTTCGGGATCAGGCCGAGATGCATGCGTTGCGTACAATTGGCCGTAGAAGTTTTCAACTTCCGAAAGAATCTCCGGCTTCGAAACGACGATATTCCCATTAGATGTAGTCAACTTCGTCAGATGGCTCCTCCCAAGTGACTGGACAAACACTTTCGACCCCCGGTTTTGCTCAATCGCTTTCTCTATAGAGAGCGTGTTGGCTCGTCGGAGGTCGTGTCGTACCATTTTCCTTATATGTTTATTGAGTGCCCGCTGTTCTGACGAAGTGACCGGTGGATTTTCACGTCGCTCCACCATAAGCTTCAGAGTTCCCTCCGAAAGTTTGGACTTCCTGCCCGTACGCCGCATCTTACAAAATCTCGCACCTTCCTCCCTGAGGATTTCCACCATTTGGTCGAGCGCCTGGTCAACGCTATTTGCGGTTTCCACGGCAGCAAAACGGTTCTCCAGGTCTGACTGGAAGGCTTCAGATCCCAACATTGTTTGGAGCATATTGGGACGGAGCCTAGACTTCATCAAACGAGTTCTCTCAAGCTTGCAATTGATATTCAGGGAGCCTCGAACAAGTCTGTGATCGCTGCCGGTATTAAACCTGTTGATCACTGAGACATCCCTGAATATGTGCTTTTTATCTGTTATGATGAAGTCTATCTCATTTTTAGTCACGTTGTCGGGGCTTCGCCATGTCCACTTCCTTTGTGGCTGTTTCTTAAAGAAGGAATTCATTACGAAAAGACCCTCTCTTTCTAGGAAGTTGACAAGCATTTGCCCCCTATGATTCCTGCTACCAAACCCGTAGGATCCTACTACCGAATCACTGCAATTCTGTACTCCCACTTTGGCGTTAAAATCCCCCATGAGAACGCTGTAGTGGGTCTTATTGGTGGAATGCAAGGCCTTGGAAATGTCCTCAAACATTTCCTCCACTTCGTCGTCCGAGTGTGCCGAGGTCGGTGCGTAAACCTGTACAACCTTGAGGCTATACCTCTCGGTTAGCTTAATTATGAGGTACGCTACCCGGTTCGAGACACTGGAAACCTCCACAACGTTGTCACAGATGGACTTGTTTACCAGGAACCCGACGCCACCCTGGGATAGTTGGTCTCCCTCTCGGAAATACATAAGGTGGCCTGATTTGAGTGTTATTGTATCCTCCCCCTCTCTTCGGACTTCACTCAGCCCTAGAACGTGCCACCTTATACTCTCGAGTTCTTCCTCAAGCTGCACGAGGTGTTCATCAAGCCGTAACGTGCGTCCATTATACGTCGCCAAGGTCAGTTGGGTTCGGCGGCCGTCCGTAACCCGGTGATTCTTCGCACCTGCCAGTCTGGATGTCGGCGGCATTTCCCCACAACAGAATACCGTACGACATTACACTATGAAAATAGCTAAAGTATACTAAACGGGCTGTCTCTCAATAGATTAAATAGAAAATTAAGTATCTGTAAGTTAAATAATTTTAGCTGTAAAAAAATATTCTGGAATATTTACTTAGCATCTCTTACGGAGAGACAGAAGAGCTCCTGGATAAACCGAAATAATAGTTTTTGCTGTGTCTTTAATTTATTTTAAGTTATAAATATAAAAGTTATACTAATTGTTAATTTATTATTATTATAAGTTTTAAGCACTTTCTAGCCCGAAACACAGGTTCAACCTAGTTCAGGAAAATAAGCAACTGTGTTCTTATATATTTTAAAGATATTTTATTGTAAACTGTGCCTTATGTTATAAATAAACGAAATTATATTATTATTATATTCAAGAAGAGTGCTTACTGAAGAACTATAGGCCCATCTTACTTCTTAGTCATGTCTACAAGCTGTTTTCAAGAGTCATCACGAATCGTCTCGCGCGCAGGTTTGACGATTGCCGGCCTCCCGAACAAGCCGGATTCCGTAAAGGCTTCAGCATCATAGACCACATACATTCGCTGCAGCAGGTTATACAGAAGACCGAAGAGTACAACTTGTCTCTCTGTTTAGCGTTTGTGGACTACGAGAAAGCCTTCGATTCGATCGAGACTTGGGCTGTACTGCAGTATTTCCAACGAACGGTGCCAAATTGACTACCAGTACATCGAGTTGTTGAAGTGTTTATACAAAAACGCCATCATGTCAGTTCGACTTCAGGATCAGACCTCGGAACCCGTACATTTGCAGCGACATGTGAGACAGGGAGACGTCATATCTCCGAAGCTGTTTACAGCTGCACTGGAGGACGTCTTGAAGGTTCTGGACTGGAGAGGGCTAGGCATCAACGTCAATGGCGAGTACATCACTCACCTTCGGTTTGCCGACGATATAGATTGTGGTTATGGCTGAGACCATGGAGTACCTCGGTACAATGCTCAATGACCTCAGTAGAGCTTCCGAAAGAGTGGGTCTTAGGATGAACATGGACAAAACCAAGGTGATGTTGAATGCCCATGTTACACCCACTCCTATTAAGGTCGGAGACTACACTTGAAGTTGTGAGCGACTTTGTCTACCTGGGACAAACGATCCAGTTGGGTAGGGCCAACTTCGAGAAAGAGGTCAGCCATCGAATCCGACTTGGCTGGGCAGCGTTCGGGCAGTTGCGCGGTATCTTCTCGTCCAATTTACCACAGTGTCTCAAGACGAAATTCTATGACCAGTGTGTTTTGCCAGTGATGACATATTTATTTATTTATTTTATAACAATTACTTGCTGTACTTACAGTTTGCACCACAGCGTACAGCAAGCCACCACTACATATAATAACACTTATAAACTAAAAAACTTAATACATACATTTAACATAGTTTTGCCATTCAGCATAAATATATCGACGCCAGGTTCCTGAGCAATTAGGCCGTTCAGCAAATTGAGCGCCTGGGCTGTAGAAGCATGACGAGCTGTCAGGGTACGTGAGGGCGGAGCCGCGAAAAGGCAGCGCGGGGCACAAGCACGCGACGCCCGCATTCGTTCCGGAGCGAATAGTGAACAGCGATATGGCTCTGAGACGTGATCACTTACAATGGGCCTCATCAGAAAGCTTACAGTCACCCAAAGGGCAATGGAGAGGGCTATGCTCGAAGTTTCCTTGCGTGATCGAATCAGAAATGGAGAGATCCGCAAGAGAACCAGGGTTACCGACATAGCCCGAAGAATTGCCAAACTTAAGTGGCAGTGGGCAGGGCACATTGCTCGCAGAACGGATGGCCGATGGGGCAGAAAGGTTCTGGAGTGGCGACCGCGAACCGGAAGACGTCCCAATGTGCAACGTGGAAGGCCTCCCACCAGGTGGACCGATGACCTGGTGAAGGTTGCAGGGATACGCTGGTTGCGAGACGCACGGGACCGGTCAAACCGGGAACCGGATCCGGCGACGCTTGGGGAAAGCCAATATCCAGCAGTGTACGTCTTTCGGCTGAGATGATGATGATGATTATTATATTATTATATTTAATTGTATTCCAAATGTGGTACAAAATGAAATATCGCTATCAATAGACAACTTGAAAAAACAAGTAAAGGTATCTGATCAACCTATTCCAAAACTGTACAATGATACTTTAACTAAATAGTAGTAGTAGTAGGGACTCCCTTACCCGCACTTAGACTCCCATTTGGTCCGTTGTGCATGGGGTTGGGTTTAACTAAATATAAAAATCAAGTAAAATTTAGAAATTTTAAAAACCCCCGACACATTTTTCATTTCATGGTAAATAATTTATCTAGTACTAGCTGACCCTCGAGGATTCGTCAACTGGCTACCTATCTACTTAGCCTGCCTATCCTGCCCCTACCCTGCTTACCCTGCCTACCCTGCCTAACCTGGCTACCATGCCTACCTTGCCTATCCTGGATACCCTGGCTACCCTGCCTACCCTGCCTACCCTACCAACAAATTTTTATCTATCATCAATAGTTTTCTCAGCGCAAGCCAAATAATGTATTTTACAGGCAACATTTTGCTACCTTGGGTTACCTTATTGCAATTTCCTCTAGTTTTTTATTTTTTATCTCTATTTTTTTTAAAATTATATTATAGCCTATGACACTCAAGAACAATGTAGCTTTCTACTGGTGAAAGAACACTTAACTAGTAATATGTTAAACTATCTAAAATCAATAAAATATTTATTTGACTACGCTAGTAAGAAACACTCGTTCTCGAAGTTGAAGGCCTCCTCTAGAGACTTCTATGTTTCCCTGTTTTTCGCTGTCTCCATCCAGTTTACGCAAGCCACTTTTATAATGTCGTCAGGTGGGCAGCTGGTCTACCTCTCTTCCTAATGCCAGGTGGCCTTTTCCAGGATGTGATTCTGCATGTCCAACGGTTGTCTGTCAATCTGGCTATGTGACCACCCCAGCGCCATTTGAGTTTTTTACAGCGGTATGGGGCATCCGTAACCTTTGCCTTTCCTTATATTCTCATGTGCGATTTTTTGAATTTTTCTTATTTTCAATAAACTTCTCTCCATACCTCTTTGACATGATCTGATTTTGGATTTAATTTGATATGTAAGCTTCCAAGTTTGGCTAGCATAGGCTTTGTTGTTTAAAATAAGTTCTCATAGCTTATGTACCGCATCACTTCTGTTTGTTTCTCTATCATCTATTTTACTGTAGCACTTTTCTGTTGCACAACCAATCTTATTACAACGTGTGCACTTCGCAGCGGCTTAGTGCTGTACGCAAAATGAGATTCCATTTCCTTATAATAATTGTAACACCCGGGAATGTATGACATCGGTCCGGACCAAGGTGGCTGTATTCCCTACTATTGAATAAATAATACCTGATTGGAAATGTGTCAACATACACAATTCCAAAAAGAAAGAGTGGCACAGGTTTTTTTTTCTGTTATGCTTTGAAGTGCCTACTATGTATTTAGCTTTGACAAATAAGACGTTATTTTTCATAGCAGTTTACCTCCATAGATTCTTTACGTTGGTTCTCTGCTAATCATTTTACAAGGTCTAGCCGTAGTTTAGTTCGCACGGAAACGCGTTCATAACTTCTCTTGCCATTCTTGCCAAATAAATAGAATAGTACCTACTTAACCTTCTGTGCCACGACTTGGCCAAACCTTGTAATTCTTGGATATCAAAATTAATGGTGGTTCTTCCATCCCAACTATATACCGAAGCGCGCTCATTCAACTTAAGTAACCAAGCGTCCATCCGATGGTTTATGGACGAAGAGTTCCACAATATATTTTACTAGAGGACGCCTCGCGGTTTCACCCGCGTAGTTCCCGTTCCCGTGGGAATACAGGGATAAAAAGTAGCATATGTCACCCGGGGATAGAGTAGCTTCCCAACGGTGAAAGAATTTTTGAAATCGGTCCAGTAGTTTTGGAGCCTATTCGGTACAAACAAACAAACAATAAAACAAGCAAAAAAATCTTTCCTCTTTATAATGTTGGTATAGATGATATATTGCTCATTTGAAGAAACATATAAGCTATTTTTAAATTTTACAAGAGGGTGATATAAGGTGTTTGTTCATTTTTCTATAGTGATTTTGGTGCGCTTTGGTTCACAGGTGGCAAAGCAAAACCGTTCCTACAGTTCTCAATGCTATCAAATAAAAAGAAGGACTACGTGACCTGTCATTCCGTGCTTCGCGGTCAACCTGCCGCAGTCCACGCCTCGCTTTTGCTCTTCACGTGGCTCGGTGTCTGGCCTTCACACCGACGGACGTGGAGATGCTGCGATGAGGGCTGACCACTCGTGGCTCATTGCCACGTCGCGACGCGTTGCGCAGGTCTTCGGCGGCGCGAGCACAGTCGTCTCGGCGACGCGCTGGCGTTGAGTTGCTGCGGCGAAGCCTGGCCGCCCGTAGCTCATTGCCACGACAAGACACGTTGTGCAGGTCTTCGGCGGCGCGTGTACAGTCATCTCGGCAATGCGTGTGCGCTGAGCTGCTGCGGCGAAGCCTGGCCGCCCGTAGCTCATTGCCACGACAAGACACGTTGTGCAGGTCTTCGGCGGCGCGTGTACAGTCATCTCGGCAATGCGTGTGCGCTGAGCTGCTGCGGCGAAGCCTGGCCGCCCGTAGCTCATTGCCACGACAAGACACGTTGTGCAGGTCTTCGGCGGCGCGTGTACAGTCATCTCGGCGACGCGCGTGCGTTGAGCTGCTGCGGCTAAGCCTGGCCGCCCGTAGCTCGTTGCCACGACAAGACACGTTGTGCAGGTCTTCGGCGGCGCGTGCACAGTCATCCCGGCGAAGCGCTGACGTTGAGCTGCTGCGGCGATGCCTTTCCACCCGTAGGTCGTTGCCACAATGCGACGTATTGCGCAAATCTTGACGCGGCGCGCACACGGTAACGAACGCTCTCGTTGTACTTCCTACTGCAGCCTCTTAAGCTGCTCAAGGCCCGTCTCAATGTCCACTTCTGGGCTTCAACTTCGCAGCCGACTTCGGCTCTGCGTGGTAGCGAGTGGGCCGTGACCCGGCAATTTTGAAATTTTCACATATTATGTATTTCTGATGCCGCTATAACAACAAATACTAAATGCAGAATAAAATAAATATTTAGGTGGGGCGCCCAAACAACAAACGTGTTTTTTGGTGTATTTTGTGATAATGTTACGGAACCCTTCGTGCGCGAGTCCGACTCGCACTTGGCCGGTTTTTTAACCAAGCGTTTCAGGCGACGACCATTGACACCGATTGCCCGCAAGACACCTTCTTCGTCCTCGCTAGAGCCCCTTAACAACCGCCCGAGTGTTAACCATTAAAATTATCGCCTTCTTCGCAGACCTTTGGAATTATTAAGACATATAGGTATTTATATAAAACAAAAACCCTAACAAATAACCAAACTGTAACAATTAGATAATTCTTTTTTATATATAACAAGCCATTATTAGTTAAAAAGAACCAAAACCTAACAATCGTCCGTCCTGACATCGTGTGGATCCCTGCACACGACTCCAGGTGGAAACCTAACAATCGGGATCCTGGCTAGTCGTTCGAGCTTATTAATTAATCAATAATAATTTATTTGGCATAAAAAACAAATTCACAAAAACAAATGGTCATGATACTGAACCATTAATTTAATAACTTTTACAAACAAACAGAGTAGTGTCAAATTCATTGAATTAAATACTTTAAGTGATTTGAATTTTAATTTAAAGTTAAAAATAATGATATTGATTCTTCTGTCAATTCGTAAAGGTAGATTGTTATGGAGAAGAATGGACAAGAAACTGCACACTTACTCTTTACAAAAAAGTATTTCACAATATTTTGAGGATAATGCACCTCGAGCTTATTACAGTATCATTTTCTTCTCATACAGAGACGGCACGAGTATTGATACCACTCTTGCTTGAGGCGGTTTGGCGTTTTCTAACTTATATTAACTGTAAGTCCAGGTTTTCATACCGATGTCAAGATAAAATTATAAAGTATTAGGAACTGAATGACTGAATGCAACTTCAGTCAGTCAGTTGCAGCACTTTTCTGGAATTGAAATCACGACGTTCCAGCTCGAGATACTCTTAACCACTGGGCCACCACGAATAATAAAGTAATCTCTTTACCTAGTCAACCTAATTTATGCATAACAAATTTAAAAATATTAAATGTTCTTGATATACAATCAAACTGTCAATTCCTATGGTATTGCAATTTTGACCATCGTGTTCATTGCAGTAGATCATAAAGAGAATAAACACTAGAAACAATAGATAACGCGATAAAGTGTTATGTTTTTACATAATTGTTTGCTTTTAGAACAAATCACAGAAACATATTTTATTACAAAAGATATAAGAACTATTTCTATAATATTAAACAAAAAAAAAACGTCATATTATGAAATGTCAAGTAGATATTAACCTATGTCATGTCTTTTAGTAAAGCAAGATGGGTAAAATAATCGCCACCATCTTACTAAATTAATACCAAGTTTATATTACAGCTACTTATATAAGAACGTGAGCAGTAAAATACGCTAATGGACCAGGTAACATACGAGCCAACAGTGCAGTTGATAGTCGCACTGTTGAGTTCGATTTAAGATCTACATATAAAAAAAAATGGTCAACTGTCAACACGCGTAGGTGCGCTGTTGGAGAAAAAAGTGACTTTTGTGTGTTCTACCGCGAGTTCGTGCCTAAAACATTTTGAAAGTGAACTGTTAACTGTGATAACTGTGAACTATTGTTTGTAGGTTAAAACAATAAGTGATTCGTGTAAAAACTGTGATTGAAACACTATAGTGACAGTCTAAGTTTCAAAGTTTTTTTTCCACCCACCCTCAATATTTTTATTTTTTATTCTTCGTTTAATAATGTCATCTGACACTTGGAAAAGAAGTGTTGCCATATTAAAATACATTTCCTGTCAACATGAATACGAACGCACCCAATAAAGTTCTTACCCTACAATTATTTCATCCTGGCCTGTTCAACAGACCCAAATCTTCATCTCAGTCTGAAACGAACAATGGAAGCCTGATATTGAATAACAGCTGAAAATCTGCCACTGAATCCCAACAAGGCGACACGAGTGTAATGTCAGCCGCCCATGATCCCACGCCAGCGCCACCTGCCTGCCAGCGAGTGCCAGCATCAAAGCGCAAGCGGATTACAGATTCCCCTCCTAGTGTAATCACCCAACTGCAAATAGGTTTGGTGATCTACCCCTTGATTCAGAAGAAGACTTTACTTCAGTGACTAAACCAAAGCAGTCAAAACCACCGCCAATAGTTCTCTATGGGATCGAAGACGTCAATGAACTCACAACGCTCCTACTTACTGTAACGGGCAAAACCACTTTCAGCTCAAAATTGTAAACAAAAATCTTCTACGCATTCACGTTAGTTGCCCAGAAGAATACAAAAAAGTAATAGGTGTGGTAAGAGCAAAAGGCCTTATTGGCCACACCTTTACCCCAAAAACACAAAAAGCTATAGGGTTGTTGTAAAAAACTTGCATTATACGACCCCTCACAGCGCAATCATTGAGGAAATAGAAGCTACTGGGAATAGAGTGATAGGCGAAATAGTTAATGCCCGTGGGGCTGAAAAGAAACCTACGTCAACCTTCTTTATTAATATTGAACCTGGACCCAATAACAAAGCAGTCAAAGATATAAAACATATATACTATCAGCAAGTAAAAATAGAGGATCCCCGGAAATCCAAGACTGTCATCCAGTGCCAAAGATGCCAGCAATATGGACATTCAAAGAATAACTGCATGAGGCCATTTAAATGCGTTAAATGTTCTGAAGGCCATAAAACAGCCGACTGCCCAAAAGTAGACCGTAATACTCCAGCAAAATGTGCTCTCTGTCTGGGAAGCCCTCCTGCCAATTATAAGGGATGCGAGGTATACAGAGAAATCTTAGCCCGAAAACAGACCATCAAGCGTGAAGCACCTACAAAACAACAGCTAGAAAAAAAAAAACCAGAAACCAATGAAGGATTTTTACTCAACTAACAAAAAAACAAACGAGTTTCAGGTGATAAAAAACGCAACAGTCAACAATAGGACTTACAAGGAAGTTCTACAGAATGAAACCCGTCAACCAGACGTGGAACCAACACAAGTGGTCCAAGAACTACTTATCAAAAACTCTGAATAAATTTATATGCTAGTACAACAAATAAGTACTCTTATGGGTCTTATGACAAAGCTCATAGAAAAGCTCTTAAAATGACTAATCTATGTATAGGGACATGGAACATTAACGGCCTTGCGCCTAACAAAAGCGAAGTGGATTTACTCCTGAAGTGCCACAACATCGACATACTGTTAATATCAGAAACCCACTTTACCAGTAGAAGTGCAATTACGATACCTGGATATAACATTTATACAACTGACCACCCCGACGGCACTGCCCATGGAGGTACTGCTGTTATTATTAAGACTTCAGTGAAACACCACCAGCTTGCCAGCTATCAAACAGAGCATATTCAAGCGACCACGTTAAGCGTGGAAGACAAATATGGAAAATTCAACATCTCATCAATTTACTGTCCACCAAAGCACAAAACCAAAGAACACCAATTCTCACATTATATTGCCACGCTCGGGCAAAGATTTATAGCTGGAGGTGACTGGAACGCTAAGCACACATTTTGGGGATCAAGACTGGTTACCACAAGATGAAGAGAGCTTAAAAAATGTGTGGACAAACACTCTCTACGCACCATGTCTACAGCCGAACCGAAACATTGGCCAAGTGATCCAAGTAGACTACCATACCTGATAGACTTTTTTGTAACAGCAGGATTCTCTAGGTTATATTTCAAGGTAGAATCGTGCCTAGATGGCTCTTCAAACCACATTCCGGTTTTACTTAGTGTTAGTACCACTGTCCTGCATCATGAAACCAATCCGAAATTGTACAACAAGTTCACTGACTGGGATTCTTTTAAAGAATATAGAATATATAATACAGGACAAATTAGATCTGAAAATGCGCTTAAGAACTAAAGAGGACATTGAATCAGCAACTCAACACTTGACAAACACAATACAAAATACGTGCTGGCGATCAACTCGGGACATCTTGAAGTCACGTTCTCACCCTACTATTCCCGAGCAAAAAAGAATGAAGATCAAGGAAAAGCGACGATTGCTACGAGTCTGGCAGACGTCTAGGGCTCGAGAGGACAAGACTGCTCTGAACATGGCGATTGTAGACCTTAAGAACGCTATTGTCGATGCTGAGAATTCTACTATAAAAGCTCAATTGGAGTCTCTTTCAGCCACTAAAGCTACTAATTATTCTCTTTGGAGGGCTACCAGTTGCATGAATCGGCCCCAAAGTGCAAAAGCACCAATAAAATTGGATGATGGTCTATGGGCGAGAAAGCATCTGCTTTCTGCTTGCTAGCAGAAAGCAGATGCTTTGGCTACCCACTTAGAGAAAGTCTTCACACCGAACGAGGCAGAGCCCGGTTTTGACGACTCTAATATTGAAGTCATATTAAATCAACCCTACCAACTTGATCTACCTATTCGACCTATAACACCCAAGAAAGTACTTCAGCAGATAATTAAACTCAATGGCAAAAAAGCTGCAGGCTTTGGTCTTATCACTAAGGATGTGCTAATCCAACTACCGAGGAAAGGTATTGTTTTCCTAACGGCACTCTATAATAGTATACTCTAATACTAATATATACTACGAACCAAATATTTTCCAGAATTATGGAAAGTTTCTGAAATAGTGATGATCCATAAACATGACAAACCAGAGCATGCGGTATCGTCATATAGACCCATCAGTTTACTTCCCGTAACATCTAAGCTATTTGAAAAGTGTTAAACTTGCAACCCAAGGTCTTCAATAAAACTCTTTAAACCGTATAACACAGTGTAATAAAGTTTAACCCAATACAGAAAGTCATCACACCAAAAAACATTAAATTACTAAACTACTTATAATTTCGACGGTAACGAAACCATATCGAGATCTAACTCGACGCCAACGCCATCTAGTTAGAAAATAGGTATTAAATTTGCACAGTCGTACATACTAGAACTAAAAATACTTTAATGGAACATGATATGGTTTGACATTCCGCCCACCAAGGACATGCTCGAAAGAGTTGTCCTTTAAATTAAAGCCACCCACCATGAGGTCAAGGGAGCTATAAAATAATAAAGAAAACTAAATAAAATAATAATAACAAAACCATATCAATCACTGGTTGGCAATACACAGAGTTTACAAATTGGTCTCTTAAATACGGAACCATTACACTTTATAGTCACCACTCGTGTGAGTCCGTCCGAACCAGGATGCTTTTTTAAAATCCTACCCAGTAACCATTTACCTGGAGGTAGATTATCCTCCTTTACAAGGACAATGTCACCAATATTCGGCTCTATTTCCCTTTGCGACCATTTATACCGCTGTAGCATCGAAGTTAAAAATTCTCTAGACCATCGTCGCCAGAAATCTTGGGTCATTTTCTGTAAAAGTTGCCATCGCCTTAACGTGCCCACAGAGCTACGCTCGTAATTACGTTCCGGCACAAGAATCAAAGGTTCCCCGATTAAAAAATGACCGGGTGTAAGCGGCAGTGGATCATCAGGAGTTTGGGTAATATGAGAAACCGGTCTTGAGTTGAGGCAAGCCTCAATCTGCACAAGTAACGTAGCCATTTCCTCGTAGGTAAGAGTGGAATCACCAATGACGCGCTTCATGTGGAATTTTGTTGACTTGATGCCGGCCTCCCAAAGTCCACCAAAATTCGGGGCATGAGGAGGGATAAAATGCCACTTAACACCTTTACAACTGAGCCAACTCCTAATTTCGTTAGCGACCGCTGACTGTTCAGCAGCTACTAATATCTGCAGTTCCTTAGCTGCGCCTACAAAATTTTTGCCATTATCGCTCCAAATATCACTGCAATGGCCTCTTCTAGCGACAAATCTCTTGAAACCGGCTATAAAACTTTCAGAGGTAAGGTCGCTAATGGCCTCGATGTGCACTGCTCGAGTTACCATGCACACAAATAGGCAGATGTACCCCTTGTAAGCCTTATTGCCACGACCCTTAGATACCCTAATATTAATCGGGCCGGCAAAATCAACACCTGTATGCAAAAACGGCCTGGCTGGAGACACTCTACAGGTCGGCAATTGACCCATGAGTTGATTTTTAAACGTCGCTGAATGCCGGACACATACTACACACGTACGTACGTAAGCCTTTACTACATTTTTTGCAGATAGTATCCAATATCGTGTGCGCAAATAGTTTAACATTAATGTTGGACCTCCATGCAGAGTGGTTTTGTGTGCTTCGCTGACGAGCAGGGTAGCGAAGTGATGGCGCTGTGGAATTATAATAGGATGCCTCATGCTTACTGACAGTTGAGACTTTTCAATTCTTCCTCCTACTCTAAAAATTCCTTGCTCATCTAATATAGGACATAAAGGTCGTAATTTGCTCTTCTTACTTACACTTCCTGTCTTCTTAATGTTTTCTATGTCTTCCTTAAATTCTTGTTCTTGACATTTTTTTATACAGATTTCCAGAGCGGCTGTCAATTCTTCACTTCTTGTCAGGTAAGTTTCTTTATGTTGCTTAAATTTTAAGAATCGTCTACAATATGCCACTACTCTGATCAATTTTTGTAATGATGAATATTTTGTCCACAGCCAATTCTCTACATTTGTTGTCACATGTGCTTTAACACCTTTCGATGATCTTTCTTCGAGTTTAGTTGATATCGAATTTGGTTTGACGTAGTCAATTGGTTCTTTCTTTAACCACAACGGACCCTGCTTCCACAGAGATGACTGTGAAAGAGCTGAAGGTGTCATACCTCTTGACGCGATATCTGCAGGGTTGTGAGTAGATTTCACATGTCCCCATTGAGGATTATCTAAAAAACTCAGAATTTCAGACACCCTATTACCAACAAATGTTGTCCAGCGGCTGGGGTGATTACTGAGCCAAGCCAGAACAACAGTCGAATCTGTCCAACAGTGTATTCTGTCTTTAGGTATTACTAGTATCTCGGCTACCTCCACAATCAATTTGGCCAACAGAACAGCACCCATCAACTCAAGACGAGGAATTGACAGTTGCTTTATCGGAGCAACCTTAGTTTTTGCCGATATTAAATTAATTTTAATATTCCCGTCAGCGCCAATTATCCTCAAATAAATAACAGCTGCATACGCTACATTTGACGCATCACAAAAACCATGTAGTTCTACAACTACATCGTCTTCTCTTGATTCAACCCATCTTGGTACATGAAACTCAGGTAAGTTTAGTAATTCCTTTTGATATGTTTGCCATTCCTTTAATAAGTCTTCAGGTAATCGATCATCCCAATCGATCCCGGCAAGCCATATCTTTTGAATCATTATTTTCGCCGGTATAACACACGGCGCCACCCACCCTAAGGGATCGAACAGTCGTGATATATCTGATATTACTTTTCGTTTTGTTACAGATGCAGGTTGCGGAAAATTTATTGAATATCTGAAACTGTCAGATTCTCTATCCCAAGAAAGTCCTAGTATTTTCACTACCTCGTTTAGTTTCATCTCCACTATTCCTTCCTGGTTTGCACCTTCTCCCAATATTTCCCCTGCTAACTCCTTATTGTTTGTCATCCACTTCTGTAACGGAAACCCACCTTTTTCCAGTAGTTTTTCCAATTCCCTGTGAATCCTTTTTCCATCCTCTACCGTTTGACATCCTGACATATAATCATCTACATAAAATTCGCTTTTTAATGTTTCAGATACCAGCGGAAATTCAGCGCCCTCATCGTGTGCCAGCTGCTGCAACGACTTCACGGCCAGGTAAGGTGCGGATGCAGTGCCAAAGGTAACTCTAAGCAACTCATACTCTTTTATTTCAGCTTTAGGATCACTCCGCCAAAGTAGTCTCTGGAAGTGTGTGTCTTCAGGAGCGACTTTTATCTGCCGATACATTTTTACTATATCTGCACATAATACAATTGGATACGTACGCCATCTCATGATGATATGACGTAACTCTGGTTGTATGGTAGGACCTACCATCAACATGTCATTAAGAGATCCACCATTGGAACCTTTAGAAGAAGCGTCGAACACAACTCTGACCTTCGTAGAGGTCTTATCCTCGCGAACCACTGCGTGGTGAGGCAGATAGACTGCTTCTGACTGCTTAGTATCAGTTTCGGGACACACAATTTTCATGTGTCCAAGGTCAAGGTATTCTTGGATTACCTCGGTGTATTTTCTTTTGGTCTCATGATTTTTTTTGAAACGCTGTTCAAGATGATGAAATCGTTTCAGTGCAATTTCTTTGGTGTATCCGATTTTACTTCGTGGATCTGATTCGCGGAATGGAAGCTTGACTACGTATCGCCCGGTAGCGTCTCGTTGAGTAGTACGAGTGAAGAATTCTTCGCATAGCTGTTCTTCTTGGGTAAGTATCTTTTTCTTATTATTAACATCAGATTCGATCTCCCAAAACTTTTTGAGCATATCATTGTCACTGAGATGTGAATGCATACTAACTATAACCTTGTGACAATTTGCTGAATTGAGATCGCAATCTGTGGCTGTTAGACCAGACAAAATCCATCCCAGGGTTGTGTTTTGAGCAATTATGGGCCCTGGAGAGTGTTTGACTAAACCCTCTTTAAGAACTTGGCTGTAAACTTCTGCTCCAAACAAAACGTCGATTTTGTTTGGAGTGTGGTACTCTGGATCCGCCAGAGTTATATCTTCTAGTTGAGGCCAAGTTGGTATACATAGTTTAGTTGAGGGAAGCAACGTTGTAATTTTGCTTAACACATATGCTCGAACTTGAATAATTACATTTGGATCATGACGTGAATGAATGGTTACACAAACCATGAATCTAGAGGCCAAAGCGCCTTCGTCACCTCCTATGCCTGAGACCGTACTGTTATTTGGTATTTTCTTTAGTCCGAGCAATTGGACTGCTGACTCGGTTATGAAAGAGGCCTGGGATCCTTGATCCAATAACGCCCTCAGCAATTGTTTACGACCGTTCTGAGTCTGTGCTTCGACGAGAGCGGTCGCTAATAAAACTCGATTTGGCACAACCTTTGTAGAAAAGTGTGTTGCTATGGTGGAAGACTCTGATTCTTTTGCCGTACCGGAAGCAGTTTGCAGTGTGGACACTGCTGATTTGACAGCTACTGCCTCTACCGGATGGCTATTGGGTGACGATGATCTTGAAGATGCCTTGGGGTGTAATAATGAGTGGTGTCTACGCTTGCAAATGTGACATGAAGTTTTAGCACGACAATACTTAATTGAATGATTCGCGCCTAAACAATTGTAACACAAATTGTGAGTTCGGACAAAATCACTTCGAGTTTGGTAACTTTCTTTACTAAACTGTTTACAATTACTTATGTAATGATCCTGTTTACAGAATGGACATATAATTTGTACAGAGTTATTACTATTTGATTTGACTGCGTGAAAAACCTTTGGTTTACTATCTGTGGACTTCTGCTTTGACTTGGATGTGTCTAAATACTCCAACGAGCGAAACCTTGACTCTAAAAATATTTTAAATTCTTCAAAAGTTGGTAATTGTTCATCTGCACTAATTTTCAATTCCCATAACTTTCGCGATTCACTATCTAGCTTATTGCTTATTATATAAATGACTATAGCGTCCCATGATTTAACATCAATTCCGAGAGTACTTAAGCCGTGCAAACAGTCCACAGTGGTATCCAATAACTCCTTAACAGCAGTTGATGACTCTGTTACATTTGATTGATTTATCAATCTCTTCAACATAGAATTAGACAAATATCGTTTATTATTATAACGTTTATCTAATATTTGCCAACATTCCTGATAATTTGCGGCTGTCACAGGAGTGTGACGCAACAATTGTTCTGGTTCACCCGATAAATGCCCTTTTAAGTAATGCAGTTTTTGTACATCGTCAATTGAATCATTTTTGTGGATAAGTGATAAAAACAAATCACGAAATGAATTCCACTCAGTATACTTGCCAGAGAAAGTAGGAATAACAACCTTAGGTAATTTCACATTCGTATACGTATTTGACGAAGACTCTTTTTCTACAATTGCCTTTGTAGGTGTTAGTTGTTTAATAGACTCTTTTAACTCGGATTTATAAGTTATGTAAATATCTTCAGTATTATCATATGTCTCTGACGTAAAGTAATTATGTTTCAAATCTAGTTTTTCTACTATGTTCCTGTGCGTTTTTATGAAATTAGACCACAGTTGTTCTAATGCTTCTAACCTGGTTTCTAAATAAGACAATGTTATCCGTTCTTTAGGAGATTTTTTATAATTTATTCTACCTTTTTCAATATTTCTCTTGTTATCTAGTTGTAAGTTAATTAATGAATCCATGACTATAAACTGCTATCAAACTATTAAATTAATTCACAAACAAAACCAAGTTGCACAAGAACACAACAATTTTACAAGTGTAAAACTGATGAAATTATTCTAAGTCTATGACGAGAACAGAAAATTTTACAAGTGTTTTTAACTCAAAACTTTTTAGAAAATCGGGCGTAGGTTCCCCGTCGGTTCACTTTTTTCATAAATATTCTAAGTCCAAACTACATAAAAATTATTCTAAGTCTTGATTATTACGTTAAATTTAAAGTTCCAAATCTTGATAACTTCACTAATAAAATTGTACTCACGGTTTTTATTTTCTAAGTCCACAACACGTCACTCACTATTACTTCTTCGATGTTTGATGCTGACGCCCGCTAGGGGGCGCGCAGTACGCTCTCAGCTTTGGTGCTCAGCTAGTTGGGATGCCACTTCCACTTATTCTATATCCGGTTGTCCACACTCGGGACGTCCGGAAGTCCGCAGAACTTGCTGCGGTGGCGCCCTCTGCAGGCGACGTCCTCAGAAACACTCAGTCTCCGCGGTCGCGCCCTCTGCAGGCGACGCTAAAGCACTTCAGTGGCGATCCACCACTGCTTTCTGTGCTGATACACAAAAACTCGGTGCACAATATTACGCACTGACCCGGTTTCGAAGGACCATGTTAAACTTGCAACCCAAGGTCTTCAATAAAACTCTTTAAACCGTATAACACAGTGTAATAAAGTTTAACCCAATACAGAAAGTCAACACACCAAAAAACATTAAATTACTAAACTACTTATAATTTCGACGGTAACGAAACCATATCGAGATCTAACTCGACGCCAACGCCATCTAGTTAGAAAATAGGTATTAAATTTGCACAGTCGTACATACTAGAACTAAAAATACTTTAATGGAACATGATATGGTTTGACAAAAAGCTTTTGTTAAATAGAATGATGCCACAATTATTCCAAAGGTATGTCATACCTGACCACCAATTTGGCTTTCGGCAGAAACACGCTACGACAGAACAAGTCCACAGGATCTATGACAAAATTAGGATGTCTATGGAAGACAAAAAATACTGCTCGGCTGCATTTTTGGATATCCAACAAGCCTTTAATAGGGTTTGGCACCGCGGGTTACTCTATAAGATAAAAACGTCCTTACCCCACACCTACTACGAACTGTTGGAATCTTACCTCTCTGACAGAATTTTTCAAGACAAGGAAGGAGAGACCACCTCGAATTTCCATAAGATAACTGCAGGAGTGCCCCAGGGCTCGGTACTGGGACCAGTGTTGTACACCATATTCACAGCAGATCAGCCACATTCTCCGGACATTACGTCAGCAACATATGCAGATACAGCCGTTCTGGCTACCCACAAAGACCCTGAAATTGCTTCTCAAAAACTTCAGGGCAGTCTAGATGACATTGAGAAATGGCTAAAGACGTGGCGAATAAAAGCAAGTGCCTCAAAATCAACCCAGGTCACTTTCAGCTTAAGACAGGGAATATGCCGACCTGTAAAACTAGGCGAGCATGTACTACCACATAATAACTCGGTGAAGTACTTGGGAATGCACCTAGACCGCAGGCTTACATGGCGGAAACATATACAAGCCAAAAGAGACCAACTGAACATAAAGTACAGAAACCATACTGGCTCCTTGGAAGAAATTCTGTCCTGGACAACAATTTATTGGTATACAACACAATCTTAAAGCCAATTTGGACTTACGGTATCCAACTATGGGGTACTGCTTGTGTCTCGAACATCAATATGCTCCAAAGGTTCCAAAATGTTATCCTTAAAAACATCACAAATGCACCGTGGTTTATAAGAAACTGCGAGGTTCATGAATATCTCAACGTAAACACAGTGCACCAGGAGGCGAAAATCTGGGCAGAACGTTACAGAACGCGCTTGGAGATTCATCCAAATCCCTTGGCGAAGGATCTTACAAAGCCGGATCACAAAAGGCGGCTGAAAAGGTTGGCTGTAATGGACCTCGCAAAGTAGGACATCGTAACGTATGTCATCAATATAAAGAGGGAAATCTTGCTGGAGAAATCACTCTGCACCACAATATATTGCAACAATTCTGCTCATAGTTCTGGGACTGATTGCAGAAGAAAAAGGAAAAAAAAAAACAAAAAAAAATAGTAAAACATATAAGTGTCCATTCACTTAGTAGTATCTAAGACTTCACTTATACATAGAACTTACTAAAGTAGAATTAAGAAAATAGATTGTAATTAAATACTTTAAGGTTTATAGATAATAAAAAGGCATTAATATATATTTTTTTATATTAGCGGGACCCCAGGGTCCCGGACCATTGAAAAGCGTACCATGAGCCGAAACCAACTCGTAGAGGCCTTATTTGACATGTAGGATGAAAAGTGAAACCAACGCGCGATTATCCCTGTATTGAATTTATTGGGTTCTGAAAATGATTGTTGATAGAGTGGACTGTCCGTTCACTGCTGTCAATAACATGTGTTACCGTATCGTGTTGTTTACTAATACTTAGTTTTAATGCACATTGTTACCAACCCTATATGAGTATTAGCTCGAAATATAGTTTTTGAATTTGAATTATACCGCCAAAATAAAATTGGTATCATTTTTATTGGTGGCTCAGTTTTATAAAGATATGGGCAAATCTAGATTTTCGCGAAAACTTGAAAGTACCATAGTTTATCTTAAATTTAAACATTTTTAATTTTTTGGAATTTTTCCTTTGTTTGCGCTGTAAGACCTTATGTTTTGCCAAATTTCGTGATTCTAGGTCAACGGAAACTACCATATAGGTTTTCGACCCAAAACCTATAGGGTACTTCCAGTTGACCTAGAATTGTAAATTTTGGTTAAAAGCAAGGTCTTACAGCACAAGTAAAGGGAAAACTCGGAAAAATAAAAAAAGTTGAAAATTAAAGTAAAATTTGGTACTTACAAGTTTTCGCGAAAATCTAAATTTGCTTATATCTTTTTATTGTGTTGACTCAGGATCTTGATTTTGATACACCTAATAGGGACTATATACGTCAGTATCTGGTATAAATTTCATCTTGCTAGGTCTACCTGTTCCTGAGAAAATCGGTGGTGGCACACGGACAGACAGACAGACAGATGGACAGACGGACAGGAAAGTGATCTTATAAGGGTTCCTTCAAATTCAAGTTCCTTTTTTCCTTTTTTTACCTTTTGAGGTACGGAACCCTAATAAAATAAGATAAAAATTTAAATCAAATTAAAACAAACAGCGATAACAATAATAATCATTAAATAACATAGGTAGGTCGTAAGTCAAAATTGAAAGTGCTATGTGTATTGTGTACAGGTATATATATCAATATCAATGTCAAAATTTACTTATAGTCAAAGAATTCGTTTTTAGTGTAATACGATTTTAAAATAAGGTATTTTTGTAGACTGTTTTTAAATTTATGTTCGTATTCTGTGTCCTTAATTGAATTTGGAAGCTTATTATATATTTTCACGCAAATGGTCCTAAATGGTTAATAACATAGTTAATTTTGAGCTTGGTAAGGCTAATTAATTTTTGTTTTGGCGTCGAATACTGCGATGTTGCGGGCGAAGGTCCTTAGTGAGTGGGAACAGTGCCTGGTGTTTTCTTACGAATTTGCTAACTTCTAAATTTCTCTTCTTCTTCTATATTTTTTATGAAATCTGTTTCGCTTTTTTCGTTAGATTTTATTGTAGATTTTATTAAGATATTGAAATATATTTAAAATAGTCTTTTTTTTTTACTTTTATATTTTCTTTTATTTTCAACAATATTTGTACGCCTACACGGCAAAACATAGCGGACATTATAATTAACCTAAGATCTTTACGTAAATACCTATGTTTCACATATAAATATTCTGATTCTAAAATATAGATACCAGTTAGTGTAAGGACTTTGTATCTTACAAAGAATGGCTTGCAGCTTTCTGCGTTATCTATATTGGCAAGAATTCGTATACATTTCTTTTGTAAAATAAAAAAGTCTATCCTTGTCCACACCATTCCCCCACACCACGATTCCATAACCCAGCCAGGAGTATGCGTAGGCATAGTATGCTGTTAGAGCAGTTTTAAAATCGGTAGCTCTTTTAAGCTCCCCCAAGGCATATATAAAGCTGGCTAGTTTGTTTGCCAGTGTATCTATATGAGCTTTCCAGTTTATATTAGTATCAATAGTCAAACCCAACAGTTTAAACTCGTTTATGTATTGCAGCTTTATGTTATTGTATGAGTAATTTATATCTAAATTGCGTTTTTGGTATGATCTATATTGCATTAGCTTGGTTTTGTCAAAATATTATTCTAAGTTATGATCTTTTAGCCATGTTATTATTTTGGAGAGCTTATCATCCAGACTTAAGTTAAGGTTTTCTTTATTTGTATACGGAAAAAAAAACTTTTTGCAAAAAAATACTACCGACTTCCAAATACAAAACTACAAAGTGAAAAATAACTTAATTTTTTGAAGTCGGTGTCTTTCGTAGGTACCATTTTTTTGGGTTATGGACACCGACTTCAAAAAATTAAGTTATTTTTCACTTTGTAGTTTTGTATTTGGAAGTCGGTAGTATTTTTTTGCAAAAAGTTTTTTTTATTTTTCACTTTTTAGTTGTACGTACCTAATAAATAAATAAAATAAAAAAAAATGTTTATTTGACACAAAGGTAACACGTAACATGATAATGCTAACTCCCAAACTAGGCCTAAGCCTGTATTTTGGGAGCAAGATAAATAGCTAAAACAAATTAAATTAAATTTAACAGAATCAATGAAAATTAGTATAAAACTAAAACCAAATTAAATCAAGTAAAATCAAGTTACAATCAAAGAAAAATCAAATTTCAAAATCAAATAAAATAAAAATCAATTAAAATAAAAATCAATTAAAATAAAAATCAATTAAATCAATTGAATTAAATTAAAATGAACCATAATCAAATTAACATCTAAGATATATCAAATTAAAATCAAACTACAATTTATATCAGCTCGTAATCAAACTAAAGTCAGATTAAAATCAGGCCAAAATCAAATTAAGGATAAAATAATAAATCAAATGAAGATTAAGGTTAACTAAAGAATCAACATTAAATCAAATAAAACTCAAGAGGATAGAGAAAACAATAAACATACCTGGTTGTAGTTTTTGTGAGTGTAGTTTAGAGTTGAGATGAGTTGAGTGTAATGTGTGTAGTGTGGGTGAGTGAAGTTGGGTTCGCACCCTTTTCTCGTGTATTATGAGCCATGACAGTTGAAGTTGTAGTTATGTCGTGAAAGTAAATAACCCTTCTGTCTCCTGATAGTCCTGTGTTTGGAGCCAGTGTAACAATTTCTTTTTGGTCTCGAGTCGGGTCAGTCCAGCTAAGTTTAGTTCACTATTTGCAGTGTTATACAACTTGCAGCTTAAGGTGTTAAACTGACGTCTAGCAAATGAGGTTCTACAAGAGACTGCAGGGGAGACGGATTTCTTGCGACGTTTGTTTGGGTCTGGGAGAGGCAAACTTCGTTGTGTTCTTTGGATGGCTTTGATCACGTAGAGTTGCCGCACTGTAAGGACCCCACATTCAGCAAAAAGTTGTGATGTAGGATATCTGTACGGCTTTTTGTTTATGACCTTAAGTACTGCTCTCTGTGCTCTTTCTAGTCCGAGCAGATACGTCTTGGCAGCACCCCCCCATACGGTTATGCAGTATTGTATAATGGACTGACATAGGGCCAAGTAGACCAGTTTTAATTTTGCTGGTGTTGCAGATTCCCTTAAGTTTTTGAAAACAAAAATTAAACGCCTGGTCCTAGATATAACAGTGTCAATCTGCTTTTCCCATCTCAGTCCACTATCAATCTGCACTCCCAGGTATTTAAAAGTGCTCACCCGAGAGACAACCTGACAATTACAGCCTTGCTGGTTATCGCAGGTGTGTGCCTTTATGGAGTAATCAGGCGGGGGTTTAGTGGTCGGCCTAATAGCGAAAGGTAGGAAATTGGTCTTACTTAGGTTAAGTGTCAGTAAATTTTGTCTCAGTCAGGTCATTATCCTAGAAAGAGAATATTCGGCTCTTTCCTTGACTGATTGCCAGTTTGGTCCCCATACGAAAACTGCGGTGTCGTCTGCGTATGTGAAAATCCTTGTATTTGGGACATTCATTGTGCAGAGGTCATTTAGGTAGACTTGAAATAGGGGAGGACCCAAGATGCTCCCTTGAGGGACTCCAAATGAGATTTTGTATTCATCACTAAGGTAGTCCCCTATTTTGACACGTTGTTTCCGCTGAGTGAGATAGTCTTTGAATATATTGAGGGATAAGCCTCTCACTCCCACTCTTTCCAATTTAGCTAGGAGAATAGGAACAGAAACTGCGTCAAATGCTTTAGATAAATCTAGGAATATGCATAGGCATCTATTTCTTTCGTCTAGATTCTTTACAACAGCACCCGTCAAATCCAAGACGGCGTCATCGGTAGAAACTCCAGTGTCTACCATGATGTCTACCATGTACCGATGGCGCATGGCCGTACGCCTTGTAGTCCGACGATGGAAAGGGCTAGGCGGAATCAAATTGTGCAGTTCCGTCGCACACTCCCCGAAATGTAACCGATAAAAGACCGACAGACTGGCGACTCGGCGTCGATGTTCGAGGCTCTGGAGCTTTGATGCGACCAGTGCATCGTTGCCAATAAGCCTTTTGGCCCGTCTGTCAATCGACTCAAGTGCATCAAGCTGGTATTTGGCAGATCCATCCCAGAGGTGAGAGCAGTACTCCATGCATGACCGAACTTGTGCTTTATACAAGTTGAGCAGCTGTTCAGGCGTGAAGTACCGTCTCACCTTTGCAAGAATCCCCAACTTTTTTGCAGCTAACTGAGCTTTTGCCTCAATGTATGGACCGAAGTTGAGGGTAGATGTCACCGTAACACCAAGAAGTTCGAGGTGGTCCGATAACGGCACGGTTACACCACGGAAAGAAGGAGCCGGATGGAATTGGCTCTTTTTAGCGGAAAAAAGACACGCCTGGGTCTTAGCAGCATTGAAACTGACCAGATTGGCATCACCCCATTCGGAGACCGCCTTCAAGGACAGGTTCAAGCGTTCAACCATGGCCTCCCGGAGAGACCGAATCTGAGGCCCAGTAGCCCGTGCGCCGGACACGTATATCTCAGCAACAGTGCTGTCGTCTGCGTACCCAAAGGTTCCGGGTTTTAGCAGATCATTAATGTGCAGCAAGAATAATGTTGCCGAGAGCACTGACCCCTGAGGGACTCCGGCGTTGATATCTAACTGACCGGACGAGCAGCCGTCGATAACCACTCGGATGGATCGATCCCTCAGGAAGTCCGCAATCCAATCACACATACCACTAGGCAGACCGAAGGAAGGAACCTTACCAATGAGGCTTTCGTGCCAGACCCTGTCGAAAGCCTTCGAGATGTCGAGGGAGATGGCTAGCGCTTCCCCGTGGCTCTCGATGGCCTCACTCCAGATGTGAATGGCATACGCTAGAAGATCCCCAGTGGACTGAGGATGCCGTTCGCTTCTAGGTATGCCAGGAGCTCACCGTTGAGCACACGCTCCATACTCTTACAGAGGATGGACGTTATAGATATGGGTCTGTAGTTGACCGGGTCGGCACGACTGCCCTTCTTGGGCACGGGTTGAACATTGGCTTGCTTCCAAGCCTTCGGCACTTTTCCAGTCTCTATCGAAAGGCGATATAGGCGTGTCAAGATCGGAGACAATTCAGGTGCACAGGTTTTAAGGACAATTGCTGGTATCCCGTCGGGGCCACTCGCTTTGTTCACATCAAGGCTACGCAGCACCCTACGGACGTCCTTTTGATGGATGCGAATGTCCGACATACTCGTCACACATCCATCAGGAGATGGAGGAGGCTGCGCGCCATCAGAATTCAGATGCGAAGATTCCGCAAAAAGGGAGGCAAACAAGTTTGCCTTCTCCTCAGCGGAGTGGGCCAGTGACCCGTCAGGTTTCAGCAGTGGTGGTAGTGAGGGGCGACAAAAGTTTGATTCGATCGACTTAGCCAGGGACCAAAACGCTTTGCTACCCGCTGGGTATGAAGCAAGTTTGCGGCCGATTCTGCTAATGTGGTCAAACCGTGCTCTTCGCATCACCTTTTTGCAGGACTTGGCAGCTGTGTTCAAGGCTCTCTTCTTCTGACTCACGTCATTTGCCTTGCGCGTTCGAGCGTCGACCCATGCTTGGTAGGCCTTGTGTTTAACCGCGTTGGCGTGGTTACACTCGGCTCCAAACCATGGCCGGTCGATGATAGACATTGCTACGTCTGAGAATGGAATATAGTACTCCATCCCCCGACGCAACAGATCTGTCACAGCATCAGCGCACGACGATGGATCGTCCGAAGAGAAGCAAGTGGGCTGCCAAGGATAGCATGCGAAGAAAGATCGCATCCCATCCCAATCTGCTGACTTGTACCGCCATACCCGCCGGGTGCCTTTTGGGCTGGGATCGGGCGGGGAGTAGACGGACACAGACTTCACCAGACAGTGGTCGGAACTACCCAAAGGTGATGATATCGACACTGAGTATCGGTCTGGATCTGTTGTCAGCAGAAGGTCCAAGCAATTGGCTGTGTGCGAATCAACATCTGGCACCCTTGTTGCCCCCTGGACCAGCTGGGTGAGATTTAGCGCTAGATTTCTACTTCTTGCCATTTTTGTTAGAGTGAAAGGAGAGGAGAAGGAAGTGAGATGAGGTTCCACGCTACTAACCTACAGACACGCACTGAAAGGACACCATCATTGGGGCACTAGTCCGTTGACTGCGGGGATGCCCGAGCCCCCCCGGAGATGTCCATCGGGCCCTCCCATCTGGTCGCCAACCAGCACGATGGTGCATTCCGGGATTTTTCAACAGTTGGCGGGGCAGCCTTTCGTGTGTGGCTGGCACACTACTTGGGCCCCCAACTACCTGCGGTCGGCCAGCGGCGCACCGTGCCTCGGATCCCGCTACCCTCCGCAACTAGTCTCCCGATACGCCCAAAACAGCGCGAGTCAATCAGCATGCAGTGGAACAACTATCTCGACCCAACTCCTCTAGTGGCTACACCGAGCATCGTACCGGAACACGGCTAGGCCGCTTGGCGGTACGTCTTTGCCCGGTGGGTGGTCACAAGCCTTCGGCCGAAGCCTACCACCAGTTAGTGTCACCTGATTAGCACCACCCGGGGACCACGTGTAGGGTAACAACAATACGGGTAACTCTCCTACGGACGCGGGTGACTCAGCCCCCAAAAGGGGGCTATTCACTTTAAAATAGTGATGCAATAATGGACCTTTAACAAAAACAATCTGGTCGAAAGTATAGGGAAAAGGGACTCAAGAACCGAGATTCTCTATAAAAAACTAAGAAATCAGCACATGGTTACAATAAAAATAGAGAGACGAGCCCGAGCCCCGGCCGGCACTGTGATGAAGGAAAAAGGGGCTCGTAACGTAACGCAGGTAGCGTGGTTGCTGAGTCCAGGCAGGGAGCGAGTCAACGAGGTTGAGGGACACTTGATCTTAGGCAGAGAGAGAGATAGAACGGTCGGTTGGTGAGGAACGAAAGAAGACGCACGAGTCATGATACTAGAGTGTTAGAGATACTTAAGGTGTAGCTTTGGAATGAATAATCGAAAGTCGTGTCGTGGTAAAAAGTTTAATTATTCAGTTAATTATAATTTTGTCTAATCTCGTACTAATTACATGTGAGTGAGTGAAGAATGATTGTGGGTAAGTTTTAATCATTATATTACATAGGTAGGGACAAATAATTAATGTACATTTTGGTTCTAGCGTGGCGAGACCCTGTATTTATATCCTAGTCCACACCTGACAGAATATTTCAATAACATTTGGTTTAGGGAAGCGGTGAAGTCTTCTTTCACACTTTCATACCCTAATCCATCATTTATACACAAAACAATTACTCATCTGACTATGGACCTTTATTGAGCTTTAACTGACATTACATACATGGAAGGTGGAACCGCTAATATTCACTTCTGTATAAAATAGGCCAAATATGGCCGCTTTTAATTGGGAACGTAGGACAACCAAATGTTAGTTGTTAAAATATACTGTTTCCTTATAAGGTCTGACTGCGGGACTCACTGCATTGCACTTGATGTATGTACACTTATAAACTAAAGGGGGTAGTCATTGCCGAACATCACACACTGGGATATCATCATTTTAATGGATGTTAGAGTCGTATCACGTTAAATCGCACCAGGCTTTCGGGCCAATATCTGAATAAAAAATAATATTTAACGAGACACGATGGGTGCCTAGTGGAAAAACGCCGTTGTTGACGTCGCACAGCTGTCAATTTATCTAGAGCACTCTCGAAATGGGGCTGTTTAAAGAAGTGTGAAGTGACGACTTAATCCATTTCGACATATAGCAAGCAATTGTGGTGAACCTGCATCAGACTGAGTCCACGGTACGCTTGCTAGTTTTGTATTGTATTAGTAAAGGGTGTTTAGGTCGAGGGTGAGCTATTTATTAGTGCGCGTCCAGTAATTCTGGGAGCATGTCTCGCTCAATGGCAAAGTCACTTAGGCACAAACCGTCCTTGTCTTAGGATTGTGTGAGACATGTTTAAGTTTAGGGAAACATGTATTGCAAGGACCGTTGCAAAGCCTTCTCAAAGGATTTGTGTTCTAGGACCAGCATTACAAGTACGACGTACCTGCTGTACAGGTGGTCTCACGTCACTTAGTTGGGAAATCTAGACTATTGTCAATGAACTCATTAACGTAATTCAAATAAATGTATTTATCAAAGCAAGCGTAGCGTTCCTACCAATTCCCTTCCGTTAGGTAAATAATGCACTTTGCAATCCCTTTGTCTAATTAACTTCAAACATCACTATTGTTTTACTAATATCGTCCTTATGGCTAACAGACAGGTTTGTGTACTGGCAAGTTTGTTTCATCATTTCTTCTTACCAGTGATAACACTATGAGATGATGGTGGGGGGGGGGGGCTTTTGGGGCTGTCTGTAGGGGAGTTGATATAATCAACTCCAGTTACTTCCTGAGTTAAAACTCTCTGCCATATTAGTTACTTCTGTTTGTAAAAAACTCATGAATGCAAATTAATTATCCGCGACCACTATTCGGTCTTTGATTTAAATACTCTATACATTAGTGTAAAGAGTTTCTCACACAACCTTTAGTTAATTGAAAGAATTTAGTTTATATCCCCTTAGTTATATTTTATTCTTCTAAACCACTTCCAAGTTATAATCTTATAACTGTGAATTCCAAAACAAAACAAAACTATAATTTGGAATTCGTATACACGGTGGAGAGGCGACCAAGTCAGGAAGACGAACCTTACAAATTTGTGCGGCTGGTTGGGGCACAGATTCTACTTCTTCAGAAGTAGCCGACCTTTAACTCTAAGTCTAGGGCACTTTAGGAAAAACAAAATTTTTATCAGCCTAGGGTCATTTAGGAACAGTCACACTAGTTACAAAATAAAGAATCAAATTTAGTCAATAAGCTTGCTTCTGATATGTTAGCTTTATTGACATCAGTGTGCTATAAAGTATACTTTTTAATATTATTAGAGTTGTCTCTGGATCAGGTCAATTAATCTCGTAAGTTATTATCTCCGCCGGTACAGTGATACCGTCACATTTGCAGAGTTTCATTAGCTCCCGTACTGTGCATGTACAATGTACCTGAAACCCTTTTACAGGATTTGGCTCACCTCCTGGACTGCTGTTCATGCCCAACACGATGCTTTTTATTCTGAAATTGTGTGATTTCGAGTATAGGACATTAGATTAAGAATAACGAAACGGTTCTATACTCAAGTACGTTCAAAGTTCTGCCGATTAGTTTTTTAGAAAATTAGTTTTTTGGTCCTCCTGTAAAATTAGCGAGAGTGTACGTAATACGCTATATTTAACAATGTTAGTTACGCGGAATTGGACTATCAACGACGATTTGTCCCTTACACAACTCAAAATAACCTTACTGTAAGAGCTTATGGTCACCCCCCTGTGCGTCTCTCTGTCACCCATTCGACAGATACAATACTCAAAGTATGTGACAGTTTCTTTCATAAGTTCGATGTGCTCGATGTGTTTGTGATGACAATTCGTCACTCTAGCTATTTCATCGCTATTCCTAATAAGTCACATTCACTTTAACCACAGTATAAATATGGACAAACAGTACGGAAACTACCTACAAACGCTGGAAACGGCACACTCACACAAACATGCGCATCGACGAGACCTCTAAGCGGCTCGTACTACTGACTAACTACTACGAACGCTTCTTATCTTGTGCCGTTTCGAGTGTTTATAGGTAGTTTCCATACTGTGATATTTATACTGTGCTTTAACTTACGTCACTTTGTAATTGTACTCAGTTTCCCAATTCGTCTTAAGACGTATTTCGTCTCATGCCCAACTCATCTGACGCATATATGTTCTGGGTACAGTGAGGTACAAACTAATAAAGTACATAGGTACTCAATACGATAACCCGATTTACGAGGTACAAAAAAACCGGCCCAAGTTAGACTTTGCACATTTAGTGTACCAAACCGCAAAATTAAGTTGGTTGTAATAGGATAAATCAGGGAATTTGTAAGAAAAATCTGATTTGTCAATATATTGGTATTTGTTAGTAAAATATACCTACGTAATAATAAACATTATCACCATATTTGAAGTTCATAGGTCAATGGGAAATTAAATTAATTGTTTTGTAAAAAAAGCTGACTTTGGTGGCTTCTCATTCCTTTGTTTTTCAATATTTATGAAAACAAAAAGTACAGTCTTTTCGAAACAACAAATTTTTTTTTTGCCCACCCTTTTGCACCCGTTAAAACAAATTAAAAATAAATTTGACTTTTCGGGTACGGAACCTTAAAAAGAAGATTTCATATATTAACCACTGCACCAGAGTTTAGGATCTTTTGCTCCAGAGCATGGCGGAGTGGTCAAACACAAGGTGGTGGTCGCCATATTTCGTCCCTTTCCGTGATAACAAAAACAACAACAAGGGTGGGAGAACAGTGTTTCTTTCAGACAAAGTTCTCCGGGGGGGCGGTTAAGAGATCTGGGGGGGGGGGAGTAAATAAAGGAAACAAAGTAATATATAAAATCAATTCCAATTATTATTAATATTTTAACAAATAAAAGATGCTATAAGCTGAACCAAAATTGTCAAAGTAACATTGTAAAAAGCCACGAAGAATAATATTCTTCACAAAAATCTTATTTTTCGTGGCTTTTTTTTTGCGTACACTTAACGATAAGAACACAGCTATAATATTCAGTCTAAAAATTTCGCGTGAATACTATCTATAAACAGCTGTTTAGAGTGGGAGAGCCTTATGGGATAGCGTTAGAGGAAAAGGGATGGCGATAATCTCGAAGGTGTGTCGTTATTTCTAGGCGCTATTCTGGTTTCTGATTGGCTTCTTTAATATGTCATGCACTACTAAATTCCTGATTGGCTGATTGAGTGCCACTTCACGTCAATAAAGGATTACCAGCTCTAAAATGATACCAGGTTTAATGATTTGCCAAATTGTAGGGATATTCGTCGCGAATATACATAAATCTGATCAAGCGGCAACCTATTGCTATTGATTAAGTTCTAAAAGCCCCGGGGGGGGGGGGCATGCCGCCCCGGAGTAGTACCTGGAAGAAACACTGTAGGAGAACTTGACGGTCGGCTATCATCTGCGGGACCCTTGTCAACGTTCCCCAAGGAAATTGTGTTCTCTTCATTCTATTGTGTTTTTAAACGGTTTCACAAAAAGGAGAAGAATATCAATTCGACTGTTTTTTTACCCGACTGCCGAAGGAGGGTAATGTGTTTATCAGTCTATGTATATATGTTGTTCCTATGTGGCGTTCTAGAGACCAAACGCGTTGGCCGATTTTGATGATTCTTACGTCAATTGATTCGTCTTAACCCTGCGAGTGTCACTGGCTACATAAAAATAGGAAAAAAAAAGCCATTTTGTAGGGGATAAAAAAAAACCGGGGTTTTAAGAGGTGATTTCAAAAATATATAACACTTATATGTTTAAATGTACCAAACCAAACAAAAGTTGTAAATAAGAAAAGGTAGTAAAAAAAACAGCCAGCTCGCGAATACGTATCCTCCGACTGCACAGCATGGTTTTCTTCTTGTCTACGTCTTTTTAGTTCGCTTTTTAAGCAATCGGGTATTTTGTTTTTTTTATTAATTATTTTTTTATTTTAAAGCTGGCTGCTTGTCATGTGCTCTAAAGGGGTACACAGGTGTGAACAGTTCACCCTGGTATACTCTCATTCCACCGGTTTTGTTCAATTTTTTTTTTTTTAAGAAAAACGTTGTCCCACACTAGGAATAAAAAAAAAAAAAAAAAAAAAAAAAAAAATTTCATGTTATTAGGTAAATCTATTCTGGCATCACTTTGGGCATTATTGGTACCTAACCTATAGAACTGGTCCATTATGACTGTAACACAACTAAAAAGTGAAAAATAAAATCTTTTTTACAAAAAGTACAACTGGCACCCTAATATCTAACTACTCTAAATGAAAACAGGAACGCTGACTGCCGAAATTGAAGTTATTTTTCACTTTGTAGTGTTATGATTTGGAAGTCGGTTGTAATTTTTTTTGTAAAAAAACTGAATATTTGACGACGTATGTTTTTTATCTTTTGTTTTTATCTGTAAAAACAAATGTTTGTGTGAATTAATAAATAAATAATTAAAAGTAGGGACCGGTACGCCATTATGGATATGATTTACAACTTCCACGTGGCGCAATAACCATATTATATTGTAGCAGATTATTAATGCCACTTTATAATCTAACTAAAGCTATACCTTTTATATAAAGAACTATTATGAACAGGATAATTGTATGTATGTAAAGGGTAATCTCTTGAAGAACTAGCTCGCATAGGAGGTGGCGACATTTGGGGGCAGGCATGTATCCAACAGTGGACGTCCTTCGGCTGAATTGATGATGATGGTGGCATGTTTGATTACGAAAATTCTTTTTTGTTAGGAAAAAGTCAAAGTAAAGTCAAAGTCAAATACTAACTAAAAAAACTATCAGTGATACAGAAAAAACGCACCACTCTTTTGTGATAGCCCATAGGAGCGAATAGCCGCAGGAAAGGTAACCGCTTCATAAAACCTGCAGGAAATTTTTCGGAATGGCTGGAACTTTGGATAAGCATTTAAACTCTCCGCGAGACGCCGCGCAATAGTGCAAACTTCACTTACGTCATTACGTTAGAAATTGCCATATAATAACGAACACTGCTGTACTAAATACTACTGTGAAATCGACTGTACTATAGTATGAAGATGATTCATTGAAAGGAAAAGTCTTATTCAAGGAAAACGACGCTTTATGCTAATTTTTACATTTACTTCATACTAGCTGTGTCCGCGGCTCACTCAACTATCCTTTTTATGAAAGTACTTACGATTTTTTATCTAGGGTCATTCTATCGCGGAGAATCTTAACACTGCTGATAAGAATAACATAATCGTGTTAAGTTTATAAAATAACGTTCATTCTAAGACATTGACAAAACAACAGCAATGACACAGACGACAATGTCCACGGTATCTATGATATCAAAATATTATAAAATGAGTTTGTAACATTCGTCCGCCCTACAGGGGTTAACCCCCCATCTCACCAATTAGGCGTCGGGGTGGTCTAGTGGTTCGCTTGCTTCGGCGTGGTGCCATAGGTGTAAACGGCATGTTGACCACATTCTGTGGCAAGTGAGATGCGGATGCTTTGGGGGCAGCTTCTACTTGGGTTTCTGCTACTTGAGATGATATCGGCAATCCTGTAGCTTCCAGTACAGGAGTCGAGGACGCGACTGGAAGTATAAGATTACGAGAAGCGCTTCCAGTGCTTTCAGTGCTCATCTGATTCGGAGAGACGAGGTCGCATATGATCTGCGTGGTACCTAAGATTACGAGAAGCGCTTCCAGTGCTTTCAGTGCTTTCAGTGCTTCCAGGTACTGGGCACTCATCTGATTCGGAGAGACGAGGTCGCATATGATCTGCGTGGTACCTTCTTTCCACACCGATTGGAGTGTTAATGACGTACGAGTATCGATGCGTGCGCCGTGAAACCGTGGCTGGTTCCCATCGCGACTGATCCCTGGCTCGTACGTACACAGTATCACCTGGTCTGTAATTGGGCGTCTGGCTGTCGGAGTTAACATTCGCTTGTATTTGCTTGTATTGTAATAACCGTTTGGCACTTGGTCGAGCGTTGTCAAGCTCACAAATTAATTGCCGTCCAAACATCATCTGGGCCGGGGGCTTGCCAGTGGTGCTATGGGGTGTGATGCGATAGGCAAACAGGAAATGTTCTAGCCGTTTTTTGAGGCATTCTGTACTTGAGGCCATTCTGCTTTTGAAAGTTCTAACCGTCCGCTCTGCTAATCCATTTGTCCGTGGATGATACGGAGATGATTTGATGTGTTTAATTCCCTTATCTTTGCAGTAATTTTGGAACTCCTGAGAAGTAAATTGTGGGCCATTGTCTGAGACTAAAAACTGAGGAAGGCCGAAGGTGGTAAAAATTGTGTCCAGTTCATCACAGAGTTTGGCAGTCGTAATTTTTGCCATTGGCTTGATCTCGATCCATTTGGAAAATGCATCAGACAAAACCAACCAATACAAGTCTTTGAACGGTCCCGCGAAATCAACGTGAATTCTTTCCCAGGCTTGGTCTGGCATGGACCATGAGAAAATTGGCAAATCCGAGGTGTTAGGCCGGTTCTCCTGGCATTTGCGGCAAGTTTTTACGTGTGAGTCTATGTCTTCTTCAATAGTTGGCCACCATACATAGAATCTTGCTAGTGCTCTCATAGCTGATATTCCTGGGTGTCCACGATGTAGGTATTTTAGGGTCGCTTTTTTTAGAGTATCAGGAACAACCATGCGACCCTGCAACATGATAATCTTATTTTCAAGTGACAACTCACAGCGTTTGCGAGCGTATGGTTTTACATCGTTTGTATATTGATGTTCACTCCAACCCGTCTTAATAAACTGTGATATATGTTTCAGTGTGGCATCTTTTATTGTTTCATCTCGTATGACGTTTTCTAATAGGATGAGGTCACCAATCCTATCTGCCTGTAGGCGCGCTACAAGTCTGTGAACAGCTAGCTCAGGTTTGGAAGGTTGCTCTTCAGGGTTAGGTATCCTTGATAAGTAGTCCGCGATCATGTTGTTACAGCCTTTCGTGTACACGATGTCATAAGCGTAGCTTCCAATTATTAGAGCCCATCGTACTAAACGATTATTAGCGAGTTTTGGTAAATTTCGTTCAGGTCCCAAAATGTGAATGAGAGGCTTTTTTTTTTTTTTTTTTCTCTTTATTTATTTAAGGGTCTTTTACGCATAGCGTATGTCAGTCCCATCGTATCCTAAGACATTGTACTTTCACAACACGTGGGCCATGAATTTGAACAAATCTTTCGCATCATCGTCATTTGGTTGGGATAGAATAGTATGGAACATGCCTACATCAGTTCTGTTCAAATTCAGGGATCTTACTAAATTATTTCTACTGGACTCATATTGGACACATTCCATCAATAAATGTTGTAGGTCCTCGACAACTCCACATTCTTCACAATTGGGTGAAGCGATTTTCTTCATCATGAAGGCAAATTTTTTGCATGGAATGTGTCCAGATCTGAGTCTAAGAGCAGTAACAATAAGTTTTCTTCTAGCATCACTATTCATGAACCAGGGCACGCGAAGAGGTTCACACTGTATGGTTTTATACCATAAACCTTTCTCTAACGACCGTTTATTAAAATATTATTTCCAATAATCATAGCATATATTTTTAAATTTTGGTAAAATTTCTGAATAATCTAATATAATATTTATTTCTTTTCCATTCCTAGCTGCTAATTTCGCCAACGTGTCAGCCTCTTCGTTGCCCCGCAACCCGATATGCGATGGAACCCACTGCAACCTCAGTTGGATGCCTTTTATAGTAATTTCATCAATTTTAGATAAAATAACATAAGCTATCGATGCACCTCTGTGGCCAGAGGCGCATCGAGCTATATGTTGTAATGAACTTTTACTGTCTGTACAAATGACAACACTTTTATATTCGGAACGATTAATTATATAAGTCAAAGCCTCTGAGATTGCAATGAGTTCCAACGTCATAATGGATGTAGGTTCACTTATTTTAAAACAATTATCCTGAGTGCTTATATCTATATTAGGTATATAATATGCAGACCCATAACCTTCTACGCTCTTCGACCCATCTGTAAATATGTGAAACCAACCACTATACTTTGTATTTAACTCACTAATAACTTCATATTTTAATATGTTACTATCGTATGAACGTTTACATTTTTTTATTGATTCTAAATTTACTATAATTATTTCATTCACATTAATATTAGTTATCCATGTTCGTAAAGTATACATTAATAATGGACAGGATGAAGCTACCTGTAACTCTTTAACCTCATTCGCAACAGATACTAATAAAGGAATGTTTTTATTTTTCCAATAACAATTTTGTCGAAGAGCGTAGAGATTATCTAATAACTGACAATTTAAATTATTTTCCATAGACTTAGACTTTAGACAGAATTTATAAGCTAAATATTTCCTTCGTAAGTACAGCGGAACTACACCTAGCTCGCTTTCCATAACGTGAATCGGTGAAGTTTTGATAAAGCCTCCTATTATTCTCATAGCCTGATTTTGAATTTTATTTAATTTATCTAAATGGCATTTTGCGCTCGCATCATATAAATAACAGCTATAATCTATGCGACTTCTGATTAGTGCAATATATATACGTCTTAGGTGTCTAGGATGTAAACCCCAGGAAGCACCTGCCAAAACTTTAAGTAAATTAAGGCTCCTTTGCACCTTTTCAACAGTCATGTTAATGTGTTTACTCCAGCGCAAAGATCTGTCTAACCACACACCCAAATATTTATAATTGTCTACTATCTCTAAATTGTCCATATCTAATTTAAGTTCTATTTGTAATCTTCTAAAACCTCTGCTAAAAATACAAACCTTTGATTTATTGCCTGATAATTGTAACCCCATTTCATCCAGAATGAGACAAAATGCATTTAATGCTGTTTGAAATTCTATTTGACTTTCTCTTAGGTTTCTGGATGGGGAATATAATACAAAATCATCTGCATATTGACACATCGTTACATTTCTAATTTTCTCAAAACATTTAATTGTAATTACGTTAAATAGGACAGGCGAAATAGGGTCGCCTTGCGCTAAGCCACGATTTGTATATCTTATAAAGTACTTATTTTGATCGGTTTCATCTTTCATAATAAGGTGCCGTTCACTTAGAAAGTTCCACAAATACTGACAGAATTTTTGCCCAACCCCTATTTCGTCTAAGGTATTTATCAATACATCTATTATGACGTTATTATAGGCATTAGTGATGTCCAAAAAGCACGCTATAGTCGAAATTTTACGCGAAAAACCTAAGTAAATTTGGCTTACTAATTTGACTAGGCAGTCCTGACACGACTGTCCTCTCCTGAACCCAGAAGTGAACGGGGACAACAGTTTATTTTTCTCTATATACCACTCTAGCCTTTTTGTCAACATTGCGTGAAAGATTTTGCATATACAAGAGATTAGGGAGATTGGCCGGAGTTTGTTACCACCGTTAGGTGACGGTTTTGGTATAGGTGTCACTAATATGTCACGCCATTGTATCGGGATAGTACCGGTATTAAAAATGTGATTGTACAGATCTAATAAGTATAATTTGCCTGCCGGGGGTAAATTGTATATGAGGGAATATGTAATCCCGTCGTTACCGGGTGCTGTATCCTTTCGCTTAAAACAGTTACACATTTCTTGTAAGGTAAAATTAGCCTCGAGTAAAGTATTATTTGAATTAAAATGTTGGACCCTTGGATAGACATAGTCTGGAGCGAGATTTGAAAGAAGTTCAATCTTCTGATCATTCGAAACGCGGCATCTGGATGAACTGACTCCCTTGATCTAGCCCATGCGTTTCCAAATATCAGAACTTGACGTTTGTTCATCAATGCTACTACAGTAACTTTGCCAATCTTTTGTCCTCGCTTGACAGATAGCATCTTTTGCAGCTTTTGTTTTGCGTTCAAATATGGTTAAATTACTTGGTGTAGGATTACTTCTGAATTGTTTTAAAGCCAACCTACGTTGCGCCACTAAATGTGAGAGTGTTGTATTCCAGTAAGGTTTGGGTCGAAAGTTATTTTTTGGATTATTACAGCTCCTAATCCAAGGTATGTGTTCATCGGCTGCTTTATTTATCTGTTTGATAAGATTATCATACAAGGATTGTACATTAAGTGTATGTATAGGATGTAATAAATAATTTTCTAAAGATTTGCTATACTCTGACCACTTTGCTAGCTTGAAATTCCGCTTTTTATTTATACATACAGCGTTCATATTGTTAATATTTTTAAATGAAATTTTAACAAACAGATGGTCACTTCCGAGATTTTCGTTCATAACACTCCAGCTTAGTAAAACAGACAAATCGGTCGAAACAAAAGTAACATCGGGAGATGTCCTCTGAACAATATTATCTACTAGAGTCACTCTAGTGGCACTCCCATCGTTAAGAGGAATAAATCCAGCATCTAAAGCCGCATCATAAATCTGAATGCCTCTTCCATCGGCTTTAGAGGACCAGGTTGCATGGTGGCCGTTAAAATCCCCAGCAATTAAGCATTTATTGGAATATAGTGAGAAAATGTGTTCCCAGTCAGCAAGGCTTGTGCGAACTGAAGAAGGGCAATATAATAATACTATATTCTTAATTTCATTACAGTTTAAAAGCTGAATTGACATAACTTCCATGTCTGAATTTCTAGTAGAAATGAAACATTGTTGTGCATTTATCGACTTACAGATAATAATCGCTATCCCCCCATATCCATCCGACCTATCTTTTCTAAAATATTATACCCACTTACATTGAAATGAGATTCAGGTTCCAGCCACGTTTCCGATATTAAAGCTATATGTATTTTTTCTTGTGACATTAACATCTCAAACTCATTACGTTTAGGTCGTAAGCTTCGTGCATTCCACTGTACAATACGTATAATATTCATTTTTGTTGTATTGTTAGTCATTGTTAAACATAGATATAAATTTTGTATAAATGTCATCTTTCTTCAAAACTTTAACAATCAGTTGACCTAATATTTCCATTATAAGTTTTCCTAGTTGTTTAAGTTTGGTATCCCAGTCGGTTTCAGACATATATATATCTTTGACTTTCTGGAAGGTACTAAGAAAATCTAAGCAGACGCGTGAGTTTTTCATACCTTCTGGGTTTTTTTCTTTCTCTAAATATGTAGGTTCATAGGTGGGTGATGGTAACGAATTCTCTTCAACTAAACTGCACCAGTCCGACACTCTAGTCTCCATCGGCTTCTTTTTCTATATATGTTCTTGCCGACGAATGTTTTTTCTTGAGTTCTTCCCTTCAGTGACATTATTCAGCATCATCTCATCATTTCTACTATTATTAGGCATTCGTCCTGTTACAAGTATATCTCTATATGTTTCCTGTGTATTCTTTTTGTTTCCATGTTGTGAACTGATGTCGTTAATATTTTTTTCAATTTCCCCCTTGTTAATAATTGTTTCTTGATTTCTGTTTTCTTTCAGATATAGCTCTAATGCTTTTCTGTAGGTGTAATTTTGCTTGGTCATGATGTCTCTGATTTCTTTTTCTTTTAGGAAGATCGGGCACTTCTTGTACATGGCCATATGTGGTCCTCTACAATTTATACAAACATAGTTATTTGTTTCACAATTTGGGTGATTACCACCGCATTTGGGACATATAATTTTTTTAATTGGACATGTTCTGGAAAGGTGGCCAAATTTCCAGCAACCCGAGCATTGAGAAACTGGAAAAGTATAAGGCTCCACTTTGAACCTACAACCGTACCCAAATACATACGGCGGTAAAGTGGCGCCTTTAAAACAAATTCGTATTGTTTCTGAGTCTATCCATTCCCCGCTGTCAGACATTCTCTTTAGCCTTCTTATTGATATTATGTCATGCTCACACGACAGATTTTCAAGAATTTCTTTTTCTTCTGTTCCTAGATCTATCTGTCTTAAAATACCATAAGATAAGCTAATTTCGTCAGTCCTCTGAACTCTGTATCCTGAGCTAATAAAACTTTCACAATTTAGTAATTTCAAAGCACTTTCTTTATTTTCAAAAAAGATCAAGACTCTGAATGCACTTTTATATACCATCTTTCCTATTTTATCGATTTTTAACGATCTCAAAAGCTTTGCCATACCGAATTGTTTTGGTAAAGTTTCTTTTCCTGTCACGCATATACAAGTGTAGTTTTGTTCAGAGTTTCCACTACTTTCGCCCATTAAAGTATCACTTACAGAATCTTTCCTATTTGCTCGCTTATGTCTTCTAGTTACAGTCACAAATTCATCTTCTTCCACTATTTCTTCATCTTCTTGTCGCCCTCTCTTTGCAAGTCGTTGCTCACTCTCTTCGTTCATCTCCATCTCTTCGGTCATATTTAAGTTAAGTTGTTTTTCTCTTTGGGATACCGGCTCTTGCACTATGTCATCACTACCACTCGAAGCGCAAATATCCACGTTAATGTTTATATCAGTCATTTAAAAGTAACTTATGATAATTTGATAACATAATTATTATGTGGGTAGAAGTAAAAAATCACTCGGTGAAATTACGATGTAGCTAAGCGTGTGCGATCGACTCAACCGCTCGCGCGCAACTGTAAAAGAGTTATGAATGAGAGGCTTGTGATCAGTAACTAGAGTGAATTTGATGCCGCGAAGATACTGATCGATTTTTTTTACACCAAAAAATATTGCAAGAGCTTCGCGGTCTATGACAGAGTATTTTGATTCTGCCGGTCGAAGTTTTCTTGATGCAAACGCAATTGGCTGTTCCATATTGTTCGTTATGTGGAAAAGCACAGCTCCCACGCCTTTCTCTGATGCATCACAGGCTAAGTATAGGGGCTGTTTGTCATTAAAGGCTACTAGTGGTTTTGAACGTACAATCAAGGTCTTTGCTTCTTTGCTTGAGGAGCTCGTGGCTAAATAATAACAGCCGCACGGGTCGATCTTAAGGTTAAGCAACGCTTGACGAGGTCGGGCCGTGGATGGGTGACCATTTCAACATACCGAGTTTCCTCCGTGCCTCGGAAAGCACGTTAAGCCGTTGGTCCCGGCTGTCATTTGAAGATCTTTGACAGTCGGTACGAGTAGTCAGAAGCTTGAAATCTGACACCAGTCTAGCCAAGGGGTACCTACCGTATTACCCAGTTACTGGGTTGTGGAGGTCAGATAGGCAGTCGCTCCATGTAAAACACTGGTACTCAGCTGAATCCGGTTAGACTGGAAGCCGACCCCAACATAGTTGGGAAAAGGCTAGGCAGATGATGATGAATCAAGGTCTTTGCTTGTTCAAATGCCCTGGCTTCATTGTCGGTCCATCGCCATTTTAGCCTGTTTCCTGGTAGTGCGTGAAGGTCGGCACAGACACTGTGTAGGTGTGGTATGAATCGTTCGTAGAAGTTGACCAAACCAAGAAATGATCTTAGCTCCTTGGTGTTGGTTGGAGGTGAAGCTTTGGAGATTGCTTCTATCTTCGATTTTGTAGGACGTACACCATTTCGATCAATCGTGTGCCCGAGATATTCGACTTCCGGGGTAAGGAAAGTGCATTTCTTTAAGTTAACTTTTAATCCAGCTTGCTCAAGTCTTTGGAAAACGGTACGTAGTGTTGCGAGATGATCCTTGTCATTTTTCCCTGTAACTGCAATGTCATCATAGTAAACTACCACATTTGGTATTCCTTCGAGGAGTTTGTCAAGGTAATGCTGAAAAACTGATGGAGCTGTGGAAATACCAAAAGACATGCGGTTATATTGATAGTATCCTTTGTGAGTAGATATTGTTAAAAACTGTTTAGAATCCGGGCCTATTTCAAATTGCAGGTAAGCATCTTTCAGGTCAATCTTCGAAAATTTCGCACCGTCTGCAAGATTCTGGCGTAATTGATCAAACAGAGGAACTGGGTGTGGGTGTGTTATCAATACAGGGTTGAGCGTGCTACGGAAATCGCCGTAAATTCTGATCTGGCCATTAGTTTTGACTACGTTGACTGTCGGTGTCGCCCACTGGATCGGTGTAATGTTTGGGTCTACTTTAGTTATGATGCCCTCTTCAACTAGACGATCTAGCTCAACTTCAATGTTTCTTTTGATTAAAAATTTAATTGATCTTGCTGGAATGTGCTTCGGTTGAGCATTGGGCTTGATATGGATGTTTACTTGATAATCTTTGACTTTTCCAAGTTTGCCGTCGAAAAGAGCAGTGTACTTGTCCAGGACTTGTTGCAAACTAAAGACTTCGTGTCGAGTATTCTTAATCGAGTAGACTGGCTTTGGGAAGTTCATGTTAAACATTTCACTCCACTGTAGGCCGAACAACATTGGGTCAGCTGACTTCATGACAACAACAGGTAGTTTCTTTTCCTCCTCTCGAACTCGTACCGTTACATCCGTTAGGCCCTTTGGCTTAAGTTTTACGTGCCCATAGGCGCGTAGACCTAGAGCCTTCGTGAGAGGTGGAGCACCGATATGCTTCCAGAACTTGGTGCTGATAATTGAATTGACTGAGCCGGGATCGCAGTCTAACGTACAATGAATGTTATTAATTAGGACGTCTATTTTCTTACTGCCTTTGCCTTTCGACTTGTTTATCAGACAAACGGTATCTGGTTCGTCGTCGCTGTCTTCTGAGTATCTGAGTCGTCGCTGTCTTTGCTTGTGAAGAATTGTTGTTGTTTCCGTCATGTTTTAGCTTGTATAGCTTGTTCCTTTTCGTAGATGTTCTTTGTTTATTATCTCTCCGATTGGGCAGACATACTTTGCCTGACTTGATGCAGCAATCTTCGAAATGGCCTGGCGTGTTGCACTCTTTACATATGTGAGTTTTGCGGGACATCGGCTTAACGGGTGTCTTTCAGATTCACCGCATCTGAGGCATTAATGTGTCCGGAATCTGCGCGGAGACGTTTTCGAGTAAGATCTGGTGTTTCTTTTAATTTTATTGACTTTGACATTTGGTATATCATCGCCTTCAGCTCGTTCCCGCGATTGTGCAACGCTGAAGATCTGAGCAAAAGTTACTTCCTTCATCTTTCCGTCTTGATGTTCTTGTAAGTCGGGCCATTTTTGTTTCAGGTCGATCTGCAACTGTTGGTGGTTGAGCCCAGTTGCAAAACGTTCACGTAACTGTCGTTCTAAGAGATCGTCGTTATAGCCGCAATCTTTGCTTATTTCTTTTAGTCTGTTAGCGTAGAACTCCATAGATTCGTCGTCCGTGCGTATGCAGCTCCAGAAATCAGACAGCGCCCTGTATCTTGTACGCTTAATTCTGTACAGGTCGAGGAGTTTATCTCGAATTTCTGTATACGTACTGTTTTCGAAACGTGGCGTCAGGGCAACTTTCATGTCGTGAAAGGTTTCAGGAGAGAAACAGGTGAATAAAAGCTCTTTCTGTATATTTCGTGCATCCTCTCCCCAAAGTCCGCATTTAGACTCAAAATAGTCAATAAAATTCTCAATTGAGGTTTCGCTAGGATTGAACTTGTCACCTTTAAAACTGTTGTAGATGTTGTTTCTATAGGTGTTAGTTTGTAATGAGCTGGGTAACTCCGTGCCATTCGTTGTAGTTAGTGTGGGAGTCGCGACAGCCGCATTTTGTTGTTGCGAAAGTAACAATTGTAAAATGTCCGAAATTTGTTTTTGTTGTAATGCTTGTAATATAAGGAATTTTTCAAATTGCTCACTGTTCATTTTTAATCCTCGTCGCCACTGATAAGAATAACATAATCGTGTTAAGTTCATAAAATAACGTTTATTCTAAGACATTGACAAAACAACAGCAATGACACAGACGACAATGTCCACGGTATCTATGATATCAAAATATTATAAAATGAGTTTGTAACAACTGCCATCACAAAGTACGTAAGCGGCGGCGCGCCGCAGACAGAGAGGCCACTACGAACAAAGCGTCATTTTGCACACACAAATTGAAATTGCGATTTTACAGGGAATATTGGGCAATAATGGACCGAGCTCAGTCGCGGCTGTCACGAGTGCTTTGTGCGGGCGTTTGTCATGTCATTCATATATAAAATACTGTAACGAGGTTGCATTGGCTGGGTTACCTTTATTAATTGTTACAGACAGAATATACTTTAACTAAATTCTTTAATTTAGTTTTTTGATTTATTTTTAAGTTGTAAAGGTCATTAAATTTTTCAAGATGAAGTAATTCAATATCTAGGAAAAGAATAAATTATTTTAAGTCCATAGACGAAATTGGAAAGGGTATGAAACTTGTCATAATAATATGGTTTAAAATGCACAAGATGTGCGAAGCCAAACCCCTCGGATGAGAACAAAAAAAAAGGAAAAATATGGTTTAAGGGTATACAGCTCACAGATAGGATTCCTTCGACTGCACAGTCTAATATCGGTTCTTGTTGTACATCTTTTAAGTTCACTTTTTAAGCAGTCGGGTTTTTTGATATTATTAACTTTTTTTTCACATGTATATTTATGTCGAGCTTGGTAAGCCTTGCACCAAATTTTTATGTTTTTTGTGGAATCATTATTACACTATTGTTATGTTTTGTTACCATCCAATTTTTTGTCGTTTGTGGAGTCGTGATCTTTAATGGATATTTGATGCTCTGTCTACCCTCTAAGCATGATATGATGTATGTTTAGACGAACCGATATACCTATTTATGTTTGTAACTTATACAACCTACCCTTTTTTTTAAATTCGGTATCAATATAGTAGCAACCTTAATAAATCTGTCAAGTTTAGCTGTCAACTTTCGAGACGGCGGGAGTGGCCCTTCTTATACTTTCTATTGTGTGCTGCCATTCCGAAAATGACGTCAAACGCACAACGCCATCTATCGAATATGGAGTTCAACTGTCCGAGTATCGGAATTACGTGTGTTGTGATATTTTACTTCTTGAACACTTTAAATTAATTTAACTTTTGATAGAGTAAACAGATTGCGATGAAACAAAAACTATGCTTAAGTTACGCAAAATTTTTATGTATATAAGTTATCTACATTGGTTTCGTACATTTTACGTGATGCGTGCACAACTAAACAGGCAAAAATCCAAAAATGCTGGAAATGCATTCTGTTGGTTATCTTTTAAAACCTTTCCTATTTTTTTGTAATATTTTCGATGTACACAACATCTTTGCTACAGATTTATTTTATTATTGATTTCATATTATACCTACGGATTGGAATGCTTAACGCTTGTATTCTCCAAAAAATAATAGTTATACCTGTAGAACACCGACATTTTACCAGTTATTTTTGAATTCCATATAATAGGAGGTGAGCCATCGAGCCTATTGCGGCGTGACGACGATCAAGCCAGGACCTAATGCTTAGATGTAACAACCTCAAGGCCATCGAGGCAGTTTGTTAGATGGCTGACAAGAACATATGTCGATACTTCCCTAAAACATGAATGTCATAGCTTACAACTTTGATGAATCACTAATTAGGGTACACCTGCGCAGTTAGTCAACTTATCCTCAAGCTCAGGGAAACATTTCCATGTTTTCCTCTTGTATCAGTAAACCCCTTCGTTATGATACGACACTTGCTCTCGTCGTCGCCGGGGAAGCCCGAGTCACCCGAGTGCAGTCATTCAACCAAGAAGTATGTATCACTATGTACTATTCATTCAACCTTCACCGCTCGCGATAGGTTTGATGGAATAAGTTGATATTATGTTACTGTAAAACCCCGAACTACGGTAAAACCTAGGCTTTACCGCTAAATCCTAAGATTTACCAAGTCTTACTGGTAAAAGTCCGAAATGATCTATTATAATGGCTAATTTCGGGCTTTTACTAGCGAAGTACACGGTAAATCTTCACATTGTGATACGAAATGATGAGAACGATTAAGGACTGATTGATTAGCTTCACTTTCATTATTTAACAGTAAATACTAACATAATTTTAAAACATTTTTGTTAGGCACTCGACAACTGCCCGAGGACTTCAGTGTAAATGAAACAACTTCTTTCCAAAGCGAGTACAAAAATTTATTTTGTTCTAAACCATAATTATATAATATTCGCGGAGATTCTTAACTGCGCGATTCAGAAATAATACAAAAATGGCACAACGCCATCTATCGAGCGTAGGGTAAAACTCGCGGTCAAACATCCCGCCCACCATGGACAGAATGTCCAGCACTTAGTTTAAATCTAACAAAAAACTAATTTGACCGCCCACCATGAAATAAAACTCTAGATTTGGCGGGAAGTGAAAACAATAGTGGACTGTATGTAAACAACGACAAAATAAAAACTAAACCAAAAAAAATCTAAATATTAAACTTAAATGGTAATGTTTGGGATCCTGTGCTTGATGGACTAAATAAAATACGAGAGCGGACTGTAAACGCTGGTTTAATTTTAGTTACAACACAATAGATGTAGGTAGGTATTATAACATTGAAAATATGTACTGATTCTTGAGAGGTGCGCGTGCGATTGTAGGCGCGCTCTGGTGGTAAGTGTCGCGGGATAAGAGGCGGGGGCGCTCCCCGCGCGCCGCGCCGTTCCCCGCTGGTCGGTGTTCCAACAGCCTCCCCGGGTTGATGGCAGGCAGGTGGACATCAAAGTGGGAGTGGGCATATGTTGTTGAATGCCCGCAGAATCGAGCCTCTGCTGGTCTTGACTTCGGCGACTCTTGTTGCTCCATCACCGCCAGGTATCACCTTCGTGACCCGTCCCAGAGGCCAAAGTAGTGGAGGCTGGCCCTTGTCCTTCACAAGGACTAGACTGCCGATGGACAGCTGCTGCGGCGTGGCTTGGGTCCATTTCGTTTTGCTTTGTAGGAGAAACACATATTCTATATGAAAACGATTCCAAAAATGTTGGCGTATGTGCTCCACTCTTTCGAACCGCTGCCGTATGCTGCCGATGTTCACATCATCATCTATCTGTGGGTGTGGAACAGACATGAGTGACCGTCCAATTAAAAGGTGAGCAGGAGTTAGGGCCGTCAAGTCTAGAGGATCAGAGGACATCGGGGTAAGAGGGCGAGAGTTTAAGATAGCTTCTATCTGAGCCAAACAAGTTGACATTTCCTCATAAGTGAAATGTGTAATCTGAAGTAACCTTTTCAGGTGATGTTTTGTCGAGCGGACGGCTGCCTCAGCTAAGCCGTTAAAATGGGGAGTATATGGAGGGACGAAGGAGAATTCGATACCCTTTTGAGCGATGTCGTATGAGATGTCAGATTCTTGTATGAAACGTTGTAGCTCATTGCATGTACCTACGAAGTTAGTGGCGTTATCAGACAAGATACTTTTAGGCTTGCCGCGACGAGACACAAATCTATTTAGCGCTGCCATGTAAGCCTCCTTCGTGAGTTCTGTAACGAGTTCGATATGGATACATTTAACTGCTTGGCATATGAAAATGCATATGTAGGCTTTTGTAAGCTTACATCCTCTTCCCTTGCGATCAGCCAAGAGTATTGGCCCAGCATAGTCTACATTACAATGTAAAAAGGGGAATTCTAAGACAGTTCTTGTACTAGGTAGTTGACCCATAATAGGTTGCACGGTTTGACATTTGTACCTAAAACATTTAACGCATTGTTTGACAGTAGTTTTAGACAAATTCCTACCACCCAGCGGCCAGTAGGCTTGCCGTATGTTGGCAAGTAAAAGTTGTGGCCCCGCATGCAGAAGCTTGACATGCTCCTTCTGAAACAGACATTTTGTAAAATGATGTTTGCTGCATAATAAGATGGGATGCTTTACATTATAATCATAAGGAGCATTGTCAAGTCTGCCGCCCACGCGAATTACACCATCATTATCAATGAATGGGCTGAATGCTATCAATCTATTTTTGCCCGGTAATGATTTTTGTGATTGAAGCAGATGATGCTCATTGGGAAACATTTCAAGTTGAGCATGTTTAATAATTGTAGTTAATGATTTTGAAAGCTCTAATGGTTGTAAATGTCCTTGTTGTTTGTTGGTTTTAGTTTTGCAATTATGAATAAATCTATACATATAAGCTAATATTCTCTGTAAACGACTCATATCTGAATGTTTGTGAATTTGATTTGCGATTGAGTCGTTATTTACTTGTGTATGATAACTAACTTGAGGTTGATTGTTGACTACGATTTCTGAAAAATCTTGTTTAATATCATTAGGCATTTTTGGCCAATGAGATTCTTCTTGAGTTAAGAATGTTGGCCCAGACCACCATAAAGTACAATCAGAGATGAGATCTGCCTTCAAACCACGCGAAATAATATCTGCTGGATTTTGTTTAGTATCGACATAACCCCAAGTGTGCCCTGCAGTCGTGTCCTGGATTTCACTAACTCGATTGCGAACAAAAGGTTTCAATAGATTCGATTTTGACCTAAGCCAGCACAAAACGATGGTTGAATCACTCCAAAAACGACATTTAGTGATTGATAAGGTGAGTGAACTCAAAACTTTTGTGTACAATCGCGATCCTAGTAACGCGCCAGACAATTCGAGGCGTGGAATAGTCATGTTCTTGATGGGAGCTATTCTGCTTTTTGAAGCTAGTAACTGAACATGATATTCTCCGTTTTCGTGAATTGATCTGGCATAAATTGCTGCGCCGTAAGCGCGTTCACTTGCATCTGTGAAAATATGAAGTTCATGCAACGTAGAATCAACAAAGACTCGTCGAGGAACCATTAAATTATTTAGGAAAGGTAATGAATTTGCAAAAGACAACCAATCGTCACGTAATTGTGTCGGAACTTCGGCGTCCCAATCACAATTAGAAATCCATAATTGTTGCATGATTATTTTTGCCTCGATTATACATGGCCCGACCAAACCGAGTGGATCGAAGATCTGACTAATAACAGACAAAATGTGCCTCTTCGTTACCTTCTTTTTGGACTCGATGTCTATAGAGAAACCCAATACGTCAGGCTCGCAAAGCCACTGCAACCCTAACGTTTTTGATGCAATATTTTGGCCCTCTGCGATTCTTAACGACTGTGACTGCCCCGACGCTCCTGGAATTTGAGACAAAACATGACTGCTATTAGATTGCCATTTACGAAGAAAAAATTTTGCTGTTGCTAAAATAGATGCAACTGAGTTTGCCAAATCTATTGTGTCCGATAAGGAATCGCAACCACTGAGGTAATCATCGACATAAAAGTCATTTTGAATTGATTTTTTGACGCGATCATCGGACGCTGTCTCTGCGAGTGTGACGAGACATTTTGTAGCGAGATAAGGGGCAGATGCTGTACCGTATGTTACGGTATTTAAACTGTATGTTTTTAGAGGTAAGTTGGGTTCGTCTCTAAAAACAATTTGTTGCAACTGACGTTGCGAAGGGTTAAGTAACACTGCTCTGTACATTTTTTCGACGTCGGCACTTACAATGTACTTATGTTGTCGAAAACGAAGTAAGATAGACAGCAGATCATTTTGCACAGTAGGACCGACCATTTGTAAATTATTGAGAGACTTGCCTGAACTAGAGGTCATTGACCCGTCGAAGACTGTTCTGAACTTTGTTGTCGTTCGAGTTTCCTTGATGACACCATGATGAGGCAGAAAATATTCAGGTGCGTCCCCAGCGTGAGGTTTGCTCGTACCTATATTTTCTGTCATGTGACCCAGGTCTTCGTACTCATGCATAAAATCGACATAACTTTTTTTGAAGTTCGGATCGCGCTGGAATCGACGTTCAAGTGACAAGAAACGAGCTTTAGCCATATCGTACGAGTTTCCTAAAACATCAGGATCGTGTTTGAGAGGCATTGTCACAACAAACTGTCCATTTTCATCGCGATAGGTATTTTGAGCGAAATTTTCTTCGCAAGCACGTTCTTCTAGAGACAACGTGTACTTCGATGGAATAGAATCAAGTTCCCAAAATTTACTTACTGTTGAGTCGATTTGTGTCATCGTGTGATAGCAAGTGTGCGACTGGACTGGTGCACGTGACTGTGATGACGAGCTCAATACTGGACGTGTGACCAACCAACCTAGCATTGTATCACGAATTTCAGGATAATTTTTGCCTAATTTGATCGTCGCGTTTCCAAGAACGGACCAAAAGATCTCTGATCCTACCAAAATATCAATATCTGATGGTTCATAGAAGAACGGATCTGCGTATTGCAAGTGTGATGGAAACGGAATTTTGCTGATATCGATATAAACAGGAGGTTGTTTTTGTGTTAGCTGTGGCAAAATGTTGCAATTTATATTTGCCTTAAAAGAGCTAGTATTCGATTCGATCGTGAGATTGCAAGTATGCATACAAGGAGTTAATTGATTGTTGATACCTGAGACTGTTGAATTTGTGTTCGATTTTGACAGACCCAGCTTGTCGCAGTATGCGTACGAAGTGTAATTGAATGCGGTACCGTTATCCAGCAAAATCCTGGCGTCGAACTTCTCGCCTTTGTTGTTGACAACCTTCACCAGAGCTGTGGAAAGTAAAAGGTTCGAAGAGGTAGATAATTGTTGATAACGAGCGACATTTTCTGACGTATTGTTGGATATTGGGTTGTTATCAGACACATCGACTGGTAGGGCTACACTTGGCATCGGATCAGAAGCATTTTTTGACTGATCAATGTGTAAAAGAGTGTTATGTTTAAATTTACAGTATTTACAATGAGTAAGTTTGCAATTTTTGGCTAAATGATTAGTGGAGCGTAAACAATTTAGACACACTCCAAACTCTTTGGCCTTGACAACTCGTGTTGTGGCCGGCAAGCTACGAAAAAGATCACATGAATATAATAAATGTGGTTTTGTACACATAGGACATTGTAAAACCTTATTTGTTTCAGTTGATTGTTGTTTTTGTTGATTATTGTTTTCTTTTGTTTGTGAATTGTTTTTTAAATTATTTGTTGTCGGTTTATTTAATTTTTCTTCTATTGTTTCTAATAAATCTGCTTTGTTATTTATGAAAGTGCAAAATTGTGTCAAAGTTGGCGATTTTTCTAATGAGCTACGATACTCTTCCCAATCTCTATTCGTAGTTGTATCTAATTTATTTGACATCATATAAACAATAATTGTGTCCCAATATTGGACTGGTTCTTTCAATGATTTTAATGCTCGAGTGTTTTTATTAATGACATCAATCAGACCACGTAATGCGGCACTGGATTCTTTTACAAGAACATTAATGTTGAACAAAGCTTGTAAATGATTATTTATGAGAAGTCTGTTATTATCGTATCGTTGACATAACAAATTCCATGCCGTGTCGTAGTTTGTCGCTTTGAAATCAATATTAGCAATCACTTGTTGTGCATTTCCTTTTAATGAAGCGCGTAGGTAATGGAATTTGCTTATGTTGTCTATGCAAGAACTATTATGGATCAACGACAAGAAGGTATCTTTATATTCAAGCCAAGACTCAATGCCACCATAAAAGGTTGGGAGATCAATTTTAGGTAAGCGTACAAAATTCTTAGAACCACCTGATTGACTCGGCGAACTCGCTACAGACTCATCGTCGCGGGAATCAGCGACGGGAGACAGCAAGGCGCGAGCTTGTGCAGCTAGTGAGTGGAACCGCTCCTCGAACTTTGCTCGCTCCGCATAGGCCTCCTCGGGCTTATCCGACTGCACTTCAATCTCCAACTGTAAATCGTCAAAAATGTCATATATAGCGTCGAATTTCTGATAACGTCCTTCTAATTCGTTGCGTTGCAAAGCTGACAAAGATTTTACATCCTGAACTGAGCTGAGATAGTTATTGAAGTTGGTTAATTTAGCTTTTAAAGCACTGCGTTTTTTAATGAGATTGTCCAAATTTGTCATGATGTAAATGTTCCAAGCTGAATACGCAAAAAGTACAACTCAAACAAAGGAAAAAAAAAAGTGGGTATTTTAGCAATTTTATCGTAAAATTTTAAGTTTAGTAAATGTGGATATATGTTGTTTTGTAACTATATAAATGCACTATAACATAAATTATTACGTTATTGCAGCTATTATTACTTGTTATTATGTAAGAAAACAAGCAATTTATCGTAAAAAGTAAGCAAAGATGTTCGTTGGTACCTACCTACCCTACAAAGTATTTGATAATGTTCTATATGGGAAAAAATCGTACAAGACTGAACAGTTTTAAATAAAGATTATCTATTATTATGATCGTCAAGTCAACTACAGTTTTATGAATAGGCTACAGCAGACAATAATGACGTAGGTATATGCCGTAAGTACGTTTCGTGTGATGCGATAAGAAACCCGCTCATATAGTTAAGCGTAGGTAAAAAGATGCATCGATGTCTATAGCGAAAGGTACGAAGTTTAATAAATTGTGAAACATAAGAAATAAATATGCAATGACTCAGATAGAATGAAATAAAGGCTGTAAATTAAATGGATAGATTTTTATACCAAATGTCGGTATGGAAAGTTCGGGTAGGATTTTAGATAGGAAATAATTGGAACAAACTCACAACATGCCGTGTCCTAGCCCAAAGACGATGTGATGTCGCTGAGAGAACTCGGTGGCGTGTTCTTGCCCAAAGTACGATGTCACCTCGGTGGCGGAACTCGGTGTCGCTGCGTTGTCCAAAGTCCAAGTAGATGGCTATCTTGTTTCTTGCTTTTGTGCCGGTGAGAGGACCATTTATTTGGGATCCTGTGCTTGATGGACTAAATAAAATACGAGAGCGGACTGTAAACGCTGGTTTAATTTTAGTTACAACACAATAGATGTAGGTAGGTATTATAACATTGAAAATATGTACTGATTCTTGAGAGGTGCGCGTGCGATTGTAGGCGCGCTCTGGTGGTAAGTGTCGCGGGATAAGAGGCGGGGGCGCTCCCCGCGCGCCGCGCCGTTCCCCGCTGGTCGGTGTTCCAACAGGTAACATAACAACAATTAATGAATCCTTAGCATTAATTCAAAGTGAACAAAATTGTACTTAATATTTATGTGGTGATAGGAAGCACCATTAACTTCGACACAGGTCTTTTAATCATAGAACCTTTACAGCGCAATGTAACCACTCTTGTTATGTTGTCCGAGCCAGTATGCTTTTCGGTAATGAGACCGTAGAGCCATCTTGCCGGTGGAAGATCATCTTCCATGACCAATACTACGTCACCCAAGTTAGGTTCTACGGTTTGATGTGCCCATTTGTTCCTTTGGTGAAATTGAACCAGATATTCACGCGACCACCTACGCCAGAAGTCCTGGACCATGCGTTGAGTCAACTGCCATCTTCTCAAGGTACCAATATTAGAATTCTCAAAATTAATTTCGGGAACGAGAAGCAACGGCTCGCCTACTAGAAAATGACCTGGTGTTAATGGGCATGGATCTTCTGGGTTAGTGCTTATAGTGGAAATAGGCCTGGAGTTTAAACAGGCTTCTATTTGGGCAAGCACTGTTGTCAGTTCCTCAAAAGTGAGTGTGCTTGTACCAACCACTCTTTTAAGATGGTGTTTGGTTGACTTCACTCCAGCCTCCCAAAGTCCACCGAAATTCGGAGAGTGAGGTGGAATGAAGCTCCAGGTTGTTCCGTTGGATGCCAAGCAATCGGCAATATCAGTTGCTATGTCGGACTTTTCGTGGTTGAACAACGCCTTCAATTCTTTGTTAGCTCCAACAAAGGTAGTGCCGTTATCACTCCACATCTCACCACAATGGCCTTTTCTCGCTGTAAAGCGCTTAAAGGCTGCTAAAAAGGCTTGGGAAGTCATGTCACTGACAACTTCTAAATGTATGGCCCGAGTGACCATACACACGAACAAACATATGTAACCTTTGGTGGAGTGATTACCCCGACCCTTGGTAGGACGTATGCTAATAGGACCTGCATAGTCCACGCCACTTCTAAAGAAAGGTCGGCTAGCATTGACCCTGGCAGAGGGCAATGACCCCATTAAAGGATGTACAGATCGAGCGGAATGACGGATGCAAACAACACATTTGCGAACGTATAGTCTAACGATATCCTTTGCATTTATTATCCAATATTTAGATCGTAAATAATTAAGAACTAACTGAGGCCCACCGTGCAACGTGCGTTCATGAGCGTCAGCTATCAGGAGGTGGGTTAAATGTGATTTACGAGGAAGAATTATAGGATGCTTCGAGTCTTCGTGAAGGTTGGCCCTGTGTAACCTACCACCAACTCTCAAAATCTGTTCCTGATCCAGGTAAGGATTGAGCGAGGTAAGTACTCCCCTTTTATTTATTTCTCCCTTTATTTTTAATCTATCTATTTCAGATCCTGCCAACCACAGGCGTTGAATAAACACCTTGGCTGTTACTATCACCGGCGCAAGCCAGCCAAGAGGGTCAAATAAGCGAGCTATGTCAGATATCACCTTTCGCTTGGTTATGGGAGTTTCGGGCGGGGGAAGTTGTACAGTGTATCTAAACTCATCTAACTTTCTCTGATAAGTTAATCCTAAAATTTTTGTGAGTGTATCCATCTTAAGATGCAGATTATCCTGCCTAGCAGTATCCTCGTCCATTTTGGTTAACAATTCGTCACTGCTGCTGGACCACTTTTGAAGCTTGAAGCCTCCACGAGCTAACAATTGATTCAGCTGTTGATAAATAAGTTCCCCTTCAGCGACAGACTGACAACCTGTCAACAGATCGTCGACATAGAACGATGTAAGGACTCTGTTTGCCACTAGAGGAAAATCACTTCCTTCGTCACGAGCTAGCTGCTGTAGAGACCGGACCGCTAGATAAGGCGCAGAGGAAGTTCCAAAAGTAACACGCAATAACCGAATATGCTTCAGTTCATCGTTTGGATTATCACGCCACAAAATGCGCTGATAATCAGCGTCCTCATTTGCAACCTTGACCTGACGGTACATTTTCTCGATGTCTGCAACCAAACTTATGGGGTGACAGCGCCAACGCATAATGGTTTGACGCAGATCAGGTTGTATGGTTGGGCCAACCATTAAATCTGTATTTAATGCTACACCGTTATGGCCTGAACATGAAGCGTCAAAGACGACCCTAACCTTAGTGGTGCTTTTATCCTCGCGCACCACCGCGTGATGTGGTAGGTAGAACGCATCCTTACCTAATTCTGTTTGAGGGACAACTTCAGCATGTCCCATTTCAAAGTATTCATTTATGACTGCACTATACTGTGTCCTAAGTTCCGGTTCCTTCAATAATCTTTTCTCTAGGCTGATAAAGCGCCTACGGGCAATGACCTCTGATCCCCCAAACGTGCAACTGGGCGAATCGGTTTTGAATGGTAGTTTTACAACATACCTCCCGGTTGCGTCGCGCTTGGTGGTTTTGGAGTAGAAATCCTCGCATTTTTGTTCTTCTTCAGTCAAAATAACACTACGAACTGAGGGCTCAGACTCCAACTCCCAAAATTTACGCAGAAGGTCATTAACATCCGCTGACTGTACTACAGTATGATAACACACTGGCCTAGAGATGGCCGACGATGGGATCTCACCAGACAAGATCCACCCCAATTGAGTCTTCTGGGCGATCGGCGATCCCGGCGGACCCTTGACTAAACCATCCAATAAAATTTCTCCTACCACACGCGTACTCAACAGTAAATCAATTTTCCCTGGCGTATCAAAGGTCGGATCAGCTAATTTTAAGGACGAGAACGAAGCCGATACCTGCATGATTTTCTTCTCGGGAAGATGGGACGTGAGTTTGTTCAGCACATAAGCATCGACATACAAAATAAAGGTGGGCTCTAGACGTGATTGCAATTTGAATCGCACTATCCACTTAGAGGGCATTGAGTTTCCCTCGTCATCGCCTAGTCGAAATATGTCTGTGCGAGCAGGTAGTTTCCTTAGTCCGAGCAACTGTACTGCGGCCTCTGTGATGAAAGAGACTTGAGAGCCCTGATCCATCAGAGCTCTTAAAACAACAGCAGTACCAGTTCTTGACTCAACATTGACCAGGGCTGTGGCTAACAGACCGTGGTTGTGCACATCCGCAAAACAACAAATGGGTTTGGTATCGCTTTGACTGGAAGAGGTGACTGCGTTAGCCGCCACCATCTTCGTTTCTGCTGAACCATCAACAATTTCAGCAGTATTGGCAGTTGATATTGGGTGAAGTAGTGTGTGGTGCTTCTTTTTACAAACGTGACATTTAGTATGCTGACGACAAGAATAGACGGAATGGTTTGTTCCTAGACAGTTGTAACAAAGCTTACTGACTCGTGCAAACTCCCGACGTTCGTCACAATTTTTCGTGGCAAATGTTTTACAATGACACAATTTATGATCTCCAGAACATAATATACAACTTTGAGAAGCGACATGAAAAGATTTGGCATTATTGTCACGAGCACTATTCTGCTTATTTGCTTTAGGATCTAAATATTCTAAGGCTCTAAACCTAGACTCCATAAAAGTTTTGAACTCGTCAAACGTAGGTAAGTCATCATTAGGACTTGAGCTAATTCTTAATTCCCATAATTTACGGGACTCGGTATCTAATTTTTCGGAGCCTAAGTATACAACAATTGCATCCCATGAGCTGACATCAATCCCTAGACTGCGTAAACCATGCAAACAATCAACCGTCGTGTCTAACAGAGTTTTAACGTTCGATGACGATTCCTTGGTAATCGACGATTGATGGACAAGCCGTTTGAGCATACAGTTAGCTAAAAACCTTTTATTATCAAATCGTTTGTTTAGAATTGACCAACACTCATTATAATTAGACGCAGTCACAGGAATATGTCGAAGCAACTGTTCTGCTTCACCTGAGAGATGACTCTTTAAATAGTGGAGTTTTTGGACGTCATCCAGTGTATCATTTTTATGAATTAGTGACGTAAATAAATCGCGGAACGTAACCCATTCAGAATAGAGCCCCGCAAACGTAGGCAAACTGATTTGTGGCAATTTCACATTTGAACTCTTTTGATTAGAAGAATGTTTATCATTACTGAGATAAGAACTTTTGCGCGGACTAGTTTGAAGTAAGTGCTCTTTTAATTCAGACTTATAGGTTATGTACAACTCTTCAGTAACATCATATGTTTCTGCCGTAAAATAAACATTATTTTTCAATTCTTCGTCGGTTGCTTTTTCTATGATGCGCCCATGCGTTTCAACAAATTGTTTCCACTGTACTTCTAATGATTCTACTCTCGTTTCAATGTAAATTTGTGTGAGACGATCCTTAGGTGATTTTTTAAAGTTAACTCTAGCTTTTTCTATTATTGATTTGTTGTTTAATTGCAATTTACTTAAGGATTCCATTATGTACAAAGGCTACCAAATTTTAACTAATAATAAAATCAATTCAATGCAACCGACGAAAAATTACAAGTCAATAAACAAAACCGATAATTTTTTACGAAAAATTGCAAGTCAATAAACAAAAACGGTAAATTTTACGAAAAATTGCAAGTCAATAATTCGGGCATAGATTTCCCGTCACAACACCTTATTTGTAATTATTCTAAGTCTAAACTACTAAATCTTAAAGTCTCAAACACTTGTAATTTGCACTAAGTTGATCTTCAAAATTCACTGATAAATTTAAGAGTCTACCAAATAATAAAACACATTGTAACTCACAGTTTTGTTTGCCAAACCTCTCCAAACACGTCGCTGCTGGTGTCGTCGTCACTCTTGATGATGTCACTGCTGGTACCCGCTGCGAGTGTCGTCACTGTCCGTGACGTCACTCTTGATGACGTTGCTGATGTCTCGTCGCTCTGCTGTTGTCGCCGTTGCCGCGTGAAGTGAGCCTCAATATTGGTGGCGCCCCCTGGCGGAGCCGGCCGCAAACCTCTTCGCTGCGCTGCTGAACACCGCTGAGCAGCACACTCCGGGGATTTACAGGCACTTCAGGGCGATCCACCACTGGTTTCTATGCCTCACCAAACGTCACAAAACTGTCACTTCACTCGTCGACGCGATTTCACTTTTCGCGATCCGACTCGATAGGACCAAATGTTAGGCACTCGACAACTGCCCGAGGACTTCAGTGTAAATGAAACAACTTCTTTCCAAAGCGAGTACAAAAATTTATTTTGTTCTAAACCATATATAATATTCGCGGAGATTCTTAACTGCGCGATTCAGAAATAATACAAAAATGGCACAACGCCATCTATCGAGCGTAGGGTAAAACTCGCGGTCAAACAATTTTCGAATGTTTATAACAGAATTTTTTTCAAAACATGTTGTTATTACAAGCTTTTATTTAACTTGCAATGTATTTATTTATTTATTTAAATAAATAAATAAATAATATGTATGTAAGTGTGTTCGGGTCAAATCTTGCTGCTGAATTTTAAAGCAATTATCCTTCACAGATTATGATGAAATTTTGCATACACTTTTAGTTTGGATGACAATGCATGGTTAGCTAAGTGACGTCATTCTAAATCTAATATGGCGGACGGCCAAAGATGGCGGACTAGCTACTTTTTGTGCACTGCCATGATATGGGTATCTAATGAAAGTAGATAATAATACGATAAAATATGTTTTAAAAAAATATTTTTGTATGAAATAAATTTATTCATTAAAAGTTACTGGTAAATACTAGATTTACCGTATTTCAGGCTTTTACTGTAACAGATACTTAGATCAAAAATCACTGAGATGTTTTTAAATATAATAAAAAAACCTTTTGCAAAAAAATACTACCGACTTCCAAATACAAAACTACAAAGTGAAAAATAACTTAATTTTTTGAAGTCGGTGTCTTTCGTAGCATTTTTTTGCGTTATGGACACCGACTTCAAAAAATTAAGTTATTTTTCACTTTGTAGTTTTGTATTTGGAAGTCGGTAGTATTTTTTTGCAAAAAGTTTTTTTATTTTTCCCTTTTTAGTTGTACGTACCTAATAGGCAAGTTAGTAAGGGAACTATTTCGCCAGAATAGATTTCATGAAACTTGAACATAACCAGTGAAATGAGAGATCTGCTTACCCCTTAAGAGCGTACTGGCGTGATGTTATGTTATGAAATGTTATAAACAACAAACAGACATGCGATTGCAGCAATCCCGAGAGATTTGCCGTTATTTATTGAAGAGTTCTGTTGTATATCTCCGAAGTTCTTCATCAGATCTTCACCAAATTGTAATGGGACCAATTTCGGAACATACTTTTTCAAACAAAAAAAGAATTTTCAAAATCGGTCCACAATTGACGGAGTAATGGGTGAACATACACAAAAAAAAAAACAAACATGAAGTCGAACATAGAACCTCCTCCTTTTTGGAAAGTCGGTTATAAATAGTGTAAATACTAACAGCCGACTACAGCGCTCTGAAAAGAATCAAGTAAATATTCTTAGAGGATAAGACGCCTTGCCATACGACCACTATGGATACTTTCATAAGGATTGCTTACTATCTTCTGTTATATTTTTTCTTTAATTCTTTATTGTACAACAAGACATTACATTTAAAAAAATTGATAACATATTTCATGTACAAAGGCGAGCTTAACTCCAAATGGAATTTTCTTCCAGCAAACCTTTGAGTGATAGAGATCATAATAGAGGGCAGTAATCCATTGTACAATATATATACCTATATAGTAAGATGAAACTAGTTACATAATAATACATAAAATACCTACCTACGTTTATAAAGACAAATACATATATATAATACATATATAATTTATTGCGTTGAAAGGAAATGCTCCTTAATTTTCCTCTTGAAGACATCGAGAGAAGGGCTATCGCGTATGGAGTGCGGAAGAGAATTCCAGAGATGAAATAGTTCCCTTACTAACTTGCCTATTAGGTACGTACAACTAAAAAGGGAAAAATAAAAAAACTTTTTGCAAAAAAATACTACCGACTTCCAAATACAAAACTACAAAGTGAAAAATAACTTAATTTTTTGAAAATAGTGTAAATACTAACAGCCGACTACAGCGCTCTGAAAAGAATCAAGTAAATATTCTTAGAGGATAAGACGCCTTGCCATACGACCACTATGGATACTTTCATAAGGATTGCTTACTATCTTCTGTTATATTTTTTCTTTAATTCTTTATTGTACAACAAGACATTACATTTAAAAAAATTGATAACATATTTCATGTACAAAGGCGAGCTTAACTCCAAATGGAATTTTCTTCCAGCAAACCTTTGAGTGATTGAGATCATAATAGAGGGCAGTAATCCATTGTACAATATATATACCTATATAGTAAGATGAAACTAGTTACATAATAATACATAAAATACCTACCTACGTTTATAAAGACAAATACATATATATAATACATATATAATTTATTGCGTTGAAAGGAAATGCTCCTTAATTTTCCTCTTGAAGACATCGAGAGAAGGGCTATCGCGTATGGAGTGCGGAAGAGAATTCCAGAGATGCACTGCAGTAACAGAGAAGGAGCCATCGTAGCGGCTAGAAATGTGACGAGGAGTACGAAGGAGAAGCGAAGTGGCCGTGCGACATGGCTTACCCCTTGGGATGAGGTACTCAAACCGTTCGCGAAGGTATTGAGGAGAAGTAGGATTGTGCAGGATAGTATAGAGAAGGGATAGGATATGGGTATCTCGCCGACGCCGAATTGGCAGCCACTTCAATCTGGTCCGAAATTCCGACACATGGTCGTACTTTCGGAGGCCAAAAATAAAGCGGATGCACAAGTTCTGCAGTCGTTCGAGTTTGTTTAGGAGTACCTCCGTTGCATCTAGAAAACAGACATCCGCATAGTCTATAAGCGGTAGAAGAAGAGATTGAGCAAGAGTGACCTTAGTATGAAACGGTAAGAATTTTTGGAGACGTTTAAGAGACTGAAAAGAGTAGAAGACCCTCCTACTCACATCAGCGATATGAACCTCCCAAGAGAGATTAGTGTCTATATGGACGCCCAAGTTTTTCGCACTTTTAGAATAATATATGGGCATTGAATTATACAATACTGGCGGGAGAGACTGGGGATCCAACAGATTGAGCATGTATTTGCCACCAATAATGAGCGCTTGAGATTTAGTTGGATTCAGGAGGAGTCCAAAGGATTTAGTCCACTTGTTGATATTTTCCAGGTCATCATTGATGGCAGCCACAGCCTCAGCGAGTTCATTCACTTTAAAATGGCGATACAACTGCAAGTCGTCTCCATAGAGATGAAAGTTAGAAGTTAGGACCTTAGTGATAGCATTTATAAAAATTGAGAAAAGAAGAGGAGAGAACACACCACCTTGAGGAACGCCTGCAGTCAAGTCACACCATTCAGAGGAATCCTCATCGGATCGAACAGATTGCGAGCGACCGCGAATATAGGATTTGAACCACTCAATTACCGGAGCTGAGACATTAAGGGAGGAAAGTATTCCTAAGAGAATGTCGAAGTCAACTGAGTTAAAAGCACTGCTGAAGTCCAGCAGAACCAATATGGTTAGACATTTATTTTCCATAGCCAGTCTTATGTCGTCAGTTATTTTGACTAGAGTTGTAACAGTGCTATGGCCAGGTCTGAAACCAGATTGGTAAGGACTCAGCAGGCCATTAAAGGACAAATAACAGGATAGTTGCTTCTGAACAATACTCTCGAGGACTTTGGAGAGGATTGGGAGGATGGATATTGGACGGAACTGGGATGGTGAGGAGGGATTAGAAACTTTGGGAAGCGGTAGGACGTGAGCCTTCTTCCAATCTGAAGAAAAGGAGTTATTGAAGAGAGAAAAATTAACTATGTGAGTAACGACAGTAACTACTTCACTTAAAATGGGTAAGAACATTTGGAGTTGAAGGCCATCGTCACCTACCGCCTTAGTGGAGATGGAAAGGATACATTGAAAAGAGAAAGAAGTATTTGCTGGCAAAGGAAGATTAAAGAGATCTTTGAGAGTGGAAGATTTAACATGGTTATCGAGGGTAATTGGGGCACTAGAAAAGTGTGCATTAAGTGCATTAAGGTCCATCTTATCAGAAGAACTCTTGCTAGAGGCTTTACCAATACCAAGAGTCTTTAAAAATTGCCATACTTTTGTTGGGTTGAAGTTGTTAATTGAGTTGTGAATGTGGTGCCTTTTCGCATTCCTACACAGACGACTGCAGCGATTTCGCATCCTTTTATAAATGTCCCAGTTTTCCTCAGTTGGTTGCTTCCTGTACAGGCGCTTAGCTTTGTCTCGCTTAGCCATCTGGTTTTGCTGGAGATAGCCACGGTGCAGGAAGGTGTTTGACCCTCAATATTATTTTTTAATTTATATTAATTTTTCTCTTTATTTATTAGGGACTTGTAACCAACAACAGGTTATGTCAGCCTCATCTAATCAGTAACCTAGTTACACACAATTCTTAACACTATTTAGGATAAACTTATAAATAAACTTAGATTTAATACTTGCAGGCACAGTTAACAAAGAGGAAATTTGCCTAAATCTAGTGAATTTAATTTTAATCGCCTACATAAAAGTTTTCTTTCTAAATTATTTCTAGAGCAATCCAAAAGGAGGTGTTGTACATCTTCTGGTTTATTGCAGGCATCACCTTTTTGTTGGTAAGCTTTGCTTTAGGGCACTGTTGCGGCGTTTGTCCCGGGGTCAGTCATTGCATTTTTCGCTTACGGTTATCGTAAAGAATCCACTTATCATCACATGTCACAATTCGAATCAATATTCCTTAATTTCTGTATCGATTCAACAAGGCAACACAAGTTTCAACACGCGTTTCTTTCTGCTGATCAGTCAAATCATGAGGCACCCATTTTTCATATTTTTTTATTTTATTGATTTGACGCAAATGAGTCAATATTGTTGGTAAGGAAACGTTAAACCATGTCGCTAATTCCTGGGTAGTTTGGTTCGTATCGCTTTCTACCATCTCTTTCAATTCATTGTTATTCACCTATGTGGGCAGTCTTCCACGTGGTTCGTTCTTCAAATCCAAGTTTCTATCACGAAAGCGTTTAAACTAAAATCGTACGGTGCGTTCATTAGCAGTCCCCTCTCCAAAAGCAACATTGATATTGCGACCTGTTTTTGCCGCGTTAGTTCCGCGTCGGAACTCGTATTCAAAAATCACTCGAATTTTCCAAGTATCCATCTTTCTTGTCTAAGCTGAATAAAAAAAACAACTGAAAGTTGATAATTGAATGTTGCACATTTTTTAAAAGAAGAACTTCATAGGTACCATGTGAAAAAAGTTGTAGAAAGTAGCGCCTGCTTGGTTTAGCACTAAACTCTGAGTTGGTTGATTTGATTGGTTTTATATTAGAATGGTAATGGTCTGGTTATTGGTTTACGACCACTGGTTTAATGATACGCAATAATGGTTTTAAAAGTTATATTGAATACTAGTTAAAGTAATGGTAAATGGTTAATCTAAGCTAAAGTAGCACTAAAATGGTTTGATTGGAGTTACGCGATTGGTATCCGAACACGCACTTAAATACACGAAATGGTTAATTATGGTAAACTATGTAACTAAATTAATGGTAAAAAGGATGGTAAAATGGTTATGGTTAGTTTTTTTTTTTTTTTTTTTTATCTAATTTAGGCTCGCCTAGATTGTAGCTATCGGGAAACACAGACTCCGGCAGGGAATTCCACTCCTTAGCTGCACGCATAATAAAAGTGTTCCCAAAACGCCTAGTGCGTATGGGTGTGATGTCCACCATATATTGATGACGCATCGCCGTACGTCTGGTAGTCCGATGATGGAACGGGCTGGGTGGAATTAAATCATGCAATTCCATCGCACACTCCCCGAAATGTAACCGATAAAAACCGACAAGCTGGCAACTCGGCGACGATGTTCAAGGCTCTGGAGCTTTGACTTAACCAGTGCCTCATCGCTGATGAGTCTCTTGGCCCGCTTTTCGATCGACTCCAGTGCATCAAGCTGGTATTTGGCAGATCCGTCCCAGAGATGAGAACAGTACTCCATGCATGATCGAACTTGCGCTTGATACAAGCTGAGCAGCTGTTCTGGCGTGAAATACCTTCTCGCCTTTGCAAGTATCCCCAGTTTTTTGGCGGCCAGCTGAGCCTTTGCCTCAATGTATGGCCCAAAATTGAGAGTCGATGTCAACGTAACGCCAAGAAGCTCAAGATGGTCAGCTATTGGCACGGTCACATCTCGGAAAGTTGGTCGGAAAGTTTGGTTATGAGTACGTGGTGTCTCTGACGAGATCTGAACGCGAACTGGCCCACATTTTGGTAATCGAGCGAATGCTCATACTTGCGTTTGATGCAATTATGCATTTTCGCTGAGTGTTCGGTTAAAACTCGAACATATTCCCAAGAGCGAGAAGAAATGCGGGATAATGATATGGTGTGTATATAACATTAAATTACTTAAACATATTAGTTTCCACTAATCTTATCTGTTAAGCTTAACAACATTGATAATATTAAAAGCAAAAATTGAAAGCATATTGGTTTACTTAAATAACTATCATTATTAAAAACATTAATGGTGGTTTAAAATTAAACTATAGAGTCTTCTACAGTAAAAGCAATATTTTGATTGCCTGTGTCTTTATATTTTTTGTGCCGTTTTAGCGAACTATAGTTCGCGCTAGGCCAGCGTTTGGCATAATTTTGTAAGGCAAAACCGATTTCACTTTTATTATTTAGATCACTGGCACTGAGCACTTCACTATCTGATTCGCGTATTTTGGATGGTTTCGGAGTCAGCGGAGTCGCTGCTAACTCCTGTTGGCAGCGACTCTCGCTGCGGCGTCGAGGTCTCGGAGGCGGCGGAGTCACCGCGGTCTGCTGCCGGCGGGATCGCTCGCCACGATGCCCAGCAGAAGTCTTCCGGCACAGGTGACATCGCCCCGTTCGCCACATCCAGGCTGCTGCCACGCATAGAGCCATCGACATCAACACGTAGCATATTACGTATTGGTGGATATCGTGGGGTGACATATCTTCTATTTCTGAATCGCTTTTCTTCAGGATTTCTATCGCCTCCCCCAGACTGGTCATAGATATGTTTTGGCTTCCGTCATCAGTCTACCTTTCTTCACGGATTTTGAGGTTAATCAAGTGATTAATTTGATCGAATTAGGGCATGTAAATGGTTGGTAAAATGTTCACTTGGTTGGACTGTATTGAATATAATGTCCTTTCCTTTGATGACACACTCTTGACCTATGCCAATGACCCCAGCTTGGGTCAGCTGGCGAACTGTTACATGATCGCCGCATATGATTTTTATTGTGTAGGTGTCACAACAAAAGTAAAAGTGCTGAGAAGTCGAATGTAATTCAATCCAAACGTTGGTGCATTTGGTTTTATGCACTTTACATTGATTGGTTGCCGGATTCTTGTCACAAAAACTTTCGTCATTTTACAGGTCTATTATTGGTTTTAGCAGCTCACACATGTATATTGGTCCATGGTGTAGACATGCCGTTAGTTCCTGTGTTGACATGCTGAAGTGTGAATCTTTGTTAACTGCCACATATTCGGAAACTGGTATTATCGTGGTCATCGTGGTGTTTGTTTGGTGCGGTACAGGTATTATTATTTTCTCTGGATATTAGAGGAAAAGTAACTTCAATTACGACAAATTTTTGCGTCGCTCTGGCCTTGACTTTCAGTAGTTTGTAAAGATACATCAGTGTCAATAGATCAGTGTCTAAATTAGTAATTGGTAGTGTGAGTTCGCTTGGCACTTGGCCATATATGGTTTGGAGCTCACGTTTAAGTTGCGTTGGTGGCAGTAAATGTATGCTAATTTGACCGTGGTGGATGTCTGTTAATGCATCGAGCAGAGTATCTTGAAGTCGCCTTAATCCTTGCAGCAAGCTGTTTCCAGACATTGCTGACAATGTGAAGTCATTGACGTATGAAATGTTTTGTATTTGTCGTTGGAGAATACTAGCATTTTCTTGCAATTCCATAAGCTTCTTGTTTATTAATTTGTGCTGTTTGTTTACAGTTATATCTCCATTCTTATCATAAGATTGAACTCTGCTTCAATTATGGAAGTTTGGTTTTTCCATAAATTAGAAAGGAGAAACACCTTTTGTGATGTATGGTTTCAATGTCCTTTTCATACTGGTCTGCAAAACGCGAGTCCAACACTCCGATTAAGTCATTTGCTAGATACCCGATACCGTTGATAAGGCCTCGTCGGCGCCGACCCGTCTTCCCCGTAGCGCGTCGCCGTCTAGCGTGAACATCAAAATGCTGTGTTAGCAAAAGTTCATTGTAGTATTCGAGTTCCTGGTAATCGTGCCGGGCTTGCTGCACGATCGTATTACAATGGTTTTGTGTTTCTATGGTTGCGCACAAGTTTTCTTGGTAATTGGCTAGTTTGTTATAAGTGTTTATGCCTGTCCAATAGGGTCCCATGTCGTAGTACATGACTAATGTCCATTTATCCCTGATTAATTGTACTTTTGAAATAGGGTCAAAATAAAGCGTTTGGTTGTTTGGAAATGGTTTCACGGCGTCTAAACCGTAAGATGGTAAGATCAGCGTAAAAAAACTCAGTAAAACAGTTGCTATAGTTGCGATTTTTGACCTTGGTTTTCTTTTTAGTTCTGATAATTTGGTTGTTGGTTTTATATCTGGTTCTGTTATATTTTCGTTATTCTGGTCAACGGGCAAAACTGAGAGTTTCACAATAGGGCGTTTCATGACACCATTTTTGGTTTTTAATGAAACTGCTCTGGTTAGATCATCATTTCCTGGATGTGTGTCGACCACACGTCCAAGAGCCCATTTTCCTGGAGGCAGATTCTCATCATGAATAACTACTAGATCTCCAATTACGATGTTTTTCTGTGGTTCCATCCATTTACTTCTAGATGATAGTTGTACCAAGTATTCAGTCTTCCATCGTTTCTAAAGATCTTGGAATAATTTGTTGGTTAGATGCCACCTGGTTTTGGCATCTTGCTCGGTTTCTATTACAATTGTTCCTGGTCTTCCTGATAAGAAATGAGCTGGTGTAAGGAAGTTTATATCATCGGGATCCTCTGATATCGCGCAAAGAAGTCGTGGGTTGAGGCACGCTTCTAGTCTAGCTAACAATGTTGCGTACTCCTCGAAGGTTAGTCTTTGTTGACCGATGACCCTCTTGAGATGATGTTTCAGACTGAGTACTGCTCGCTCCCATAGACCGCCGGCATTAGGCCAGCTAGGCACGTTAAAGTGCCATTCTATGCCCATCTCTGCTATCTCGTTTATAAAACTTTCACTGAATACTTCGCGAAGCTGGTTAAATTCTTCCTGTATCATCCTGTTTGCTCCCACAAAGTTAGTGCCGTTGTCACTGTACATATGTCGTGGTGCCCCTTTTCTGGCAGCCATTCTGGTTAAAGCTGCCAAAAAGGCGGAGATGCTCAGGTCTGACACGAGCTCTAAGTGAACCGCTTTCGTGACCATACATATAAAAACTGCTATGTACCCCTTCGTAGTTTTAATTCCCCGTCCTTTATTAGCCTTGACCTCTACAAAGCCTGTGTAGTCTACGCCGCAGTGATAAAACGCATGTTCGGGATTCACTCTTGGTTCTGGTACATCTCCCATGAGCTCATGGGAGGTGCTGCCGCACGGGATTTTGTTTTCTGCATATGACACATTGTAGGCAACTCATTTCATTATAAAATATTATTGTGTCATGTTTAACTGTACAGTATCGTGTGTTTTTATCTGTAAGCTATTGTAACGTTATAACTGTAAACCATTGTGTGTGTTTGTCTTTAAGTTATTGTTATGTCCTAACTGTAAACCATTGTCTTGTTTCCCGTTATCTTTGCGCGCATAAGTCGCACCAATGGCAAAGTAATGCGCCAGGATTGGCTAACGGTTGACCAATCCTGTAACGCAGCTATTCGCGTCAGATTGGCCGGGAGGGGTGAAAGCGGATTGAACAAAACCATTGCGCGCGGGCGCAACGGCCTCTTTCACTTCTGCTCTTCTCCGCGTAATATGTAAGTAGCTATATTTTGTTTTGTGTGTCCGTAGTATACTAGTATTAATATGTGTGTAAAATAAATGATACAAGTTTGCCAGTAATTTGGTATTGAGTTTCCATTGTGTTTAAAATAATCCGGTCCTAATCGCAAAATTGGTCCTATCGAGCCGGATCATAATGGAAAACCAATTTACTGGCGTTGTCACACGAAGCAAAGCTGCTGGAGTCGAGCAACGACCTGGAGAGGATATCGCTATTGTTACACGTGGTGAAGAAATTGCCACATGTGCGTTACCCAGGTAGAGAGCGAGCAGCCGTAGCCACGAAGCCCTGGAACACGACAACACGTGTGTTCCCACAGTACCACGTGGTGAAGGAAATACCGCATGCTTGTCTGTGCGGTCTAGATCAAGCCGTCAGACCCGCGAAGCGCTGCGCCGTCGTGCTGCAGCAGAATACAGGGCCGAAGAAGAACTCGCGACGTTAAGAGAACAGCTGATAAGAGAAAAAGAACAGCTGATAAGAAAGAAGCTGGCATTGGAGATCGCCGAGATCGAGGAAGATGAAGGGGAACACTGCGCTCCGAGTGTTTATAGTCACCGTAGCAACAACGTGGTTGAGTGGCTTAGGTCCAGTGATTCCCCCTGCGAACGCGATGATGTAGCGCCTCTCGCACCGGCTGGCACGTGTTCAACCGACGGCATAGCTCGAGAGCGCCCACGTGAGCTCGCACATGCGCCGCATACCGCGACCAGTGCCCACGTTTTATATGCACCTGCGGCGTCCTCCTGCCCGCCTTCAAAATGTGCGCCTGTTGCTCCGCCCGCGACCATAAACAGCGGCGGCCCCACCGCACCTTCCGATATCATGCACCTAGCCGACGCTATAATCACAAGTATGAATAAACGTCCGAGACAAAATTATGATCTCCCTGTGTTTGACGGTAACCCAGTGGACTGGATGGCGTATCGACGCGCATATGAAGCTACCGCGTCCATGTATAGCACGTTCGAAAACACCGTGCGACTTCAGGCGTCACTCCGAGGCGCGGCAAAGTATGCCGTCGAAGGCCTGTTGCGTACCGGGACCAACCCCACCGTCGTCATTGAAGCCCTGGAAGAAGAGTTTGGACATCCTAACTTACTTCTAGATACCGCGCTAAATAAAATTAGGAGTTTACCGCGAGTATCCGATAGCGGCGTCGAGTTGCGAAACATGACATGCGTCGTACGAAATTGCGTGTACATGTTGAGAAACATTAAAGCAGAGGGATATATCAACAACCCTCAACTTACGCACGAGATCCTGGGTAAATTAACACACGTGCAACGAGCGCAATACGGCGAGTTCGTCATGGTGAGAAACGTCGACAGCAAAGAAGATCTTCGAGTATCACCGAATATAAATATGCTGCTCGACTTTCTAAGTCACTTGTCACGGGCGTCGGCTTATTACCTGCCACTAAACATAAACACCGAGCAGAGTAATCGAAACCGGACCACCGCTCCTGCCAATCCCTCTGGCGCCCGCGCCGCCATGTATGGGGCGCGCGCCGGGCGCCAAGAATCGACGCATCGGCGGGATCCTGCTCACCGGGTACACATCACCAGTGAGGAAAGTGCGTCATCGAGTGCGTCGTCGCAAACTAGTGTATGTACGTTGTGTAAAAGTGCGGGTCACCGGTTAACCGAGTGCGACTTGTTCATGAACAAAAGCGAAAAGGATAAGTGGAACTTTGTTAAGGACAGTAAGTTATGCTTTAAGTGTTTGGTGACAACCCATTCTCGTTATCGGTGCCGCTCGAAACCGTGTGATAAGTGCGGTGCTCCACATCACACGCTTCTCCACTACGAGAAGTCGAACGGCCCGGGCGCCGCCGCCGCCACCCCACGTGCAGGTGCCGCGGCACAGGCGGCCACGCCCCACGCCACGCCGTCGAAAGCAAACGTCGCTGCCGAGTCGGTAACGAGTATGGGTGAGCGATGTAAGAACACTAAAACATTATTGAAAATTGTGCCTGTAAGTATTATTGTAAATAATATAGATTATAGTTGTTATGCGCTACTTGATGATGGAGCCACAGTGTCGTTAATCGATTCAAGTGTTTGTAAGTTTAGTGGACCATCATCTCCGTTAAAAATTGTTAGTGCAGGGGGCTATGTTATTATCGATAAGAAATCATGTAGGGTGACTGCGCTAATACGTGGTCCCAACGGTATATGTCATGATATATCGTTACGCAGTATTGACAACCTAGACTTACCTGCCCAAAGTATGTCCGCCAGAGTTATAGCTAGGAATAAACATCTACGTGACCTAGATTGCTGTGCGATGTCGAGTGCAAAACCATTGTTACTAATCGGCCAAGACAATTGGCAGTTAATCGTAAACCAGCAGATACGACAGGGTAAATCCGGGCAACCCGTAGCGTCACTTACGAAATTGGGGTGGGTTGTTCATGGACCTGTAGGTATTTATGATAGGTCTGGTCAGGAATCGGTTAATTTAGTTAGTGATAACTTGGATGATTTAAGCGAACTCGTTAAACAACAATTTTCGCTCGAGTCGATCGGCATCGCAGAATTGTCACGTAAAAATGTCGAGACTGAACGCGCTTGTAAGGTCCTAGATAGCACTAGTCGCCATGTCGATGGGCGCTGGGAGGTAGGATTATTATGATCACGTGATGCGGTGCACCTACCTGATAATTACGATTACGCTGTGAAGCGTCTACGTGGCATAGAGAGTAAAATGGATAAAAATCCCGACTTTGCCGAATCGTATTCGCGTCAAATTGAGAGATTGATAGCTGAGAATTATGCTAGGCGATTGGAAATTCCGCTCAGTGTTAACCCAGTATGGCATCTGCCGCATTTTGGAGTCACTAACCAGAATAAACCAAACAAGCTTAGGTTAGTTTATGACGCCGCGGCCAAATATAAAGGTGTATGTCTTAATGATTATTTGTTAACAGGGCCGGACTTGTTAAATTCTTTGTTAGGTGTATTGTTTAAGTTCCGATCTGGCCCTATAGCTTATACAGCAGACATAGCTGATATGTTTTTAAGGATTAAAATTAGGAAAGAAGATCAGGGCGCGCAACTCTTCTTATGGAGAGGCCGGGACAGAGTGCGTGACCCTGACACGTATGTAATGGACTCGATGATCTTCGGAGCTAAGTCGTCACCCGCCGCAGCCATATATGTACTGAATAAGAACGCTACTGAATTCCGAGATACATATCCCAAGGCCGTCAAGGCAATCCATGAAAACCACTATATGGACGATTACCTAGATAGTGTTGACTCCATAGACAGTGCTCGCCAGCTGATCAAAGATGTCTCTATGATACACTCCGCTGGTGGTTTTTCTATCAGAGGGTGGGTGACAAATTCACCGGAGCTCAGAAATGAATTACCAGCTGTCGTGCCTGGTACTATAAATTTTGATAAGTCTCCGTATAGTGGTGAAAGGACTTTAGGTATGATATGGATGCCGGAATCAGATGAGTTAGCGTTTGACTTATCTTTCAAAAAGGTTACACCTGATGTTGTGGAGGGCAGAGTCATTCCTACCAAACGGCAGTTTCTAAGGCTCATTATGAGTATATTTGATCCATTAGGTTTACTTTATCCTTACACAATAAAGTCGAAGATTCTGTTGCAGAAGGTTTGGAAATCGGGTATAGGATGGGATGACCAGCTGAAGGAGGACGAGTTTAAGGGAAATGGGAAAACTGGTTGCGAGACATTAAACAGTTAGGTAACGTACGTGTTCCCCGTTGGTACCGGCTTGACCCTTGTGCTGTCGAATTACACGTTTTTGGTGATGCGGGTGAGTCAGCTTATGCGGCAGTGGCGTATCTAGTTGGTAGAGATGAGTTTGGCCAACCAAACGTCTCATTTGTCATTGGTAAAGCTCGTGTCGCCCCTCTGCAGGTAGTATCCGTACCCCGTCTAGAACTACAGGCAGCTGTGTTGGCGTGTAGGCTAGCTTGTACCGTTGTTAAAGAACAAGGTTTGACAATAACACGTAAGTACTTGTGGTCCGATTCCAAAACTGTTCTGAAATGGGTGCATTCGGATCCTCGGGATTTCCAAAAGTTTGTTTCGCATAGGTTAGCAGAAATCGACCGAAAGTCCAGCCCAAGTGAGTGGCGTTGGGTACCATCGGCAGAGAACCCTGCAGATGAAGCAACAAAACTACACTGGCCTACAAATTGTAAATTGTGGTTTACAGGTCCAGCCTTTTTGTACAAGGACAAAGATCAGTGGCCGGTCAACGAATACGAGGATGCTGTTGACACGGATTTGGAGCGTCTTGAGAAGGTTCACTTGGTAAAGCAGTATGTTCCGCTGTTCAATGTCGATAGGTTCGCCAGTTGGACACGGGCTGTTAGGGCTACAGGTCGAGTTCTCGCTTTTATAGGTATGTCTCGTAAGAATCAGGTTGAGAAGTTATCGGGTAGCAACGTCCGTGATGCTGAGATACTTTTGTTGAAACAGTGCCAAGCCGAGACTTTCCCTAAGGAGCTGGCGCTATTGAAAACGAAAGGTACATTGCCTGCGGATAGTAAAATTCGGGAATTAGATCCTTTTTTGTATGAAGGTGATGGATTACTTCGAGTCAGAGGACGCCTGAGCGCTGCGCCGGAGTTAATGTTTGACGAGAAGTATCCCATCATTTTAGACGGTCACAGTTACACCGCGCGTCTTATTGCACTTGAATATCATAGGCGCGCCCACCACGCAAACACCGAGACTGTGATCAACAGCATAAGGGAAAAATATTGGGTTACTCAGGTAAGACGTACGGTCAAAACTGCCGTATCCCAGTGTCAGCTTTGTCGTGTCCGTCGTGCTCGTCCGTCGTTGCCTAAGATGGGAAATCTACCAGGTGCCAGACTCGTTAATACGAGAAGAGCTTTCGTTCATTGTGGGGTAGATTATTTTGGTCCAATGGAAGTTGCCATAGGAAGGCGACGTGAAAAAAGATGGGGCGTTATTTTTACTTGCCTTGTTACTCGTGGTGTCCATTTAGAACTCGCAGCTTCGCTCTCTGCTGATTCGGCCATAATGGCAATCCGACGATTGATAGCTCGCCGTGGACAACCCTCTATCATGTTCAGCGATAGAGGTACTAATTTCGTCGGTGCTGATGCAGAGCTAAAAGCCGCCGTACAGGCAATGGAGAGCGAAAAGATAAGGGATTATGTAGTAACTAAGGGTATTTCTTGGCAATTTAACCCGCCCGCCGCGCCGCACATGGGTGGGTGCTGGGAGCGTCTCGTCCGCTCAGTAAAGACCGCACTTAAAGTCACATTGTCGGCGCGGGCGCCTAAAGAAGAATTATTGTTTACATTGATGGCTGAGGTAGAAATGACTATAAATAGTAGGCCGTTAACTTTTGTAGGTACGGACCCCGACGGACCCATCGCTCTTACACCAAACCATCTATTGATAGGTACAGCTACCGGTGCATCCACGTTGGGTATATTTGATGCATCAGATTTAACCAGTAGGAAAGCGTGGGTTAAAGCTCAGGCCCTGGCGGACATGTTTTGGAGACGCTGGCTCAAAGAATATGTTCCCACTCTTCAAAAGCGACAGAAGTGGCTTCACGAAGTGCCACCTGTGAAAGTGGGAGACATGGTTCTTATCTTAGAAGAGAATCAGCCACGTAATGTATGGCCTAGGGGCGTGATTAGCGCAGTCCACCCAGGCCGTGATGGCCAAATTAGAGTAGTTACTATAAAAACTTGTAGGGGCTCAATGAAGCGACATGTTGTAAAAATAGTTGTGTTGCCTACTGACGAGAGTGTTCAGGAACAGGGGGGTGGAATGTAGGCAACTCATTTCATTATAAAATATTATTGTGTCATGTTTAACTGTACAGTATCGTGTGTTTTTATCTGTAAGCTATTGTAACGTTATAACTGTAAACCATTGTGTGTGTTTGTCTTTAAGTTATTGTTATGTCCTAACTGTAAACCATTGTCTTGTTTCCCGTTATCTTTGCGCGCATAAGTCGCACCAATGGCAAAGTAATGCGCCAGGATTGGCTAACGGTTGACCAATCCTGTAACGCAGCCATTCGCGTCAGATTGGCCGGGAGGGGTGAAAGCGGATTGAACAAAACCATTGCGCGCGGGCGCAACGGCCTCTTTCACTTCTGCTCTTCTCCGCGTAATATGTAAGTAGCTGTATTTTGTTTTGTGTGTCCGTAGTATACTAGTATTAATATGTGTGTAAAATAAATGATACAAGTTTGCCAGTAATTTGGTATTGAGTTTCCATTGTGTTTAAAATAATCCGGTCCTAATCGCAAAACACATTTTCTTATAAACTTTTTAGTTGCCATGTATCCGCCGACAATCCAATACTGTTGTCGAAGGTTTGCTAGCGTTAGACGCGCTCCGCCATGGAAAGTTAATTTATGAGCTTGATCGATAAGTAATGTGGTTAACGGGTGGTCGTGAGGTAAGATGATGGGATGTTTCATCTCAAGACTCATGTGGGCGTTTTCTAATCTCCCACCCACACGTAAAATGCCACGTTCATCTATGGTAGGATTCAAACTCAAAATCTTGCTTTTGGAGTGCACTCTTCCGTGTTTGTTTATTTAATCTAGGTCGTTTGCAAATTCTGCCAGCTGAACGTTTTTGATTATCAGCTGTATAGCCCGGCGAAGCTCGTGTAATTCGAGGTAGGGTCGGCGAACTTGTTTGTTCAAGGTGGGTAATCGCAGTATCCACGCAAAAATACGTATGATTTTTGTAATGGAGCTATATTTGTTTATCAAATGTTTAGTAATTTCGGTAGTCAGCGATTCTCTTGGTTGTCCAATGACTACCGCGTTGGTTTGGTTTAAAATAGACGGCTTTACTTCTAAATTCGTCTCGTAAATGGTTTGGTGATTTTCTTGATTGGTGTATGATGGCAGCCATGATGGCCCTTGCCACCATATCTTGTGGTCTTTGAGTTGCCTGACAGTCAAACCACGACTTGCACAGTCAGCTGGATTATCTGTCGTCTTCACATATTGCCAATGTTTTGATGGTATGGTTTTGGTGATGGTTTTTACCCGATTTGCTACAAATGGTTTCCATCGGGCTGGATCTCCTTGTATCCATCCTAGTACTGGAGTTGAATCAGTCCAACAGTAGACATCCGTCGGGTATTCTGACAAGGAATTTTGTACTTTTTGCATTAGCTGAGCTAAAAGATGAGCGCCCATTAGCTCTAGTCTTGGTATTGATATGACTTTGCTTATGGGTGCTAACCTAGCCTTTCCCGCAACTAATGTAATGGTTGTCCCTTCCTTCTTTACTACCTTGCAGTAGATTACACATGCGTATGCCTTGTTTGATGCGTCGCAGAATCCATACAATGCAATATTTTGGTTCTCTCCCATTCCCAGCCATCTGTTGACTTCTATAGTGTTTATGTCCGGCAATTCTTGTTTTAATTTTGTCCATTCGGAATTCATTGCCTCGGGTAGGTGGTCATCCCATTTTATGTCAGACAACCAGACATTTTGAAACAGTAGTTTCATGGTAGTACTCAGGGGGGTTAACCACCCTAATGGATCGAACAGCTTCAAAATATCCGAAAGTAGAGCTCTTTTGGTAATAATTGCTGGTGATTCGGGTTCTATTTTCGAGTTGAAAATGAAATTATCTTTCTGTGGGTTCCAACAGAAACCCAAAGTTTTGGTCGAATCGCTCTGCTTGAACTCGTATGTTGACAGGTCACGTTGCTCTCTCTCTAAATCGGTTAATAGCTCTGGTTTGTTTGAGGTCCATTTTCTTAGATTAAATCCTCCCAATCGGCATAATTTTATGAGATCTGATTCCAGTTTATATGCTGCTTCCATTGAATGACGCCCTCCGCAAAAATCGTCCATATAGAAGCTGTCCTCTAATTCTTTTGCTGCATCAGGAAACTTCTGTCTTTCATCGGACGCCAATTGTTTCAAGCACATCATCGCTAAAAATCCTGCTGGTTTGGTTCAGTATGTAAGCGTGACGAGCTGGAATGATTGTATTGGTTGCTTATTTGATTCTCGCCATAGTACCTTTTGGTAAGCTTGATCTTCTTGGTGCACTCGGATCATTCTGTACATCTTCTCGATGTCCGAAGTATATACAAATTGAAATTGTCTCCATTTCAGGATAAGCTCTTGAAGATCCTTCTGTATATTAGGGCCCCTGTACATGACGTCATTTAGACTGTAACCTGATGAAGACTTTGCGGAGGCGTTAAAAACTACTCTCAACTTGGTAGTGGTAGATTCAGCCCGAATGACTGCATGGTGTGGTAAGTAGCATTCGGGCGCCTGGTTAATGTTGCATGGTATCATGTGGTTTAATGCAAAATATTCGTCCATGAACCTTTTGTAATCTTTCTTCAATGCACTGTTCCTCTCAAATTTCTTCTCCAAGTTTCTAAATTGAGCTAATGCTTGCGGTTTGGTTGCGCCGAACTTGTCCTTGTATTCCGGCTTGAGTGGCAGTCGGACTTCGTACCTTCCGTCCTCAAGCCTCTTAGTGGTTTTTATAAAATACTGTAAACACTCATGGTCATCATTGGACATCTCTATCTTCTGGTGTATGTCTTCATTCTCCCAATATTTCAGAAGATCTTCTGTGTTGTTAAGAACCACGTTGCACTGGTAGCGTGGTATTATGGATCCACAGAGTAGCCATCCTATTTGCGTCTGTTGAGCGATTGGTTGCTTGTCGTTGTCTCCTCTGAAGATACCTTCTAACATTATTTTGCTGTAAACATCTGCGCCTAGGTGTATATCTACGGGTCTGCTTACGTAAAACTCTGGATCAGCCAATTGTATCCCTTGGATATGGTTCCATGTTGTTGGTTTGGTAAACGTTTTATTTGGAAATCGCTTGATCAAGTTATTCATAATAATAACGTTCGTGTCGCAGGTAAATTCACTATTTGCAGACTGGAGTGTTACCTGTAACATTCCTTTTGCGTTATTTTCTTTTTCACCGACGCCGAATATTTGACCTTTGAAATGAGCCCTCTTTAATCCCAAGATCTGGGATGCGTTTTCAGTTATTAACGATAGTTGAGAACCCTGGTCAATTAAAGCCCTCATCTTGTGTTTTGTTCCATTAGCTCCCTTGACTTTTATAATAGCGGTGGCTAAAAGTATTTCAGATATATCATCCCATGACGCGTGAGATGACCTAGATGTGCTCTTTTTGGTTGCAACATTGTTGGTGGTTCCTTCTGCTGACGCAGTTGGACTTTGTTTTTGCACTGCTTCGTGAAGTAGTGTGTTGTGTGTAGCTAAGCATTTACGACATCGTTTGTTCGATTGACATGGTTTTTTGTTATGACTGCATAGACAGTTTTGGCAGTAATTTAATTGCTCAATCTTATTTAATTTTTGCTCGTGCGTCATTTGCAAAAAATCAGGGCAACGCCACAATCCGTGGTCAGAATTGCACAATGCACAGGTTATCGACCGCCACACGTGTAAAGCATTTGATTTTGTGTTTTCTTTGTTGCCTGATTGATAGTTATTTTGTTGAAAAATTTTCTTCTGGTTTTGGTTGTGGTTGCTGTATGGGAATGGTTGATGCGGCGTGGTTGTTTGGTTGGCTGGTTCTTGCTTGCGACGAGACGCTTCTAGCGCTGTGAATTTTTTCTCCAAGAATTCCAGGAACTCCTGCAGATCGGGTAGCTCTCTAGGATTCTTGACCGATTCTATGTATTCGGTGAAGGTATCATTATCCAGCTTTTGCGCTAGTAGGTGCACTAGAAGTGGATCCCAAGTTGCTATATCCACTCCCAGATTCTGTATAGCGTGTAACGTCTCCTTGGTTACGTCATGCAGTTTCTTAATCGTAGCCAGCGATTGCTGTTGTATATTGGGAAGCCCAAGTAGGATATTAATATGGGACGTAAAAATCAATTTCTTGTTACCATATCTATGGCTTAAAATTTCCCAGCATACCTGATAATTGTCAGAGCTAATATGTAAATGGTGAATCAGACGCTCTGCTTCCCCAGTCACCTTACTCTTCAAGAACTGCATATTTTGCGCATTAGACATCGACGGGTTTTTATCGATCGCTTCGCTAAATAAGTCTTTGAACGGAACCCACTGGTTGTAAGTTCCATTGAACACGGGGATGTCCATTGTCGGAGCTGACTTCTCTCGGTGCTTCACTGCCCACATCTTTTTGTTGATGTCGTTTGTCAACTCACTGTACTTTTCCTCATGCTTGCAGAATTCCATTTGGTACGTAATATCGTCGCCTCCATCCTCACCTTCAATTTCCCAATGAAATCTGTCAATCTCACCCCATCGGCTATCCAGTGATTTTAGAGCGTTCTCGAATTGCCATTGATTCTCGAACTTGTCTACTTCTATACTACTCACGGTTCTCATGAACGCCTTGAAATTGATAATCTGCTTCTTTACCAACCCGTTCAGCTTGCTGGACCCTCTCTCTGTATGGGGAAAGTTCTCTCGCTGTGTGGACTCCTTATAGCGAGACGACGTACCTGTTTGGGGCTGCGCCGTCTCATCTTCCGGTCGAAGATGGTCAGCGCTTAGCTGTGACCTAGCCCGGACACCTGGTAATGGCTGTACCTCCTCCGCTTTTGGTCTACGGGGGCTTTCTTCCTGCAGCTGCGTTGTGCCTAACTACCTCATGGTTTTATCAATTATCTCCTTTATTTTGAAATAAACTTCCTGGACTGTTTCGAAACATCCCTTTTTGAAGTAAATGTGTTCAGCATCCGCAAACTGACACATTTTCTTATGGTTTTGTTGGTAGTCGTGCCAGTATGCTTCCAACATATCAGCCTTACGCTTGTAATTTGCGATGGTCTTCCTCTCGGATCCATCCTTCTTTATGTTGGTTAAGAACTTGTCCAGGATTTCATAGAGCTCCGTTTGGTTGATGAACAGAGTATCGGAATCCATGTTAAGGGTTGGTTTGAGAAAAAAAAATGGTAATTGTTAGTTAATATAACTGGTTTGATCTGACCTTTATGCTCCAACCGACCGTCTCTGCAATCCGAGGTTCCCCCAATTGCAGCGATCTCCTGGTTTGCGTGGCACTGTATCACTTGGTAGTCACTGGTAATTAAATGCTCGAAGGACCATGTAGAAAGTAGCGCCTGCTTGGTTTAGCACTAAACTCTGAGTTGGTTGATTTGATTGGTTTTATATTAGAATGATAATGGTCTGGTTATTGGTTTACGACCACTGGTTTAATGATACGCAATAATGGTTTTAAAAGTTATATTGAATACTAGTTAAAGTAATGGTAAATGGTTAATCTAAGCTAAAGTAGCACTAAAATGGTTTGATTGGAGTTACGCGATTGGTAGCCGAACACGCACTCAAATACACGAAATGGTTAATTATGGTAAATTATGTAACTAAATTAATGGTAAAAAGGATGGTAAAATGGTTATGGTTTGGTTATGAGTACGTGGTGTCTCTGACGAGATCTGAACGCGAACTGGCCCACATTTTGGTAATCGAGCGAATGTGCATACTTGCGTTTGATGCAATTATGCATTTTCGCTGAGTGTTCGGTTAAAACTCGAACAAAAGTTTCACTCAAAAATCTCAAACCATGAAGAAAATATGTCAAATCGAAGTACCTATTACAATAAAACGGCAATTTCATACTTTAACCCCTATTATATTATGTAGTGATAGTTATAGGCCTTGCCTATCATTGAAAGAAACCAATTTTGAAAAACGTTTTTTTTTTTTTAAATGCACTGACTTGATTCATCTGTTACTGGAAAAATCAAGGTGGAAAATCCCAATAACACTGCCCCAACTGGTGAATAATCACACAGTAATCATAATCAGTAGTAGCATTTAAGCTATATCATCTTGTAAAACAAAAGTCCTCTATCAATCTATTCTATCTAATCAATTCATGATTCAGGCAACACTTGTAGCTATATAATAATAAAGAAAAAAAACACTAACCCAGAAGCTCAGATTTCGGAGAAACACAATCACTTAGGTTCGTCACAATGAGAAACAAACATATACCTACTCTAGATCGCTGACAATCATCATTGTTTCGCAGAACTAACCACAACATTACAGAGAGAAACAGATACGTTTTAATTAAATAAGTGCGGAAACAAGTGACTAACGCGAAACATTCCCGCCACTTCCTAGCTGTCAAACGAGTCATCACAGGTAAAACATGGCGCGCTGAAGAAGGACAAAATGAAAAAGTTTAAATGTGATTTTTGTCGGCAACCATCTTGTTCGTAACATAACATCACTTCACGCCTGTAATTAGGGTAGGTAGAGGTGCATCTATTAGTAAATGGACAGGCCATATGATCAGAAATAAAACAGAAACATGGTCCAGGAATATCAACATGAAAAGATGGGAAAAAGACATTATACTTCATAGAAGATAGCTTGATCTCTGCGACATATGTCAAACTGACGTTTACGTTATTGTTACTGTATTGATACTGACGGCTGTCGCAGAGATCAAGCTATCTTTTAAGAAGTTTATAAAAATGGCAGGACCATTATGGAGAAAAATAGCCACAAACAGAAAAGTATGGCAAAGTCTGGGGGAGGCCTTTGCCAAAGGGCAATCTGATACAAACGTTGATGATGATACAAATTCTACTGATGTCACAATCAGAAACAAATACAAGTACAATGACTGAGAACATAATTAAAATTTAGAATTTGAATTGTTACTATTGATTTGTGTAAAATAAATGATTAATTCATAAATTTGATACTAAACTGATATTAAATTTATATAATAGCATTTTTTTTAACTGTGACAATTCATTTGTATACAATAAATAATTCATTCAGAAATTTGATAACTAAATTGACATTCAGTAAATATAATTACTATTTGTTTATACTACATAAAATAACTATACTGTGATTTTTAATTCGTAGACTAAACTGAAGGCTGCCAATGACCTTGTTTTTTTTTAAAAGTTGCAAGCGCGGTGCAAACGTAATATATTTAAATATAATATATACTACAACTTAATAAAATTGCTTACAATGGAATCAGAGGGCACCTTTTACGGTGGTTTATATCTTATTTATTATATATTTTATTGTACACCATAAGTTACATTTATAAAGGAAACTTAAGACTAAAAATACATACAATGGGCGGCCTTATCGCGTCCGCGATCTCTTCCAGGCAACCAGGTATGGACAATAATTACTGGACACAGAAGTGGGGCTGTTATTGGTGTGACAATACCAGTGTCACACCAATAACACGTATCTTACATAACTAACAGAAAACATAAGGTGGTTGTTAATGGCTTTGAATCTGGCTCTCTTCGGGTCATCTCCGGTGTACCGCAAGGTTCCATTTTGGGCCCTTTATTATTTATTTATTTTTTATATGTTTTCAAAATTCTAAATTTCTTCTCTACGCAGACGATTTAAAGGTCTAAAAAATTATTTCTGATAAAGTCAATTGTTTTAACTTCCAGCAGGATTTAGACCGTTTCTCTAACTACTCAAACTACTACTTCAAATAAGCTTTACCTTAGTCTTCCAAAGTGTCATGTAATAACATTTACCAAAACTAAATATATTACTGAGTTTGACTATCGTCTTGCCAATACGCCAATAAGTAAAGTTAGTTTTCTCCGCGATCTTGGTGTTCTGCTAGATTCGAAGCTCCATCTGGATGCTCATATAGAAATATATATAATTTGGTTTTGTTATGAGATCTTCCAAGGATTTTCGTCGACCTTCCACATTTTTGAACTTATACAAATCAATAATTAGGCCACAGTTAGAGTTTGCAGTGCCTATTTGGAACCCTTTTTATGTAAAATATAGTGAAAGATTAGAATTAGTACAACGTAAATACCTTCGTGCTATGAATTTTAGATTTTATCGGAATAAAATGTCATAACATTTACTTCTTAAAAAGTATGATCCTTAAAGTCAAGACGGAAACTTCTGGAAGTTTAGTTATGACTCTGTTCAATGCGTGCCGCAATCATTTTGATTGTCCGGACCTAGTTAGGAGTCTGAGTTACCTGGTTCCTCGAACAGTTCGTGTACGTGAGGTACGCACTCAACATCTATTTGCTACTAGCCTCTGTAAATCCAACGCTGGCTCGCGTACCACTTCATCGTTTGGTTGAGACATATAACAATGAGTTTAATTAAATCGACATTCTTTTTCATAATAAAAATGCATTTAAGAAGCAAATCCGAGCAACCCTAAAGGATCAGCAAATTAATATAATATAATAACGTAATGTTTAATAATATACGCACGCAAATTTACTTCTTCTGTTTTTCATGTAGATACTTAAGGCCTTCCAGATTGAGCGATGCAATTTTAATTGCTTCGATAGGCGATATTGCAGTTGTATTTTCTAACTAGCTGGCCCCCGCGGCTTCGGTACCGTCAACTGGCTATCTACCTACCTACCTACTCTGCTGCCTTACCGATCAACCTACCTACCTACCTTACCATATCTTACATACCTACCTACCCTACTCTACCCTACCCTACATACCTACCCTATCCTACCTACCTACCCACCGATCTAACCACATACCTACCTAATACCCACCTACCGTACCCTACCCTACCTACCAATTTGTGAAAATATTTATTTGAATAAAAATAAAAAAATAAAAATACTACAATACGAATGTAACCAACTTTTGTTTCTACCAGCGATCTAATTAAATTTTAGAAAACAAAAGCTGCTATTGTGACTTAACTAGAGCATGCAATACCAGAGTATAATATATTCGATACCGCGATATTGCGGTATGGGATATGTAATACCACAAAATTTGCGATATTGCGAAATTAGTAAATCGTTAAATGGGGGTTAAAATAAAACCATCATAAGTTTTAATTAATCACACACAACGCTAGACTTTATTTTTTATTTGAAAATGTTGACGTAAAAAACATAAAATATCGATTGTATCATCATGTAAAGAACTTCTAATTTTATTACAAATGTATCCAGCAGCCGAAATTGCTCTCTCAGCTTCTACACTCGTTGGTGGGATATACAGTTAGTCACTCACTTGTACGACTTGCGAGTGAGTCTGAGCTGACTAAGGCTTATCACGCATTGCAATTTTAGCCGCACGGATTGTATTCGCGCGAATTTTTGTCCGCGTACTGAATCTTAACTAACAAGCACTGCGGATAAAATACCGCGCGATTTTAGAATCTTTCTACTTGTTCATTTCATAAAGCTCAAAATATTCGCGGAAATTTAATCCGCGCCGCGGTGCGATGGATTCTGTGCCAAAATACGGATTTGTTGCGGTATTATTTTCGCGCCATTTTTTTATTTCAATGCAGCTTCATACAAATCCATTTCTCGCAGAATGGGCTGCAAAAATTCCCGCGAATAAAACCACAGTGCGTGCCACAAAGTAAAAACAAACTTTAGTTCGCTGTAGGACATTCGGGAATTTGCGAATGACGCATTGTGAGTTAATTTGTCAACATGCGACGATTCGTAGCGGGGATTGCCCTATAACGATTTGTTTTTCATACCGCGAAATTCGCATTTCTAATCTCGCTTTTGTGGTACTGAAAAACAGCGCGAAATTGCGGTAACGATATTACGGTATTGCAAGCTCTAGACTTAACTATGATAATGAGATATATACTCTTACAGACTTTTTTGTAGGTAATAATAAGTACTTTAATCATATACATAATTTTTATGCATCATCATTAGTTTTCTTAGCGCACGTCAAATAATGAATTTTATAGGCAAAATTTCTCTACTTTGGGTTACAATATTGCAATTTTCATAAGGACCTCTAATTTTTATGAAAATAATTTGTAGCCTATGTTACTCGAGAATAATGTAGCTATATAGGTGAAATAGAGAATTTTTAAAACTGCTCCAGTAGTTTCGGAGCCTATTCGGCACAAACGAACAAAAGATTCTTTCCTCTTTATAATATTGGTTTAAACAAAATTTATCTCATTTATACACCGTTATTTGGTTATTAGAATCCCGTCACCCGTGGTGGGTCGATCCGGTGCATGAAACAGTATCGATTTTTAAAGATAAAAATCAAAAATAATAGAAAAGAATCACAAGGAAATAAACCGAACACCAGTTGCAACGATCAAAATTCAACGGTGTATAATTGCTTTGCATGGCGTCTATTCTGTTCAGTAAAAATATCGGTGTAATATAAAATAAATCAGCCATCAAGAATATCACTAAGTACAGTCAACAAAAGAGAACTTCTCCGAGAGATCATTTCTTGAAACTTTAACTGACAGTACTTTGAATTTCTATTATAGTTTGATTCAAAAACAATGAAGTGCGCTTTTCGCTGCGCAGTACCCCCTATCACTTGAATTTACTCAGCGACCATATAGCCCCTTTGTGGTAGCTATATTAAATTAAATAAATTAATGTTAGTTTGACGTTTAACGTCTCTTTATTATGATAATAATCTTGCCTCTTAACTTATTATCATTTTTTTGTTTGTACATATGTTTATGCAAATAAATATATCTGAATCTTATCCCACTAAAATACATCCATAATACGTTATTTTAATAAATGTCATTGGGCATTATCTGTCCCGCTTTGCGAAGAGTGCCGGATATTAACTAAAAAAGTTTTGAACTAAAGAGAATAGTGTCACCTTTTATTAAATATATTTATTTGTTCCGAAATCGATAGAGAAAAATACCGAATTGTTTAAAAGAAACAAAAATTTAACGATTACAGGGGACTTTCTGTACATTTTGTTAAAAAGGAGGTATTTTCATAAGTTTGCCGTGTGCCATTACTTTCCAGAATTTGATCCTTATTAGTAACATTATCGGATCGGGTAATAATCAGCGTGTTTATTTTTATCGAAATTAACGGGTTCGATCCCTGGCTAAGAATATTGAGTATTAAAAAATCCCGTTTTCATCAAAACTGTTCCGAGACTCCTGTCAGTGTTTGTAACTTTCCTAATAGTTTCGGATTTGGCCCACTTGAAAAACATAACACATTCTGTATAAAACAAAATACATTCCGCTGTATTTATTTATTTATATCATATTCTCTTTGTATACCCATAGGGTATACATGATGTCAATGTTTAAAACATAAATATCGAAAATTGTTATTTAGCTTAAATTGTCTAAGATTGAAAGGCCAAAAAAAATCGAATGATTAAAAATGGCGATTGTCATTATTCATAAGTTCAAATTTCAATATTTAATACACTTAAGTACATTATATTTAGTTAAAATACAAATAAATAGTTAATAAGTTAAAATAGATCGAATATGTTCCAAAACTGAATTGGGGCACCCCGACTGCATGTATCTTTTGTATATCCTTCCCGCAGAGCTGGAGATGTTGCAGAAGCAACATAAGTCTTTATATCGATATTTAGGACAATCGATACTCTGTATGTCGATATTTTGACATTGTTTTTTTTATTAAATTAATTTTAATATATTTGATATAAGGACTCAATTGAATTAGGTTAAGGAGCGGCAAGCCGCGAACATGTTTGTTTTATTTCAAAAAACATTATGTGTAAATATTCATTATGCTTTAAAAAAATATGCATCATTATTATTAAGCCAACAGTATTTTATTTTATTTTTTTATTTTACAAAACATTTATGCCTAATAATATTATGCGTTATGATCATTATGCTGAATTTCATTATGCCAATGTAAATTATGGCAAAACATTTTATGCATGCATTTTATACATTAGTAAAACCGTGTCGCTACAGCCCGCCAGAGGGCAGGGACAGTCCGTACCGCCAAACGGCCCAAGAGAAATGTCAGGAATAAATTTGCAGCCTTGTGGATCATGTATAACCTGTGAATAAAGAATAACAATATTAATGAAATGATTTATATAACCCGTACTGGGCCCGCGTGGTGGATTATGGCCCATCCCCTCTCACAGAGAGAAGGCTTGTGTCCCAGCAGTGGGAACATTAATAGGCTGATGATGTGATGTGATGATGTGATTTATATAAACATGCATAGTTTTTGTGCAGAATATTTTTTTAACATATTGAAAATAGCGCCATCTATCGTCGAGTAGCCGAACCATTAAAATTTGTGTTTTCCGTTGGGCTTACGAAGAGCCAAACATGCTATTTTTACTCATAATTTAATAGCTTTTGATGAGTGTCATTCTGAATTTCGACAGTTAATTATTTCGACAGAGTCTCAATTTCGAAAAACAATAGTTCGAGTATTCATTGCTTCGACAGAACATATATTCGACTAGCATTAGTTCTACAGATTATATTTCGACAACACACATCTTCGAAAACCACTACTTCGATCACTAATTCAGAGACGGGCTGTCGCGTAGGGAATGTGGTAGAGAGTTCCTGAGACGCACTGCAGTAACAAAGAAGGACCCATCATAGCTGCTGGAAGTATGATGTGAGATACGAAGGAGAAGAGAAGTGGTAGTGCGACAGGACTTACCCTTTGTGACAAAGTACCCAAAGCGTTCACGAAGGTATTGAGGAGAATTAGGATTGTGTAGGATAGTATAGTGAAGAAAGGCGTTAGGCGATGTCGCAATTGTAACGGAAATCACCACTCCGTTTTACATGACGCTTGCTCAAAAATATATCGCATTCGCAACTTAGCAACAGCAACAACTGACCCAAATCCAAAAGACAATGTCGCAATGACTGCACATGTGCCTCAGAATGATCCAGGGACGAATGAAGTATTGTTAGCTACAGGCTTGATAAAGGTCGCAACGATGGATGGATCGTGTCACATTTTAAGGGCTCTCATTGATCCTGGATCATAATAATTCATAATCATTTATTTGCTAATATGGGTAATTACATGAAGTTGTTAAAAAATATAGCACAATCCGACCATATTACACCTTGAGGCATGCAAATCACAAGCAAGTACACACATTTACTTGCAAAAAAATAATAATTTATATTTAACAACACAATTTCAATTTAGTTTTGTTTTGTTAATTTCACCGTGTGGCAAGTAACAATGAAACATAACAAATGAAGCTATCAATAATGTCACTAGAAATTAATTTTAAAATGTCATATATTAAATGAGAATGTCAAGATATATTCGTAATTAAATGTCAAAGTAATAAATATTAAAAAATAAATTAAAATTAAATTAGCGCACCAGTCACATCAACAATATGTCCTTACATTATCTTTTAAGTAATCCTGAATACTATAATAACATTTACATAGCAAGAATCTTTTTAATTTCTTTTTGAATTCATCGATGGATGGAGTTTCTAATATGGTCTTTGGTAAATGATTGTATACACGCGGCGCCATACTGAAAGTGCTTTTGGAATATAAGGCTGTCTTGTAAGATTTGCAACAAATTTTATCTCTATGCCGCCTACTTCTGTACTTATCAAAAAGATGTTTGTTGGTTCTTGCAAAGCTAGCAATCTCATAAATCGATGCCTTAGTTCACAATTGCACTAACTACAAAATTTTCAATTTTTACTTTTTTAATGCCAAATACACTAAATGTCATGCTCTTTCGTTTCCGCGCATCGAAATACCGTTATTCCGTCTCTATCTACCAAAACCGTGGGTCACAATTGTATTAAATGAGTTCGTTTAATGTTCCATGAATGTGGTATTATACTAATGGTCTTTATTTTTGTAAAACCAATCAAGATATACTTTAACTGATTTTAAGTTTCTCAACTGCATGAAATTTCAAAACACAAACGTATTATATACATTTGCAATATCTGCTCATACTTTTTAGCAGTGCTACAAGAGTGTATTATGTGTTGGTAGTACAAAAGGATCAAGAAAGTTTGATGCCCAAGTGTGCTAAGTACTTTTACTGGGAGGGGCTTGGCAATTTTTTAAGTGCACAAATACATTAAACCGTTTTGAGATATAGTCCGAATTGTACAAGTGTATTAAATAGTTTTACTTGAAGGGGTTTGACAATTTTTTAAGTGCTCAAATGCATTTAATCCTTTTAAGTTATATTCCCAGTGTACATGTGAAATAAATGGAAAAGCGGAAATAAACTAAGCCCATTTAATTTAATGTTTATTTCGTAGTGTGAATACTCAAGCGTATTACTTTCATTTAAGACATTTGTGTTTTAAAGATTGATTTTGGCGCGTAATTTTCAAGGAGCAGTGACTTTACTTCGTCATGGTTCGTTCGTTCGAGATCGCATGGTCAGGCGGGGAAGCGGGGGGTAGGCCCTCCGCTTCGTCGCTTGACCGCGTGATCCAGCGTATGCCGCAAACGTCACAAACGTAAACAAGTTTATACGTGCAGAATATTCGTTTGCTCTGCGGAAAGTGAGATAATTTAGACGTTTGAAGGTTTAAGAAGTTAAGATTTACTGTGTTTAAGTTAAATGCCATAATGTTTAGTAAAGGACGTAAACTAGTCGATTTAGTGAATCAAACTGATAGAAACAAGACGAAATCGCAAGACGTGCCACCATCAGTGTCCGGCCAAAAGGCAGACGTGAAGAATTCATCACATAAAATAACCAAAAGTAAGTAAAATAAGTGTTACATTAATTAAATAACTTGTCATTCATTTTTAAATAACTTCAAACGGCTACCTACCGCTGCCGTTGAAAATCGTACCTAAACACCATAATGATTAACATGAGTGACAGTTTAATCTTTTGAGGGATGGTATAAATATAAGACAGGACATCAAGTGTAACGTAATAATATTGAGACCGCCCGTATTTCGTATGAAAGTGTTACAGGTACCTACTCGTATAGTAGTCGTCACGAGTCGTGAGCACAAAATGTCAAGTTTATTTTTTGAGTTTTGGGTTCCTTTCTGGGTTTTTTGATTAGTCCGTCTGTAGGATCGGTCGCGTGGAGCGTTTGATCGCAATGTTTGTGCTCACGACTTGTGACGATTGGTAATTCACGTACTTTTGCGGTACGTTGTAGTTAAAATTATTTATTACCTACTTAGGGTCTTATTCTGAAATAATTATTATAGCTAACCAAATTATTAAGATCTTTTGTACCTTATTTTTGTATAATTATTTATATGCGTAGTTTATTAACACTACAATTCTATTATTAGCAAATAACTATTCAACCACATAAGTAGTCAGTCATGTTAAACGTATTTAATACTTGTGATGACACTGAATCGTCTGATGATGATCTAGATGAAGAGTCCATTGTTGAAGAAATTTAAGTTTTGATTCAATTTTTAATAACCAATTAGTAAAAATGATTAATTGTTACCTGAAACTGAAGACTGACTTTATTAAAATCTTTTTTTAATGATTCAGAAACTAATTGTTTTGTGAAATAGCTAAAGATTGGCCTGTAATTGGGCTTCAGTCCTTTTATTTTTTTGTTGTGACTTTGAAATTTATTTTATTTGATTGTGGATAAAAACTGTTTGTGTTTTATAATAAAAATAAACATTAAGAATATGGATCACTGGTTTATTATTTTGTCTATTTAATGCAATATCCATAACTATTATTATCCTTCTTCTTGGACCTTGAACCAGCCTGGTAAAGCTGTTAAATATTTTTGAGTTTTTCACTTAATGCCAGTCAGCATAATCAATCTTAGTGCACAAATGTATTAAATGGGGGGTTTTATGTTTATTTGGCCATTTTGAAAAGGTAACGTTTAAACTAATATTACAATATTGAGATATGATGGAGTAAAAGGACTAGTCTTATGAATAGATGCATATTTTTTTTGTTATTTTACTTGGATTTTCTACTGTTCTCGTCTAAACTTTAAAAAACTTTAAAGCTCTCTCCTCAAAAATGAAAATTTTGTAGTTAGTGCAATTGTGAACTAAGGCATCGAAATGTAGACAGACGGCAATGTTAATATATTATGCCTGATAAAATATGGTCTGCAGGTATCAGTCTGGTTGATATTAAACATACCCCTAATGCACCGCTTTTGCGCCTTGAATGCCGTATCCTTATTGGTGGAATGACCCCAGAATATAATACCATACTTTATCAAGGATCCCACGTAGCCATGGTATGCTGCAAGTACAGCAGAGGTGTTCACCGATTTTGCTAGCATATGTAGGGCGTATGATTGCTTATTCAATTTTTGATTCAAAGTATCAACATGTGTTTTCCAATTCAAATTATAATCAATTGACAAGCCTAAGAATTTTGTAGTTGCTATCTCATTTATTTTATTTCCTGCATAATGTATATTAATGTCAGTAAATTGGGCTTTACGATTGCGAAATATCATAATTTTAGTTTTGTCAAAGTTAATTTTCAAATTGTTATTAGTCAGCCATTTTATAATATCACTTAGAGTGCCATTTATATCTTTTTCTAGGGATTCCTTATCCTTACTCGTAAAAACGACAGTACTATCATCAGCAAAAAGTATAGAGGGATGATTGGTTACTTTTGGAAGGTCATTTATATAAATGATGAATAGCAGAGGGCCCAAAACATTTCCTTGTGGGACGCCTTGTTTAATTTCCCTGTATTCTGATGTGTACTTAATTTCTTTTCTGGTTTTGGTGCATACTCGAGTAACTAATGTGGACTGCTTTCTGTTGGTAAGATAAGAAGCTATCAGATCTAATGAAGTACCCCGAATTCCATAACTAAATAATTTATTTAACAGTATTTGGTGATCCACGTAATCAAAGGCTTTACTTAGATCCATATACAAAGCACACGCCGGCATTTTATTGTCTAAGCTACTCATAACTGTGCTCAGAAAATCAAAGACTGCCATATTAATGGTTTTATTTTTCCTAAAACCTATTTGCTCTTTAGCAAATAAATCAAAGTTTTCAAAATAGTTATTTATCCTGACATAAATAACTCTTTCATAGACCTTAGAAAGCACCGGTACCAATGCTATGGGCCTATAACAATTCATATTGTAGGTATCATCTTTCTTGAACAGAGGTTTAATGATTGTTAATTTAAGTCTATCAGGAAAGTGACCATTTAGGATTGACAGGTTAATGATATGACTTAATATGTAGGATAATTTAATTGGCGCTTGTTTTAAAATTTTAGTCGATATATTATCATATCCAGTACTGTTAGTATTTTTAAGTTTAAAATTATTTTGTGTACTTCATCGGGTGTAGTTGGATACATAAATAATGTTTTGGAGTGATTAGGTAAGGGCCCTGTTTTATTAGCACAACTTGTATTCCCTTTTAATTGGTCTATAAAAAAATTATTGAAACTGTCCGCAATGGTCTGCGGATCATCAAATCAAATCAAATCAAATCAAATCTTTATTTGTGAACATAAGTACAAAAAGATGTTATTTATACATTTTAGCTGATCTGTATGTTCGGCCAATAATCGGCATACAAATATAATATTAGTAAGCAGGTTATTTTTACTATCATAATGAGTAAAGTCTAGGATAAAAGAAATGAAGCAATTGAAAAATGTCATGAGCCGCATAAAATAAAGTAATTGAATTATATTATTAATTATTAAGAATGTCAAGAAAATTAAATTTAGTCATCCGTACAATGTTTACCGTCTATATGAATTTGATTGATTTGGCTTTTTGGCACATTACACATTGTTTTATTAATAACATTCCAAGTAGCCCTGCATTTATTTTGAGCTGTATGGATAAAATAATTATTCTGAGACTTTTTTGTCAATTTTATAACACGTTGCAATCTACTCGCAAAGTTTTTAAATTGGTTTTATTTATGTCATTTCGACTCTTACGATAATTCCATAATAATTGCCGTTTACGCATGCAGCATTTTTTTATACCTTTAGTCATCCATCGGGCTCGTATTTGAGAATATATTTTAATTCGAATATATGGAAAACATAGATAATAAAATAAGGTAAATAAGTCATAAAAAATGTCAAAAGCTTCCTGCGGGATGCAATTATTAAATTTCTTAATATTATCTTTACTATAATCTCGTCTTTTTACATACCAATGTTTTAGAGAGCAGCTAAGTTTTACGGGACAAGTTAGTAATTGTGCCGTGTGATCTGATAAGGCAAACTCCATAGTTTTACATTTACATCCACGAATGTTATACATGAAATTATCTATGCATGCTCCACTAATAGTCCTTGTTGGTTCAAATAACCCTAACTGTAGGTTGTGACAAGCTAGTGTTTCCATGAACATTGTACTCATCTTGTTTTTATTTAATACATTTATGTTGAAGTCGCCACAAACGATTATTTTCTTTTTACTGTAGCAGAACTTCCCAAGTAGTCGATTTAAAGTGTCAAAAAATGTGTTTAACTCATCTATTTTTGACCTTGGTGGTCGGTATATACAAAGTATTATAATATTATGACTTAGAAGTTCGATGCCTGAGCACTCCAGAATGCCTTCGATGCAATATTGTTTAAGTGTAGTAACTGGTTTAAAAGCATGATTATTACGAACTAAGATACATGAACCTCCTCGACGATTATTTCTTGAGAAGAAGGATCCCTGAATAAAGTTAGGAATGCCGATTAAATCCGTATCAGCACTCAACATATTATGCTCTGTGAGACATACGACATCTACTGGATTTTTTGCGTCTTGGAGTGACGACAGAGATAAAGATAATAAATCCATTTTCCTAGCAAGTCCATTTATGTTTTGATGAAGGATGTTTATATTTTTATACACGAAAAAAATCTGATTTTCTTGGGGTATTTTGAATTCCAGGATTCGTTTCTATTTCAGGAATGATTAAATTTGAAATGTCAGAGTCCATAATTTGATACTTTAAATTGTCAAAAATTTACTTCATTCCACAATTGTTCAATCGACCAGTGATATTTGAAAACATAGTACGATCATATAGTAAGTTTAAATTGGAGTCAAATATTACGGCATAGTCATAAATTTGTATGTCATGATATAGTAAGCTATCACAAGTGTCGATAATGAAAGAGAGTACAGCAAAGAAATTAGGATTACGTAGAGCTAAATTCAATGGATTGATATGCGGAGTAGGTGTAGTTGAACATAATTGTAATGGTGTGGTCACACTAAGCTGTTTCTCAACGTATAACGAATTTTCGTTTACAACCGACGTACTTGTCATGAACAACATACTTGAGGATATTCCGTATAAATCCTTTGACACATCGAAGTTGTCCTACATAGAAAATCTTAAATTAGCTGATCCATATTTTAACATTAGCCGTCCAGTGGACTTGTTACTAAGCGCCCAAGTCAATGTCTTGATACTAATGGGAGGATTGATCAAAGGAGAGAGGGTATCGCAGCCAGTGTTGCAAGAAACAAAGCTTGGATGGATCATATATGGTGGTGGCTAAATAGCATCACTACAGTGCAACGTGATCATGAATAATATCCACGATATTTAGCAGTTTTGGGACATCGAGGATATAAGCGAAAGATCAAACTTATCATTGGAAGATCAACAATGTGTCGATTTTTATTCATCAACTACAACACGTCGCGAAGACAGCCGGTATGTAGTAAAATTGCCAATAAAAGCAGACATCACTGAAAAACTAGATTCATCTAAAGAGATGGCAATAGCACAGTTCCAAAATCTGGAACGGAAATTTAGCAAACAACCTGTTCTAGCAGAACAATAAAAAGCATTCATTCGTGAGTACATAGCCTTAGGACATATGGTGCCTAGGTACAGCAATGAAAACAAACAACCGCTATCGTGTTACTTGCCGCATCATTCCGTCCAACGAGCAGAATCAGCAACTACAAAGCTACGGGTGGTGTTTAACGCGTCAGCAAGAACGTCAAGCGGATATAGCGTGAGTGACCTGATGTATAAAGGCCCTAATTTACAACAGGATCTACAAGAACTGATACTGAAGTGGTGGCAATATCGTTATGCTTACACATCAGATATCGAGAAAATGTACAGGCAGATAATGGTGGATGTAGCAGATCAGCAATATCAGCAAGATATCTGGTGGTACGCGCCAGACCAACCACAACAAACGTACAAGCTAACAACTGTTACATACGGTACAAAATCAGTACCATTCCTATCGGTGATGACTTTAAAACGTTTGGCCTCGGATGAACGAAGTGCATTTCCGGAGGCAGCAAAGATTCTAGAAGAATCATTTTATATGGATGATCTGGTCCATGGTTCTCACTCTATCGAAAGAGGAAAGCAACTCATCGAAGATCTCAGCAGATTATTAAAATCAGGAGGTTTTACACTGAGAAAATGGTCCGCAAATCATCCGGACCTTCTTGAAAATATAGAGCAGAGCAGCAGCAATGGCGAAATCATTTTTAACTTCAAATCAGAAAGTACGTCAAAAACATTAGGCCTTCGTTGGAACTCTTGTGATGACATGTTTACTTTCAAATACAGCATAGCTAATCCAAACGCCAAAATTACTAAATGATTACTTTTGTCGGAGATATCAAAAGTATTCGACCCGTTGGGGTGGTTGTCCCCACTCACAACAAAATTAAAGCTGATATTCCAAAAGCTGTGGTTAAATAAAATGCATTGGGATGAAGAAGTTCCTGTAAATATCAAAGATGAATGGGAAACGATAAAAATAGACATGGAATATATGAATCAATGCAAAATACCACGTTGGATCGGGTATCAATCTACTAACATCATAGAACTGCACGGTTATTGTGATGCATCAACTAAAGCCTACGCGGAAGTTATTTACGCGCGATTACATAAAAATAATGAGTCATCTGTGGTACTAGTAGTTACTAAGACTAGACTAGTTCCTATTTCCAAAAGCATATCTTTACCAAGGTTAGAATTAAGCGGTAGCGGTAATTAGCTTGGTTAGTATTTACTAGCCAAGCTAATGAATAAAGTTATTAGCTGTTCTAGCGAAATGGACATTCGAATATATGGATGGACGGATTTCATGGTAGACTTAGGGTGGCTACAAGGCGATTACGACCGATGGAAACCATTTGTTGCGAACAGGACAAAAGTTATCACAGCAACAATGAAACCAAGCTGCTGGTGGTATGTTAAGTCGGAGGATAATTCGGCAGATGCAGCCAGTAGAGGCATTTTAGCCTCACAACAGAAAAATCAAATCCTGTAGTGGCAAGGACCGCAGTCATTGAACACGTTTGATAAAAAAATTGAAGCAAAACAAAGCATTTATAACACAGATCAAGAAATAAAAGCAAAATCAACACCAAGCAAAGTGAATGCTGCCCAAATAGATAGAAAGGAAAGCATCATATTACAATTGCTACTTAAATTCAGTTCACTTAATAAAATAACTAAAATAGTAGCATGGCTTTTACGAGCCATCAAAACGATACAATTTAAGCAGATTCCAGTCTCGTTAGGTAAACATAGCGGTTTGCCTGAATTTCTTACCTTGCTTGAATTACGGAAAGCAAAGTTACTCATTATAAAATATGTACAAAGAACTGAGTTTGCATAGGAAATCATTTCATTACGAAAAAATAATAAATTGAGTAGCAGAAGTAATTTACTAAAATTAAATCCTTTCCTTGACAACGAGGGGATTTTACGAGTGGGAGGCCGTTTAACGAAAGCTAACATGAGCATGGAAATGAAGCATCCAGCCATGCAGCAGAAGCCATGTACACTTCAACGTAAGGTTCAGTTGAAAACCAGCGTCAGGCAACTCCCAGTTGTCTGGTATTTTGCTGAACTGGACCTTTTTGGCGCAGCCGCGGGGCACACTATGTATGTAAATGTTGTAAAATTAAGTTTTATTTGTACCTACATTGTGTGTATCTGTGTGTGCCAAATAAACTAGTTTTCTTTCTTTCTTTCTTTCTTTCCATATTACCGTACAACAGTCTGCTTACTACTCTAATAATTCAGCAAGCTTATCAGCTCACCTTTCATGGTGGACCGCGATTAACTTTATTTAATCTTAGGCAGAGATACTGGGTAATCGCTGGAAACAAATCTGTAAGGAAAGAAGTGCGAAACTGCGTGACCTGTAGAAAACATGAGCCCAAACTACAGCATCAATTGATGGGAGAATTACCCGAAACCAGAAGCAACCCCGCCCCGCCATTCTATCACACCGGAGTGGATTATACAGGTTTTGTAGATGTAAAAAGCAACAAGGCGCGCGGAATTTTGACCACAAAAGGATATATTGCGTTGTTTTTTGTCTAGCGACTAAAGCTGTACATTTATTTATTTATTTAAACTTCATGTACAATGGTGATACATAGGCGGACTTAATGCAGCAAGGCATTCTCTACCAGTCAACCTTTGGGTTAAAAAGGACACAGCAGTGGTAGGAGTACAAAAATAAAATAAAATGAACTATAATTAAAATCAGATATTAATAAACAATCTAACTAATAAAATACATAAATAATTACTAAAACAATAGACTAATAAATATTATAATAAATACCATATCATTATTTATTCTAAATGAAACAGAAATTTAAATATAATAACTATGACGAAGACCGAGCTATGTGAGAGAGGACAAGTAATATTTCCGGATACTACGCTTAAATGAAAATTTACTCTCAGCTTTTTTATGTCAAGGGGAAGCACGTTCCAGAGTTTTATAGTAAAGACAGTGTAAGAATTAGATAGAAACCCAGTGCGGTGAGAAGGAATATGGAGAAGCAAGTTTTTTGAAGCTCGTAGGTTAAGATCGTGAGAACTGCCCAACACTTTAAAATATTGTTTTAAATAATCAGGAGTACAAGGATCGTTCATGATGTTGAAGAGCATGCAGAGGGATCTGAGGGATCTCCTCTGACGAATAGGCAGCCATTTAAGCTGAGAACGGAAAGAAGAAATGTGATCATATTTACGAAGCCCGAAAATAAAGCGAATACAGTTGTTAAGAAGTCGATCCATTTTGTTAAGAAGTTCTTGGGATAGATCAGAGTAACAAACATCAGCATAGTCGATTATAGGCAATACAAGAGTCTGAACCAAGGTGGTTTTAGTGCTAGACTGAAGAAAATGTTTGAATCTATAGAGATACCGCAGTGAGAATGTGACTCTCTGGCTTATCTGAGCGACCTGCTTATTCCAGCTTAACTTGTCATCAATGTATAGGCCTAAGTCTTTAACGTGAGGCGAGAGTGGGATGACGGTATTGCCGAAAATAAGCGGCGATAGAAGGCTAGTGTCCAAGGTACGTAGAAAATATGAACTACCAATAAGGATAGCAGGCCCCAAATCTGCTAGACCAGTCAGCGATTGCTTGAAGGTCAGCATTTAACAGTGAGATGCAGTTATCCAGATTGAGAATGTCAGATTGCGCGTAGAGCTGCAGGTCATCAGCATACAGATGGAATAGTAGTAATAGAGTTAATAAATAATGAAAATAAGAGTGGAGAGAGTATACCGCCTTGTGGAACGCCTGTTACCAGAGCGCACCAATCAGAGAATTTCTGATCAGCACGCACCGCCTGCTGGCGACCACGAAGATATGATGAAAACCAATCCCGTGCCAACGAAGAAACCCCAATTTGAGACAGGATGGCCAGGAGAATGTCGTGATCGACGGTATTAAATGCATTGGAGAAATCAATTAAAACCAACACCGTCAACCTCAAACTCTCCAAGCCGTTTCTGACGTCTTCAGTAACTTTAAGCAAGGCTGTGGCTGTACTATGGCCGGGCCGAAAACCAGATTGGAAAGGGGACAATAGGTTATTCCGGGACACGAAGGAGGATATTCGGTTTAGAGCAACTGCTTCCAAGATCTTAGATAGGAAAGGGAGAATGGAGATTGGTCTGTAGTGATTAGATAAGGTGGGGTTGGAAATTTTCGGAAGAGGGATAATGAATGCTTTACGCCAGGTGGTAGGAAACTCACCAGCCTGCAGAGAGAAGTTGATGATGTGTGTGATAATGGGAAGGATACTTTTAAAAATGAGGGATAACATGGATCTGCTCACTCCATCACAGCCAACAGCCTTGGACTTAATTGCAGTGAACGTTTTGAGGATCTCAGCGTCAGTCACCGGGGAAAAAGATTCGGGAGGTGCAACTGGCATGGAAGTAATATCACGAATAGTATTATTCTTAACAACAGCCGTGAGCATAGTTGACGATGAAAAGTGATTATTCAAATCATTCAGAGACATATGAGATGATACAGTATGCTATATATTTAGAGCTTGTATCCGACCTAAGCAGTGCTGGGTTCTTAGCAGCATTACGGCGGATGGCCGCCAGAAGAGGGGCGCCACGCCATCTTTATAGCGATAACGGGACGAATTTCGTAGGTGCAAATAGAATGCTACAGGAAATCTATCACGATTTCGAAAACGTATAAGATCGTAACTTTTTTTCGCAGAGCTAACAGATTTAAATATAGAATGGCACTTCAACGCGCCATCTTGGCCAAGTGCGGGAGGTCTATGGGAGCGAGCCATTAGAAGCTTAAAATATCACCTCAAGCGAGTAATTGGAGAGCAGAAGTTGACTTTCGAAGAGTTCAGCACTATATTAGCACAGGTAGAGGCTTGTCTGAACTCCAGACCTATGTGTGCCTTGTCTGAAGATATCGAAGATTTAAACGTACTCACTTCAGCGCATTCTTGACCGGTCTGGAACTACTATAATAGAAACGGAAACAGATGCTCGAACTAGATGGCATTTATCAGCTAAGATAGTAAATGACATATGGAAGAAATGGAGATTGGAATACTTAACGCAGTTATCTGTAAGAAGCAAATGGTGAAGCACTGAGTAAAATATCAACATCGATGATTTAGAGACGATCCAGGACGACAATGTGCCACCTGGAAAATGGATGATGGGTAGAGTAGTAGAAACTCATCCAGGTCAAGATGGATTAGTTCGGGTAATAACATTAAAAACAAAAAGCGGAATACTCAAAAAACTGGTTGTGAAACTCTCAATCTTGCCGGTATCGCCTGCTGCAAGCAAAATGAAAGACGATAGAAAGGCTAATCAAGAAATCAACATCAGCTTAAAGGAATCGGACGAGCGGAAAACAAGCAATAAAATCAAATCTAAGTTCTTATCAGTAGTAATGTCGTTAATCTTTTTTATGTCATTGATAACATCATCTCGCGCAGCTTTTAACATACAAGCGATGCCAAATAACAATTCACTGTATTTCGAAACAGTGGGCAATATGCAAGTTATTCGAGATAAATGGAATCTTATTGTTTACTATGACATGAACCCTTACTGGGAAGGGAATACAGCTGCCACAAAGTTTTTGGATTATTTACAAAGACTGCGCATCCCTAAACGATACTAGCCAAAGTAATGTGATAACGCTTCAATTAAATCATGACTACAAAGAAATACAGCACTATAATCAACTTATGATTAATCAGCACTTTGACGCGCGCACCAGACAGCGTCGCGGTCTCATTAACGGTATCGGTTACGTGGCCAATAGCCTGTTCGGAGTATTAGACGACCTTTCGCAGAACAGTACAAGAAAGACATACAGCTTGTAAAACAAAACGAGCGTCATCTTGATAACTTGTTAAGAAATCAGACTTCCATCATCGAAGCTGAATACAACGTATTAAAAAGAACCGAGCAAACTATCCAATTACAACATAAAACTATAACCAAACACTTGAATCAATTAAATAATGCAGTCAATGTTATTAAGCAAGAAGTTGAAGGCTTAGCTAAAACACAAGATTTTGCCCTGGCGACACTCACGACCATCAACTTGCTTCAAAACCTCAAAAGGATTCAGGATACTCTGTTAGATATCATCACGGATGTCTACCACGGGAAATTCAATACTCACCTGTTAACACCGGATCAGTTACAACGTGAGTTGCAGTTTATTTCAGGACAATTAACAAAGGATACTACATTGCCCGTGGACAACCTACAGTCTGATCTAAAACATATTTATAGTATGCTGAAAGTAAAGGCTAGAAAGATGCAAGAATACTTCATATTTGAGATTACCTTTCCATTGACCAGCAGAGATAGCTACAAAATCTATAAAATCATACCAGTTCCACAGCAAGTTCAAAATGATATGATTAGCGTTCTACCAGCCGCAGACTTCGTAGTTATTAGCTTGAAAAAAGATGCTTTCTTCACAATATCGTTTATAGAGCTCCAGTTATGTCAGCACAATGATATCTCATATTTGTGAAAAGCTAACAAACCGATTAATCACTTAAGCACTGATGAAAAATTCTGTAAACTAGATAGCAATTTAAAACAATGCATTGTAATTATTAAATCCCCTTGTGAAGACAGATGGCTCGAATTAAATGAGACAGCTAGGTTCATGTACTTTTGCTGCAATACCTACGCGGTGAGGATTATGTGTCAAGATCAAGTTGCCTTTAAACAGGTGACAGGAGTCGGTATCATTGACCTAGATTCGAAATGCATGATAAAAAGTAACGAGTTTACTTTGTATCTTCATGCACATGCATCAGCTAATACAATTAAATCTAACTCTGAAATTGTGTCCCCTCAGATAGCAGAATTAAATCATTTCGTAAATATATCGTTATCCCATTACACAGCATACGAAGATCCATTAAACAGCTCATTAGTCGATCTGGGAGAACGGATAAAACTACTGAAATCTGCCAATACTAACTCACCAGATTACACTCTGTCTACGCATGACATTCATCAGTATACTATTTGTTACTGCCTGCTGGGTGTAGCCGTTTTGGTGGCAGCGTATAACTTTATATGGAGGAGGTGTCGAGCAGTTTCTTCAGTGGAACTATCCCAAAGTGTGGCAAATAGTGTTGTTTTCGCGAAAGCAGAGTACATCTGACCGTCAGCCAAGTGAAGTGAACATAACTAGTGTGAACACTGATTGTAAACGGGACATAGCTACGTCACCTATATCTAAAAGATGTCGCTTTAGATTAGAAGACGTCTAACATTTTTGTATCTTTTTGGCCCGGGAGCATGTACGGTGAAATCATACACTAATAATAATGCACTAATGCTTATTCGTGCATTTTTACCTCATTTCAGTAATTGATATTAGTAGAGCATTTAGGACTCGATTAGCGGTCATCGCATGTGCTCCCGCGCTCCTTTGTATTACTAAACCTTTGGTCTGGATAATATATTTAATTTGATCTTATAAGCAGCAGTATCATTTAGCCATCTTCCTAACTTTCACTATACGAAAAGTGGCTCCTCAATCCTTACGGTCATAAATGTGTGCTGAGAAGTTTGTTTCATCATTTCTTCTTACCAGCTAATACACCTAGGAAATGATGGTGGGATGCGCGCTTTTAGGCTGTCTGTAGGGAGTTGATTTAATCAACTCCAGTTATTTCCTGAGTTAAAACTCTCTAGTTACTTGTATTTTAGGCTCGTTTAGGAACAGTCACAAACAGAATCAGGTCACGTTCATAATAGAGATCCCAATTATTGAAAACAGTACTTATAGTTATTTTAAACTTTACTCTTTACCTATTTTTAACACAGATTTAAACAAAACTGTAATAGCAGTTCCTAAATATCCCTACATTTTGGTGAAAGATTCAGATTTCTTACCAGTCGTAAGAGCCTGTGTACAGATTGCGATAGATGATAAATTCTTATGTACCGATGATGATGTGTTGACCTATCTAGAGCCATTATGCGAAGAACAGTTGATGAAGTTCCAGTCTAATACTAGTGCATGCGAGTAGCATACAGTCGACATTGAAGATTTGAAAGTTCAACTAATTGGCCGCGGGCGATCCTGTGAAGACTAAACTATAACCTACAGCCAGACAACTTTGCGAGCACTGCAGTGGTCATCTTTTATAGGCGCCGGCCGGCGGCGAGCGGCGCACTATGGAAAATATAGGTCGGTATCGGATCAAAAATCTGTAACTTCATGAATTTATGTCGTATCGTGATGAAATTTGGCACAAATATGCAGTAAGGTCTGGAGATTTGAATGATGTGTAGTTTATAGTGTTTTCTTGTATATCGATGTATGTTTTTTTGCATAGAATGAAAGAAATGGAAAAAATCACGAAAAAAATAGTTAAAAATTTATTTAAAGTAGAATACAAGTTTATAATGACTAAAAAGATTAAACCATGGTTAATAACAACAAGCAAAGTAAAAATATATATATATATATATATATATGAAAACAATTTACTAAATTAAAATCATATTACTAATAGGTACATCCTGGTATACTCTGGCTTCAGGAAATGATGTAGCTAGGTACAAATATAAGTAATAACTAAATATAAATATTATTTTAACTTATACCACTTCAGGATCAGGGTCAGTAAATGTGGGTTCACTTTCAGGTGCCACGTTTAAAAGACTTAGTGCCTCTTCTTCAAGTTCTTTCACATTTCTTACGTACGGTTTTCTCAAACTTGTTATATATGGATCTGACGTGTATAAAAGCGTCTTAAAGACATCTTCATTTGTAGCAGATCGGAAACATTTTCTGGCATGATGAAGTCGTATGTTTCTGTAGTCTTTGTTGCGAGACTCTTGTGCGTCTTCCGATAGCTGTCCAATAGGAAGCACCGCAAAATGTTTGATAACGTTTTCTCCGTGTATGAGTATTTTATGAACGGAGGATGGCATATAATACCAATCGTAACTACTTACATAGATTCTTGCAGTTTCTATTGCTTATTCCCCAAATTTTTCAGGGTCAATCATCATTCCAGAAGAAAAAACTTGCAAGATAATGTATAGGCGTTTAATCAATGCCTCATCTACACCTGTTATTTCCGATGAGCAAGTGCTATTATAGAAGAATCTTCGTGCGGTATTGCCATCGTTCGTATTCCCGCTAACTTGCCGAGGTTTGTCGACGATTAATCCCAACTCCTCCCTGAAACATTTTTGAACAAGTTCTTTCTTTTCTTTTTTTAATCTCTTATTTTCCTCAGTTGAAGCAGCCCAAGTCTTAAACGAAAGATTATAGGAAATATGCAATATCATTTCCATGCAGCGAATCCAGGCGTGTAAGGTTGACAATCCATATTGGTAGGTGTTTTCGTTTTCAGGTCTGGCAGTTACTTTGGATAGGTCATTCATTAGCCGTGGAGTAGCCCCATATATCGTGCATGTGGAACCAGATGGAGTATCTGTAAGGACCTGAGCCACCTTTCCATCGATCATCGTTAGAAATAGTTCATGCTTCACATTTACTGCAATACCATCTTTGTTTATAAGTGATGCATGTGCAGCCCTAATTTGATTTTTAATATCATCGACAACTGCCTTGGTTTTTTCTGGAGTTTCCTTACAAAACTCAATAGAAATGGGTCTGCAAAAACGGACAGATGAAGGTACCGGATTTTGCCAAACAACGGATCCCGATTGCACATCAACTAATCTGATGGGGACTAATGAAGTGATGAACAAATTGGCATCTGAAATTGTTTCTGACTCTTCTGCAAGTATTTGCTTGTATTGGCTTTGACCAGATGAACCATCACATCCCCATTTACAATAAAGGATCAATGTTCTGTATTGTTCTTGGAAAACAGAATCGATTTTTAAAATTCTAGCAGCAGTATGATCCAATAAATCTTGGATATTAATCACTTTAGCATAAGTATTCGTGATTTCGATTGTAGAAGATGGTGGATAACAGGATCTTTTTATTTCTTGTATTTATTAGTAAGGCGGGAATATACAACACTTTCGTTCGTTGGTTAAGTTTTTCAGGTACATATATTGTGCTTTTGTTAGATCCAAATCTATAAAAGCACTCAATGCTTCCGTATCGGAAAGAATCTTCATCTGCTCTAAGTCGTTCCACTTACTTGAGATATCTAATTTCTTTTGAGTGTCAGCGGTTCTTAATTCTTCGACAAGATGAGCTTCTGTGTACTCACGTAAAGCCCGTAGTCCCTGCACATAGGCGTTTTTTATATGCTCGAAGCCATATTCTTGGAGTAGAAGAGTTTTTTTCCTCTTCTTGGTAGATTCTGTGGAGTCTCCATAAGCCACGCATGCTCTTCCTCGTTGGCCAGATGTTGATGGCGTAGAATATTGTTCAGAATCCGGTAAATTTAACGAATACGTTGAGTCCAACCAAGTACAATTCTTCTGTAAAAATGTTTCTTTTTTCCGAGATGCCAGGGCCCAGCGCTTGTTGAAAATAGGAAGAATGTGCCTTTGTATGTCACTAATTATAAAACACAAGTTGTTTTCAGAAACACTGAGCTTTTCCACTAAAACTTTGGATAATGATTCCATGGTCTTGCCACCCTCGATATAGGGGATTATGAAGTCTCGTTTGGTACAGCTGAAGGAAGACATTTTAACACTTCACAATCTGCAGAAATAATAGGCGTAGATGAGATTTGCTTCACTTGAAGTTACTCTGATGTAGATGGTTCGAATAGTTTTTGCTTCCCTTTATATACTCATTTTACAATATCGAATTGGTACCTACATTATCATTATCTTGTAATTTCCCACGCAAACCGAGTGCAAATTTGATAAGGTCACAATCTTTGTTATCACGAAATAATGAAGAAAATATCCAAAAAGTTCCATATTGTTCATGTGAATGGTGTCAGTGGTAAACCGCAAAAGATACCAATTTTCTGGTACTGACATTTATCAGTTTTTTTCTCATATCTTCTAAAACCGCAAATATCCGCAGCTGATTTTTTTTGCATTCTATTTATGAATAGTTAGACTACTAGTCAACACAAAAAGTAGCGGTCCCAACCGCTACTTTTTGTGTTGAACGTGGGTAACATTGAAAACCTTCGACGAAAAAAAATATAAGTGAAAAATAAGGTATGTCACTTTTTAAGTAATTACTGAAATATTTTTCTTTACCTTTAAAATCATTAAGCTGTATCGCAAAAAGCATAAAATAACCTTTCTAAAAATGTAAAATACTGCGTATCTGTACCAAGTATTTTTTCACAATATGGTATTGAAACATGTATAAGCAAAGACTTGAGTTTGGCACTTCTGTCTTCTATGTATTTCTAACTATGAAAAAAATAATAATATCGCGTATTAAGTGAAAAAATCCTAATGAATATTATAATTTAACTATTAGAGAACCTAATAAAATAGCCATATTATCCAAATTATGATATTCGTAAAAAGCATTTTTGATATGCGCTTGTTCTACCATTTTCCATAGTGCGGCGGGAAGCGCTCGGGGAAGCCACGCCTTGTGTGACGCGTAGCGTTGCGTTATTTGTTGTTATATATTTATTTAATTAAGGTTCACCAACAGTTGTTACAGATATTATACAGATAGGAACATATAAGTAATTGTGTCTTAAATCTATCTGTACAGGCAAACACCACATGCGAATTGCTCTTTGCAATTATAAATTTAATTATAATGTACTTAAATTCTAGATAGTTATATTAAATACTAATTACGTGTAACAAACGCCGATATTGAGTCTTAGTAATAGGGTCCCGTTTTTACCCTTTGGGTACGGAATCCTAAAAATATAACTTGGATGTTAACGACGACCTTTAGGTACACGTCAAAGTCGCTTAGTAAAAATAAACAAGTCCCTTTATTAGAATAATTCTGCATACACTTATTATCATTTTGTTGTATGTATATGTTCACAAGTTTATGCAAATAAATGTATCGAATCAGAATTGTATACCACTAAAATACAGCCATAATACATTATTTTATTAAAGGTCATTGGGCATGATCTGTCCCGCTTTGCGAAGAGTGGCGGATATTAACCAAAATAGTTATTTCTCAAACATGCTTGGAAATTTGAGCATTATTTTGACAACCTTCTTCGAGATAAATCGAAATTGCAGTACAGGCCAAATACATGCGAGCAGCGGCCGGCAAAAGTTGTATGAAAATCCATATCTGTCGTTTGCAGCGGCCAAATAAATTACATAGTAAACTCATATCTGTCGTGTAATTTAAAAATGGAACGATCTTTTACTCCGAATCATGGCAATCAAGGAGGTAACTTATCAAAGGTTTTATTTAAATTTCGAACTGGCTTGCAAATAGAAAGCTGTGTATTGAAAAAAAAGATGAACACTAAGGCTTAGCACGCACTGCAATTTTTATTTGCGCGGATTTTTGTAGTATTATTACCGCGTGATTTTTTTACCGCAACGCGTGCGGCTTCATACAATTCCATAGGTCACAGAATGGGCGGAAAACGCGCGAATGCAAATCGCAGTGCGTGCTAAGCCTAACGCGGGAATAGGTAATTATTGTTGTTCGTTATTGATTTTGAAAAGTAATTGTATTTGACAAAATTAGTTCTAGGTACTACTTAGTTTTAATTTCCGCGCATTATTTGAGAAAAGCACTATACAAGCCTTGGCCACAACTACGCATTGATGGACTTACGTATGTGTGCCTCGGCTTCGCCTCGGCCTACATTTACACGTTCGTCCATCAATGCCTCTTTTGCTGGCCGCTGCAGTAATGTACTATAGTTTATATTTATTTGATTCGAAATGGAAAAATGGACTTTATTTTTCGTCTCTACATTATGTTAAAAAGGAGGTACTTCCCTAAGTTTGCCGTGTGCCATTACTTTCCAGAATTTGATACTTATTAGCGACACTATCGGATCGTATAATAATCAGCTTGTTTATTTTTCAAAACTAATGGGTTTGATTCTTGGCTATGAATATGAGTTTTCAATGTCTTTCGTAGGTACCAATTTTTTTGCGTTATGGACACCGACTTCAAAAAATAAAGTTATTTTTCACTTTGTAGTTTTGTATTTGGAAGTTGGTAGTATTTTTATGCAAAAAGTTTTTATTTTCACTTTTTAGTTGTACCTACCTAATAGGCATGTTAGTAAGGTAACTATAACGCCATGAATAAGCGAACGCAACGAATAGATTTCATGAAACTTGAACATAACCGGTGAAATGAGAGATCTGCGTATCCCTTAAGAGCGTACTGGCGTGATGTTATGTTATGAAATGGTATAAACAATAAACAGACAAGCAATTGCAGCAATCCCGAGATATTTGCCGTTATTTATTGAAGAGTTCTGTTGTATATCTCCGAAGTTCTTCATCAGATCTTCACCAAATTAAAATGGGACCAATTTCGGAACATACCTTTTACAACAAAAAAAAAAGAATTTTCAAAATCGGTCCACAATTGACGGCGATATCGGTGAACATACACAAAAAAAAAGACGTGTGGCACTCGGGGACTGCCGCGGTAAAGCTATTGCATAGCATTTATTCTAGATCCAGTCCTGGAAAATGCGTCAAAAAAATTAAAAACGTTAAAAACTCGAAAACGTAGCGAGCCAAACCCGCATTTATTTATGATTAATAAAACTCTAAAAAACAAAACAAAAATACCCTTATTCACATTGAAATAAGGTCGCTTTTCTTTGACAAGCAAAAGTGACCCTTATTCTCATTAACATAAGGTCCACATTGATCACCATTGTCACAGAAACAGCTCAGAGAGACCGATAAAAGGCAATAAAATTACTACCAACAAAAATTTTAAAACCCTCATATCTCAGAAACGGTTGGAGTTAGCGCATTTCTGACAAAAAAATTGCCCCCCTGCCCCACCTACTTCATCCAAGAGAACAAGATAGGATTTACCCCCCCCCTCCCCTTAACCGTTTACCTCACCCCGCAAAAAAATTTTTCATTCTATAAATACCAACACGGAAATCGAAAACACGTGCAACAAACCTCCCCCCCCCGCCCCCTGCCCCTCACCACTCAGATTCCACAGAATTCAAAAATCTTATTAAAAGTCAAAGTATCACCGCCGTGCCCGTCGGAGTGGGGAGCGTGAGGTTTTTTCGTTACGGAATTTCTGGATTCGGTCCCCGCGCTCAAGGCCCGCGATAGAAGCTATGCAATAGCTTAAAAACAAACATATTGTCGAACATATAACCTCCTCCTTTTTGGGAAGTCGGTTAAAAATCCCATAATGTAGTTTTAGTTTTATCAAAAAGGTCCCGAGACTCCTTTCAGTGTAGCTTGACCTCATAATTTTGGATTTGGACCACTTGAAATACTCACCCTGCATACGATAGTTTTATATTTTTTTTGACATGCCCGTGACTCTCATTAATGTGAGTATTGTCATTGCAAAACAGAGCTATATATCAATACATTCTGCTATATTTTGTTAGTGTACGCCATGGGTATGGTTTCCATACCAAGCTGCCCAATGACCTTTCCCGTATTATTATAAACTTGGTAAATATTTTTTCACGTGTGCAACGCTGCGCAATTTTCCCTTTATCGTATTAGTGTCGCTATCACCCGCCAGAGGGCAGGAACAGGCCGTACCACTAAACAGCCCATCAAAGTGTCAGGAATTTCATAACTTTGCAGTCTTGTAGATCATGTATAACTTGTGTATAAAGAATAACAATATTAATTTAATGATTTATGTAATCCAAACATGCATAGTTTTTGTGCAGTATAATAATGTTGTAACCTTTTGAAAACAGCGCCATCTATCGTCGGGAAGCCGATACTAAACTACTGTGTATTCCACTGGGCTTATAGGAGCAAAACATGATAGTTTTAACCAAGTTTCCAAAAAGGAGAAGGTTCTATGTTCCACAATTTTTTTTTGTTTTTTCACCGATTTCTCCGTCAATTGTGGACCGATTTTAGATATTTGTGATTTAGAAAATTATTTTTTTGTTTGAAAGAGTTTTAGAATTGGTCCCATTTTGATTTGGCGAAGATCTGATGAAAAACTACGGAGATATACAACAGAACTTTCAATATATAACGGCAAATCTCTCGAGCTTGCTGCAATCGCATGTCTGTTTATTGTTTTTACCATTTCATAACATAACATCACACCAGTTCACTGTAAAGGCGTAAGCAGATGTGTACGGTTCACCTTGGTACACTCTCATTTAACCGGTTATGTAAAAGTTTCATGGTATTCGGGTAATCTATTCTAGTAGAAGGGATATTAGGTAGAAGTTTTACGTAATAGGCAACTTGCCTTTAGTTGTACCGTACAACTAAAAAGTGTGTACAAAAAGATACTACCGACCAAATAAAAACACTACAATGTGATAAATAACTTTATTTTTGGAAGTCGGTGTCTATAACGAAAAAAATAGGTTCCTACCAAAGACAAAGACTTTATTTTTCACTTTCTAGTGTTTTTATTTGGAAATCGGCAGCACTTTTTTACTCATAATTTAAAGGCTTTTGCTACTAGAAATGTACGACGTTTTTTTTTTTTTTCTTAAAACCTCCTCCGTTTTTTGAAGTTGGTTAAAAACTATAGATTAAGTTTAAATCACTGATTAAATTTTCTTAGCAAGCGTATGTAGTGTGTCATTGCGCGTATGCAAAGGCTTAGCTTAACCTACATAATTGTGTTGTGTAATGTGCGGGTTCACCGAAAAAAATTGAAAAAATGTCAAGAAATATCTAGAAAATTGATGAAATATTCACATACATGCGCATTCTCCTCTGAGCTGTCTCCATGTCCTGATCTTTCTCTCGCAGCAAGTACTTGCGACAGCCCTTCGCAAAGTTCAGGCAGTGATCCTTCCAACTGAAATGAATTCATACGACTGAATTTATTTTAAGTGTTACAAAGGAACTATTTAAAATGCTAAAGTCAAATGTCGAAGTCAAATATATTTATTTCAACTGGGCCATTAAGCGGCACTTTTGAACGTTAAAAAATCATTTACAAGTATTAAAAATTGATTATACCGTGCATTCGGAAAAGTAGCTTGTTATGGAGAAGAACGCACAAGAAACTCCATAATTACTCTTTTAAAATAAGTTTTACAATATTTATAAAAGTAAAAACATGAATGCATTCATGTACATGACGAAACAAACCATGCACCCAGAACTACTATAGGTACTTAATATATATAGGTATAAAGTATTATAATCACTAAATGGTAAATTCCTTCACTTGATAAATAGAAACATGGTTCTCACATACTTACAAATATTGCAAACATAGGTAAATTACTTAATTCAACAACAATGGAATAGTGTGCGAGTAATTTTTTTTTAAACAAATATAGAAGAAAAAATTCAAAAATTATGAATATAATACAAATTAACCAGTTTGATATTGTCTACACTAACCCCTACCTAACCCTGCTTACCACCGGTTCCTATATTTTAAATTTAGCTTACGGATTGTCAAACTCACTGTCAATCGATTAAACAAAATTACAACTGCCAATCACAGTTGTAATTTTTGTTTAAGTTTAATTATACTAGATACCTCTTTTTTAAACAATATTTAGACTTTGTAAAGTGTCGTCTCTATCAACTATACCAGTGTCTGTTTATAACATCGTAGATAGCTATTTGATACCAACAAATAACACCAATTTCCTAAAAGGGTTACACAGAGGAGAAGCTATGCAACTACCCCAAATAGAGCATTATCCCGCGTCAATCATAGAGACGAGCCTATTGGAGGCCGAGGACGGCACAAATCCATAGACCATGCTTCTATTGGAAAATTCTTGGTAGAAAAACCCCATAACCATAATCGAATCCAGAGCGCCCAGACAAAAGTGGTGACATTCTAGCAGCAATAACGATCATCAAAAATTAAAAAGAGTATGTGAATGATATGCTTTACACAATAGTCACTTAGTCAATACCAATCATTTAGGACTCAATAGAAAGGCCCTATGTCTTATCATTTCAGCTGAAACACGTCCACTGCTGGACATAGGCCTCCCCCAGGCGTCGCCACATTGACCGATCCCGTGCGTCTCGTATCCAGCGGATTCCTGCCACCTTAACCAGGTCATCGGTCCACCTAGTGGGAGAACTTCCAACGCATCGTCTGTCGATTCGCGGTCGCCATTCCAGAACTTTTCAGCCCCATCGGCCATCCGTACTGCGAGCAATGTGTTCTGCCCAGTGCCACTTAGGTTTCGCAATTCTTCGGGCTATGTCGGTAATTTTGGTACCCCTGCGGATATCCTCATTTCTGATGCGATCACGCAAGGAAACTCCGAGCATAACCCTCTCCTTTGCCCTTTGGGTGACTTTAAGCTTTGATGAGGCCCGTTGTGAGCGACCACGTCTCGGTCCCATAGGTAATTACTGGCAACACGTACTGGTCATAGACTTTTGTCTTGAGACACTTCGGTAAATTGGACGAGAAGTGTGCAACTTCCCGAACGCCGCACAGCCGAGTCGGTTTCGACGATTGACCTCTTTCTCGAAGTGCTCTATGTCCAGAAGCTATATGTCTCTGTGTCTACCTATATATTGAACCCTCATACTCACTCGATGGTAGTAGGATCCAGGGTATACACTGCAGCATCACTCGGGGACAGCCTCTGCTTCAGTCGCTGCACGTTGTCCGTACTGAAGTACCACTCGCGCGTTGCGAAGAACTTCAGCGCCTCGTCCATCGCGTTCAAGCGCTGCGAGACGGTCAACAGGCTCGTTCTGAAAAGGGTGATGATATAGAAGGTTAAGGGTAAAATAGCTAATTTTATTAATCTACTAGCACTTCGCCCGCTACTTCGTATTTTATCCTAAAGATGACTTTTTGGTTTCGACCTCTTAAATGTTGAATTACCAAAAATCCCTTCTTAGTGCTGTAGTTCTTTTTATGATGTAGGGGAAATAATAAAAAGAAGACCTGTACAGTAAAATTCTTCAAAAATATTTGGCACCCCCTAAATCGTCTTTTAGGAGTAGTTTTGAAAAACTTACAATGAAAACCTTTTACCATTTACTTTGGTTAGTATTTATGCCAAGTTTCGAATATATAAGCCCAACAAATTTCCACCTTTTCACCTCCTTAGGGTAGAATTTCCAAAAACCTATAAATACTTACATGATTTCTTTTTATCAACCAACAGCTTAAAGCTAAATTTTCACGTATCCAACTTACAAACTGTAGAAATTTCATACAAACTTTCATCTCCTTTTTTACCCCCTTACGGGTGGAATTGCCAAAAAACATTAAATACTTGAATTCTTTTTATCAATCAAGAGCATTAATGTAAAATTTCACGTGTCCAATTTTCAAACTGTTGAAATTGCATATATACTTTAAACCCCCCCCGCCCCCCCCCTTTTACCCCCGTGGGGTTAGAGATTACAAAAATCATTTCTTAGTGCGCACTTACGTCACTTGAGGAATCTCCCTGCTAAATTTCATCTTTATACGCCAAGCGGTTTTCGATATTTCGTGATAGTGCTAAATAATTATCGCAGAATTAATGTGAAATTGAAACAAATTGTCAAGCACGCGTTATCTGCTGTTATTCGTTGAATTGATTTTAAACAGCCAACCTCAGCAGATAACCGCCGATTATTCGTCAATTAAGTTAACAGACTGATAATCGAGTGTTGAGAAACCGGGGGTTAGATTCCCATTTGGTCCGTTGTGCTTGCAGGCCTCCTCTCTGTGAGAGAGAATGGGCCGTAACCCACGACGCGGGCCCAGTGCGTGTTGGTGGATGTCACATATCTTCGAATTTGTGGTTCTAAGTTATGCCAGCTTTACCGTTTTGGGAACAGTGGTGTTGAAATAATTTACACGAACTAAAGTGCCTGCCTGGGTTCGAACTCAAGAATTACAACATGTAAGTCGCAGCCGTTACCACTGGGCCCCCACTGCACAAACATATAAAATATTGTCTGGAATGAATTATTTAATATGGTGATATTATTATGTGAATACATATATAATAAATGTTTGTTGAACACATGGGGTTGCAAAAGCGAATATATTCCCTTAAACCGGCCCTGTCGTAAAATCTGTTACTTCCTGACATGTCTTAACTATATTCTATCTCTTTACCAATTTGCAGGTACAAAAAGCCAAGGATTTTATACAAACTTGCTAGCACCCTTAGTCCAGGCTATAACAAAATTCTTTCTTAGCTTTATGTCTCCTACTCATAAACTAGCGTTAAGAAAGAATTTGACTTGCAAAATTTCAGGACGGTAGTACATTATGCAACAGAGAATTCACATCCCTAGAAATGTATCAAAAGCGACATCTATGGACAGGAGGATATACTACGATATTAAAGTGAGCCGCGTGCGCGCCATCTCTGTGATTTCAATCAAACTGCTAAGATACTCGTATTCAAACTAAAACTGACGGCGCTCATGCAAGCGACCGCTAGGTAATATCCATCGCATACTAACTATTGATATTTTTTAACTTCCAAATGTATTTATCAAACCTACTTTTAGAACTAACATAATAAAATATTATAAAAATTTGATTATGAAGAAAATTGAGGGTAGGTAAGCTTATATATAATATTGTTAAAAAAACATGGCAAAACATCATAGCATAATTAATCCTCAGCTTGTGTTGTTCGAATAACGACTTATAACATGATGTGGAACTAAATCAAAGTTTAAAGAGATGTGGTGACAACAGCTTGTGGGGACATAAGCTCGCAAGTTTGGAATGGAATACTCGGTGAGTCGCTTCCGTTTTATTTCGATAGTGAGTTCAATGTTGTCTAGTCAAGAGATGCTATTTTGAGTTTTAAAAGCATTCATGTGTGACCACTGAATTGGTAGTGGTTATATCTAGCACTATCACTAGGTAATTAACACACTTGTAAAAATCAAGTAGTTAATGAGTTTCCTATTGGCGGTATCGTTTCAACATTTGGTTCAGTACGAACTTTAGAATGAGATGTCCTAAATTAAGGAGATGAGATATCTAAAATGACCAAACAACTAGTAATTTTTAGTGGCAAAGCGAGTTAGTAATGTGCTTGGACCATCGACCACATAGCCACTAGACGCCTAATAACAGGCGAGCGATGTCTGTCAACACATATGACTAAAAAGATCATATACAGGTAATACTGATCGCCACTCGACAATTTCGAATTAGTAGCGACCACTTCTGTGAGCCATAAACACTTCCGTGTCAGTCAATAAAAAATTGATGAAATAAATATTATAATGGCCTCTTGTACAATACGTTGCTATGGTAACAACAGCCAGACATCGAGTTTCCGAAAAAATAACATAACATTAAATTGATAAGTTAATAGTTACATAAACATAATTAGATTTATTTTCTAATATTATTTATCGGAGTTCATATTATACTGGTCAAGTTTGTAGGTGAACACGCCCACCGCATGTTTGCGTCTCTTTCTTTTTAAAGTATTTTTTGCGCTATCTCTTGTCCTCTATAATTTCGTAAACAAAACTAGTGAAGCACCATATCATAAGACCAAATCTGTTATCGATAGAACTAGAAACCTTACAAATACAGACATTAAATTGAATAGTTTATTAATTGTGAAACGATTTTTTGATTACGTTTTTTACTAATATTTAATATTACTATATTTAAGAACCAACAACCGGAAAAAAAGTATGTTTACCTTTAGAATTTTGTTTCTTTTTTTTAATTTTAGCATTTTATGTTATTACTAAAATGTTAAAACGCCGTATAATTAATAATAAAAAAGGTAATATTAATTAAAAAAAAATACAAATACTATTTATAAAAATCGATACCAGCCTGGTTTTATTTAAACGTGTCCCACCCTTAATGATGCGTATGACCTTGGTAAGGGACCAATCAGAGCGCAGTACCCCGTGCCTCATACCTCAGCTAGTTGACAGAATTGTTTTGATGTATTAGATCAAGCATTAGGCGTCTAGGGGCTATGTGGTCGATGGCTTGGACCAACGCAATTGTATCGAGTACGGTGCTGGTTATTTACGTTTATTCAGAACAGATCTTATGTTGCGTAACGATTTAGAACCACCGTCTCCAGATCTGAATTCACTTGCTTACTTTCAAAGTAAATATTATAATAGCCGTTTTCCTTAAATAAAAACTACTGTTGATAATCTGATTTTAACGATATTAATCTGAGTTAATTCGTGAAGCTTAATAAATTGTTCCCCTCATAAAAAACGCGGATCTTGTGAGAACCCCGATCACCAAGTTCTTTGAAAATAAGACGTCATAGTTGATGACAGTGGTAAAGAGACCAAATTTGATTAAGAATGGCTTGTACACTCATACTCGAAACTTTCGACCGCACCTCATGAGTAATGTGGCGATGGGTCTACAAGGAATCGTTGGTGCGATTTCTGTCTGTGTTGGTGCACGGAGCGCTTATGTGTTGTAGCACATTTGCGCTAGATTTTTGAGAAAAGTTTATACGATTTCTGTCTATGTTGGTGCACAGAGCGCTTCATGTGTTGGTGCACATATTGCGCTAGATTTTTGAGAATTGTTGGTGCGATTCTTGTGTGTGTTGGTGCACAGAGCCCCTTAAGTGTTGTAGCATATGTGGCGGCAGATATGTAAAGAATTGTTGGTAGATACGATTGCTGGTCTGTGTTGGTGAACAGACCACAGTGAAAGTTTCATGAGTTGAGTATGCATTGCCTTTGCAGGCCCCGATTATCACGGCTGCCTATGCACAAAAAGAATAGGGCGCTGGTGTGTGCTTTGGACTCGCTGCTTAAGAACACAAAAAAGAAAGGTTGTCTGTTAGATAAGACCGCCTTTGTACCCATAGTATTAAGTTGCTGTAAAATATATATGTTATTTCTTATTTTTTTATGTACAATAAAGTATATTCTATTCTATTCTAACACCTTTGAGAGCAGCGAGAACCTCGTTGATACGCACTCAATCCTGTATTGCGGGGCGGTTGCGGCATGTCGTTAAGCCAACGATAAGTTTCCAAACGAGGCTATTCGACCAAAGCCTGCCGTGCCAGCCTGCCATGCCAGCCTGCCAATGCAGGATCGAACGGCGTATCGATGGGGCCAGGGTACTCATCAGCAAACTATACTGTTTCAGGGTGGGCAATACAAGACCACGTGTGAGGCGCTTCGTGAGGCGGCCGTTTTCGGGGACTGGAGTTAGTCTCCGAGAATACTATTCCCATGTCACGGAGCGCATCGACTTCCTGAAACAGAAAGTTTGTGCATGGGCAAACTGTTTCGGCGGTACAAGCGACGGTTTGACCGGTACTCGCTGAATCGCATGTTCCAAAGCGATGAAAGGTGGGTAAACAGAGCTTGGGAGTGACCTGAACAAAATGTGACTGACGTGTGCCGCCCGGACGATGTTGCCACGAGTACATTTTGGAGAAGCATCTGGTCGGTGCCCGTCTGTCATACTGAGGATGGTTGGATGCGTGATCTCGAGCGCATGTGTGAAGCTATACCAGAAATGGAAAACGTAATCATCAGCCCATCTGATGTAACCAAAGCAGTTCATCCGCTACCGAACTGGAAGTCTCCGGGACCGGATGGACTGCATAACAATTGGCTAACATGGTATAGCAGCTCACACGCGCTACTGGCATCTCAATTCCACTCATGCTTAGAGTCTGGGTCGCTGCCGTAGATTTTAACAACTGGTGTTACCCACCTGCTCCTTAAGACAGGTAGTCCCGCGGAACCCAAGAATTATAGACCAATTACATGCATGTCAGCGGTTTATAACCTTCTTACATCCATCCTGAGAGGAAAAATTAATGTGCACATTGAAAGATACTTCATAATGTCTGCCTCTCAGAATGGATGTAGGAATGGGTCCCGCGGCACTAAGGAGCTACTCCTCATTGACATGGCCATAAGCCAGCATGTTTGTCGATCCCATAAGGATCTGTTGACATGCTGAATAGACTACAAGAAGGCATACGACTCTGTGCCACATACATGGTTCATGAGGGTGCTGGAGTTATACAAAATAGACGCAACTCTACGCACCTTCCTTAAGTCATGTATGGGGCAATGGAAGACGATCCTTCGATATCCGGGATGTCGACCGATTCAGGGGGATGATGAGCCTATATGGATTAAGCGAGGGTTATTTCAGGACGACAGTTCGAGTCTATTTTGGTTCTGCTTGGCCCTGAATCCTCTAAGTACAATGTTGGAAGATTCAGGTCTAGACTATTGGATGAGAAGAGGTGGTCAGGTCATATCTCACCTCCATCACATGGATGAAGCTCTTTGCCCCCAACAACTTGCAACTGATGAAATTACTGAATGTAAATGTATCCCTTTAATTGGACTGTAGTATGATCCACAGCAAAATGGCTAGGTAGGATGGTTAAGAATGTAGTGTACTTACGGCGTCGCTTAACTCTGTTGATTCATGCCGATTCTTGCTCCCAATACTATGCCACTGCAGACTTGGTGTAAAGTTTTGGTTCTTGCGGATTTTAAAGTCCTGGGACGTCCCTTTATTGATTGATGATGATTTAACACAACACTTTCACTTGTTACATGTTTTTTATGATTTATTGCACGGAGCTCGGCATTTGCGGCTGGTGTCGGTTTATAGTTCGAACGAGAGTCCTTTTCATTCGTCAGATGGCGCGGTTGTAGTGTGCGCTAGTAAAGTAGTGATGAGGTAAAGGATGGATTTGGAGGGAAATAGGGATGTGAAAACATACTAAAAATTAATCCTTATCGGTTCTTAAGGAAGCCTTAACACAAGGTAACAGAAACCTTCAGTAATGTCATCAGGATGGAATTTGGTGTGTACAAAATGTGCAGTCATGCATGTAAAGCGAGGGGAGATTATGGAAGCCGAGGGAATTCAACTCTCTGATACCACACACTTTAGATACCTCTTCTCGACCGAAACCTACAAGTATTTGGGTATGTCGGAAGCGTTAGGCATTAACAGCGCTGCCATGAAACAACTGCTGAAGGAGCGCTTCTTTGGCTGCCTCAAAAAGGTATTAAATAGCCTTTTATCGGGTGAATTCTGGTTTATGAAATACTTTAATCAAATAAAATACTTCAGTTGGGTCATGCCGGTTTTAATGTACTCTTTTGGCATACTCTAATGGAGTCAGACTGAGCTCGATGCCCTGGATAGGAGCATGCGGACACTGCTGACCGCATTTCGGATGCATCACCCATGATCATCGGTGATGAGGCTGTACATCCCGCGGAAGTGTGCGGTTCGAGGCTTTTTAAATGCCAAGACTATTTACAACCGCGAGATGTGCCGCCTCAGAGAATACTTTTTAGAAGCTGAAATGGATATGTACCGGGATGTGGACGCAGTGGACAAGGGACTCACCCCGTTGTCCATGGCTAAAGTGAACTGGCGCAAATCTGTAGTACTTACTACTGATGAACGCAAAGAGGTATGTCAAGGCAAGGAGCTTCACGGACGCTTCTATCGGGTTCTCCATGGGCCCGATGTAGATTTTTCAGCGTCCGTATCCTGGCTACGTTTCGCCGATCTTTTCGGGGAAACTGAAGACTTTGTCTGTCCAATTATGGACGAAGTTATCCTGACGAATAACTACGGGAGACATATAATGAAGGACGGGACGGTAAAGTAAGTAAAGTAAGTAAGTAAGTAAATCATTTATTTGCGTAAAACATGGTATACATTGATGTTAATATTATTACAGTAGCTCAACATGTTTCGCTAAGATATAACATAGCATGCAAAAATTTATATTTTAACAAAAGGAATCAACATCTCACATCCATAAAATCTTTTAAACTGTAAAAATTACATTCAATAAGCCACTTGTGTAATTCTATCTTAAACTTTCTCGAGTTCAATATTTTAAAGCGACTTGGTATTTTGTTATAAATACGTACGCACATTGCAAGGCAGTTTTTGTTGTATTTCGCAAGTCTTGGCAAATCACTTAATACCAGTTTATGAGGATCTCGTCTGTTTCTGGGATTTACATCATTTGCTGATTTAAATAAATGTTTGTTGTTAACTACAAATATACATACCTCATTTATATACAGACATGGTAGAGGTAGCACACCAAACCTCTTGAACATTGGTCTACATGAGTCATCAGGTTTAATACCACTTATTGCTCTGATGCACTTTTTTTGTGCGATAAATGTTCTATTCATATTGGTACCATTACCCCACATTACGAGACCATATCGCAGTATCGACTCAACATAAGCGTAGTATGACATAATTGCTGTTTTTATGTTAGTTACGTTTTTAACTTGCTTCAGTGCGTATACAAATTTATTGATTCGAGTGCTTACATTATCTACATGTTCTTTCCAGTTAAAATCTTTGTCTATTATTACGCCTAAAAACCTTGTATGGGTTGCCTCTTCGATTTTATTAATATTAAGTTTTATATTGTTTTTATTATTATTTGATTGATTAAATTGAATGTAAACGGATTTATCTAAATTTATTTTTAAATTATTCATGTCAAGCCAAAGCAGTAATTTGTCTATTGTATTATTTATGTCAAACTCATGGTCAGTCTTGTTTTTCTTTTTATCTGATGTCACTATGATTGATATATCGTCGGCAAATAAAATGCATTTATGTTTGGTTATTTTTATGATGTCATTAATATATAAAAGAAACAATATTGGACCAAGCACACTTCCTTGCGGAACGCCACATTTATTTTGCTTATATTCTGATGAGTATGGTATCATATCTCTATTACTGTTAATTTTACTAATAATGACACGTTGCTGTCTATTGCCTAAATAGGATGATATCCATTCAAGTGCAGGTCCTCTAATCCCAATAGTCTCTAGTTTATCCAACAATATGCTGTGCGACACAAAATCGAAGGCTTTTGATAAATCAAAAAAAAGTCCCGTAGTCAGATGATTATTATTAATATTTGAAAGTACTGCCTTCATAAGAGAGTAAATAGCTAATGATGTGGATTTCTTTTTTTGAAATCCATACTGTTCAGTACTTATTATTTGGAATTTATTGCAAAATTCTATTAGCCTTTTAAACATACATTTCTCATAAATTTTTGAAAAAATAGGTATCAATGTAATTGGACGGTAATTACTAATATCACATTTATCTCCTTTTTTAAATAACGGCTTAATAATTGATAATTTTAACCTATCGGGAAATGTTCCTGCTGCAAAAGACATGTTTATTAAATGGGTTAAAATACTAGTCAATTCATTACAGCAAGGTTTTATGATTTTAGTACTAATTTCGTCATAGCCCTCTGATCTAGTGTTGGACAGGGACATTATTTCAAGGCGCACTTCGTTTTCTGACATTGGTTTAAGAAACATTGAGTTGACATATCTATTTAGCCTATAATTTTGAACAGCTGGATCTTGCGGTGATGTTTGCGTCAAATTCACGTAATAATTATTGAATGTAGAAGCTATTTCTACAGGGTCTGTAACTACAATACCATTTAATTTTATTGCATCTATATTATCTTTAGGGGTGGTATTTTTATTTATTTCATTTTTGATGACAGTTCGTAGTCAGTTTGAGTTGACGTGTGTCGGGCATGCCACCGCCCAGGTGATTCCATCAGACATATTATCTCTGGATTTTCACATCTGGCTAACGGCGAGTACTTACACAGACATAACCAAGTGGCCAGGATTATTCGCCAGCAACTTGCTTTGAAATACAATCTAGTGGATTCTGAGGTACCGTATTACAAGTCGACGCCCGACCCAGTTCTCGAAAATGTTGTACTGCGATCGGTCTATCATCACTGATAGGACTATTGTTGCCAATAAGCCGGATGTAGTGGTGATAGACCGATTAGCGCGCCCACAATGATAATCGATGTCACCATCCCACATGACGAGAACCTCGTGAAAGCTGAGCAAGAGAAACAAATCAAATATCTCGACTTAGCACACGAGTTAGTCGACATGTGGAATGTGGACTCGGCGATCATTGTGCCGATAGTCGTTACGGCCAACGCACTATGGAAAATGGTAGAACAAGCGCATATCAAAAATGATTTTTACGAATATCATAATTTGGATAATATGGCTATTTTATTAGGTTCTCTAATAGTTAAATTATAATATTCATTAGGATTTTTTCACTTAATACGCGAAATTATTATTTTTATCATAGATAGAAATACATAGAAGACAGAAGTGCCAAACTCAAGTCTTTGCGTATACATGTTTCAATACCATATTGTGAAAAAATACTTGATACAGATATGCAGTATTTTACATTTTTGGAAAGGTTATTTTATGCTTTTTGCGATACAGCTTAATGATTTTAAAAGTAAAGAAAAATATTTCAGTAATTACTTAAAAAGTGACATACCTTATTTTTCACTTATATTTTTTTTTCGTCGAAGGTTTTCAATGTTACCCACGTTTGCCCAACCGCTAATTTTTGTGTTGACTAGTAGTCTAACTATTCATAAATAGAATGCAAAAAAAATCTCATCTGCAGATATTTGCGGTTTTAGAAGATATGAGAAAAAAACTGATAAAAGTCAGTACCAGAAAATTGGTATCTTTTGCGGTTTACCACTGACACCATTCACATGAACAATATGGAACTTTTTGGATATTTTCTTCATTATTTCGTGATAACAAAGATTGTGACCTTATCAAATTTGCACTCGGTTTGCGTGGGAAATTACAAGATAATGATAATGTAGGTACCAATTCGATATTGTAAAATGAGTATATAAAGGGAAGCAAAAACTATTCGAACCATCTACATCAGAGTAACTTCAAGTGAAGCAAATCTCATCTACGCCTATTATTTCTGCAGATTGTGAAGTGTTAAAATGTCTTCCTTCAGCTGTACCAAACGAGACTTCATAATCCCCTATATCGAGGGTGGCAAGACCATGGAATCATTATCCAAAGTTTTAGTGGAAAAGCTCAGTGTTTCTGAAAACAACTTGTGTTTTATAATTAGTGACATACAAAGGCACATTCTTCCTATTTTCAACAAGCGCTGGGCCCTGGCATCTCGGAAAAAAGAAACATTTTTACAGAAGAATTGTACTTGGTTGGACTCAACGTATTCGTTAAATTTACCGGATTCTGAACAATATTCTACGCCATCAACATCTGGCCAACGAGGAAGAGCATGCGTGGCTTATGGAGACTCCACAGAATCTACCAAGAAGAGGAAAAACACTCTTCTACTCCAAGAATATGGCTTCGAGCATATAAAAAACGCCTATGTGCAGGGACTACGGGCTTTACGTGAGTACACAGAAGCTCATCTTGTCGAAGAATTAAGAACCGCTGACACTCAAAAGAAATTAGATATCTCAAGTAAGTGGAACGACTTAGAGCAGATGAAGATTCTTTCCGATACGGAAGCATTGAGTGCTTTTATAGATTTGGATCTAACAAAAGCACAATATATGTACCTGAAAAACTTAACCAACGAACGAAAGTGTTGTATATTCCCGCCTTACTAATAAATACAAGAAATAAAAAGATCCTGTTATCCACCATCTTCTACAATCGAAATCACGAATACTTATGCTAAAGTGATTAATATCCAAGATTTATTGGATCATACTGCTGCTAGAATTTTAAAAATCGATTCTGTTTTCCAAGAACAATACAGAACATTGATCCTTTATTGTAAATGGGGATGTGATGGTTCATCTGGTCAAAGCCAATACAAGCAAATACTTGCAGAAGAGTCAGAAACAATTTCAGATGCCAATTTGTTCATCACTTCATTAGTCCCCATCAGATTAGTTGATGTGCAATCGGGATCCGTTGTTTGGCAAAATCCGGTACCTTCATCTGTCCGTTTTTGCAGACCCATTTCTATTGAGTTTTGTAAGGAAACTCCAGAAAAAACCAAGGCAGTTGTCGATGATATTAAAAATCAAATTAGGGCTGCACATGCATCACTTATAAACAAAGATGGTATTGCAGTAAATGTGAAGCATGAACTATTTCTAACGATGATCGATGGAAAGGTGGCTCAGGTCCTTACAGATACTCCATCTGGTTCCACATGCACGATATATGGGGCTACTCCACGGCTAATGAATGACCTATCCAAAGTAACTGCCAGACCTGAAAACGAAAACGCCTACCAATACGGATTGTCTACCTTACACGCCTGGATTCGCTGCATGGAAATGATATTGCATATTTCCTATAATCTTTCGTTTAAGACTTGGGCTGCTTCAACTGAGGAAAATAAGAGATTAAAAAAAGAAAAGAAAGAACTTGTTCAAAAACGTTTCAGGGAGGAGTTGGGATTAATCGTCGACAAACCTCGGCAAGTTAGCGGGAATACGAACGATGGCAATACCGCACGAAGATTCTTCTATAATAGCACTTGCTCATCGGAAATAACAGGTGTAGATGAGGCATTGATTAAACGCCTATACATTATCTTGCAAGTTTTTTCTTCTGGAATGATGATCGACCCTGAACAATTTGGGGAATATGCAATAGAAACTGCAAGAATCTATGTAAGTAGTTACGATTGGTATTATATGCCATCCTCCGTTCATAAAATACTCATACACGGAGAAAACGTTATCAAACATTTTGCGGTGCTTCCTATTGGACAGCTATCGGAAGACGCACAAGAGTCTCGCAACAAAGACTACAGAAACATACGACTTCGTCATGCCAGAAAATGTTCCCGATCTGCTACAAATGAAGATGTCTTTAAGACGCTTTTGTACACGTCAGATCCATATATAACAAGTTTGAGAAAACCGTACGTAAGAAATGTGAAAGAACTTGAAGAAGAGGCACTAAGTCTTTTAAACGTGGCACCTGAAAGTGAACCCACATTTACTGACCCTGATCCTGAAGTGGTATAAGTTAAAAATAATATTTATGTTTAGTTATTACTTATATTTGTACCTAGCTACATCATTCCCTAAAGCCAGAGTATAGGATGTACCTATTAGTTATATGATTTTAATTTAGTAAATTGTTTTATAAAATATATATTTTATACTTTGCTTGTTGTAATTAACCATGGTTTAATCTTTTTAGTCATTATAAACTTGTATTCTACTTTAAATAAATTTTTAACAATTTATTTTTTCGTGATTTTTTTCCATTTCTTTCATTCTATGCAAAAAAACGTACATCGATATACAAGAAAACACTATAAACTACACATCATTCCAATCTCCAAACCTTACTGCATATTTGTGCCAAATTTCATCACGATATGACAAAAATTCATGAAGTTACAGATTTTTGATCCGATACCGACCTATATTTTCCATAGTGCAACGGCCTGATGGCCAATAGCCTCGATGACCATCTGTCGAGGCTGTCATTGCGCGGTTGGATTAATGGCCTGATACAAAAAGCAGTACTCCTTGATACCGGTTGGCCTCTATTATTTATATTTAAATGCATTTCAAGTTTTTTTTTTCTAAATATTTAAAAATGTATCAAATAAGAATGAAGAAAAATAAAGGAAATAATAATAATAAGAGATAAGTGGAGATTCGCAAGAGCAAACGTGCTTGGAGGAAGGAAGTTAACCCAGTAAGGTGCTAGTAGATACCTTGACCGTACTTCTGGGATTGTCCTGATAGCCGTGGTATACCTCTCCACTCTTCAAGCACCTATATTTTGCCCCCTTGGCGCTACGTCACTAAAGTGCTAGCGACCCTTTATGGGGGCCCATTAGTTGAGTGTGCAAGTCACCCCCTGCCATTTTATAGCCATTTATTTCAACAGTGGTCAGGCGGGGCCAGTAGTCCTCCTATATTAATTTATAGTTTTGGGCAATCGATCCATTAAATCTACAAAATCTATAGCCCAATACATTTTTTCTCAATAATTTGCAATACTCGTAGTCCTGCACCAACCGGGGATTGTCCTTGGGTGCAGTTGCGTAGTGCATACATGGATAATCGTCGGTTGTGATTTCCTTGAATGTTACAAACACGAAGCTGTTATAATAACATGCAGATTATGTCTGAGACACCAGTCATCTATCTTTCATGTCCAACTGATAAGAGATAATATAAATAAATTAATTGTTTACTAGTCAGTTTATTATTGGTGTTTATTGTTTAAACTGCCTCATTAATTAATCAATCTGCCTAGCCTTTTCCCAACTATATTGGGGTCAGCATCCAGTCTAACTGGATTCAGCTGAGTACAGTGCTTCACATAGAGCGACTGCCTATCTGAATTCAAAAACCCAGTAACTGGGTAACACGGTACCCCTTGGCAAGACTGGTGACAGATCTCAAGCTTCTGACTACTCGTAAACATTTCCTGATACATGCCTAACGGGGCCTCTACGAGTCGGCTCCTCGCACGCTTTTCAAAGGACCGGGACCATAAGGTCCCAGAATAAACAAAGAAAATTAATAATATATAGATAGATAGTGTTTGATTTTATTCCAAGGGAACGTTTAAATGATAGGTTGAGGAATGAGGTAATAAGACAACGTTGTGGTTTAAAAGAAGATGTAGTGACTAAAATTGAAAAGAGTATGTTAAGATGGTTTGGCCATGTTGAGAGGATGAATGAAAGGCGACTAACGAAATGTATTTACAAGGCAGACGTGAATGGAAACGCCGGGAGGGGACGCCCTAGAAAGACATACATAGAACTTATAGGTGATGTTCTTCAAAAAGGCCAGGTGCGCAGTAATCATAACCGGCGTGTGTGTATGACTAGATGCATGAATGTCATTTCAGCCGAAAGAAGTCCACTGCTGGACATAGACCTCCCCCAGGCGTCGCCACATTGACCGATCCCGTGCGTCTCGCATCCAGCGCCTTCCCGCAACCATAACCAGGTCATCAGTCCACCTAGTGGGAGGCCTTCCAGCGTATCGTCTTCCGGTTCGCGGTCGCCATTCCAGAACTTTTCGGCCCCATCGGCCATCCGTTCTGCGAGCAATGTGCCCTGCCCACTGCCACTTAAGTTTGGCAATTCTTCGGGCTATGTCGGTAACTTTGGTTCTCCTGCGGAAATTATCATTTCTGACGTGATCACGCAAGGAAATGCCGAGCATAGCCCTCTCCATTGCCCTTTGGGTGACTTTGAGCTTTCTGATAAGGCCCATTGTGAGCTACCACGTCTCGGTGCCATAGGTGATCACTGGCAACACACACTGATCATAGACTTTTGTCTTGAGACACTGCGGTAAATTAGACGAGAAGATACCACGCAACTTTCCGAACGCCGCCCAGCCGAGTCGGAATCGACGGTTGACCTCTTTCTCGAAATTGGACCTACCCAACTGGACCGTTTGTCCCAGGTAGACATAATCGTCTACAACTTCGAGGGTAGAGTCTCCGACCTTGATAGGAGTGGGTGTTACATGAGCATTCACCATGACCTTGGTTTTGTCCATGTTCATTTTAAGACCAACTCTTTCGGAAGCTCTACTGAGGTAATCGAGCATTTTACTGAGGCTCTCCATGGTCTCAGCCAAGACCACTATGTTGTCGACAAACCGAAGGTGAGTGATGTACTCGCCACTAACGTTGATGCCCAGCCCCCTCCAGTCCAGAACCTTGAAGACATCCTCCAGCGCAGAAGTGAACAGTTTCGGAGAAATGACGTCTCCATGTCTCACGCCGCGCTGGAGAAGGATTGGTTTTGAGGTCCGATCCTGAAGACGGACTGACATGGTGGCGTTTTTGTACAAATACTTCAACACCTCAATGTACCGGTAGTCGATCTGGCACCGTTGGAGAGACTGCAGTACAGCCCAAGTCTAGATCAAATCGATGGCTTTCTCGTAGTCTACAAACGCTAAACAGAGAAGCAGGTTATATATACTCTTCGGTCTTCTGTATAATCTGCCGCAGCGTATGTATGTGCGGTGCTAAAGCCTTTTCGGAATCCGGCTTGTTCGGGGGGCTGGAAATCGTAAACCTGCGCGAATTAAGTGATTGACACTTGAGTAGTTTAAAAATAAACTTTATTTAGACGAACAGCGTTACAGTAATTAAGATAGTAATGTCTATTCTAATAAGGAGACATGTATTTATATTTAATTATTGCTAAGTTAACAATATCCTTATACACTACTTATTTGCTACTTTGAGGTGGAGGTGGATTTGCTGATAAAGCGAATAGCGTTAGGGTCGTCACACTTAACTCCTCCCTCCCTAAGAGAGAAATTATCTAAAGGCAACTCTGTCGTCTTTAGAGAATTTCGTCTAAGTTTCTTAGTCAATAACTCTCTTCTTTGAAACAAAAATCCAATGACGAATACAATTATAATGGCGTAAATACTTACGGTCCATACACTGATTTTGTAACTGACTATAATGGTTTCACCATCACTGACACTATCACTGTATTTGGCTTGGTTCAGCAGTTCCTTGACGTCGCCTAGATCTACTCCTCTGAGATCCATCTGCTTGGCTGACGGGGTGACATCTCTGCGTAGTTCGGGTATCTGTACTGGTGGCAGTCTGAAGGAGACTAAACTGGTGTTTATGGGTGTTGTGATTGAGATATCAGCAATCTGTAAGGTACAATGTTGACTTGGCACTAGTATGTATGTGCCTCGTAGATTGTGTCTGCGGGTCTCCTCTTCGCAGTGCTCCGTTGCAATAGTTTCCTTTTCCGTGTATATCAACCAGTGAATGCTGGATATAGGCTGCACCTTGGTTTCTTCTATCTGCACCTGGTGCACATGTTTCCTCTGCGTACTGTACCACGTTTTCATCGGAACAGAGATATGTCTGATCTTCTATTTCCTTACAGTCATCGACTACGGATCTGTATTTCGACTTGTTCACTATTAGGTAAGGATATTGGGGTATAATGATATTAGGTTTTTGGGTTATCTGGTTATAAATCGGGATGGGAATAACTTTGTAATAATTGTATGTGTTTTTGTCTATTAGTGGTACTTCTAATACAAATATAATTTTACTATTGTCTATATATCCCTTAATTTCTATATTTCCTTCTAATTTTACTAAGTTATCTAATCTTAACGGATAAATTAAGTTATGATGTTTTCTTATGACATTAAGGATATTAAATAATTCTGTGGTATTTACTATGGATGGATGTAATATGTGCATTTTACTAAAAGCAATAGCAGTTTCCAATTCAAAAATAATGGAATAAATGGTACGACAATTATTCAAAACTTGATTCATACTATTCATTATGGTTAAAAGGTTAGAGTACTTGGTTTGATTTTGAATAAGTGTTTGAAAGTGTTTTATTTTGAAGTCCAAATGTCTAGTATTAAAGTTAATGTCATCAGAAACATTGAGTAATTTATCGAAAGCCTTCTGCATTAATGATACTTTTCGTTCTATTGAATGTTCCCTATTTCCTAAATTACTAATTTCTACATTATATTTCCTAGCATCTTCGTTATCTAAATTTCCTGTTATTACCTTAATAAGGGATCCTAATGGGTTTATAATTCCTCTCCTTGTTCTGCTAGAGGGTAGAATCTGTTTTAACCTATCTTTTGTCAATTCTATGAATGATTCAATTTGTACTGTCAATCCTAAAAGTTCTCTATGTATCTCGCTATTACTATGACTTATAATTTTTAATTTATTATACTCTTCTATATTATTTTCTAACTGGATAGTTAGCGAATTTAAATCTATAGTCTTAATAATATCCCAATGGTTAGTCCTCATCAGAGCTGTTCCAATCCGGATCGGAACTATTCCCGGATTCTGGTCGATCCTCTGGATGTTCAGGGTCGTCCCTTGATCCGCTAGGACGAGCAGTATCAACCACCATCTGTGAAGGGCGTTTGACATTTCTTAATGCTACTTTAGTGTTTCTATTTTTAAGCTTAACTGGTACTATGTTACGTTTAGGTTTGCCGGTGACCATTGCTTTTTCGTATCGCGGCAGTTCTTTTGCTTTCCTAGTCCTAGTATTTTTCATGAAAACCGTGTCACCATCCACTATTTTTGGTGGGTCCTCCCCTCCTTTCTTATCTCTAACGAGGTTTTTATGTCCAATCATTTGGCTGCTTAAATGCTCATAAAGAATTTTCAGTCGTTTACGGTGATCCTGTAATATCTTTTGCATTAAAGTTTTGTCCCTGTCAATATCAAAAGCATTTCCAGAATCTGTGTGCCCGAAAACTACTTCGTAAGGTGTGAAATTTGTAGCGCTATGAATAGTATTGTTATAACCCATGATCGCATATGTCATAACGGAAGCTGCATCTAAACTAGATTGTTCATATTTTGCTAACCTATATATTTCAATGATTGTAGAATGAAACCTTTCTACTATCGCCATTGAATTAGGGTTGTTAGGTGTCCCTATGTGTTGCTCAATTTTATATAAACTTAACATTTCCTTAAGCAATTCATTGTTAAACTCAGTGCCTGCATCGCTACTTATTTTTTTGGGTATTCCATACATACAAAAATATTTAATTAGAGCTCTCACTACCTCGGGTGTGCTTTTATTAGGAATCTGTATTGCTTGACCCAATTTACTAAATGAGTCTACTATGGTTAAGTATTGATTTTTCTCTATATACAGGGTGTTTGGAAGGGAGCTGTACATACGCCTAGGGTAGAAACTAGGGATAGTCTGCTACCTACCCTCGCCCATTATATTGACCTTGGCCTCAAGGTTTTTTTTTAATTTATTTTTATTTTTTATTTGACTTTTTTGTGATTTTTTGACTAAAACTACCTGTAGCTCAAAATCTATCCATGGGACCGGTCGGCTAATGGTCTTGTTTTAATCGTTAGAGTCTTAGGGTCCTGCAAAAAATTATTTTACACCAGAAAATTGTGGAGAAGAAAAGTTATGGGGCCTGAAGTACCATAGTAAGGTAAAGAAATAATTTTAAGGGCAACTTTCTATGGGGTTTAAAAAAAACTAACAGGGTTGGAGTTCTTCTGATTTTTTGAAAACATCCTCAGTCCATGCCCTTTCTAACGATATGCTAAAAGTGTATTTATCACTTTTAGTTTTAAAGTTATTAATTAATTTCCGCAACTAGGGCACTTTTACCACCACGAGTCGACATTTGTAAGACAAATGTAATTTCCAGAATTTAAACCAGTTTGGCCTACAGTTGGCAAATTTGTTGTCTCACTCTTACACGAGAGCAACATGTAAGAGACAAAACATGTCATGTCATGTCTCTTTCGCTCTTGGGTCGACGGGGCCGGGCAGGTAACTCGTTGGGGTCTTTGTTAGTCAGTCGAGATTTACCCATCTTAGCTAACTTACGTACTTGCCGTTACGACGCTCCACTGTTTTCGTTAATTTTGTTGAGTTTGTTATTACTTCGTTTTTGTTAAGTTTTGTTATTTGTTACCTTGTTGTTGGCAAAATGGCTGGATTTACCAGTGAAGAGTACACCGACATGCTGGTGGTGTATGGAATGGCTGATTGCAATGGGCGCGAGGCACGGAGGATTTATCAAGAACGGTATCCTAACCGGCGAGTGCCTAACCACCAAACGTTTGGCTCAACTTATCGGCGTCTGCGAGAAACCGGAAATTTAAATTTCCGGGAACCAGCCGTGAACAGATTTCAACCAAATTTGGCTGCGGAAGAACGCATATTGGCTGAATTTGAGGAAGATCCGACCAGAAGCGTAAGAACCGTAGCCCGGACGCTTGGTTTAAGCGTGTGGAAAGTCTGGTCGGTTCTTCGCGAAAATGGACGTCATCCTTTCCACTACACCCCTGTTCAAGGTAATTTTTTACATAAAGTTTTTGTTTTTAGCTCTTATGTAATGAACTAGCATGTGAATTTCATAGGCAATTTTTAAATTAACATGAGCATGTGTGTGAGAGAGAGAGAAATGGAAAGACAGAGATAGCAATCAATGTTACATAGCTACTAATTCATAAGGAAACCGCTAACGTTGATATTTTTATTGTTTTAGGCTTAGAGGATAACGACTATGCAAGAAGGGTGGAGTTTTGCCGCCACTTGCTCCATACGGACGTGGAAGATATTAATTTTTTACGGAGTATTCTCTGGACTGACGAGTCCAAGTTTGACAAGGAAGGAATTGTAAATTACCACAATCTCCATCACTGGGCACCCAGAGATCAAAACCCGAGAGTCAAGAGGCACAGAGGTTTTCAACGAAGGTTCTCCGTGAACGTATGGGCAGGCGTCATCGGTAATCGGTTGATAGGGCCGCACTTTTTGCCAGACAACCTAAACGGGCAAAACTACTTAGATTTCCTCGAAAACGATTTGCCTGATTTAGCGGAAGAAGTGTTTGACGAAGATCGGCCCATAGTCTTCCAGCACGACGGCTGTCCTGCTCATTGGAGCCTAGCAGTGAGGGAGCTTCTGGACAACTGCTTTCCTAATTCTTGGATTGGTCGGGGTGGGCCAATTCCCTGGCCCCCAAGGTCGCCTGACCTTACCCCACTCGACTTCTACGTCTGGGGAAGGGCGAAAGAGTTGGTGTACGCAGAAGAAGTACCAACAAGGGAGGTTCTAATTAACAGGATCCACGCCGCATTCGATACAATGCGCGAGGAACTGCTGCTTAGAACGGTGACCGTGGAGATGAGGAAGAGGTGCCGAGCATGTTTACAGGTCAATGGTCATCAATTTGAACAAAATTTGTAATTAATTAAAATTAGTAATTAATTAAAATTTGTAATTTAATGACATTAGTCATTACCAAATTTTTTGTTTCATTTGCCATCCTTTTACAATCGAACACATTTAATTTTCATTAGTTGAAATTTTTGCTTGAAGTGCCCTAGTTGCGGAAATTAATTAATAACTTTAAAACTAAAAGTGATAATTACACTTTTAGCATATCGTTAGAAAGGGCATGGACTGAGGATGTTTTAAAAAAATCAGAAGAACTCCAACCCTGTTAGTTTTTTTTTAAACCCCATAGAAAGTTGCCCTTAAAATTATTTCTTTACCTTACTACGGTACTTCAGGCCCCATAACTTTTCTTCTCCACAATTTTCTGGTGTAAAATAATGTTTTGCAGGACCCTAAGACTCTAACGATTAAAACAAGACCATTAGCCGACCGGTCCCATGGATAGATTTTGAGCTACAGGTAGTTTTAGTCAAAAAATCATAAAAAAGTCAAATAAAAAATAATAATAAATTAAAAAAAAACCTTGAGGCCAAGGTCAATATAATGGGCGGGGGTAGGTAGCAGACTATCCCTAGTTTCTACCCTAGGCGTATGTACAGCTCCCTTCCAAACACCCTGTATAACAGATCTATAAAAACTTCCTGGAATGGACTGTCTGTAGTTTGTGTTAATTGTATAAATGGTTTTAGAGGTTTCCTGTCATACTTCATTTTCTTACATTCTTCACATGCATTAATAATAGCTGTAACTGTTTCTTTCATATTGCTCCACCAATATGCTCTTTTTAACTACATTAGAGTCTCTCTAATACCTCTATGACACGTCTTCCCTTGATGATATTTGACAACTAGGTCTTTCTGGTCGCTTTCATCCGTAACATTCACAACTCTTTCAGTACATTCGACAAAGTTTTGCGTTCCCTTTTTGTAAAGTGACGTAACTACATTAACAAATGTTTTTCTATGACAATGGTCTTCAAAGTAAATGAAGTACTTATTTTTGTAATCTATATATTCTTTAAGAAAATTTTTGACTAAGATTTCGCTGTTACTAGGGGGTAGATGGACTTCAAAAATTTTTTGTTTGTTATTAGAAATATCTTTCACACAGATATCGTCCCTGTACCATGTGAAAACATGAATTTGTCTAGCTTTGGTATCTACCGCTTCATTAAGAATAGGGATACCTTCATGTTCCCTATTAGATATTGAATTTGCTGTCGCGGCGTCGCTTTCAGAATCAGATAATTCTATCGTCTCTATTTCTGGTTCTTTAACGCTAAGTTTTACGATTTCGTCCGTCACTTCTTTCAAATGTTGCTGTAATCTCGCTTCCTTCTCATCTACGTTAACTATCATTGATTCCGAGTCATCTTTTGTAATATTAATTTTGATACGCGACAAGGCATCAGCATTCGTATTTTGTTTACCTTTCTTATAATATATATCGAAATTATAGTCCTCTAAGCGTAAACGCCATCGAGTTAGCTTGCTATTAGGTTCTTTTAATGAATTCAACCATACCAAAGGTCTATGGTCGGTATATATTGTAAATTTTCTGCCATATAAATAGGGCCTGAAATGTTTAACTGCCCATACTATGGCCAATAACTCTTTTTCTATCGTACTATATCTAGATTCTGTATCGCTTAGTTTTCTACTGGCAAATGCAATCGGTTTGTCTGATCCTATAGTACCTTGAGAAAGTACTGCTCCTACCGCAACGTTTGAAGCGTCCGTTGTAAGAATAAATGGTTTTGAAAAATCGGGGAATTGTAACAAAGGTGCATGTGTCAGCAACTCTTTACATGTTTCAAAACTTTTTTTATATTCATCATTTATCTCAATCTTTCTTCCCTTCTTCAGGCATGCTGTGAGAGGTGCGGTTATCTTAGAAAAATCTTTTATAAACTTTCTATAATAACCAATTAATCCTAAGAAACTCTTAATTTCTGTAATTGTTTTGGGCAAAGGGTATTTCAGAATAGCCTCTATTTTGTCGTTGTTAGGCTTAAGGCCATCCCTAGTTATTGTATGACCCAAGTACATTACTTCCTTTCTCAAAAATTCGGATTTATCAAGCTGGACTTTTAAGTTAGTTTTTCGAAATCGCTCGAAAATAGCTCGTAGTTTCTCCATGTGTTCTTGTAAACTGGTGGAGAATATGATGACGTCATCAAGATATACAAGACAATGCAAACCTTGCAGACCTCTGAGGACGTTATCCATTGCACGTTGAAATGTGGCAGGCGCTGTTTTCAAACCGAAAGGCATTCTGTTGAATTCGTATAAGCCGAATGGTGTTGAAAACGCGGTTTTTTGTCTGTCTTCCTTCTGGATTTGTAATTGATGATAGCCAGACGCAAGATCTAAGGTGGAAAAATACATACTCTTTCCTAGTTTATCAAAAAGATCATTGATGTTTGGCAAAGGGTACTTATCGTCCACAGTTATCTCATTCAAACGTCTATAATCTACTACCATCCTCCACTTTTGTTGTCCAGAGGCATCTAATTTCTTTGGGACAAGATGGACCGGTGCACTCCAAGGAGAATTTGATTCTCGAATTACATCGTCTTTTAGCATTTTATCCACTTGGCGCCTAATCTCGTCTGTTTGAGCGGGCGGCAACCTATAGGCTTTTACATTAATGGGATCTTCGTTTACCGTTCTAATTTTATGTTTCACTTCATTAGTGAAAGACAACGGTATGTCCTCACAATAAAAAATATCCTTATATTCCTTACAAATATTCTTAATCATCGTTCTTTCCTCCTCATTCATATGATCTAACCTTAATTTTTTTTAAGTTATTTAATAATAACTCATTCATTCTGTCTCTGTCGCTTAAATTGTTAACTACGATCTCTCGGTGATTGTAAGGTTCTACCTGAAAGGGGTTAGTGACCTTGAGGGTCATTTCTATGTCCTTGCAGTTCTGGATAACCGTATATGCATAACCATTTACACAGTTAACTAACGCACAGGGCATTCGAATTCCTTGAGTCAATTCTTTAAAATCTAAAATAGCCTCGCCATTAGTTAAATTTACGGGCAGTTTCACCCTTAACTCACTACGTGGCGGTAAAATATAAGTATCTTTTAGCGCTGAAGAATAAACAAAAGGTATATCAGTATTCCTCGTACATAAAGTTAGTGTTTGGTAATCAATTTTTGCCTCTAATTGCTTTAATAAATTACTGCCTAATAAACCGTCATAGTTATTGTCAACATCGTAAACGTAAAACTTATGACCTTCGGAATTTTTAAATATTTTGGGCAAGGGAGTTAAAACAACTTCTGTATGCATACTCACACCATGAGTACTGACTACTTCGAAAGGTTCTTTGTAGATAGCATTTTTAAAATAATGGTAAGCGACACGTCGACCTATAAATGATCTAGAACTACCAGAGTCTAACATAAAAACTGCATTACCTAGCTCCGGAATTATAATATAAGGCAAAGAACGATAATTGGTACAATTTAAAACTATTTTTTCTCTCTGTGTGAGGCTCTCAGGTAAAAATTTTCAATCTGTTCAGTTTCATAGGACGTGTTTGCTTGCGGTTCATAATCGCAAGTATTTTGTTCATTATTATCGTAAGTCATAAGTGAGTCATTATTCGTATAATTTACGCGTCTAGAGCTTGCAGTTCGCATGGTAACATCGGTGTTTGAACCCGAGTTTGCTGGCGTTGCATTATACGCCGGTGACGTCCGCGGCGCGGCCTGCTGATTCAACCACGGCGTTGACCTACTTTGTTGTGGCGACTGATTTTGCGCATTATTTTGGTTTCTAAAAGAATTTCTATATTGAGTTGAATTATTTGGAGAATTCGTTTGAATAATATTTCCTGTTGAACTATTTTGTACCGGTGTACTAGGTTGGTTTTGCGGATTGGGCGAACGTTGGGAATTGCCATTATTATTGGAAAATTTTCCTGGCGGTTTTGAACCACTTTTATTTCTATTATTTCTAGATTCATAAACCGTCTGAAAGTTTTGCTCTTCTAACACTACTTTCAAGGCGTCTTCTAGTGTCGCCACATTCCTTAATCGTACCAATCTAACTAAATAAGGAGGTAAGTTATATAGAAAAACATTCAATGACGAATTAGTATAAATATGCTGTTTGGCTTGGCGTAAATTCGCATCGTCTACAGTTTCAATTATTTTTGCAATCAAGACACTGCGCAAGTTTTGAATCCTATGACAGAAATCTAAATAACTTTCGTTGTAATTTAGTTTCATAGACTCCAACTCTAATACTAAACAATCTTCGGTTCTAGGGTCACCAAAATGTTGTGCCAATAATGTTTTCAATTCCAACCAAGTACGAATATTATCCCGTTCCCCTACTAGATTCGCGGCTTCCCCTGTTAATCTACTAGTAAGAACGTGAAATAGATATTCGTTCTGTACTTCTCCCCCTTGAAATGTATTTATAATATATTCACATTTCTTTATAAAAAGTGGGAGCTGTCTAGAATCGCCACTAAACTCTGGAATAATTTTAGCCATTGTTGGCGGAACCTGCACGATTTGATCCATCTTGAAAGAACAGAACACAGAAAAAAAAACTATACACTTAATACCTAACTAGGTTAATCTTATTACGCAAGTTATATCGTAATAAAATAAAATAATGTTATTACGGTATTGCTCAACCCCTAATAACACAACACATACAATTAAAACAAAGAGAAAAATGATAAAGGAAAACAGAGAGGATAGTGAAAAAGTTTTACTCACAGTCCTGTAGTTACTCCCATCTCCTCCTTGTGACTACTATCAGATACTGCGCCAGCCGTTGTGCCTGGTACTTAATAGATTTGTTTGTTCGGGGATCCCTGTTGAACTGTAGAAACAGACGTCCAGCTGCGCTTGTAGAGTTATATACGTCGCAAACTGACTACAGAGATCCTACCGGCTGCGCCAATTAAGTGATTGACACTTGAGTAGTTTAAAAATAAACTTTATTTAGACGAACAGCGTTACAGTAATTAACATAGTAATGTCTATTCTAATAAGGAGACATGTATTTATATTTAATTATTGCTAAGTTAACAATATCCTTATACACTACTTATTTGCTACTTTGAGGTGGAGGGGGATTTGCTGATAAAGCGAATAGCGTTAGGGTCGTCACACTTAACTCGCGCGAGAAGTTTCGTGATGACTCTTGAAAACAACTTGTAGACATGGCTAAGAAGTGAGATGGGCCTATAGTTCTTCAGCCGGGAATTGTCGCCCTTCTTGAAGAAGAGTACCACCACACCCCTGCACTATGCCTGTGGCGTTTTGCCCTCGAGTATGACGGAATCAAACAGCTTCTGAAGGGCCCTAAGAACCGGTTTGCCACCCGCCTTCAGGAGTTCGGCCGTAATTCCGTCATCACCCGGCGCCTTGTTGTTTTTGAGCTGTTTCAGAGCCATCCTAATCTCGTACAGGCTGACGTCCGGGATATCTTCGGTATAGTGCCGGGTCAATCTAGCTCTTGGGTCGTTTGCTAGACTCGCAACGGGCTTGCTGATCGATGTGTACAACTGCCCATAGAATGTCTCGATTTCCCTTAGAAGCTCCGGTTTGGCGGATACGATCCTGCCATCGTCGGTCTTCAGTTTCGTGAGTTGGCTCTGCCTAATAGCCAGATCCCTTGCAAACACCTTGGAGCCTTTATTTCGCTCGATCGCGTCTTTAATACGCTCGGTATTGAATCGGCGGAGGTCTCTTTTCAAGGATTTAGAGATCTGTCTATTGAGCTGCCGGTATTTGCACGCCTCATCTGAAGACTGCAAGAATCATCTCACGCCTCTCCTTCATAAGCTTGAGGGTATGATCAGAGAGCTTTTTGTTCCTATATGTACGACGGGTCATGAAAAACTTAGACCCGACCGTATGGACAGCTTCCACGAACCCGTTGCTGTATTCATCCACGGAGCTCCCTAGGCATTCGAAACGATTCTGGAGTTCGAGCTGAAAGCTCTCGGGGTTTTGGACCTGGATCTGCGCTGGCCGGTGCGTGGACTTCATCAGTCGAGACCTTTCAAGCTTAATATTAATGTTCAATGTGCCTCTTACCATGCGGTGATCGCTCCCGGTTTTTACCGAATTGATCACAGAGACATCATTGAGCATTTGCTTCTTGGTTGACATGATGAAGTCGATCTCATTTTTTGTTGCACCATCGGGGCTCTGCCAGGTCCACTTCCTGTGTTCACGCTTTTTGAAGAAGGAGTTCATCATATAGAGGCCCTCCTTCTCCATAAAATTGGCCAGTAGGTGACCCCGGTGGTTCCGTGGTCCAACTCCAAATTGCCCCACTTGCAGCTCATCCTCGTCTCGTTTGCCCAGTTTCGCGTTGAAGTCCCCCATGACAACGGTGAAGTGAGTTTTGAAACCATGCATGGCTCTGGAGATATCCTCATACGTGGTCTCTACCTCATCGTCGGGCGGTGCCGAGGTTGGGGCGTAGACCTGTATGATCTTCAGCGAATATCTTGAGGATATTCTGAGTATAAGGTACGCCACCCTGGTCGACACACTCTCGATCTTCACCACGTTGTTCACAAGGGACTTGTGGACGATAAACCCGACACCACCCTGGGACTGCCGGTCACCCTCTCGGAAATAGAGCAGGTTACCGGATTTGAGGATTATCGAGTCCTTGCCCTCTCTTCGGACCGCATGAATGTGAGTGAAGCAAAAGAAGTATGTAAGGATCGTAGCAAGTGGCGTTCTATAGTTTCTGCCTACCCCCATGGGAAAAAGGCGTGAGTTTATGTATGTATGTATGGAACGTTTTACCAAGATGACAAATAACACTTGAAGAAAACTTTGGTTTTAAAAAAGGGTTTGGCATTTTTTTTTAAATTATAGATTGGCTCACGCTTGATCACTATATCACCTGATGGTAAGCGGAGATGTGGTCGACGATGAAGCACGCTTGTCTAGAAGTATGCACTCTTGAATTCAAGACCCGTAGATGATCTAGACAAGGGTAATTCGATGTCAGCGAGGGCGATGGCCTAAATGCCAATGTGTAAGGTATTGATCACGTGACATTTGACATTCCCATACATTTTTTTCCTCTTTAGGGTCCCGTACCCAAAGGGTAAAAACGGGACCCTATTACTAAGACTCCACGATCTGTCTGTCTGTCCTTCTGTCACCAGGCTGTATCTCATGAACCGTGATAGCTAGACAGTTGATATTTTCATAGATGATGTATTTCTGTTGCCGCTATAACAACAAATACTAAAAACAGAATAAAATAAATATTTAAGTGGGGCTCCCATACATAAACATGTTTTTTTGCCGTTGTTTTGAAGTAGTTGAACCGCCGCACATACGGGTATTTGATACAAAAAACTGGCCAAAAGTCATTTTTACAAAAGTAACCGCGCAGCTATCCTTTGTTATGTTTTAACAATGGGACACTCTATTCATTAAGAAACCGGTACCCAGAAGGGGCTAGAGCGCTCCATGCGCCCTCAACGTCAGTCGGAACTCATCTGTTGTGCTAGTGACACGTTTGTTTTCTCGGCGCTCGCAAATTTCAATTGCTGTTTAAGACTAATCATACTGTTGTGTTTAGTGCAAACCCCAAAAACCATCATGGAATCTTCAGGCACAGGTATGAACTTTATTTTGAATCTATTGTGCTACTGTTAGGATCACTTTTTCATTCTTTAATTGTACCATAAAGTCATGAGTATTTTTATGCAAAAAAAAACACGTAAAATAGGTTTCCTTCGTCAAATTAAGTATCAGATAAACATAGTTAAGCTAAAGTTTATACATAATCGTGTTCTTTGAACCTTCTAGATTTCATATCAAGAGAAAAACCTTCGGCTTTTTCCGCCCCTATGAATTATAGCCTCTGAACAAAAATAGGTTTTTTTCGAAAAAAAAACAGTTACAGTTTGTACATAGCTTTTCATTTATGTATTTTGTAAGGTTATGTAAAAAGTAAGCGTTATTTTTAAATCATTGTGTATTTTTAAATGCTTTTTTTATTAGTTATTGTACAAATAAATCACCATAATGCTTGAAATAGAAAATAATGTTTTATTTTATTTCGATTTTATTTCACACGTAAGTCCCTTTGGAGAAAAGGGTATAGAAATGATTGGGTTATACTAAAATTAATATGAAAAATAACTAGGAGGCACAATTGACCCAAAATTACCAAAAAAAGGTTTTGGCCAGTTTTTTGTATCAAATACCCGTATGTGCGCCGTGCCCGGTTTTTCCAATCGCTATCGCTACGTTTTCATTCATATTGTAGAATTTCACTTATCTAAGGTCCCAGGACAAGTAAATTGATCGAATAAGGTGCTGGCCTTGGACTGTTTATCGAACCTATAGCCAGAAATTACATAGACGATATCACTAAATTAAAACTACTTACCTCTGCTTAATCCCACTCAGTTTAGAAATATAGTGCATGAGGTAGAGCGGGACTGTTTGAAGTGTAGTCGCCAGGGTCTTCTGGATTATGCTGCAATGCAATAAAAATATTAAACTTATGTTGTACCTGTAATGCAAAACATCTGTGGAGTTGTGTAGGCAATCTTTATTATTGACTGTTAAGCCAAATAAATGAAATCCATCATTGTTAATAACATTAATTTGTTTTTTATAGTTTCATTTCTCTCGTGCATTGGAACAACAATGACTATGCATGGAAGTTTACAATGCATATAGCCTATGACTGCAAAAATCTGCGGGGTTTTTGATTAAACTTAATTTTCATGAATGATACTCGGTAGCAGAATAGATTGCTGCAGGGTTGCCGCCAAATATGTAGCCGCAATAACCTTAAATAAATTAATATTTATGTTTGGTAATTGACCCCAAATATAAAAGATTTTCAAGTGAATCCAACGTCATTAGAAAGAAACTGGTTGGGTGCGCGGCTAAACGCTTCGCAGAAATTGCGGTTTAAGCTGTTATTCGACAGAGGGGACTAGCAAACGGCTGTGGATGATTTGGATGGCGCCCTGCTTGCACTAAGGTTAAAAAGATTGCACAGTATGTGTACCTTGCGTATAGATATCCAGAGAAGACCCTTCGATGTGACGACTCTATTAGCCAAGAGTGCAATGGCGAACGAATGCAATATGGCGAATATTACACGTTTATTCGATGTAAAACATGAACTGCGTCTTGGCGCGGCAACGATTTGAACAACAGTAAATTGCGAGGAACAATGTCTAAGTATATAGCCTGTATTTCTCACTACCCTTAGTCTCGAAATATATTGATGGAATGTAGCTTTTTCGCTCACACCCGTTGCGAGGGCACTGTTCAGGAATGGAAAGGAGAGAGGAATTGAACACCAGCTTACTACATATTTCCTTCCACCCGCACAATCACACTTAAACGATTTGTGTCCTACTTATGACCACGTTGTCTTGATGGGTGATTTTAACAATGATTCTCGTACTCGCAAACTTCAATCTCTTGTATCTTCTTTTAACCTCAGTGTTCTGCCTCTCTCCGCTACTCGTCATTTTCCTAATTGCACCCTTTCTCTTTTGGACCTCATGATTGTCTCAAAGGCTAATAATGTATCAGTCTACGGTCAGCTAACAACTTGTTTTTCCTACCACGATTTAATATTCATGTCTTACAAGATTCGTCCTCCTAAGCGCAAGCTTTCTTTCATTTTCCTTTGGAACTACAAGGGCATAGATCTGGAGGCACTGCTGCGGGATGCTGGTAGCATCGATTGGACGGATGTTTTGGAAAGTTCCAGTATCGACGATATGGTTCATATTTTCGACTCTCAAATACTTGGCCTTTACGATCGTCATGCTCCTATCCGTAGTCAGAGTAAAATATGCTCCAGCTCCCTGGCTCACTCTTGCTATTAAAGATGCGATGGCAATTAGAGACCGAGCCAAAAGGAGGTTAAAGCGCCGTTCATCTGAGCACAACCTGAGTTCATATAGAGAGATGCGTAATCGCTGTAGTCGTATGTGAAGAGATGCAAAGAGATGCTACTTCCATAATTCTCTTGACAACCGGAACTCCTCTGAAGTCTGGAAGTTTCTGAAAACTGTCGGCATTGTTAAGTCCCCTGTCGCTTCTAGCAAAGCCATTGACGTGTGTGCTCTAAACAAACATTTTTCACTTCCACCCGTTACGTTGGATCCACACGTCAATTCAGCTACATTAAATAAACTTTCCGACTTGTCAGTGCCGCGGTGTTCGTCTTTCGATCGCAGTCCTGTGAATGAAAGTGATGTCAAAAAATCTATTTGTGCTATCTCCTCATCCGCTGTTGGTAATGACGGACTTTGCTCAAGAATGATTTCTCCTATCCTCTCCACATTACTTCCCATTTTAATCCACATTTTTAACTTCTCCTTGGAAGCTAGCTCATATTATTCCATTACATAAAATCCCTGACCCGGTCACACTGACCGATTTGAGACCCATTGCCATCCTTCCATAACTTTGCAAAGTTCTTGACCACATTGTCCATCAGCAATTGTCTCTATTTCTCTCTAGTAATGATCTTCTTAGTCATTTTCAATTTGGTTTCCGGCCCGGTCACAGTACTGTCACAGCCCTTTTAAAGGTTACTGATGACATCCGCTATGGCTATGGACCAAAAATCTCTTACGTTACTTGTACTTCTCGACTTCAGCAGCGCTTTCAACTCTGTTGACTTCGATATCCTTCTTGGGATCCTTAAATCTTTCAACTTCTCCTCTTCCTCTATTGATTGGTTTGTCTCATATCTCGGGGGCCGCTCGCAGTGGGTACATCTTGATGAGATTTTGTCAGATTGATGCTGTCTTATTGCGGTTGTACCTCAGGGTGGCGTTCTCTCTCCTCTTCTCTTTTCTATTTTTATGAACTCTGTCACTAGTGACAGAGTTCATAAAAATAGAAAAGAGAATGACTTCTAGAGTCATCTCATGTAATTTCCATCTCTATGCTGACGACTTGCAGCTTTACCACCATTTTCTAATTCAAGATGCGGAAGCCGCTGTGTCCGCCGTTAACAGTGACCAGGAGTTGATTGGGGAGTGGTCGCGATCCTTTGGGCTGCAAATCAACCCTAACAAGTCTCAGGCCATGGTTATCGGCGGTAGGCATATGCGAAACAGGCTTGATGTTGCGGCGCTGTCTCCACTCAGATTAAATGGAGTTTAAATTGAATACGCTAGGACGGCCAAATACTTGGGGGTGATCATGGACTTCTATTTATCGTGGACTGCGCATGTCGCTGAGGTCAGTCGCAATGTGCATTATACTTTCCACTCGCTGAAGTGCCTCCAGAGCTTTTTGCCCTTGAACACCAAAATTTCCCTTGCTCAAACTCTTATTCAGCCCATCATCGACTACGCCGACGCCTGTTATTTGGATGCCACCGAGGAGCTTTTAAATAAACTTGAGCGTTTGCAAAATATATGTATTCGTTTTATTTTCAATCTTAATAAGTATGATCATGTTTCAGTATTTCGCAAGATGCTCAAGTGGCTCCCTATTCGACTTCGCAGGAACTCTCGGATTTTGTGCCTGCTATTTAATGTCCTTCACAACCCTAAAACGCCTTCCTACCTCCGCGAACGGTTCTCCTAATCCCGTCCTTCCGATTTCCTGTGCATTTCGCATCTTAAGCATCTCCGAGAAACCCCTTCCCACACTACCGACTTTTACTCCTACTCCTTTACTGTGCACGCGGTGCAGTTGTGGAACTTTTTACTGCCTGACATTAGGGACTGCAACACTCTTGCTGTTTTTAAAAAGAGAGTGAAAAAACACTAATATTCCTTTCCGTCATAGTTGCATATAATCATGTATTACCTATTATTTATTTATGATATTATTTAGTATTTATTATTGTAATATATAATTTATTAATATGCATGTTTATATATTTTAATTAGTTATATTTTATTTTATAGTGTATTGTTTGATGTTTTTCTTTTTATTTCCCCTCTACACACGGTATCTACATATATTTTTTTTCAACTCTCCTCTCGCAGGTATGCTGGAAGAGATTTCTTTAAGGTTAATTCTTATAAGGTTGTCAGCACTTAGTTAGCCGCAAGCTGTGGGTTGCCAGATCACTTACAAAACCTAGTAAACCATAAAGGGTGGCCATCTGAAAGCTAGTTGATGTACCCACGATACAGGCGAAGTTCCAAGTGTAGGGAAGAGAAAAAAAAAAAAAAAAAAAAAACTAGTTGCGGCAAGATGCGGACAGGCAACGCTGCAGTAATCACCAGGGATGTCCCCTAACGGCATTGCACGGACGGGTTCCCGGGGTGGTCTTTTGAGAGATCACGGAGTTCAACGTATTGATGGTGATCACCGGGGTGGTTTTCATCATCAGCCTATAGCAGTCCACTGCTGGACATAGGCCACTGGACATTCTGCTGACATGATGATAAAGATGATGATGAACAAAAAAGAAGGGCTGTACTCACGTGTTCTCGGCGAAGATGTAGAAGGGGTAACACATCACGTTATCAAATGGGTGTTGCCGCACGCCCGCTAGCATGTGCGCGCGGAACTGTCCCCACGTGATCGGGTTTATGCAGGAACTGCAGTTGTACACGCGAGCCTCGTGCTTGCTGCAGCACGCAGTAAAATATCTAGTTATAGTAGATAATTGAAAGAAGAAGAAAGTAAGAAAAAAAGGAAAGAAAAGAAAGATTACGATACACTAAGATACTAAGCGTAGAAAGCATAATAACGAATTTGAAAGACGACTGTGAAGTTGGTTGGGATAACATATCCAATAGAATTATTAAGCAATTCACGCATATTTGAGTACCAACACTGACTTATATTTTCCGCATTTGTTTATCTTCAGGTATTTTTCCCGAATATCTAAAAAAGCAATAGTTCTGCATATCTATAAATTAGGCATTTCACTCATTGTTGTAAAGACCCTACCCGCGATAGCCAGTGTGGGTGTCTCAATATGAAACCCTTTCCTTTAAACAACACATATAAATAATATAGAAATTAAATAATAGAATTCGTAAGCTAATATTCGTATTCTAAAAGCTACGTTATATCCCAGATCCACTACTAATTAGGCAAGTTTACTTTGCTCCATGTCATGATTTACTGCATTACCTCATGGGGTGGGGTAGGTAAAACTTTGATACTACCCATCGAGAGAGCGCAGAGAGCTATTCACAAGGTGAAAAACTAATCTTGTGAAGTACTAACAAAACATGCATTTACAGACAAATTTTATGTGTTCTTCGGAACACCCTTCTGTAAGAGACTAAACGTAACAATAAACATGTATGCCTTAAATTATTGTAACTGTAAGAAAATTCTCTAAGAAACTCTACGAAGTATGTCCTACGAAGAAACACAGAAGTTATTACTTGTACTAAAATAGATATTGTACGTATTTTATGTATTTTGATATTTTCGTCTAAGATGTTATAAAATAGGAATTTTACTATATTATTTACACCCCCAAAAAATTACCTAAGATGACTTACCTTACATTTGATTTACAGTGATTATTTATAAAAAATAAAAATGTACCTCTTTTCGCCTGTAATACATACAGGATTACCTAGTTGAGAAACATAACACGTGTGAACTTGACATAGATTTAAGCAAAAAATTTACTTATTGTTTTACCTTATGAATTTAAATTTACTTTTTATTATTATTTTACATGACTTTGACAATCTCGGGACCCTGGGGTCCCGGCCCTTTGAAAAGCATACGAGGGACCGAAGCCAACACACACAAGAGTCATCACGAATCGTCTCGCGCGCAGGTTTACGATTTCCAGCCCCCCGAACAAGCCGGATTCCGAAAAGGCTTTAGCACCGCACATACATACGCTGCGGCAGATTATACAGAAGACCGAAGAGTATATATAACCTGCTTCTCTGTTTAGCGTTTGTAGACTACGAGAAAGCCATCGATTCGATCTAGACTTGGGCTGTACTGCAGTCTCTCCAACGGTGCCAGATCGACTACCGGTACATTGAGGTGTTGAAGTATTTGTACAAAAACGCCACCATGTCAGTCCGTCTTCAGGATCGGACCTCAAAACCAATCCTTCTCCAGCGCGGCGTGAGACATGGAGACGTCATTTCTCCGAAACTGTTCACTTCTGCGCTGGAGGATGTCTTCAAGGTTCTGGACTGGAGGGGGCTGGGCATCAACGTTAGTGGCGAGTACATCACTCACCTTCGGTTTGTCGACAACATAGTGGTCTTGGCTGAGACCATGGAGAGCCTCAGTAAAATGCTCGATTACCTCAGTAGAGCTTCCGAAAGAGTTGGTCTTAAAATGAACATGGACAAAACCAAGGTCATGGTGAATGCTCATGTAACACCCACTCCTATCAAGGTCGGAGACTCTACCCTCGAAGTTGTAGACGATTATGTCTACCTGGGACAAACGGTCCAGTTGGGTAGGTCCAATTTCGAGAAAGAGGTCAACCGTCGATTCCGACTCGGCTGGGCGGCGTTCGGAAAGTTGCGTGGTATCTTCTCGTCTAATTTACCGCAGTGTCTCAAGACAAAAGTCTATGATCAGTGTGTGTTGCCAGTGATCACCTATGGCACCGAGACGTGGTAGCTCACAATGGGCCTTATCAGAAAGCTCAAAGTCACCCAAAGGGCAATGGAGAGGGCTATGCTCGGCATTTCCTTGCGTGATCACGTCAGAAATGATAATTTCCGCAGGAGAACCAAAGTTACCGACATAGCCCGAAGAATTGCCAAACTTAAGTGGCAGTGGGCAGGGCACATTGCTCGCAGAACGGATGGCCAATGGGGCCGAAAAGTTCTGGAATGGCGACCGCGAACCGGAATACGATACGTTGGAAGGCCTCCCACTAGGTGGACTGATGACCTGGTTAAGGTTGCGGGAAGGCGCTTGATGCGAGACGCACGGGATCGTAATGTCAATGTGGCGACGCCTGGGGGAGGCCTATGTCCAGCAGTGACGTCTTTCGGTTGAAATGATGATGATGATGAATAAAATATAATATAATATAATACACACATCAACACGGTCTAGGGATATTTCATACTCAATTAAATAACTCGAAAAGTACTGGCCGCATTGGAATCTTTTTTACACCGATTTGTTTGTAATTTATCTCAAACTAATTCCAAATTCAAATTTTTGAAAATTCTTTTGTTTCGGTGGCATAAAAATGTCTTGATGTGTAGGAGAGGGAATTTTCATTTGTGCGAAATTTAGAAAACAATACGAATTACGTTTAGTTACAGTTTTTTTTAATTTTTAAACGAAAGATAAAGTTAAAATTGAGGTATTGTAGCCATGCAACGCCAACATTTGACGAGGGCGGAGATGTTACGAGCTGTGGGAATGCTGGAAGCTGGGTCTGTTCAGCGTAATGTTGCTGAGGCCATAGGGACCCACCAAAATGTAATTTCAAGATTGTGGACACGCTATCGTGCCACAGGTGAAGTAGCGGAGAGGCACCGGGGGCCAAGTCGCATCACTACCCCCAGACAAGACCGATTTTTTCAAATTACTGCGCGAGCTCAACCAAATGCAACGGCGACTCAATTGGTCCAAAGGCTGCGAGTGGAACACCAAGTGCTTGTGAGTGACCAAACTGTAAGAAGGCGACTGCATGAAAGCAATCTACGCTCTCGTAGACCACTCCGGTTCCCACCTTTACGGAGAGGCAATCGTGGACGACGATTAGAATGGGTTCGGAACCACGTGGACTGGGGCCGTGAGCAATGGTCTAATGTGCTGTTCACGGATGAATCCAGGTTCGGCTTCCATCCAGATTCACGAAGGACGCGTGTTTGGCGAGTTCCTGGACGATGGAGCCGTCTTCAGAACCCTCAGGAAGTTCACCCATACCAAGGAGGAACAATTATGGTTTGGGCAGGAATTCGTCTTGGAGGACGGACGGATCACGTTTGGGTGCGGGGCAATATGACGGCAGAACGATACGTCCAACAGGTGCTGGGGCCCGTAATATTGCCCCACAGAACACAAATGGGGCAAGATTTCCTGCTCATGCACGACAATGCCCGGGCACACACGGCGAGAACGGTAGCAGCTTGGTTACATACACACAATGTTAGGGCCTTAGACTGGCCTGCTCAATAGCCAGATCTAAATCCCATTGAGCATGCGTGGGATAAGCTGCAAAGAAAAGCTCTGAAGGAAGTTCCTGAAAATCTGGCTACAGAAGATCAACTTTTTGCGCACCTCAGAAGGACATGGGACAATATTCCGCATCAAGACATTGACAACCTTGTTCTGAGCATGCCGAATCGTTGCCGATGTGTTATGAACATCATGGGCGCTTTCTCAGACTACTAACTTCAAGTTTATAAACACAAATGAAATGATTTTTCAATTTTTTTCAGTTTTTACTCATAAATTAAAAGTTAATTCATATACGGTTTCCGTCTATGCTTCATTTTTTTCCATAAAATCCTGAAATTTTAATCGAAGTACCTTAACCATTATTAAAAAATGGTAGAATATTAAATAACGTATCTTTTAAATATATACATGTCATATAAATAATTAACACATTGATAGTAATTCGCTTTTTTAAAAATATCCCTAGACCGTGTTGATGTGTTTATAATATAATATAATATAATATAATATAATATAATATAATATAATATAATATAATATAATATAATATAATATAATATAATATAATATAATATAATATAATATAATATAATATAATATAATATAATATAATATAATATAATATAATATAATATAATATAATATAATATAATATAATATAATATAATATAATATAATATAATATAATATAATATAATATAATATAATATAATATAATATAATATAATATAATATAATATCGTTTATTTATAACATAAGGCACAGTTTACAATAAAATATCTTTAAAAATATAAGAGAACACAGTTCTATGTGCACTCGTCGCATACTGACGTGCTTATCAATGCATGAAAATAATATAAATTAACGTTTTTGCAAAAATAGTGACCTAGTTTTAGTGTATTAACTTGTTATACAGACACTCTTTGTAAGTGCTGATAAGTTGTATGTTGTAGGCTGCCTTCCAGTCAGTCCATTGACTGGAAGGCAGCCCTTTTAATAGAAGCGGGATAACCCGGCGCAACCCTCTTTCAACACCTACACCGACCCAACAACTAAGACGTGACCAAGCCAAGGAAGGAAATGAGGTAGTCTCAACTGCTGAGATACAGAACTGGATGGGTTCTATTGAACAATACTTGGGTGAGGTATGTGCTATTGCTTCTGAGGGAAAGCTTAACTCTGATCAGAAGCTAAAAATTACAAATTTATGCCGAAAGGTTGGACTTGGAGTTTCGCAACTAGCTGTTTGATACCAGTCGCTTAAACAAAGACCCATAATTCCCTAAAAATACTGACCGAAGAAAGGGACTGTGTAACGGACATAAAGAGTACGTAATGGAGAAGAACCGGACTTTTAAAGAATCCTGTGCAAAGAGGCAAGAAACGGCTGGATCTTCTTTTGCAGACATGGTGAAGAAGGAGTCTTAGAACTTCGTTAGTCCTAATACTTTTAGCTGCGTGGCGAGCTATCCAACCGACAATTCATAGACTAGTGAGGAAACCAAGAACACAGTCCAGAAAATTATTTGCCCTGGTGAAATGAAGCTGAAGATGAGAGGCGTACGCAAGATAGGCAAAGGAGGACTCATCATTAGCACGGAGACGAAAGAAGATCTAGATAAGTTAAGGATGATCTAGATGAGTATGTGAGTCAATTTCACAAACAAAAATAAAATCGAGGAGCAGTAGAAGAAGATGTTGTTAGTGCTAAAGAATTGCTGTTTACTTCTATCTAATATTGCTGTTTAGTAGAAGAAAATATTCAGGCATAAACAAGGCAAAAAAAGAGACCTTGGATATCACATGATAAATGAGAAATGATTTTATTTCTGTAAGTTGGTTTGTACAAACACTTTTACGAGTACATGTTGATCATATTTTTTAAAACTAGAAGAAAGGCTGAAACAAACTCAGAGGTCACAGTCTCTTTTAAAGTCCAGACAAAATCTCGGTTAGACCATGTAGACTGATGTCAGAAATGGTCTTTTGAGGAAAGAACCAGCCCAATTGAGTGGACCTGTCCAGTCAGTGCATGCATTTGTCAATAACCGAGCAGCTCAACTCAAAATTTAAGGAGCTCAACGTTTCGACGAACAATACCAAAGAAAAGACATTCGGGTAGGCCGCATAAACTACTCAAACTGCCAGACCATGATTAAAAACTAACTACGATAAATTAAAATAAAAACAAAAAAATTATGATCCACATAGTCTTCACATTCACAATAATTAAAATAATATCATACTTTAAAAAGTAATTATTCTTGTCATTGCAAGAAAACAAAAAAAAAGAGAATAACAAAATTCACGGTGTAAAATATAAAAAAAACAAAATTAATTGGAGCAGCTCAATTCCAATCCTTTTTAACCGACTTCGCAAAAAGGAGGAGGTTATCAATTCGACTGTATTTTTTAATTTTTATTTGTGTTACCTCAGAACTTTTTATTGGGTGAACTGATTTTGATGATTCTTTTTTTATTTGAACGCTGGTACTTGTCATGTTTTTTTGGACAAGGGTTGTCAAATCGTACACGTCATAGTGCCGACGCTCCGAAAAAACTACCACAAATAAATAGGAAAACGCCAAAGTTTCACAATAACATAACGGCAAAACCAAAACAAAGTGAGAATTGAGTGTTACTAATAATAAACAGTGCATATTGTTAGTTTTCACGACAAGACGACACAAAACTGACAAATAAATTAAGGTTAGAAATGATCAAAGTACCCTGATTTTACAAACATCATCAATAAAAAGAATTCTGTCAATACGTACGTCAAATCCACTGTCACTTGTCAGTGTCACCAAAGTGTTGTCAGCAAGGAAAAATTAAGACTCCCCATTTAATACACACGTTTCGTTACATGCAAAATATGGAAGGCCAATTTCAACTTTTGTTCGAAAAAATGAAAATGGAAATGCAAAAGCAAACAGTAGAAGTAACTAATACAACTATGGAAAAAATAGACGAAAAATTAAAACCTGTTCTAGAAGAAAACAAAAAGCTGAAAATCAAATTGGAAAATTTAGAAAAAAAGGTGGAGTAACTGGAAAGAGTTAAAAAAACCAACAATATAATAATTCATGGAATGAAAGAGGAGGAAAAGTCTAAATTAGAGTTACTTAAAAAAGTGAAGAAATGCTTTTTGCAAGAATTAGAGACAAACGTAGATGACTGGGAAGTAAATAAAATATGCCGTATTGGGAACTCAAATAAAAATGGAAAGCCGAGTCCTACACTCCTTACTTTAGTTAGCGGGTGGAAAAAGAACGAAATCATGAGGAATAAAAAGAATCTTAAGGAGATATATATAACCGAAGATTACTCAAACGAAACCTTAGATAAGAGGAAGGCCCTACAACCTCAGCTGGAAGAAAGGAAAAAAGGAAATTTTGCTTACATAAAGTATGATCAACTAATTGTCAAGGAAAACACTAATATTAAGGATAAAAGGAAAAGAGAGATGTCTACCTCCCCACAATCAGATTCGCAACCAAGGAAACATCAGACATTTAATCCATCAACAATAAAAAGAATAAACGCATTTGATTTTTATTCCGGAAACCCAGCTACAAAGGAACAGTAGCAATTAGACACCGGCGATCGGAAACAACTACCAAAAACCAAGAACAATAACGCAACAGAAATAAAATACTCTCCCCCAAGCCAACTGGTCCTCGTGGGGGAAAAGACCATAACCCTCCAAAGATACTCAAACACGCCTCGGATATATACATAGCTACTTTTAATACAAGATCGTTACAAACTACTGAAAAGCGCATTGAACTCGAACTGGCCATAGCAGAAATAAAATGGGAGATAATAGGAATTAGTGAAATGAGAAGACATGGCGAAGGGATAGAAGACTATGGCGACTATATCCTCCACTACAAAGGAGAGACACCAGGATTGTACGGTGTGGGCTACTTAATTAAAAAGAGGCTTGCACATAGAATCGAAGAAATTAATGGGATATCAGAAAGAATAACAGTGTTGAATATAACGTTACCCTTAAATAAAAACGAAAAATGGTCTATCATTCAAGCCTACTCACCAACGGAATCGCATAAGAGAGAAGACTTAGTAAAAATTGAAAAATTCTATGAGGACTTATAAACAACTATTATAAATGCCCACAAAAACATTATTCTAATGGGTAATTTTAATGGCCAAATTGGAACGTGTAAAAATAATGGAGAAGAATACACAGTAGGTAAATACGGACATGGTAAAAGAAGCAAGAATGGAGATAGATTAGTCACCTTGGCTCTAGAAAACAAACTCAGGATCCTCAATAGTTTCTACAAGAAAAGGAAATCCAAGCAATGGACGTGGATTGCCCCGAATGGACTACATAAGAACGAAATTGATTTAATTATGACTAATAATGCCAAAATTATTCAGGATGTATCAATCGTACATAATCTCAACTTTTATTCGGACCATAAAATGGTTCGTGCTAGACTGACAAGCACACCCATAAAGAGAAAAAGAATTTTCCTTAATGATAGTTCTCCTTCTATATACACCCGTAATATCGACCAACTTACGACTATTTTTAAAGATCCCATAGAAAAATTCAACCAGGAAAACAACATACCAACCCAGGCCAAATATGAAAAATTTATAAACATCTTACAAAAAGAAACCAAGAAAGTTAACCCAAGAAGCAAAAAGCGTTCAGGTTCAGAATGTCCAATTCCCAAAATGTCCAACGGTTTCAAAATGTCCAATGCCCAAAATGTCCAATTCCCGAAATGACCAATACCCAAAACGACCAATTCCCGAAATGTCCAATTCTCAAAATGTCCAATTCTCGAAATGTCCAAAAAGTATCTATAAAATTGTGGTATTTTTTTTCAATAATTCCTCATTGCGCTTTATAAATACTTCTAACTAACAATAAAAACAAAATACTTAAATAATCGAAATATGTTTTATGTATTGGTTAACTAAGATTTTTTACATTACATTTTGACAAAAATGGGTTCCCATTTTTGTCAAAATGTAATGTAAAAAAACCAACATCATATTTTTATAACATTAAAACAAACAAAATACCCATTTGTATCAAAATTAATGTAAAAAAAAACATATTTTTATAAAATATAAACATACAAAATACCCATTTCCAAATAAAACTAAAAAAATAAAACTAAAGTAAAAATAAATTCATCATAATATTTTTATAACATTTAAACAAACAAAATTCCCATTTGTGTCAAAATAATCATAATGTAAAAAAAAACAAAATCATATTTTTATAACATTTAAACAAACATATTTTAAAAATTAATGAAAAAAAGCAATATCATAATTATTTTATAACATACTTGTACTCGTATTTTTTAACATACTCGTATATTTTATAACACAAACAAAATACCCATTTATAACAAAATTAATGTAAAAAAAACAACGTCATATTTTTGTAATATTAAAACAAATGATATCAATTTGTGCCAAAATGTTATATAAAAAATAAACAATAATCACAATAATTTTTTTATAACAATTATACAAACAAAATATAGTTTTATTTAAGCAAGGAACACCATTATTTTTACAATTTATAAAAGGCGCAAAGGACGTGCTAACGAAAACTGAGTCCATGGCATCAGTTTCCGTTAGCTGTCCCATACACCCAATATTAATTGTAAAAATAATGAAACTCCATAATTGAAACATGACTTCATTTGAATAAACGAAGTGTCAAAAATATTTTTTTTTTCATTAATTGGCACAATGAGAGATCCTTATTCTGTAATTTGATTAATAAAACGTTGTATTTTCGATCAAACTCGATTTCTCTGGGTCTTCTTTTGTTTCACATTTATTTTAAAGCGAATCCTTCATACGGCAGTCCCAATGTTTGCTTTCCTTCATTAATTTGTAAAGAAAAAAGTACAAATTTGGATTCTTCGATATACGGCTATTCAATCTTCGGTGCCATCCTTCCAACGCATTTGTGGTCCTGTGACGCTGTCCAGCACAGCTTAATACAGTTGTGATTTCTTTGGGTACCATGTCGACAAAAAGTACCGCCGAAAATTTACCATTTCACGCGAGTTTGGGCATGTTTCTAAGATATAGTGCCATGCAGCTGGTATCTCAATTGCCGGAACAAGAGTGATAATGGCACTCAATCGGGTTGTATTTCGTCTTCTCTTGTCGTATTAAACTTATTTTTTTTGGAATATTTCCAGATGGCCTCGTTGAAGTGATGGTAAAACCCGGTCACTTCAGCTTGCGGGAAAACGTAAGATACGGCATTCATGATTGCGACTTCATAATCTGATTTAAACGTTTGGATTTGGACCCCTAACTTAACTATTATGAGTGAAAATAAACGCACGTACGTTTGTTCCATTTTATTTGGCAAAAGAGCGTAGATCACTGGTATAATATTAGTTCTGTTTTCATTAGAATTCACATCTAAATGTATGTAAACGAAGACTATAGTTCTTCATTAATTTAAATTTCCCGCGCAGTCACTTTGACACATCGAGAGCAGATGTCACCGGTGAGGTGTGTCAAAGAGAAGTTACGGGTGATGAAAGTTAGTGGGAGAAATAAAACCAATATTATAGTGTTAAATTCAGGAAATAATAGCTTTAATTGTTGTTTCTCTTTTCAGGTAATGTATCTTTGTTAGTTCGTTCGTAAAACATAATGTAAAATGTCAAAACATTGTTTAATAAAAAATATCTCTTTTCAGAGCAACGCAAACCAGCTTTTATTTTCGAAAAATCCTATAAATTAAATCTGTCTGTAAAGACACGTTATAAAACAACAATTCTACAGCTGTTACAACAAGGATGGAAAAGTTAAGGTTTGAATTTGTAGTGAAAGCAGGTGAAGATCCAAAAACAAACATAATTGGTATAACCTCAATTACTAATTCCAAGAAAGATACTTTTTTAATCCCAGAACAACTTCAACCGGTAAGACTACATGAGACAGTCGTAAAAACGCAAGTTTTTCTAAAAGTAAAAACTACATTACAAAAAAGACATGACAAAAGACAAGTTTGGATTCCATTGACACCAGAAGTAAGTCAGGAATATATGGATGAGGATGGAAACATGCAGTTTAAGGGATTTTTGCTTGAAGAAATATCACAAGAACAACAACCGCCTTCAACGGCAGGAATAACAGAAGCGGCTTTGACAAAAATCTTAGAAAGCTTTACAGAAACAAAGAGGAATACATTGGAGCCTAAGAACATTAAAAATCTGATTGAGAAAATTGTAATAGAAAAATTTAACAAGAAAACCTCTAATGTATCCCAATGGATACTTATTTTTGAAGCAGAATGTACTCGTACAGGAATAGTAGAAGATCCGAAGAAAATTGAAGCCCTTCGATTTTTCATTGAAGACTCATGTCTTGACTGGTACAGCTCTATGCTTATAAAATATACAGTTGATTCGGAGTGGCTCACATGGAAAGAAGACTTTTGTGAGACTTTTGCAGACCGTGGTTGGTCACCGGTCAGGTATGCAATCCTATTTAAATATAAACAGGGATCATTACTTGAATATGCATTAAAAAAGGAAAAGCTACTATTGGAGATAAACAAATCAATAGATAAACCAACATTAATTGATTTAATCGCTACAGGACTCCCAAATTTTATAGCAGACAAAATTGATAGAACTAACTTAAAAAAAACCAAGGATTTGTATAATAACATAAGAGGTTTGGAGCATTTAGTGAATAGGAAGAGTTTAGATAAAAAAATAAGTCTTGATAATAAGATTAAAGAAAAATGTAGAATTTGTGAAAAAGAAAACAAAGGTATTCGATATCATCCAGAGTCTATGTGTTGGTTTAAAAACAAAACTAATGATAGACATAAAAGGGATCAGATAAGACATGTTAACAATTCTGAATTAGAATTAGAACTAAATGAGATAAACCCAAAAAACTAACAATTCCGCCATTAATCAAACTTAAAATATTACTAAATGATACCATAGAAACTATGGGGATTTATGATTCAGGGTCAAATATATCTTTAGTAAATTCAAGATTATTAACCCTAAAAAACAGCCAAAATAATAATCTATATATAGAAAAAGCATGTTTGAAAACGATTAATGGCGTAAAAAAGACTAAAGGATTAGTAACATTAAAGATAAAGATTTTTGATATTGAAAAGAACATGAATGTTTTTGTCATAGATGAAGAAAATTTCGATTATGACTTCTTGATTGGATTGGATTGTATAGAGAAATTTCATCTTACCCAAAATGAGAAATTACAAATTACACAAAATAATCATAACAAGGTCACAAAAAAAAATATAAAAATATCACCAGTACTTCCAGATAACAATGTTCAAGGTAAGCACCATTCGAATTGTTATCAAAATGACCCAGATAAATCAAGCACACAATATAAAATTAACTTTAATGAACACCTAGAAGTATCTAACTTTAAAGTATCAATAAATCATTTAGACCTTCAGAAACAGTCAGAAATAGACAAATTAATATGCAAGTATAAATCAGTTTTTGCTAAAGATAAATATGATACAGGCACTGTGAAGGATTACGAAGCGCGTATCGATTTATTGGTTGACAAGTACTGTAATAAAAGACCATATAGATGCACTATTGAAGACAAAAAAGAAATTGAACGACAAATATCGAAATTATTAGAGAAAAATTTAATCGAAGAATCTTACAGTCCATTTGCTGCCCCAGTAACATTAGCTTATAAAAAGGAAGATGGCAGACGATCACGACTATGTATAGATTTCCGAGATTTAAACAAAATTGTAGTTCCTCAGTCACAACCGTTCCCGCTAATTGAAGACCTAATGGTTAAGACAGCAAAATGTAAGTTTTTCACAACTCTAGATATTAATTCAGCGTTTTGGTCCATACCATTAAGGATTGAAGACAGAAGAAAAACAGCTTTTGTTACTCAGGAAGGCCATTTTCAGTGGACCTGTCTTCCTTTCGGTTTAAAAACATCACCAGCGATTTTCCAGAGAATATTGAGTGGTATCATCAGAAAGCATAAATTATCAGATTTCACTGTAAATTACATCGATGATATTTTGTTGTTTTCAAAAACTTTCACGGACCATATCAATCACTTATCTTTGCTGTTGCAAGCGATATCAAAAGAAGGCTTCAGATTAAAATTCTCAAAGTGTAACTTTGCACAAGACTCAGTGAAATATTTAGGCCATATCATTCAAAATAATACGATAACCCCATTGAAGGATAATTTAATTGCTATCAAGGACTTTCCAGTGCCGAAAACACAAAAAAACGTGAGACAGTTTCTGTGCAAAATAAATTTTTATGGAAAATATGTGCCAAATATTTCTATTATTTTAGATCCTCTACATAACTTGTTAAGAAAAGGACAGCAATTTGTTTGGTCACAAAAATGTCAAGAGTCCTTTGAGACTATAAAAAATCTACTTTGTTCGAAACCAATCTTAGCTATTTTTGACCCAGATTTACTAATACTTATTTATACGGACGCTAGTATACAAGGTATAGGTGCTGTCTTGAAACAAAAACAACACACCGGAGAAGAAAAACCTTGTGCATATTTTTCAAAAAAATTAAATGACGCCCAAAAGAAGAAAAAAGCTATTTATCTAGAGTGTTTAGCAATAAAAGAGGCAGTAAAATACTGGCAGTACTGGCTCATCGGAAAAAGTTTTACTGTCTTTACTGATCATAAGCCTCTAGAAAAAATGAATATAAAAGCTAGAATAGATGAAGATCTAGGAGACCTCACATACTACTTGTCTCAGTTCAACTTTGAGGTAGTTTATTCCCCTGGAAAATACAACTTAGAAGCTGATAGTTTGAGCAGAAACCCCGTACTACAACCATATGAAAATCAAGATGAGGGTTTCAAGATTGTAAACTTCATTAAACTGAAAGATATACAAAGTGACCAAGAAAAAAATGAAGACATAAAATATCATAAAAGTAAACTAAACATGAAAGGTAATATATATTATAAGAAGATTAAGAAAAAAGAGAAGATAATACTAACAGAAGAATTTAGTAAAAAATTAATAAAAAAAGTACATAATGTTTACTGTCATTTAGGAATTCAACAAATGAAAAACAAGATAACACCTTTCTATGTGGCCAAAAATTTAACTTATAATATTGAGAAAACTTGTGATAACTGTGATGTCTGTATAAAAAACAAGTCAAGAGGGAAATATAACTTTGGATTAATGTCTCAGTTAGGATCTGCGACATACCCTTTTGAAATAGTTTCAATAGATACTATTGGTGGCTTTGGTGGTTCACGTTCTACAAAAACATATTTACACCTTCTGGTTGACCACTTCTCGAGGTATGCTTATATTTTAACCTCAAAAACACAAAATTCTAGTGATTTTATAAAACTAGTCCAAAATATAAATAATGAAAATAAAATTGGCTTAATCCTATCTGATCAGTATCCGGGTATAAACTCCAAAGAATTTAAAAACTTTTTAGAAAACGAAAATATTACTTTAATTTTCACTGCAGTAAACGCTCCGTTCTCCAATGGTTTGAACGAAAGATTAAACCAGACATTGGTTAACAAAATAAGATGCAAGATAAATGAAAAAAAGGGAAAAACAGCCTGGACAAGTATTGCGCATGAATGTACCCAAAAGTATAATGAAACAGAACACACTGTTACGGGATTTTCGCCAGCATATCTATTAGAAGGAAAAAATGTGGATATATTGCCCGAAGAATTAAAACAAGAAACAATATATAATAATTTAGTGAATGATAGGCAACTGGCATTACAAAATACGATTAAATCACATAATCAAAATAAAAGATACTTCGATAAGAACAGAAGAGAATATGAAATAAAAGTAGGAGATTTAGTATATGTGGAAAATGGTAACCGGTTGAACAGAAAAAAACTAGATGAATTAAAAATTGGACCTTATGAGATTTTAGAAAAAAATCCAAATCAATCTACAGAATAAACACAGGACATAAAAAAAAAGAATCGAATCTTTTCCACATAACAAAACTGATTCCTGTGCTAGAAAAGTCTTGAACTGTAGTTAATAATTTTGGGGGGGGGGGGAGATGTAAACGAAGACTATAGTTCTTCATTAATTTAAATTTCCCGCGCAGTCACTTTGACACATCGAGAGCAGATGTCACCGGTGAGGTGTGTCAAAGAGAAGTTACGGGTGATGAAAGTTAGTGGGAGAAATAAAACCAATATTATAGTGTTAAATTCAGGAAATAATAGCTTTAATTGTTGTTTCTCTTTTCAGGTAATGTATCTTTGTTAGTTCGTTCGTAAAACATAATGTAAAATGTCAAAACATTGTTTAATAAAAAATATCTCTTTTCAGAGCAACGCAAACCAGCTTTTATTTTCGAAAAATCCTATAAATTAAATCTGTCTGTAAAGACACGTTATATGTATAACAAAAAACTGATAGAAAGGCTTAGGCGCCCGGACTTTTCAAGAATTTCTTCGCCGTATTTGTTGCGAATATTATGATTTTATCTGTGTCACTATCTTCACAAATCAGAAATGATTTCCCCAAGTTTTCTGGTATTTTAATAGATCGAGTATCACTGTGTGTTAATAAATCTGTATTCAGATACTTTTTATGAGGTCTATACACTGACCTCTATCATACATTGTACACTGGACTTCATATTATCGATGACAAAATGAAGACATTTGATTATCGCCATTTTGGCGCTGATAGCAACGTGAATTAACGTGAGAGTCGCATGGAACTAATATTAGAGATGGGACACAGCTTTCGGTAAAATACTTTTATGGGTTTTATCGATCGTGAGAATAATTTAATACGTAAGAGAAAAAAAAAACAGTTATTTTTATTATGATTAATTTTTAAGTAATAGAATAATAGCTGTAATGGTTACTAAAAAATATTTTCAGTCAGATTGCAAGCTATAAACTAGTGGATAGCGTGCTAGTATAGTTATAGCGCATTACTGTCAGATCAGTGAGATTTAAATATGGGGTTAGGCTAACAACTTATCCTAAAAACTATCACATTTGAGCAAGTATCTCCTCGCTCAAGTACACTAGTTGTACGCCCATCGGATTCGTGAAGGGAACATCATTTATATAATAATAATAAATAAAATGGATAATCATTTACAACGGACGTATTTCTCGCTCTCATCGCTGAGATCTTGTCTCTGTAGTGTTAAGGTGCAAATAATAGTGACATCGCATTCCAGCAAGGTGAAGACTTATATTTATTTATTTAAACTTCATGCACAAAGGTACAATGGCGGACTTAATGCCTTAGGCATTCTCTACTAGTCAACCAAGGGTGGTGAAGAGATAACATGGCAGGTGCATTGTTTAAATCATGGCAACAATTTAACAACAAAATATATTTTTAATTGCTTAACATGCACATATATACATATATTATATATACCTAAATAAATATATATATTTAATAAAGTAATGAAAATAAGTTATCGAGATGACCCTACCCCCGCTGAAATCAGTTTTCAGCTCTGTTTCAGATGCAGATAATAAATTGTTTGACTTCAAAACATTTGTATTGTTCCAGAATTAATTCCAGGTTCAGGAACGTAGCGATTGGTACAAGAGAGTGGCCTGTGCTCAGCAGTGGGCGAAGTCGGGCTGTGGATGATCATGATGATGATTCCAGAATTTAGTATTACACATCGCTTTTGAACATATTATTACTGATTATTAGGCATTCATATACCTAACATTCATCACCAATACCAATATGATGAGGTATTTAGTTCCAACATACTACGAGAAGTCAATACAGTAAATGAGTGATACGCCTTGCCAAGACTACTATTTTGATATTAGTGTAATTTAAAAATATCACTAATACTGATATATTAGTTACAATATTATAATATTTCCAGTCAAATATATTAGTATTACCTAATTTTTTGAAATATCGGTAGTATCCTATCGGCGCTTTGAATCAGCACAAAAATCAACTGTCATTTCATATAGTATGTTTAGTCCAGCGTACTTGTATAATAAAGAATTTTTTAAGGTCTATATAAAGAATTTTTTAAGGCATAAAATGACGGTATCAAATCTTTATATTTAACTTCTTCAAAGGTTTTTCACATATTTCCTGAATCGGTCTTAAATCTTTACATACTGCTCTTTAAAGATACTTTTACTTTAATAACTTGCAATATAAAAAGATTTTGATCACAAGTATGCGGCGATTCCCTCAATATGGTTTTCCTTGATTTATCTATTGTGACTGATGCACTACAATCCTGTCTATTAACACAACGCCATAATGTGCTTCCACTTTTTTTCGTCACATTTTTTGTAAATAGGAACCCACCTCGAATCAAAGTAGGCTTTTCCTTTTGGTTACACATAAACTTATGACGTTATGCATAATAATTATAATTTAATAAAAGGAAATTAAATATTGGGACTGTTTTTTGAAGGAGTAAATCCTTCTATAAGAAAATGAGAAGCGCAAAAAGAAGACTAAGGATATTGAGTATGACTTATTGAAAAATATTACAAAAAATTAGGTTTTTAGGTTACTTCTAGGCAAGCATGCTTCACCGTCGACCACAACATCGCCTACCATCAGGCGAGATAGTGGTCAAAGGCGAACCAATAAATAAATAAAAAAATATATAAAAATATTGATTAGGCATTTTGGACATTTCGATAATTGGACTTTTTGGGAATTGGACATTTTGGGAATTAGTCGTTTTGGGAATTGGACATTTCGGGCATTGTACACTTTGGGAATTGGACATTTCGGGAATTGGACATTTTGAAACCGTTGGACATTTTGGGAATTGGACATTCTGAACCTGAACGGCAAAAACGTCGTTTCTGATCAGACACAACAGCTGCTACAGGAGAGGAAAGAACTAATACAAAGGAAAGAAAACAAAATCAACCGTTGTAAAATATCAGAAATTAGTAAAAAGATAAACGAAAATATAAGAAACTAAATAGGCAAAATACATTAAAAAACTTTATCGAGAAAATTGGGGGAACAAAGAAAGCAATTAAAGAATTGAACTCCAAAAAACTGGATGCTAAAGCTGAAGACTAAAGACGGAAATTATACAAATAAAAGACCAGAAATACTTAAAACAGCTACAGACTATAACCGAAACTTGTACCAAAGTAAGAACCTAAAAGTAAGGATAACTAAAAGAAATATAACAGGCTTAGAACCGACACCAAAAATATTACAGGAAGAAACAATAAGACCGATTAATACACAAAAAAGAGACAAGACTCCTGGAACCGATCAAATAACGAACGAACTATTAAAAGCTACCCTAACGATCATTACCCCTACACTAATAGATATATTTAATGAAATTATAGAGACTGAAAATATTCCTACAGATTGGACTAAATCAACAATAATATTACTACATAAAAAAAGGAGATAGAGGAGAAATAGCGAATTATCGACCAATCAGCTTGATGTCGAATATCTATAAAGTCTTTTCCAAAATAATTTTGTTCAGGATCACATCTACACTTGAAGAAAACCAACCGAAAGAGCAAGCTGGGTTTCGTAGTAAGTATTCAACAGTCGATCATATACATGTTCTAAGGCAAGTTCTACAGAAATATAATGAATACAATAAAAGTTACTATCTGGGTTTCGTAGATTACAACAAGGCCTTCGATTCCTTAGAACATGAATACATCTGGGAAGCATTACGGTCTCAAGGTATACAGGAAAAATACATACGAATACTAAGGAACATATACTCAAAAAGCACAGCCCAAATCAGGCTGGAAGCAACTGGAGAAGAGTTCCCAATTGAAAGAGGCGTCTGTCAGGGCGACCCAATCTCACCCAAGCTGTTCTCGGCTGATATTCAAGAACCTAGATTGGAATAAAAACGGACTCAACATAAATGGTGAAAACCTCAATCACATACGTTTCGCAGACGATCTAATTCTATTCTCAGAATGTCCAAAAAAACTAGAGCATATGCTTCAAGAACTAACAGATCAAAGCATAAAAGCAGGATTTACAATGAACACAACAAAAACTAACATTATGACTAATGCTTCACAGACACACAACATCATTGTAAACATGGAAACATAGAATACTTGGATGAATATGTATATCTGGGACAGCTAATAACCACATGGGATACTATGCATAAAGAAATCGAAAGAAGAATCGCCAACACTTGGAAACGATTTTGGTCTCTTAGCGAAGTTATGAAAAACAAGGACATGCCAATTAAAGATAAAAGGTAAGTTTATAATATATGCATTTTGCCATGTTTAACATATGGCTGCCAAACATGGGCATTGACAGAGAAATGATATAACAAAATAATCGTATGTCAAAATTGAATAGAGAGAAGTGTAATCGGCGTAAGAAGGAAAGATAAAATTAGATTAAAAAAAAAAAAAAATGTAACTAAATTATAAGATGTGAATAAAGTATGCAAAACACTTAAATGGAAATGGGCAGGACATTATTTATTTTTTATTTATTTATTTAAAAATTCGGATAACAGAAATCCATAGTGTTAGTAACATACCTTATACCTAGTGTTAGTAAATAATAACAATAAGGTTGAGAAGCACTTTGCACAGAAGATGAGCAAGTTTTTACTCGGTCATCCTCTCCACAAAATGCCTCATAAAAGGGGAAAACACTCGCTCGGACACTGTTTTTAGGATGCTATTACCACTGGCCCGAGTTCTAGCTGCCAGCGACGCTATCTTCTTCCGCACGATTGCGTGGAAGCCGTCAGTACGATTCAGTGTAAACATCTCTGACGCGCTACAGAACCGGGGCAGCCGCAAGAGCATCCTAAAAATATTATTATATTGGACGCGCAAGACATCTAGCGACCTTTTGGTGTAACCGGTCCATAGACCCCCCGCGTACAGACCCTGACAATATGCCTTGAAAAGTGTTATTTTGACCTGGTCTGCACAGCGGGAGAATCTACGAGCCAACATATTACCGCGGACCGCCAATGCCCTGCGCTCCCTCTCAATATCCACATTATCTTTCAGGTCGTCGGTAAGTATGTGTCCCAGATATTTAAATTGGTTCACTCTTTTTATGCTCAAGCCATTTAGGGTAAGGTTAGGTGAATAATCTGTACACTTACCGGCGACCCCAAAGACCATGTACTCACATTTCTTAACATTATATACGAGCCCGTGCGCAGCCGCGTAGTCCTCGCAAGCTTTCAGCATCTCCCTAATAGATCCCGCAGTCGGGCCCAGCAGCACCATGTCGTCTGCATAGCTGATGCTGTTAACATTAGTACCACCCACCGAACAGCCGACACGCATGCTGCTGAGCTCGACCATGAGGTCATTTACATATAGGTTGAAGAGCCTGGGAGACGTTAAACCTCCCTGCCTCACTCCGCACTCCAAACCATATGCCTCGGAGAAAGAGTTGGACCACTTCACGTGATTAGTTTGGTTCGCATACCAAAATTGCAGAACTTTAAGAACTTCCGCCGGTACATTCCTGTCCCCCAGCTTCCTCCAGAGCACATCATATGACACAAGATCAAAAGCTCTGGAAAGATCCAGGAAACAAGCATACACCGGCGTTTTACGATCCGTATAATATTGGACAGTATTCTTGAGGCTTAGGATTGCACTTTCAGTAGACAGTCCAGGTTGAAACCCAAACTGTGAATCGTGCAAGTACAGATGCTTTTCCAAGCACGAATCAAGCACACTGTCCAATATTTTAGCAACGGTAGTTGCAAGAGAAATTGGCCGGTAATTTTCCCTGTCCGAGATATCCCCTGTCTTGTTTTTGACTATTGGTACCACAACCGTTTTCATTAGTTCTGCCGGTAGGTACGCGTGACTAATGCACATTGAGTAAAACAATGACAGGACCCTCGGCAGGTGAACCCCAGCAAACTTAAAATGCTCGATGCTGAGTCCATCGTGTCCGGGTGATTTACCTCTACTCATGTTTTTAACTACAGCTCTGACCTGCTTAGTCGAAAAATACGTTACCGGTTCCACTCCCCCACCGAAGGACTCAGCATCGGTCATCGCAACTGAGGGGCCGAGAGGTGATCGCACTTTGAAATGTTCCATGAACATATTAGAAATCTGCTTTGGATCATTCACTCCCCCGACGCTCACCGGCAGCCCAGGCCTGGCATCCAGCTTACCCGTAGCCTTCCAGAACTTACAAAAATTTTTAGTCGCTCTTTGCTCGGCTAAAAAATCCATTTTTATTTGTTCCCTATTTTTTTGGCACCATTTATGACGGCCCTTAAATATTTTTCGGGCCTCACACATTTGTTCATATGTCCCTCCAGAAGTCGGTCTATTCTGCAATACCCAAGCTTTGAATTTAAGCCTGGCCTCTCGGTAAGCGTCTCGAACATACTTGTTCCAGCCACACAACACTTTGCCTCTCCTTGGCTTGGCCCGAACCTTCTCACACGTCCTTATAGCCGCGTCACTTAAGATATCTATAATACTTTTATATAGATTATCCAGGACACATTTATGTTCGACGACTTTGCAGGCCCCATAACTACACCTTTCAAATTCATGAGGAAGACCGATGTTCCGTAGCTTTTCATTGCATAAACTACGATATTTTGTAATTTGTGCGTCATCCCTTTCTCCCCATGTTACGCCACAATGCCGAACCTTTTCTGTCATTATCTTTGGCCTCACTAGATTCAGATCACACTCAATGTACAGTGGTAAGTGGTCAGATAAAAATACATCCTCTTCTATGCCTACCCTAATAATAGTTTGCCACGCTGATAATGACACAACACAGTGATCCAACCATCTTCTGCACCCGTGTGCTTCGCTAATAAAAGTGTAGTTATTGGCCGCATAGCCCAGTTTCTCTACATCAGCACAAATCCAGGATTGATCAGCGCAGAAACTTGAAAGTTCTCTAAAAAACCGCTCATGAGGATGCGCGTTAAAATCTCCCAGAATAAAAACACTCTCTACACCTCCACTTTCAACAACCGCACCGATCTCCCCCAGGACTTCCGTGAATATAGGCAGGTTGTCGAATGAGTCAGTTGGCATGTAGACTGTAACAATAATAATTGAGCGACCGCCCACAACAGCTTTGATAGCAGCCAGACGGGAGCTTGTGCAATCTATTATGGACACTGCCTCAAAGATTCCCTTCCTCCAGAGAATAGCCACTCCCCCGTACGGCCTCCCTACGAGTAACTCCGCCGAAGTGTCAACCGCCGATTTACCAGTATACTCAAATTCATCACTGATGGTTCCTAACAAAGGAATGTCATGAGGGAGCAGCCACGTCTCTTGGAGGGCTACTACATCCGACGTCTGACAGATGTTCCTTACACTATCAATTGACCGTTTAACAGACTTACAATTAAAGCTAACTAATTTACAACAATTATTTTTGTTATTGTTCATAATGTAGGTACACTAAACCGACTATAACCTAGTTTCTTCGTCCTTCTTACGATACGTAAAACGCATGAAACGCCTAAAAGTTATGCCATCTGGCCACAGTTCATTGTTTAGAAACAGGTTAAGCTTCGCCTTAGATACATACAACTTATAAGCATTATATTTCTTGGTTGTTTTTATGTTTATCATTTTAAGGGAAACATTCTCATTTGTGTTTTCAAGTATATAACTAATTATGTCCTGTTCACTAGTTTCTTTGCTAACGTTTGAAATAAACAAAGGCACTGTGACGTCTGCCGCTTTAAATTTACTATTCGGTGCAATAGCAGCACACCCTTTCTGACCAATTAGTTTGTACCGTTTGGATGCTTTGCTTTGCACTAACGTCCATTCCGTATTACACTCGTTTACCGCTCGTTCACACTTTGCGCTCGACTCACGCATACCCGCTTTAGTTGATTGTGGTTCATTCGTTCTATTTCGAAGTAAAACTGTAGCTGCGTGCAACGACCGTTCTCCACTGGTCGCTGGGTCGACTGAGGTGTGCGTGCGCGGCGCTCGCGCCACGGCAATCGGTGTGCAAACGGCGTGCGAAACCGCGGTACTCGCCGCGGCCTCGCCACGCTCCGCTTGTTGCGCTGTCTCGCTCGAACCATCGCCTCCGCCGCTTCCTTGGCTATGTTCACCTGTCCTCCCGCTCACTCGATTCGAAACCGCAGTGCAGGATTGCGCCTCCACGTGTCTTTGAGTCTCTGTTGCGCCTTTTTGTGTACGCAAGAAAGAGACAAAATCATCTTCTCCATTAGACGTTAACGTTGATGAGTGACTCATGTAAGCCGGGCGGTCACTGACCTCATTCTCAGCTGATAATTGTGACTCCGTTATAGGCACATATTGTAGACCTATTGGACCACTATCATGTTGACTATTATGTAGACAGGCCCCTCTTCTTCTATTTACATTGACATGAGAAGAAACATTATCCAATATTGATGCATACTTCATATTATCTACCTCCAGCTTGAGTAAATCAAACTTTTCCGTACTAACGGTTTTTTCTTGCAAAGCACTGAGTTGGTTTTGCAGCTTTAGTATGTCCTTTAGTAGCCGAGTCACATCTACGTGATCAAAGGTGACCGGTGGGACCTTGTGTAATTCCTTCGCTACGAAGATTGGAAATAAATCTTGATCTGTGCTTTTCATAAGGCAGATTATATCTTCCAGATCACGCAGCACTTTTTTCTTTCCGTCCTTTCGTCGAATCGGCATCTTTTTTGAATTAGGTACCGACTCAAACAGCAATGTTTTAGCCTTCAAAATATCATCAGCCGAGAAAGACGTAGTACACAACTGATGTATACTCTGCTCGTCCATGAAGCCCAGGACATTTCGCAGGAATGCCAGAACTTCATTGATCACAACATTGCAATTCACGCACTTCACAGTATTCGAGGTCATTGTCCTCCGCGATGAGTCACCAGTACACGCCGTGCCACAACCGCGCTGTGTCACGTAAGCACGAAGACTACATTATGCTGAGAGGGAAAACGGAGAAATGGACTAAAATAATAACAGATTGGTACCCCAGGGATGGCAAAAGAAGTAAAGGTCGACAAATTAAAAGTTGGGAAGATGACCTCAAAAGAGTTGCCGGTCCAGAATGGATCAGAATTGCGAGAGACAGAGATAGGTGGAAGTCTTTGGAGGAGGCATTTGTCGATGGACAAGCTGTTGATGGAAAAACCGTTCGTCAGGAATAATATAAGTAATTGTATTGTAAGTTATGATAAAACAGTAATAAACGCTTATTTTTTTTATTTATTTTTTACTGGTCATGTGGTCCCATTTAATTTTCATCAAGATCTGATGAAGAACTTCGGAGATATACATCAGAACTCTTCAATAAGGGACGGCAAATCCCTCGGGATGGCTGTAATCGCATGTCTGTTTATTGTTTACACCGTTTAATAACATACTAGCGGACGCCTCGCGGTACACGCGGTCACCCGCGTAGTTCCCGTTCCCGTGGGAATACAGGGATAAAAAGTAGCCTATGTCACCCGGGGATAGAATAGCTTCCCAACGGTGAAAGAATTTTTGAAATCGGTCCAGTAGTTTTGGAGCCTATTCGGTACAAACAAACAACCAAACAAAAAAATCTTTCCTCTTTATAATATTGGTATAGACTAGAGGACGCCACGCGGTTTCACCCGAGTAGTTCCCGTTCCCATAGAAATACAGGGATAAAAAGTAGCCTATGTCACCGGGGATAGAGTAGCTTCCCAACGGTGAAAGAATTTTTGAAATCGGTCCAGTAGTTTAGGAGCCTATTCGGTACAAACAAACAAACAAAAAATCTTTCCTCTTTATAATATTGGTATGGTATAGAAAATCACACTGGTACGCTCTGAAGGGGTACGCAGGTGTGAACAGTTCACCCTGGTATACTCTCATTCCACCGGTTTTGTTTAAGTTTCATGTTATTGGGTTAATCTATTCTGGCTTCACTTTGGGCATTATGTACCACAACTAAAAAGTGAAAAATAAAAAAACTTTTTAACAAAAATTACAACCTAACAAACCTAACTTCAATATTTTATTACTATTGATAGGCTCGCGCTTGACCACCATTTCTTCGAATTTTGAAAGTCGGTGTCAAAAAACTAAGAAACGAAAACAGGAACACCTACTTCCGAAATTGAAGTTATTTTTCACTTTGTAGTGAGTGTCTTTGTTTGGAAGTCGGTTGTTATAAAACACTTTCTGGCAAAACTTACGTTTAATGAATGATTTGAATTTATTAAGACTTAGATCTTGTACGTGGCTTAAAAGCTTATTATAAAAGCGTACACATTGATATCTAAACGAGCCACCTATTTTCTTAAACCTTGTTGTAGATACTACAAATTTGTGTTTGTTTCTAGTATTTATGTTATAGTTGTCACTGTATTTTTGAACAATTTTATATTTTTATGGGAATATAAAAGATTTTCATAACAGCATATGTTGCGGAGCTTAGCTTCTTTGACAATTTATCTATATGTGGGCCCCACTGAAGCTTAGCATCCAAAGTTAAGCCTAAGAATACTGTGCTATTTTCAGGATACAATTATTCGCCCTCTATCAATACATCAGTTTTCACCTGCCTAACGTAAGGTAGGTTAAACTTAATGCATTTGGTTTTTTATCATTAAGAAGTAAATTGTTAACATTGAACCAGTGAACTACTTTTGAGATCGTGCCATATACATCGTCAGTAACCAGCTGCTGACGTTTAAGTTTAAACAAAAGTGAAGTATCATCCGCAAACAACACTATATCATGGTTACCCTTTATGAGGTAAGGCAAGTCATTAATATAAATAAGAAACAAGAAAGGACCAAGAATTGAGCCCTGTGGGACTCTCATTGTTACTATAGATCCGGAAGATCGTTTTCCATTAAAGTCAACGCTCTTTGTCCTATTATTCAAGTATGAAGTAAGAAGATCCAGAGCGCTGTTTCGGATCCAGTAGTGGCGGAGTTTCCTGATAAGCGTTTCATTAAGAACACAATCAAATGCCTTGAACAAATCATAAAAGATTTCCAAGGCATCGCACTTATCTTCCCATGCATTACAAATATGTCCTAAAAGCTCAACACTAAAGTAACATCAGTAGTTGAACGATCCTTTGTAAAACCGAACTGTTTGCTATGTAATAATTTATGTTTATTAAAAAATCTTTGCAATTGCTCTAAAAATTATTTCGCATATATTTTACTAAACGTAGGTAGTACTGAAATAGGTCTATAATTTGTAGGGTCTGATGGACTACCTGTTGTAAAGGAGGTATTATTTTACAATGTTAGAAATTATTCAAAATTAATTAAAAAAGTTTGTTGTTTGGCCAGCTCGCGTTATTTGAGTTCGAAGATTAAAAACAGTAGTAATGTTATTGAAACGACTTGGAATGTTATAAATAGTGTAACAGGAAGATCTGGAAACCAAAATATTGACAGTCTGTCTATGAATGACGACATCATAAAATCAGACTCACAAGTGACAGTGGCCTTTGACAATTTATTTTCAGATTTTCCCATTTCAACTACTAAATCCTTAAACTCATCACCTTTTGTTGCAGAATCTTTGTTAAAAGCAAATGTTATTGTTTGTGATTCGGAATTTCTTTTTGAACACATTACTTGTAGAGACATAATTAAAACCTTTCACACTTTAAATGTTAAAAAGACTGCAGATCTGTGGGGTCACTCTGTAGAAGTTGCTAAGTCTATTATTGACATTGTCGCACCTAGATTAGATATTATCTTTTAAAGTTGTATCGACTTTGCGAAGATTCCTGACTTAATGAAAAATTTAAAAATAATACCTTTGTTTAAATCAGGTAGTACATCAGACCCTACAAATTATATACTTATTACAGTACTACTTACGTTTAGTAAAATATTTGAGAAAGTAATTTTAGAGCAATTGCAAAGATTTTTTAATAAACATAAATTATTACATAGCAAACAGTTCGGTTTTGTAAGGGGTCGTTCAACTATTGATGTACCGGTGTTGAGCTTGTAGGACATATTTATGATGCATGGGAAGATAAGTGTGATGCCTTGGGAATCTTTTGTGATTTATCCAAGGCATTTGATTGTGTTCTTCATAATATAAGAAATTCTGTATATTTGAGTACATACAATATAATGAAATGAAAATACAGGCTGAGTTTTTCAAGTGGGCGTGGAATGGGCAATTCCTAAACTATAAGGAATAGCGGTAAACATTCAAAGGAATCAAGAGGCCAATTTGGATGAAAACTAAATCTGCATCATTGAATTTTAGAAAAATCAATATTAAGAGCACCCAAGGATAATATAAAAAGGTGCAGAAGTATTGCAGAATATGGATACAAAACACATTGGGTTATGGGTCTGGGAGGTTTCGTGGATCGATTACCTAAAACTGTAGAAGGAAGGTCTATTCGCCCCTGCCTGGCCATTGTTGGTGTTCACGGCTATAAAATGGCAGGGGATGACTTGCACACTCAACTAATGCCCTTCCCCATAAAGAGTCGCTAGCACATTAGTGACGTTACGGACGTACGGTCAAGATCCCTGCAAGAACCAGCATCTTACTGGGTTAACTTCCTTCCTCCGAGCACATCTGTTTTTGAGAATCTCCACTCAAGCCAGCCAATTAAGGCAAGAGAGAGGTGGGAGCTCTGTTCCCCGTCACACTGACCGGCAAATAAATGCAAGCCGGAGACGAGAACCGAGACTTTTTCTTGGCGATCACCACCAGCTCGGTACAAAGCTGCTCTGCGGATTGAATCTCTCTTAGTCCGCCCCCGCATCATGAGCATGTTGTGGCAGAGTAGATCCTAGGGTTCATTAGAGCACGAAATAATTATTATTTTATTATTATATTTAATTCTCTTACTCTTCGACAGCAGTCTCCCAGGCCACAGCTATGAGCGTGTCTATGCAGATATCCACGGGGATCATATCACCTCGTCGCTTCCCGTTGCAGCTGAAAACGTGTAACACCCCCTTGCCGGCGCCCACCATGACACCGCTCGGGCCGTTCAGATTCTCTATCCAGCCAGGGAAGGGGTCGTGGAAGGATGATACCACTGGAAAAAGAAGGAAGTTTTATTAAATTTACAAGTAAAGAACTAACCATATCGTCTTACCTAACTATTATTTCTCGTGAATAGTTTTCTCATTATGCACAAACGTATCTTTGTACTTGCTTATTACATAAATTAATAAAAACAGTGTCATTAAATTCAGTATTGTAGAAAGAATACATTTTGTAAGTAGAAACAATTTATTTGACATCTGGGGGCGAATAGAAATAACATTTAGTTTTTGCTACTTACTGCTAGATGGCCGTATTTTAAACGAATAAAACGGCACCGTTGTTGGTGGATTGTAAAATAAATAATATCCACTAAGTACTATTCGCTTGCTAGGAAGTCTAATAGAATAGAATTTCTCAGTGTTCGCGTAAAACACAAAAATGGTTAATACTGTTACGAGCTGGGCTTCAGCGATAAATTATTTAAACAGCAGACTTTGATTAATCACTCTTTATTACACCAACACTTCTTTAACAATTTTATTACTTCGCAATATTTCCCTTTGTATCGCTTCCAAATCGAAACTGTCTCATGACGAAGACGACTGGCCTTTATATAGGCAGAGGCATGTGAGATATTTCTGAAACATTATATAATGTTCAAGAGGCGTCGAGAACTTTCCAGCTTATTCGACCGAGAAAGACTCTGTTCCCAAAATGTCGAGAACCTTCCAGAACATTCGGCTCGAACGTTTTGGAAAATTAAATTCGACGCGAACATTCGAGAAGTTTAGTTCTGTTATTCGATACGAGATGGCGCTACTAGCTACTACTATTTATTCCTGTTGTCAATAGATGGCGTGGTTATAAGATAATATAACATTGTTTCCCTGTTAGACCCATAATAAAGGGCCAATCGATCCACATGAACAACTTTTGGTACACCTCGTGACCCCTTCCTTCCTTTCCTTTTTTATGGTATGCGTCGTGCCTGGCACAAATAATGTTTTTCTTTTGAATTCAGTAAGTGACGTCATTAATTTTGGTAAGTATGCGATATGGGCCATCCCATTTTGCTTGCAATTTAGGCGATTTTCCTTTGCTGCGTACTTATCGGGTTACGCAACCATACCAGAGATCCTTCATCGAAGCGCTTATTATTATACTTCTGATCGTGCTCCGTAGTTCACTCGCATAATCTGTTATAATGCGTGGAGACTCAGCTGGAATACCAGTGATTAGAACTGCAGGTAATCGTAATTCTCTTCCGAAATTAGCAAAATCTGGTGTAACTGTTGTACTTTCATGAATAGCACTGATATATGCCAGGATATTTTTTTTAATGTGTTTTCCCCATTCCTTCTGTCTGCTTTTCACAACCATTGCCAGATATTTCTCTAGTGATAGGTTGAATCGTTCAACCATCTCGTCTCATCGCGGAAGATAAGCAGTAGTTTTGGTTTTGTGAGTACCCATCACTCAACACGTCTCCTTGAACACTTCAGACTCGAAATTCCGACCTTGGTCACTGTGGATTGCCAAGTTTACCCCAATCCGAAAATAGAGTAGAGGCTTCTTGATTAGGGATTGCAAACACTTCCGGTCATTTTGTGAGTCCATGACGACCAGGAAGTACTTATTCACGCTTTAGCTTTCCGGAAACTGCCCAGCAACATATAATGCTTTATGTTCCCTCAGGGCACAAATATTGTAAACCTTGAATGCACCTCTGCAACAATTCTGTGGTCCTTTCACAGCTGCACAAATTGTGCATCATTCCTCAACGTCCTCTCGACAATGGATCCAGTAAAATCGTTCTCGGATTTTGATAAGTGTCCTCTTAACTCCCAAATGACCAGTTGAACTTACTTTGTAATAGAGCAGTAGGACCTCCGGCTTCAGTTTAGGTATGATTACCTGTAGATGACACTAGTCACCGCGAGCATTCTTCCATTTCCAGCACAGAACTCCATCCTGGAAAATTAAGTTTGCTCACTGTGCTCAATAACTCTTGGTGATAAACCTTATTGCTGCAACAATACTTCACTGAGGCCTTGAAGCCCCTGACTTCTTTCATCCTAGGATCGGTTTTATGTCTCTATCATCTTGCTGAGCACTCTGCCAGATTTCCGTTCACTATTCATTAAGACCCATCCTCAACATTCTCACAATTCAACATCTCAGCCTCTTGCCTGGGCTTACATTGATCGGAACACGATCTACGCGAGAGAGCATCTGCATTACCGTGACGTGTTCTATTCATTTCGCTTTTGATGATCAGGATGTTTGTTCCCTTCACATGATTGTGAGCTCGAGTTCCTCGGGGCTCTTTCATCACCAAACACCACTTAGTCCTGCCGTCTACAGGTTTCCCTACTGCTGGTGACTGACTTCTACGATAGGGACTCCTTTGCTTTGGGCAGCTCAACCGGATGTGGCCTCTATCTCCGCTATTATAGCACCGGGGTGAAGTCACAACCTACCTTATGCAGTGAGCTCAATCGTCTCGTCTTACAGCTTCCACCTCCAAAGCGTAGGGTAAGGCGTCCTTAAGGTTCTTAAAATGGCCTAGCCATACAGCATCCCTAAACTCCAGGTCGCGGATCGCATCCATGAACGCCTGTACGAGATTCCCATTGATCAGCACAGGTGAAGATTGGTAAGCCTTCTGGACCGGATTGTCCACCTCCAGAGCCCACTGCTTTTACAAACACGCTGCGACTGGTCCTTCAACTGGATGCAAAACCCATGTTCTAGGTGCGCGTCGCCGTATCTAGCTTCTAAAGCTTCTCGAAATTTATGTCTTGCCCCAGCACCCCTAACACAGTCAAGGCCTGGTCGTGAACACTCAAAGTTAGAGCAGTAAAGGCTTGGTCTTGGTCTATGATCCACCCATTCAATTTCATGACGGCCTCGAACTGTATCTTGTAGGCCGTCCATGAGGAAAACCCGCCGAATGGTGGTACAATAAAACCACGCGGCGGGAGGGCGCAACTACCGCAGCTGCCGCCCACGTATAATTTACTCCATCTCTGTGATGCGGGTCTCATGCTGCTGGTCTTGGTCCCTCACTTGCTTCATCACCACACATTTGGCTGCGCTGAGGTCCATTATTACTTGACGGTGAGCCTGCTCCTCTTAGTCGCGCTGCAGCTGCTCTTCCTACCTGCGAGCTTACTCCTCCTGACATTGGACCTGCTCCACTTGATGGCGAGCCTTCTCCTCATGACGGTAAGCCTGCTCTTCCTGACAGTGAGCCTGCTCCTCATAACGGCTAGTCTGCTCTTTCTGACGGCGAACCTACTTCTTCTTGTTGCGCTGCAACTGCTCTTCCAAGTGGCGGGCCTGCTCTTGCATGAATGCCATAAGGGTGGCTAGGTTATGTCGATGATTAAGGTCGATGCCGACGATTCAGCTGGTTCCACTATAGCCGCAGAGTCAATCGGTCCACATGATGACGCTAAGGAAACGTCTCTAAAGCACATCTGATCTAGACCTTGCTGGCGCTGACTTCTGGTGCACATTCCTTCCGTTGGTCAAGTCACCGCTAGATGGCAGCGTGTTAAAATAATGGCATTAAAATCTGTGCTCGTAATATTAATAATAACATAATTTTGTCTGTGGCCATATTGTTCTATCTATATTGTTAAAGTAGAAATAAAAAAAAATATTGCAGACTCAAAGGTCCATAGTTTAACACCTAACTGTTTAATAACTGATATTTACCTATGCTAGGTCTGAAGATGGCGATGGCATACTTGGCGGCCGCAGCGTGCTCGGCCGCCGCGCTCTCCGCCATCGCCTTCGTGAACGTGTACGTGTTGGGTTTCGGAGATATCAGCCTGGAATAGAGGAAAATAATAATTAATTTATCTGTCTGCATCAGCAATAAACTTCGAGAAAGAGCTCCGACTCAACTGGGCGGGAAGTTGTCCGGTATCTTCTCGTCCAATTTACCGCAGCGTCTCAAGGCAAAAGTCTATGACCACTGTGTGTTGCCAATGATTAACTATGGGACCGAGGCGTGGTCGCTCACAACGGGCCTCATCAGAAAGCTTAGTCACCCAATAGGCAATGGAGAGAGCTATGCTCGGGTTTCCTTGCGGGATTGCATCAGAAACGAGGATATCCGCAGGCGGACCAAAATTACCGACATACGAGTAGCCCGAAGAATTAAGTGGCAGTGGGCAGGGCACATTGCTCGCAGAACGGATGGCCGATAGGGCTGAAAAGTTCTGGGATGGCGAATGCGAACCGGAAGACGATGCGTTGAAAGGTGGACCGATGACTTGGTTAAGGTTGCGGGAATCCGTTGGATATAAGACGCACGGGATTGGTCAATGTGGCGATGCCGTGGGGAGGCCTGTATCCAGCAGTGGACGTCTTTCGGTTGATATGATCATGATCTCTTATGATCGCAGTCGCGTGTAACGATATCTCAGCTTCTTTCGTTTTCGTGTGAGGATGAGGCCATCTCTCGTATCAGAGTTAATTAAGCCGCATCTAGCAGCTTGGCTTTTTCAGACTCACTTTAACTATATAAGTCGAGGTTTCTTCACGCTGTTTCTCTTCGCCGTTGCCTGTGGTGTCTACGATAAACTTAAAAAGTACATATCAATTTGAAAAAGTCACATTGGTACTTGCTCGGATGTTGATGACTGTTTGTCTGGATGTTACTGTTGACTTATTGACGTGATAGGGTTCGCTGGCGGGAGTACTTGCGCGTTATAGGCACAAAAGAAAGCCTTGTTGGATTGAATACGTTGAATTGAATCGTTGTTTATTTTCTTAGAATGTACTACACTTGTGACGCTGCTGATGCGGAATGAATGAGCGCAGATGTTTAAACCTATAAAAACAGACGCATCCCCACGCTTACGTCGGGACGCGTGGTCTCTACTGACCTAACCAACCACAACACGCCGATCCGCGCGGGAATCTGAGCTTGCGAGTGTTGACCAATAAGGGCGCTCACACTTGTTAGCGCGAAATTCTTGCAGCGTGGTATGGGTAACTTTCTTTGGCTCTTTTCTGCGGTAAAACATCCCTTACAATGTTGAACTTATGACTAATACATGTTGAAACACTTAATCTATCTAATTATAATACATTTCAACAATAAACCTTAACTTAAACACTAAAAACGCCCATATACTAAAAATACCCTGGTGGCATCTTAAGTAACTAGAAGTCAAAAGCCGCGTATTTTTAGGGCCTCTCGTTCCGGCACGCGATTGGCCGGTGCCGGGTCAAAATCTTGCTACCTGAAAACGAGTACGTTGGAGGCGGGTCGCTTAGAAAACGACCTTATGGTAAAACTATTATTATTTCAATGCTAATATAGCGCTGAATACAGCAAGTTATTATTCCTAGCCTACACTTAGATGTCAACTTGATAATTATACAATAACAATTTAAAAGATAAGAACCTACACTTAAATGACATATACGCTTAAAATTACTCTTTATTTTTTTACAACTTAATCATATGATCGATCTCTTATGCTAATAGTGTCTCGTCGCTAACATCGGATTTGATCCCACGACCTAATATCTTAGCAATACGACACTTTCGGGCACCATAATATGTCTGGACTTTTTGTGTTAAAGTGAACTCGACCTATATATTGTAGTGTCATTGTAAACCGTAACTGTGTAGAAAAATCTAAATAGTAAATAAACTTCTGTAAAACAAAGTTCTGAGCAATTTTTTAATAAATTTGGAAAAAATTTCACCCATACCCATGAGTTATAAATAAATTGTTTAAATAAATTGTTTATTGGAACTAAATTTGTACAATCAAACACTTATGAACAACATTATGCAAAAATATCAAATTCATATTAACGAGTAACAATGTATGTCAGTAGTATTTGTAATGAATTCTGGCACCCAAAGAAAGATTTAACTTGTGTTATGGGTACCAGGATCCTCACACTTGTGTCGTATATCAAAAATTACATCAGAGGGTCAAAAGTTAGAGAAGTGATGAAGATCAAACCATAGCCTTTTCATGTGTATAAGTGTGTTGAACGTGGATTTGTGATTTTGCGAGTTTGTGTATAGGGGAGAATTCGTGTATAGGTTGTATATTATAGGAATGACAACTTTATAAGATTTTCTGTTTCGTCGTAGCTGTCTACCTGAAACCAGTCATATACCCGTCTCTTACATTCCTGAAAAGCAGTAGAATAAATGGAGCAATGTTTGTTGGTTTTATTATATAGATGATTTCCGATACCATAAAAATGTCTCCGGGCCAGTGTCGTTCTACAGCTTTGAGTAGGGCAAATTCTATAGCCTTGGCGTCTATCTCGAGAGCTGGGATCATACCTAAGGGAGATGTTTTTACGCAAAACTACATGAAGCACAAAAAGTTGCCTAACAGACAATACCTTACAATCCCTAAATAGCGTGGCTGTTGGATATCTGTAGTTATTTCGTGATCATTTCTGACCTACTATAATCGGTTACTATGGCCGATATATATCGTCGGCAAAAGTATGATTTGTTGTAAAGCTGTAGGTAAATTGTTTATGTAAGTACGAAAAAGTAATGGTCCAAGAACGTTTCCTTTGGGTACTTCTGATTTGGTTTTGACTGTGTTCTGAACTACGTGAAGTGATCATGTTATTTATGAATTTTTGCTGACAGTTAGATTAAAAGCTAGCAATCCAATCATTGACTATTCCTCAGCTTCTATAGCTATTTGCTGTTTTGTATTAGAAAATCATGGTTAACCAAGTCGGTAGCTTTGCTCAAATCAAAGAAAACGATTAAACGATTAGAACAGTGTTCTTTTATCTCGCTTTTTATAATCATGAATATGCTCACCTGGGTGTGATCTCCGCGAGCATATCCTGAGGCAGTACATCTACGAGGCTCAGCAATTGTGACAGTGGTGCCGGCGCGGCATATACCTTCTCTTCCACGTGTGTTAGCTCCGCGTTGCTGTACGCTGTTGAGACGTGTACCAGCACCTGGCGGGAGAAAAATACATCATTTATTTATTCGTTTATCCTCGCACCGTAACGCATTGCAGCAATTACACCAATGGAGCACAACTATAAGTTCAGGTTTGAACAAACTGACGATTATGTGCACATGCTATGGTTAGAAAGGAAGTTTATACTGAAACGACTGCTGTTGGAGATGACTGGTTACAGCCCATAAATATATTAGGATACCTATAGCAGGCGACTAAAACAATAATATCAAGGAAGCCTACTGAATCCTGCGATCAAATCTAGCAATCAGCTTCGCCCCTCTCACATTCAGCTTCGCCCCTCTCACATTCAGCAGTGACTACAACCCTCCTACACAAAAGTGTCACAAGACTGTCATAAGAAATATGTAATTATTTATCGGTTTTACAGTAATCTATACCAATAATATTGGTATTTGTAAAGTAATAATAATAATAATTCTGCTTCTCAGAATGGATGTAGGAATGGGTCCCGCGGACTAAGGAGCTGCTCCTCATAGACATTGCCATTAGCCAACAGGTTCGCCGTTCCCGCAAGGATCTGGCGACATGTTGGATAGATTACAAGAAGGCCTATGACTCAGTGCCACATACATGGCTCATGAGGGTGCTGGAGTTGTATAAAATTGATGCAACTCTGCGCGCCTCCCTGACGTCATATATGGGGCAGTGAAGGACGGTCCTTCACTATCCAGGATGTCGACAGATTCAGGAAAACAGCGAACCTATAAGGATCGAGCGCGGAATATTTCAGGGCTACAGTCTGAGTCCTCTGTGGTTTTGTTTAGCCCTAAACCCTCTCAGTACACTGCTGGAGGGTTCAGGTCTGGGCTATCGGTTGAGGAGAGGTGGTCAGGTCATATCACACCTCCTTTACATGGATGATCTGAAGTTCTTTGCCCCCAAAAACTTGCAACTGATGAAGCTACTGAAGGTAACAAAAACCTTCAGTGACGCCATCCGTATGGAATTTGGTGTGGACAAATGTGCAGTCATGCATGTAAAGCGAGGGGAGATTATGGAATCCGTGGGAATACAACTCTCGGATTCTATACACCTTCGATCCCTTTCCTCAACCGAAACTTACAAGTATTTGGGTATGTCGGAAGCACTGGGCATCAATGCTACTGACGTGAAACAGTCGTTGAAGGAGCGCTTCTTTGACCGCCTGAAAAGAGTACTTAATAGTCTTTTATCGGGCGGTAACAAGGTGCGCGCCTTCAATGGCTGGGTCATGTCGGTATTGATGTATTCTTTCGGCATACTCAAATGGACTCAGACTAAACTTGACGCCCTGGATAGGAGGGTCCGCACGCTGCTTACGGCAAATCGTATGCATCACCCACGTTCATCGGTTATGAGACTGTATATCCCTCGGAAGTGCGGGGGTCGTGGCTTTTTAAATGCTAAGACCCTACACAACCGCGAGTCTTAGGGAATACTTCCAGGCCGCTGACGTGGGTATGCATCGAGATGTGGTAGCGGTGGACAAGGGCCTCACCCCGCTCTCCTTGGCTAACGAGAACTGGCGCAAACCTATAGTATTAGATACTAATGACCGCAGGGAGGTATGGCAGAACAAGGAGCTTCACGGACGCTTCTTTCGGGTCCTACATGGGCCCGATGTAGATCTTTTAGCGTCCGTGGCCTAGCTGCGATTTGGTGACCTTTTCGGGGAAACCGAAGGTTTTGTCTTTGCGATTATGGATGAAGTTATGATGACGAACAACTACCGGAAATACATTGTGAAGGACGGCACGGTTGACATCTGTCGGGCATATCACCGGCCGGGTGAATCAATCTGTCACATTATTTCCGGTTGTTCTAGTCTGAGTCCCTCAGAGAAAAATTTAAAGAGATCGATATACTGACTCTACCTTCACTTTATATTTTGGAATGTATTCTGTATGTCCGTAAAAATCGGGGGCTTTTCAAAACTAGAAGCGACTTCCATAATTTAAATACACGCAGTAAGCACGAAATTGTAATACCCAAATTCAGATTAACGAAAACTAGCAAGTCTTTTCTTATAAACAGTATACGCTTTTATAACAAGTTGCCAAAGTCAGTTATAGAACTGACCGATGGAAGGTTCAAAAACTACATCAAACGTATCCTTGTTAAAAAAGCATATTATAAAATCAAGGACTACGTTGAAGATAAAAACATTTGGCCTTAGCTCCTTCAGCGCATGCAGCTTCCCTGGTAACTTGTAAACGGCACAAATATGTGGATGTCTCTAACTATTCTCAATCTCATTTTTTCTTTCCTTCTTTTAATTAGACTTTTTAAAATGGTTTTCAATCATCTTTAAAGCCCTTTGCTAAGAATAGTTACAGCACTGATAACAACATTTGTGCAACATGTTAAATTTAGTCTTGTTATACTTATTTTTATTATTTTTTACCTTTGTATAGATTCTTTTACCGATTGTTTTGTGAATGTGTGAACATTGTAGGCCTTCTAGATGCTAGTTAACATTTGTTAACTTTTTTATATAATCTTTTTCTTTTTTTTTAGTTTCTTACGACTTATTGTCATAATTCGGGCCTACGTTGTCCCCCCATATCTAAGTACTAATGCTGTAACATGTAAATATTGTAAAACCAAACCATTTTTAAAAGAGTAACCATGGAGTTTCTTGCCGGTTCTTCTCCATAGGAAACGACCAACCCGAACCGTGCTCATTTTGTCGACGTTTTATAAGTGCCCATGTAGGCCCATTGATTTTGATTTTGATTTTGATTTTGGCTAACGGAGACTATTTGCATAGACACAACCTTGTAGCCAGGATAATCCATCAGCAACTTGCTCTTAAATACAATCTTGTGGAGTCGGAAGTGCCTTACTATAAGTATGTGCCCGACCCAGTTCTCGAAAATGGCAATGTCACGTTGTATTGGGATCGGTCTATCATCACTGACTATTGTTGCCAATAAGCCTGACATAGTGGTGATAGACCGACTTGAGTGTCGCGCAATGTTTGTTGATATAGCGGTCCCACATGACGAGAACCTCGTGAATGCTGAGAGAGATAAGAAAAGCAAGTATCTTGATCTGGCTCGGGAGGTTGGCCTTAGGAGGCTCTCGTTGGGCGGCTGGATCAAGGGCATGATCCAGAAAGCGGTACTCCTGGACACGGCGCGTATCGTTAGGAGGTTCCTCTCTCAGGAGCCCTGACCACCGGTAGCTTGGACCCAGTTCCCGATACCGGTGGGCTACTATTTTTGTATTTTTAAATGTTTTTTTATTTTATTTTTTTATAGAATAATATTTAAAAATGTAAAAATATGTATATAAAATGAATAAATGGAATAATCTTTCCTCTTTAATATTATTAAGAGGAAAGATTTTTTTGTTTGTTTATTTGTTTGTACCGAATAGGCTCCGAAACTACTGGACCGATTTTAAAAAATATTTCTCCTTTGGAAAGTTACATTATTCTGGAGTAACATAGGCTATAATTTATTTTCAATAAAATTAGAGATCCTTATGAAAATTGCAATAATGTAACCCAAAGTGGCAAAATTATGCCTATAAAATTAATTATTGCCAAATTTTCTCAGCGCATTGGCATGCGCTCAAAACTTGGCAATAAAAAACTATGGACGATACATAAAAAAATATGTTCCACATGATTAAAATACTCAATAGTATCTACAAAAAAGTCCGTGAAATAATATAAATCTATCTATAATAAATAGTTAAGTCACAATACTCGTAGCAGCTTTTGTGTTCTAAAATTTAATTAGATTGCCGGTAGAAACAAACGTTGGTTACATTCGTATTGTAGTATCAATTCTTATTCTTATTTAGTATAATAAATTGGTAGATAGGTAGGCAGGGTAGGGTTGGTATGTAGGACAGGGCAGGGTAGGAAGGTTGATTGATAGGGTAGGTGATTAGGTGGGTAGGTAGGGAAGTATGTAGGTATGTAGACGGTTGACGGTAGCGAAGCCGCGGGGGTCAGCTAGGAGATAATATTAATTCGATACTCTAAAGCATAAGACTAAAAAAAACTTATCTTTAGACAAAGGGAAGAGGAAATGGGGCTCATTATGCATCAAAAAATTCGTTCACATCGATGTCAATGCGAAAAGTGCCAAGAACGCTGGCAGCATTGTTCCGTTGAATAGCAATGCTGTTGCCCTGGCCGAAGAAAAGTCCAGTCCTCTGGTGACCAGATCTTTGCGGTGGGGTGGGTGTGACATTCTTCTTAAATCTTTTAACAAGATCGGATGTCAGAAGATCGGAGTGATGACCAGGAACACTGAGCATTAATATGGCCTATGTGAACATTTGGATGATGAACATCTCCCCCACAACGGCTGGTCACCGTGGGGCAGTAGACTACAACCCTCCTACGCAAAAGAAAACTAAATATCATATTGTTACCACTACTCTCAACGTAGGAGGAGGCTTTTACCGCACTAGGCCGTCCTTGTAATGGCAATTAAATTGATGAAATTAAAACTCAAAATTTTATTAGTTTTATTTATTCTACTTCTGAATAATCTAAGAAATGGCATGATAGTAAGGTTTGGGCAATGGGTCCATATCAAGGTATTTTAGTTATTGTTGATGACTGTTTGTCTGGATGTTACTATTGACTTATTGACGTGATAGGGTTCGCTAGCGGGAGTACTTGAGCGGCGTTATAGGCACAAAAGAAAGCCTTGTTGGATTGAATACGTTGTTTATTTTCTTAGAATGTACTACACTTGTGACGCTGCTGATTCGGAATGAATGAGCGCAGATGTTTAGCCTCCATAAAAACAGACGCATCCCCACGCTTACGCCGGGACGCGTGGTCTCTACTGACCTAACCAACCACAACACGCCGATCCGCGTGGGAATCTGAGCTTGCGAGCGTTGACCAATAAGCGCGCTCACACTTGTTAGCGCGAAAGTCTTGCAGCGTGGTATGGGTAACTTTCTTTGGCTCTTTTCTGCGGTAAAACATCCCTTACAATATTCAACTTATGACTAATACATGTTGAAACACTTAATCTATCTAATTATAATACATTTCAACAATAAACCTTAACTTAAACACTAAAAACGCCCATATACTAAAAATACCCTGGTGGCATCTTAAGTAACTAGAAGTCAAAAGCCGCGTATTTTTAGGGCCCCTCGTTCCGGCACGCGATTGGCCGGTGCCGGGTCAAAATCTTGCTACCTGAAAACGAGTACGTTGGAGGCGGGTCGCTTAGAAAACGATCTTATGGTAAAACTATTATTATTTCTATGCTAATATAGCGCTGAATACAGCAAGTCATTATTCCTAGCCTACACTTAGATGTCAACTTGATAATTAACAACAACAATTTAAAGATAAGAACTACACTTAAATGACATATACGCTTAAAATTACTCTTTATTTTTTACATCTTAATCATATGATCGATCTCTTATGCTAATCGTGTCTCGTCGCTAACATTCTCCCCCACGGTGCGTTGCACTGCATCTTCTTGAAGCGACGAGGTGGCGGGTACCAGCACGACGATCCGCCGCGTTGGCCGTCGAAGCACTCCTCCCGTCGTTCGCACGTCCAGCACTCGAACTCTCCCATCTATTCCGGGGTACGTCTTGATAACTTCCCCACGAGGCCATGAGTTTCGTGGTAGGGTAGCGTCCACTATCAACACGATGTCTCCTTCTTTCGGGTCGTTGTTTTCTTTTCCTTTTACTTTCCTTGGCATTAGGATAGGTAGGTATTCTTTGACCCACCTTCTCCAGAAGTGGTCTGTCCATACTGATTGAAGTGAGCGATCTAGAGTTGACTATATGCTCAACTTCGGTCATGAGTGTATGAAGCACTTCTTCGGGTGGACTCCTTTCGTTGAGAACCACTGTCAACGCTGTCTTGACTGAGCGAACAAGTCTCTCCCAGGCGCCTCTCATGTTTGGACAGCCTGGGGGAATGAACTTCCAGCTGATGCCCCTTTCTTGAGCGGCTTCTTCTAGCTCTTTCTTGGCTCCGACAAAATTGGTTCCGTTGTCGCTGTATACTGTTTTTGGTGTTCCTCTTCTAGCCGCCATCCGTCGAAGCGCCATGATCATTGAGTTGGCACTTAGAGATGGTGCCAACTCTAGATGCACAGCTCTGGTGGTGAGGCATGTAAATAGTGCCCCCCAGCGCTTCTCAACTCTTCTTCCGATGGTTACTTGCATCGGATCGAAATAATCTACGGCCGTGCAAGAGAACGGGAACTGATGGTGTTGCAGCCTCTTGCTCGGTAAATCTCCTGTCGGGGGTATCTCCGGCATACTTTTCCTAGTCTTGCACCATTGACAGCGGTGCGCGACTTCCTTCAGAGCTGCTCTTAAGCCCAAGATCCAGTACTTCTGTCGAATCTCGTTCATAACTGTTGCGGTGTTTCCGTGAAGAAACTTGTTATGATAGAATCTTATTAGTTGGCAAGTGATTGTCTGCTTCCCAATTAGAATTACGGGATTCATTTTCCTCATTCCTTCGTCGCGGAACTTCATTGTTCTGCTCCTTAACTTGACGATCCCGTCGTCTCCCATGTAGATGTCTATCTTCTTGAGCCGACTAGCGCTTTCTAAGGGCTTTTCTGTCCTTAAGTTCGCTATATCCGTCGCGAAACTATCGTTCTGGCTCATCCTTAGAAGTATTTCCTCGGCCTTCCTTAGGTGTTCTTCTTCCAGAGGTAAGTACGACCGTTTCTTATCCTCTTTGTTGGCGGCTCGACTGGTGATTGGATGTTTCTTATCTGTCCGGCGTTTTCCTTGAGGTCTCTAGGGCTCGTCTGCCCGACGCGCGGCGGCGGAGGTCGCCTTGCGGGTCTTTTCCAATAAGAGCCGCGTGAACGCAACGACTCTAGCCATTGTGCGCAGCAGTCGCTCCCAGCTCGAAAACCTCCCCAGATCGATAAAGTTTTCTTCTACAGCCTTCATTGTCATTACCTTAAGCTTGCTTCTTTCTTCCGACGTGGTATCTTCAGGCTTGAAATCCCGAAATGGCTACTCTTCTTCCGGTTGACGGAGAAATGCCGGACCTTTGAACCATCTGGCATTATGGTTGAATTCAATTGGCATTCCCCTTGTGGCGTCGTCCGCTGGATTCTCCTTTGTAGGCACCCATCTCCAGCTGTCTGGCTTGGACTTCTCCTCGATCTCAGCTAGTCGATTGGCCACGAAGGTTTTAAACTTTCTTGGTTCCGCCCTGATCCACTGCAGTACGTTACTAGAATCCGTCCAATAGGTCTTATTGGAAATTTCTAATTCCATCTCGTCTTGGATCGCGGCTGATAGCCTGCTGCCAAGCAAGGCAGCTTGTAATTCTAGCCTTGGAATTGACACAGGCTTCGTTGGCGTCACTCTTGCCTTGCCAGCTATCAGTGAAATGTGTACGCTTCCGTCGGGTTCAACTGTCCTCCAATATACCGCCGCGGCGTATGCTTCTTCGCTCGCGTCAGTGAACGTGTGCAATTGTCCCTTCCTTGTGCGGGGCGAGATGCACCTTGGTATTTTCAACTTGGTCAATTTTGAAACTTCACCCAAGTATTTCATCCAGTTTTCTTGCTGACTTTCGCTGATTGAGTAGTCCCAGCCTATCTGAGTTCAACAAATGTCCTGTATTAACTTCTTCCCTTGGATTAAGACAGGTGTTGCAAAACCCATAGGGTCAAAGGTCGACATTACGGCGCTCGTGACCTCTCTTTTTGTTGGTGCTCTTTCACCATTCAATAATTCTTTGGACGTATTCCTTAGTCCAACGTTGAAGGCTAGCATGTCTTCTTTAACTAGCCATCTAAGACCTAGAGTCTTTTCTTCCTTATTAAGTTGCAGAGAATCTTCATTTTTTATGGCGTCTAATTCTAATAAGACTTTCTCTTCGTTGCTAGCCCAACCTTTCAACTGAAAGCTTGCCACTTCATGGATTTCCTTCACTTTCTTTGAGATGTTTCTCGCTTCGTTGATAGACGAGAAACTCTGCAGGTAACCTTCCATGTAGTTGTTCCTTCTTATCGCTTTTACTGCCTCTGGGTATGTTTCAATGAAGTTTTCCGCATTCTTATTCATGACGTATATCGCTGTCGCAGGCGACGACGCCGCCCCGAAGATGATCGATGACATTCTATACTCTCTCGGTTTCCCTGATCTTGGGTCCCCACGCCACAGGAACCTTAGACTGTCTCGGTCATCTTCTCTGACCTTGACCCGCAGGAACATTTCTTGTATGTCTGCCATGACCGCCACGGGCCCTTCCCTGAAGCGCAGTAGCACGCCAAACAGCGATTGTAGTAGATCGGGACCCGATAACTAGGCGTCATTCAGGCTCTTCCCTTCGTACCGTAACCGTACCGTAGCCGCTGCGTCGAAGACTATTCTGGGCTTCTTCTTAATTGGATGAACGACGGCAAAGCGAGGCAAGTAGAAAAGCCTCCCTTCGCTCTCGTTCGCCGGGGCCAACTCTGCGTAACCTTTTCCAATTAGATTCTCGATCTGGGTCTTGTATGAATCTTGCATCTCTTTGTCTTGGTCTAACTTCTTTTCGAGGTTGAATAGGCGTCGGAGGGCGTGCTTATTAGGCAGGCTCTCGTCTTCCCTTCTCCATAGAAGTCCGGTCTCGAATTGACCGCTTGCCAGTCTCTTTGTAGTCTTCTCGAGGATTTCTAAGGCTCTTCTATGGCTGTCGTTTGACGGTGAACGATTTTGAATCCCGAGAGATTCTAATTGGAAATGTTCACGGACAATTTCCTCTACACTTTTTTCGCTTGCTGTAGCTCTGCCATAGTGAGTGAAATTCACTAAGGCGTTGGCTCCTGATTCGCATCCGTGCAGCACCCATCCTAGGTTGGTAAGGAAGGCTACAGGTTCGGACGGCTTGCCTTTTCTCAATTTTCTCGTCACAATGCGCCCCCAGTTGTCTTGACCTATTAACAGCTTGGGCCTCTCTGTGACGTAAAGTATTTGATGCTCGATCGTCCTTAGGTGCTGACAGTTCCTTACTGTATCCTTATTTAATGTCTGTTCAGACAGCTTCAGATCGTCGATGGTCCTTGCTATGATAGTTCGCTTGTCCCTTCTATGAGCCCCATTAATTCTCAGCTCAATCTTTTGCGAACTATCTTTTCTAATTAGTTTCCCACCGACAGTTTCGATCGTTAATCTTTCAAGATTCCCTTTAGCTCCAATCTGTTCGGCTATCGATGCGTCCAAGAGCGTTATTGTTGATCCTTCGTCCAACAACGCGAGCACACGAACATGACCCTTCGGTCCATAGAGGTCCACAGGGATGATTTTTAAGTATGCTTTCTCTTCACCTTTAGCGTTGTTAATCGAAGCAACCATTTCTTCTGACGCACCGCCTTCTTTGTTGACTTGCTTTCCTATCGATACAGGTGGCTTGTCGGAGTGTAGGATAGTGTGATGCCATCTCCCACAATGCTTGCAGACTGGAGCTTTACAGTTGAGTCTTGAATGTTTAAATCGTAGGCACTTGAAACAAATCCTCGCTTTCTTGATTATGTTCCATTTTTCTTCAATGTTAGCGTCTCTAAACCTTTTGCATTCGATTGCGAAATGCTCTTCTTCACAGGTAGGACACGACTTCTTGTAAGTTTCTTTTGAAGCTTTTTGGACTGTATGTACGGGTTTTCTAGAAACTTTCTTATGCTCCGAAGACACTTCAGGTGGAGCAAAGTCCCCGCACATATCGGCCTCTATCTCCAAGAACGCTTCAATTAACAGCAATTCTTGGAGTTCTTCGTCTCTTCTGCTTCTATGGTAAGCGAACCATCTGAACTTCATGGAGGTTGGCATCTTGTCGACTACGGCCTTCAAGGTTTCGGGGGAACTCAGATATTGCGGTTTCTTGCAATGTAGACTAATGCCTTAATTGTTACGACTGCATTTTTCACTTTGCTAGCGAAAACGCATATGTCACTTGGATTTTTATCCACCTTTGACAAGTTTTTCATTTTGTCGAGTTCCGCTAATGCTAATGCCCCAGGTCTTCCGAATCTTGACTCCAAGCACTTGATGACTTCACGAGGCTCCTCGGCTGTGATCAGCAGGCTCTGTACTGCTTCTTTAGCTGTCCCTTGTATTGCTCTTCTGAGACGCGCTAGGTTTTGCACATTGCTATAAGAAGCAACACTGTCCTCGTACGACCTTTTAAAAGCTAACCGTTCGTCACATGAACCGTTGAAGTAAGGAAGGTCAACATGCCGCGGTGTGTTAATGTCGCGTGACTTGTCTGACAGCTTCATTATCACTTGGGCTAGCTCTTGTATGTCGCTCTTCTTTTCTTCTATTTCAACCGGCCTCTGGTCCTTAGTAGGGCCGACTCCGGTTACAGTGAACCAATTCTCGACCTCTTGAGTTCGTTCGTACAACTCGGCACCATCCTCTTCGTCTGACTCAGCCGCTGCGAGTTCTAATTCAGCTTGAGCCACTCTTATTCGCGCCTCCGCCAATTCCGTTTCCCTTAATGCCACCGCTAGCTTCGCTTGCGCCTCAGCTTTCCTTCTATGTGACGAGCGGACAGATTATGTATTTGTGTCGCGGGTCGGCTTCTTAGCGTGAGGCGGTCGCTGCAGGCTCCCTTCTATTGACGCCGGTGTACTTCCTTCTACTCGACGCAATTTCACAGCGACGCTTGTTTCCGGGTTCTGCTGCGTAGGGAGGCTCCCTTCTTGGCGTGCGTGACTTGACGCTTCTATTCGTTCAATGGTACGAGTTGTGTGGGGTGCGGTGGAGGTAGCTTTCCCCAATGATTCCGTATCAGCAGCGTCACAAGTGTAGTACATTCTAAGAAAATAAACAACGTATTCAATCCAACAAGGCTTTCTTTTGTGCCTATAACGCCGCTCAAGTACTCCCGCCAGCGAACCCTATCACGTCAATAAGTCAACAGTAACATCCAGACAAACAGTCGCCAATAGTGGTCCTTCGAGAAGCCGGATCGGGTTCAAGAAAGAAGATGCCTTCAACAAGAGCCGGAGCAGGACGTTCGAAAAATACAGAAGAAAGCACATCGTCGTCGGATTGGAGCATACACACGCCAAGCGACAATGCAAGTGAGTCAACTATAAGCGCGTCGGAGGCGAGTCGATCTACACATAAAATGTCGCCGCCGCCCGACGCGAACGCTCGCCTAGCAGAGGATGCTGCTGTGAAGGAATCTACTTGATAATTATACAACAACAATTTAAAGATAAGAACTACACTTAAATGACATATACGCTTAAAATTACTCTTTATTTTTTACAACTTAATCATATGATCGATCTCTTATGCTAATCGTGTCTCGTCGCTAACAGTTATTATTACAATTAAATGCTCAGTCACTCTTATACTGGTAGTTTCTGCCTACCCGTATGGAAAAAAGCCGGGAGTATATCTATTTGTGTAATACTTATTTACCCACCATGTTAAATGAGATTAATTTGGGACAAATTATAGTGGATGTCTATCTAATTGAGTAAATCATGTTGTTGAATAAATTGTTAATTTATGATTTTATTCTTATCTAATTGAAACGAAAATTTTACTTTATTGTTATTGGTATTTTAATGGAATGTTTTTATTTTTATTGGCATTTTAAATTTAATGGAATCAAATTTTTAAATTTTATTTTTAGTTTTTATTTTAGTTGAATGATAATTCTGTTTTTCTTTGATTTTGATAAAAAAATGTTTTACTAACTTTATTATTATGTATTTGGAATGATTTTATTAATAATGAACAAATTAAATGATGATTTTACTTTATTGTTATTGGTATGTTAAATGGTATTTTATTAGTTTCAATTATTGAAATTTCATTGAAATTTTTTGTTTATTAGAATGTGTTAAGTAGGTGCGTAGGGGCAAGTGAAACAACTGACAGCTAGAAGCACACTGGTTTATTGTCAGGTTAAAGCAGTGCAGGGACGCAACCCACGCACACATACACAATGTAGACATACACATATATAACATTTCCTCCCCTTATTTAACCAAAAATGTACCAAACTTGTGCACAAAAACAAGATTAATAACTAAATGAGTACAGACCATAGTTACAGGAAAGGTCTGTAATCTACCCTGGGAATGTTTCTCAAAAGTCTGTCTGGATTCCTTGAAACTGGAACAGACCCAACTGCTGCATCTGCAGACGGTGGTGATTGCAGGTTTGCCTCATCAGTTTCCTTCCCCGCGGGACTCTGTCCCTGAAGGTTGACAGACGATGGCTCGTTGTAACAGCTGTTGAAGTCGTCAAGGTCAAGCTGGTGTTGTGGCTGTTGTGAAACATTACCTTTATATAATAATATTTGGTTCTTATGCTTTTTAACATCACACGACGAACTCAAGTCTTGAATAAGGTAAAGTACTTTACCCAGTCTCCTTTTAATAATACCTCTACACCAATGGTATTTAACATTGTTTATGAACTTTTTGTACATTATATTATCCCCTGGTTTAAACACTTGTTTATTATATCGTCCACATGATTCAATTTGCGAACATTGTTGACGATGAACATTATTAGTAGGGGTTGTGAGTGAGGCCGCCGGCGTTTTCGGCAACACCAGCTCAGCTGGTGAGAACCCCGTGACAGAATGGACTGAATTCCTATAGTCAAATAAGCATTTTAATATTTTTAACTTGCAATCACTTTTATTGCGCGAAGAGATAACACATGATTTTATGCCTTTTTTCACGATTTTGACGAAACTTTCCGCTTGCCCGTTACTTTCTGGATTGTAGGCTGGTGACGTCAAATGGTCGATGCCGTTTCTTGTACAAAAATTCTTAAATTCAAATGACGTAAACGCGGTCCCGTTGTCACTTACTATTGTATGTGGTAGGCCGTACTTCGACATAAAGTCGTATAGCTTTCCTACGACGGTTGTAGAAGTTGTTGACATAGTAACGTCGTACAACTCCACCCATTTGGTGTGCGCGTCTACTACCACGAGAAACATTTGATTATTCAACGGCCCTAGGAAATCAATGTGTATCCTATAGAATGGCATTGGCGGGTACCGCCACGGAGCAATCGGCGTTCGCGGCGGGGAGGGGCGCAACTGTTGACAGATATCACATGAGTTGATCATTGTCTCCAACGCCGCGTCAACCCCTGGTAACCAAAATCGTGACCTAGCCTCAGCTTTGGTTTTCACAATGCCCAAATGCGAATTATGTAACTCGTGTAAAAGTTTTGAGCGCAACGTTTCCGGAAGAACTACCTTATGTCCTCTCATAAGACAACCATTTTCGTGTGATAGTTGTGTCCTACACAAATAATAGGGCTTAATACTTAAATCCGACAATAAATATCTAGGCCAACCTTGATGAATGTATTTAATTACTTTCGCTAATGTGATATCCTTGGCAGTTTCTTTTCTCAATTCGTCCAGTGTCACTGGCATACTGCCTACAACCACAAAGTTAACGTAAGTGGCCCGGTCGATAGGCGCCGCGGCTGCTGCGGCGTGCGCGCCCGCGCCGCTGTCTCCCCGCTCCTCTGCCTGCTCGTGACGTAAACTCGCTCGTGACAAATAGTCTGCGTTGTTATCGGCACTCCGAACGTACTCGATTTTGTAATTATATGCGCTTAAAAACATTGCATATCTTTGTAGTCTGTTAGCCGTTACCGCTGGTATGCCCTTATAGGGACCAAAAATAGAAATTAAGGGTTTGTGGTCAGTACGTAATACAAATGGTTCGGATCTGCCATATAAATATTGATGATAATGCCTTACACCAAATATAATCGCTGTGGCTTCTTTTTGTATTTGCGAGTATCGTTTTTCGGCTGACGCGAGCGTGCGGGACGCGAATGATATGGGTCGTTCTAACAAATCATTACCTACTTGCGATAAAATAGCGCCTAACCCATGTGGAGATGCATCTACCGTCAAAATTATTTTCGAATTTGGATCAAAATGTGTTAACACGTGCTGACGTTAAGCATTTTTTTATTTCATTGAAAGCATTCTGATGAATTACTGTCCAATGCCACTGAACTCCTTTCCTTAATAGATCATACAAAGGACTGAGTATGCTTGATGCTTGAGGAACAAAATTCCGATAGTAGTTAACAAGTCCGAAAAAGATTGTAAAGTGTTAACATTAGTAGGTATGGGAGCGTCGATAATTGCTTTTACCTTTGACGGATCTTTCTTTAGCCCGTTCTTGTTGATTACATACCCTAAATAACGTATTTCGTCTTTAAAAAAATCACATTTGTCCTTTGGCAATGTTTGCCCCGCGTCCTGAAGTCTTTTGAGAACTATATGTAGTCTTTCCATATGCAAATCTTTTGTTTTTGCTGTTATCAATACGTCATCTAACAGGCATAACACACCGTCCAATCCAGACAAAACAGATTCCATTGCGCGCTGGAAAATAGACGGTGCGCTCGACAAGCCGAATACTAGACGCGTGTATTTGAACAATCCCCGGTGAGTGTTAATACAGGTTATGTTTTGTGACTCATCATCGAGCAGAAATTGATTGTAAGCCATGGACAAATCAAAATTTCGAGAACTGCTGACCACCGTGTAATTTAGAAAATAATTCGTGAATGGTTGGCAAGGGATATTGTTCTATTATTAATTGCTTGTTAATCGTCACTGAATAATCCGCGCATAATTTGACCGAACCATCTCGTTTGAGTACGGGCACTATAGGTGATGCATAGTCCGAATGTTTAACGGGTTTTAACACTCCTAGGTTTAGTAACCGTTCTATCTCTTTTTCGACTTTGTCGCGCAGAGCAAACGCAATGGGACGCGCTTTAAAAAATACCGGTTTTGCATCATTCTGTAGTTTTAATTTTACGTTATAGTTTTTGAAAGCGCCCAGCTTGTCTGAAAATACTTCAGGGAACTGTATTTGCAACCGCTCAATTATGCTTAGAATATCATTAAGAAAATTAACTTGAGCTAATTTTAGTTTAAATACTGATATGAAATCGCGCCCTAGTAGCGGTGGGCCGCCGTGACGTATGACGAACACATCAAGTGTGTGTGTGCGCTGCATATATGTTATTGCTAAACGCACATAGCCTGCGCACTGTATTTGGTTACCCGTGTAACTATAAAATCTCTTGTGTGACGTATGTAATGATATACTTGCAAATAACTTTTTATAAGTACCCTCAGATATGACTGTCACAGCTGATCCACTATCAATTTGAAATATTAAATTTTGACCGTTTATTGTGACCGTTTCTGTCATAGGTTCCCCCCGAGCTGAACTAATGTTATAAAGCGACTTACCATCGTCGTCCTCGCTCACATCCCCCGATGAAACGTAGTTCATTTGATTGCACATCCTACGCAAATGCCCTACTTTGTTGCACTTTTTACACTTATAGTTGGCGAACCGACATTGAGACGATTTGTGATTAGCCCGACCGCACACCGAACACTTTTCTTTCGCGGCACTATTGCTCGGGTTGGCACTATTTTGTCCTTTCGTGATCTTGAACACCTGTACTTCATCTGCTGATGTAGAAGCAGTAGTGGCAGCGCCCGCGCCCGCGCGCGCGCATCTTATGCTCTCTGCTAACTCCACCGCCTTCGCCACGCTTAAGGTCTCCAAGTCCTGCGCAAACAGTTTCTCCCGTTCTGGACCCGCTACCATCCCCATCACAAATCGGTCACGCAGCGCCTCCTCAACATTGCTGAATCCGCAATGTGCCGTCAGGCCTCGACTTGTGCCGTCGTGCCGTCAGACCTTGCTGCCCATTGGGTATATGTCTCGCCCGGCTGCTGCGAAGCTGCATAAAAGTTGTATCGTTCACTGAACCTGCAACGTTTTGGAGTGAAGTGGTTATCCAATACATGCACTAGATATTCATATGGCACCTCTTGCACGTCTTTGGGCAGAGCTAAGTCTGCTGCCAACTTGTAGGTACCATCGCTGATTGCGCTGAGTAGTATGGGTCGCCTCCTGGTTCCCGCCGCATCATTTTTGGCATCGATGTTATTAGCGATGAACCACTGCGTGATACGACCTTTGTAAGTCTTCCAATCATTAACATTATGATCGAAAGTGGTTAAAATTCCACAAAATGACTGTGCCATTTTTCAATAAAAGACTACTTTTTTTTTGTATTGTGGGTAAACTCGTCGCCACTGTTAAGTAGGTGCGTAGGGGCAAGTGAAACAACTGACAGCTAGAAGCACACTGGTTTATTGTCAGGTTAAAGCAGTGCAGGGACGCAACCCACGCACACATACACAATGTAGACATACACATATATAACAGAATGAGAATTCTTTTTATTATTGTTTAAAAGTATTTTACTAATTTTATTGTTATGTAGTTGGAATGATTTTATTAACAATGTACAAATGTTTTTATAAGGCATCAATATACCTTTTTTATGTTTTAGGATAGTTAGAACATATAATGGAGATGTTGTCATGCAAAGTATGAAGCGGAGACCACTTCTAACAAAACTACAAGTCGAAGAAGAGCAAGAGAAAAAACAGTCATTGAAATTGACAGGATTATCCATAGATAAATACAATACAATAAATATATTACGTAGACAAATATACTACAAAACATTATGCACAAGTGAAAAGACGGACTTACGTCCCATATCACGGCAGTCAGTTAGTGCTGTAACGAGATTAGACACCCTAACCCGGACATTGGCAATAGACATAATAGTTTTTAAAGAGCTTATTATATTTAGAACTCGATTCAAATATTCGTAGACATTTTTGTTTTAGATACTTTTTCCATTCCTTATAAGTTTATCTGTGTTCCATTCCTGTAAAAGCCATCAGATGCAAAACATATTTTATGATAAAATATATGCGATTTCAACGGTTTTCCTATTTTATTTACCTACCATTTGGACAGCCTTCATTAAGTACGATGATTACACTGTTACTTTATAAATTAGTACATTGCAAACTTAAGTCTAAGCGCCTCATCACTTACAGAAAAGCACAGCATGCACTACAATATACACAAGTAATGTTAGAAATATTTATTATTTATAACTGGTCACATCAAATAAACATATATTTTGTCTGTATTGTCTATGCTAATTTATCTGATCTCTGTGTGTGCTGATGTGGAACAGAATAATCCATTGGTTACGATTCACAAGAATGTACGTTGTTTTATTAGGTTATGGGCCCAGACGCCCTTTAGGGACTAGAAAAGTAAATATTTCGGTAGGATTAGTTAGCATTGGTGTAGGCGTCGTATTGTGAGCATCCGATTGACTGTTTTATTTGTTCACCGAGTTTTAACGAAAATAGCTACCAACTCATCATTCTTAGCTAACGTTCAAAAGCTAAAGGGACGTGAGTATTATCACGAGTGGGCGTTTGCAGCGGAGAATCTGCTTATATTAGAAGGTACAGCAAGTTTCATCAAGCGTGAAAGTAAAAGTGAAGCAGCCGCAGACGATGCAAAAGCAAAAGCCAAGTTAATTCTTACAACTGATCCGTCATTGAACGTGCACGTCAAAGATGCTAAAAGTACAAAGAATTTGTGGCACAAACTGCAAACAATGTTCAATGATTCTGGGTTTTCACGAAGAATAACAATGATAATTGCGACCCGATGACGAAATAGTGACGCAAATCATAGAAACGGCTCAGAAATTATCGGGGACATGTTTTGCCGTGAACGACGATTGGATTGGCTGTTTAATGCTGGCAGGTTTACCTGAAAAATACTTCCCTATGATCATGGCGATGGAACATTCAGGGATCGCCATTACTGCTGACATAGTGAAGACAACACCAACGATGTTTGGGTATGAGAGATAAAATTGATAAAAAGTCTGATGTTATTACTTTAGATCAAGAACAATATGTAAATCAGTTATTGGTGAAATTTAATATGTTAAACTGCAAAGTTGCTAGTACTCCAATGGAATGCAAATTAGATATTGATAAATCTGAATATTGTGATCAAGATATTCCATATCAACATTTGATTGGAAGTCTTATGTATTTGTCTGTTCTTACAAGACCTGACATTTCTTTTTGTGTCAGTTATCGGAGTCAATTTAACAAGTATTACACTAAAAAATGTAATGTTCATTGGAACTATGCAAAAAGAATACTTATATTTGTAAAGGGAACAGCTGAACTTATTGGCTATGTTGATGCCGATTGGGCAAGTAATACTTTTGACCGCAAATCATATACAGGATTTTGTTTTGTAATGTCAGGGTCAGCTATTTCCTGGGAAAGTAAGAAGCAGAGAACCGTAGTATTGTCGAGCATGGAATCTGAATATTTGGCTATGGCTGAGGCGTGCAAAGAAGCCATAAATTTGAGATCTTTATTATTTGAACTTACTGGTAATCTGTGTACCATTCAATTTTATAATGACAGTCAGAGTGCACAGAAGTTGGTCGCAAATTGTGGATGTCATAGAAAAAACTTATTTGCAAAAAAATACTACCGACTTCCAATACAAAACTACAAAGTGAAAATAACTTTATTTTTGGAAGTCGGTGTCTTTCGTAGATACCAATTTTTTTGCGTTATGGACACCGACTTCTAAAAATAAAGTTATTTTTCACTTTGTAGTTTTGTATTTGGAAGTCGGTAGTATATTTTGCAAAAAAGTTTTTTTTTTCACTTTTTAGTTGTACTTATCTAATAGGTAAGTTAGTAAGGTACCTATAACGCCAGAATAGATTTCATGAAACTTAAACATAACCGGTGAAATGAGAGATCTGCTTACCCCTTAAGAGTGTACTGGCGTGATGTTATGTTATGAAATGGTATAAACAATAAGCAGACATGCGATTGCAGCAATCCTGAGAGTTGCCGTTATTTATTGAAGAGTTCTGTTGTATATCTCCGAAGTTCTTCATCAGATCTTCACAAAATTAAAATGGAACCAATTTCGGAACAATCTTTTTCAAACAAAAAAAGAATTTTTAAAATCGGTCCACAATTGACGGAGATATCGGTGAACATACACAAAAAAAAACAAACATAATGTCGAACATAGAACCTCCTCCTTTTTGGGCAGTAAGTTAAAAAAGTAAACACATTTGCTATGTATGTGGCCTTCTTTGTTATATAATTACTTCATTTTTGATTATGTCATGTCACCTTTCTGTCACTGTGAATTTCATTAAACCTATTGAATATAAAATGAGTGTAATTTTACATGATACATAATATTGGCGACGATGGAGGCAGAACTAGCGCGACTTACTCGCCTGCGCGCAACTATTTGCGGCCAGCTTACAGAGTTTGAACGTACACTGGAACAATTTCAAAATCCTTCGGATTACGAAGTAAGTTCACGTCTGACAAGTCTAACAAATTACCATTGAGATAATATGTACCAGAGAAGCTATCCTAAGTAAAGGACATGCTCCATTTTGACAAGAGTTTAAACTAAACTTCGCTGCAGCGCTGAAACAATAATTAGCCGTCTAACAAAACAGTATAAACACGCAGCGCTAGAGCGCTTCTAAGGTATAGTTTTCTCGCGACCAAAAAGACGGAAGCGCCATGATTTTCATGGCGCTTACGCGTTTCGTTCAACATTCTGCAACAACTTGTCACTCATATAGACTAAACTGCTGACTGACTACAGAAGCGGTACCTACATAACTTTATACCTAACAAGCTTCATTAGAATTCACATTTTTTTAAAAAAATAACATTAGTTGAAATAACCTTAGTAAAATAGTTAATAAAATAGTACATTAATTTAATATTATATCTATGTACTTTTTTTTGGGACATTCCCACAGCACTATTCCCAAATCACTGCTACTCCTGAAAGCCAGAATCAATAGTGGCGACCACCAGAAAATGAACCTCGACAAAGTCCCGGAGAATGAATTTAACTGTCTTGGATCCCGCAACGAAATTAATCAGAAAACAATAGTGGAGGAGTAGGAAAAAATATTTCCAGTTCCCTCCATATCAAGTAGGAGACAGAACAAACAAGGCCAATAGACACAAAGGGTCATTTACAACTGGGATAAGCCCACGCTGCCTGGCACCACGGATAAAAATAAGAATTTATATTAATGGGTCCTAACATTGTGAGGTGTTATATTTGATTCCAATAATAAATAGGTGTGGCAAAAACGCTTGAACGCACGGAAATTTGTTCTAGTTACCACAAGATTCGTATAGTAAACATCTTCTGATGCAGCCTGTACATTATTCAACATAGTATTGCATTCATTCTGCCAAAGAATACACTCCCATAAGATATGATGGGCAGATTTTACATATTCGCAGTCAGATGTAGAATACTGACATAAAGGCAAGGCAACGAGCTTGAAGGAAAATAATTTACTTTTAAAGTTACCATGTCCTGTGAGAAATTGGGCAACACAGTGATCCACCTCCAGCCACGTCCTGGCCAGTCGCACGCGAACAGATGGAAAGAATTGGTGGAGGTGTCGGCCCTTGATGGAATTATCCCACCTACATTGCCATTCGGATAAAAGTTCCTCCCAGACGTCAATATGTGGTTCAAATAATCTATAGATTTTCTCACGGTCACTCCCCGTCCATGGTTTCTCGTGCTGAATAGTACATTGCAGCGCATCGTTGCACTTCAAGGTTGACCGGAAGTACGCCAGCAAGTACCGGTAAGGTCTCAGTACTAGCCGTCCTGTTTGCTTTGCATAAGAATATCAAAGCTAAACGCTGACTGAAGTAATTTACGTCGTCCCATTATTTAGGTACTAGCTGTCCCCCGTGACTTCGCTCCCGTCAACTGGATACCTCGGTTTAAAGATTCTTTATTTATTCTAAAAAAACATACATTGTTCACTTATCGAATAAATACATGACTAAGGTTAGTGTAGTCCAGTAGCTAACAGTTTTGTTTTCTTGATGTAGGTAGGTAGGTACGATGCCGACTATAGTGAGACTTTTATGGTTAGCTTATAAGTTTTGTGTTGTTAGTGACGTACTGTTTGAGTTTAGCTCTGTATACATTAAAAGAAGATGTGTTCCTTATATCTGCTGGTAGATTATTATAAAGCTGGACGCCTTCGTATTTTATATTTTTCTTGCCATATTGCGTTCGCGGGGGACGCGCCTGTAGTTGGTTAGGATATCTTTGGCTGTATTTGGATGTTTTGGTGTTGAAGGATAGCTGTGTGTGTATGGTTTTATTAAGAATTTTTCTAATGAGAACGCAGGAATTGAAAGTGTAAAGTTGATGAATTCAGATGTAGATGTATGATAATCGTAGTTAAATAGAAGTTTAATTATTTTATTTTGTGCTATTTGCAGATCTTTAATTGCAGATTTTGTAGCGCATCCCCAGATTTCGATAAGATAATTTATGTGTGAGCGAATTAATGAGTTGTAAATGTTGAAGCGGATTTTTTTTGGGATGTTATTTATGTACCCGCGCATTGATCCCATTAATGTTGTTATTTTTGATTTTATGTAATCTATGTGCGCTTGCCAAGTGAGTTTATTGTCTAATCTAAGTCCGAGGTATTTTTCACAATTGCTTTTGACGATTTTAGTGTTGTTTATGTGTAAAGTTGGGTAATCAGAGATTTTTTTATTTTTAGCTGAGAATATCATGTACGATGTTTTTGAAGCGTTTATAGTAAGTAAATTGGAGCTAAACCAGTTATACAATATGTCCAAGTCTTTTTGAGCGTCAGCTATAATGGCGTTTATGTTGTTACCGAAGTAGAATAGGCAAGTATCGTCGGCGTACAAAGTTAGTTGTCCAATTAAGCCTAAATCTTTAATATTGTTTATGTAAATAGCAAATAAGAGGGGGGATAGCAAAGATCCTTGGGGAACACCAAATTCTATGGGTGATTCTTTACTCATCGCGTTTCCTATTTTAACTATTTGTTTCCTATTGTTTAAATATGAGGAAAGAATATTATACATTTCTCCGGTGATACCAATGCTTTTTAGCTTTAATAATAGGATTTTATGAGAAACTGTGTCAAAAGCCTTTTTTAGGTCAATAAAAATCCCGAGTGCAATGTTTTTTTGGTCAATGTTCGTTTTAATGGTGGTGACTAAATCGATTGTGGCGCACAAGGTGTTGGATTTGGGTCTGAAACCGAACTGTCGATCATAAATATAATTAATGTTGTTTAGGTATTTTTCTAGTCTTGTGTAAATTAATCGTTCAAAAATTTTTGATAGTACCGGTAGTACCGATATGGGTCGATAATTCCCGGGCTCTGACTTTGTGCTGGATTTGTATATAGGGTTGACTTTTGCAATTTTGAGGGTATCTGGGAATGTTCCACTTTTGAAACAGTTATTGATACAGTTAGTTAGGTTGGCCGCTATTAGGTTTTTTATGCATTTAATAGTTTTAGTAGTGATGCCATCAATTCCTGAGCTACAACACGAGTCTAAATTATCGATTATATTTATAATTTCAGCACTAGTACAGGGCGTGAGGGTATCTAATTGATTTGTGTTAGGGTTATTGTTTGTTGTGGTGTATGTTAAGTTATTGTGAAATTTGAGTGGTATTTGAGTGGCTAGGCGCTTCCCCACGGACGCAAAAAAGTTATTGAATGTTTCGCATATCTCGATAGGGTCGTTAATGGTTATGTTGTTTACGTTTAGCTTAGGTATGTTGGAGGCGGTGACCGGATTATTATTAGATAAATAGTTAATTAAGGTCCACATCTTCCTTGGATTTGATTTGCAGTTAGAGAATTTATTATAAAAATATTGTCGTTTTTCTTTCTTCATAAGGTGTTGCACTTCGTTTCTCTTTGTTATAAAATCGGTTTTAAAGTCGTTGTTGTTTGGATTACTTTTAGATTTTCTCCATAGCAGATTTCTCTTGTCAATTTCCCTTGTAATTTTTCTGTTTATCCAATCGTCTCTGGGTAGGTTTAGGATTTTTGATTTCTTTTTCGTGTTTGTTTTTACTTTATCCTTTATGAAACTCTCTAGATCATGGTAGTCGTCGTTTGTTGTTATGTAGTTGTTATTTGAGACGTCTTTGTATAGATTTGTATAATCAATGGCTGTGTAGTGATGTTTTTTTTTTGGTGGTCGTTTGAATTTCCTAAGTTCCAGGTAAATATGGTTGTGGTCTGATAAGGACGATTCAATGACAGCCATGTGAAAGTCGTCTTTGGAAAGGTTTGTGCAGACGTGATCTAATATTGTATTGGTGGTAACGGTAGTCCGAGTTGAATATTTCTTGTTTGTTTTGTTTAGTATTTTGTATCCAGCCTCTTTGATCATATTTGTATAGGTTATCGTAGTCCGATCCGGTTTGAGTAAGTCCAGGTTGAAGTCGCCGAAAGCAATGCATCGTCGTTTTTGTTGAAGTTGTGAAGAATAGTATTCTATAAAGTTTTTGTTGTTTGTATCCAGATACAAACAACAAAAACATACATTATCTACAAACCACCAGTGGTTTGTAGATAATGCCGACGTCCAGCGAATACCTTTCCAGGAAAATCCAAAGATAATTGTTCCCATCAATGTAGTTTTGTTGAATCTCTTTGTGTTCAAGGTCATTATGGACGAAAATTGATACCCCTCCGCCGCGCCGATCATTGCGGTAATTGTAGTGATGAGTATAGTTTGGAATGTATAGTGAAGAGCCTTCAGAGTGGGATCTAATCCATGTTTCGCTTATGTTACACCTATTAGAGCAAATATAACAATTAAACAACGATAGCAGTTCTATATGTGTATTTAATTACGTTCTTTTAGCATGTAGGTACATAAGTATAAGTACATAGAATAAAGTTATTGGCACCTTATAAAACAACAGAATCTAATCACCAACGATTCAAATGAAACTCTAGTAAGCTAGGACGAAGAAATAAAACACAAATTGCCCAACAGCGAATATTACATTTAAGCGAGAACATAAATAGGTATGCATTAACGGAAATACTTAGCTTCTTGTTCAAATCACAATATTATAAACTTAGTTTAGGTATTTCTATGCCCAGTTACAAAAATAAACTGCCTCCCAAAATCTCCCGGCAAAAAAACAATACTTCGTTATTCCTTCTTCAAAACAAAATCAACCCTGATTGGTTCACGGTGGCGGCGGGCTGATATCGTCCCCTTATTGGTCCGACGCCCGACGCTAGTACAGCAAATATCCACCGATGGCAGCACCTTGGCTTAGCGACAGCTGTTGTGCCGACGACGACCGCTACTTGCGTTTCGCGCCATCTAGCACCTTTTGTGTGGAGTATTCACACTCGTCCATCCTGACGCCTTTGCGACTCTGCAAAGGAAGAAAACAAAAGACTATGTAATTGTTCAAAAAAAAACATACCCAGTCCTAAAAAAAGGAGAAAAAAGAAACAACGCGATTCTATGAATTGAAAACCATATTTGGCCCATACATAATACAAAATAACATCGTATGTCCTATATGCAAATCATTATCAATCATCAAGTAAAGTCATTCCAAAAGTAAAGAGGTACTTGTTTACCAAAACAAGTTTCCAAAAGTACCATAATTTGCTATACCAATACATTTCCAACCATATCATTTGTAAACCATAACTATATCAATTCCAATTGTAAACCATATTTGTTTACCAAAACAAGTTGCAAAGTACCATAATTTTCCAATTAGCCATAACATTTCACAATCGTTACCAAAACATTTCAGTCAGTAATTCCAATTGCAATCCACTCAATTCCAATTGTAAACATTCCAATTTATTTGTAGGTAGATACATATCTGAAAAAAAAATGAAGTCCCAAGACCATTACATTAATTCACTCATCAAAATTAATATTAACCTTATTTTTCCTGGAATTAATTGAAGGTCAGCCTTCAAGCAAGTCAATTAATTCCTCCGTGCTGTCCACTTCCGTATCATTTGAGCTAGCGCCCGAGTCCTCCTCTCCCTGAAAAGGTTTTAACGAGTCCGACGACGCGCTTATACCCTTTAACACCTTTCAGCGAAGTAATCATGTACCTATCATTACCTACTACCTTCGTTACCTTATAAGGTCCGCTGTACTTCTCCTTCAGTTTTCGTCGAACATTCACATTTCGGTCAGCAGCTCCTTTCCATAATACTAAATCGTTTACCTTGTATTTTGTTGGAGGTTTACGCTTTGCATTAAAATATTTGCGCATTTTCACCGCCGTCCGGTTTAAGTTCGCTGTAGCTTCGGTCCTAGTTCGTGCAGCTGTCCCCTCATTATCAACTATGTTATCTCCCATACCTTGATACCTGCTGCGAGTCGCGGAAAACATGAGCCTGTATGGTGTAAATCCAGTCGAACCGTTTTTTAAATTATTCATGCCCCAGGTGATGTTTGCGATCTGAGTATCCCAATCCTTTTCATCTTCCACGCTGGTGTTGAGTGAATCTAGTAATGTACGATTATACCTCTCCACTTGGCCATTTGCGCGTGGACATGCTACAGCATTGATTATGTGTTTTATTTGATTATCTAAACAAAACTGTTTGAAATGATTACTTTTGAAACTCGTACCGCTATCGGATATAATTCTCTTTGGATAACCAAATAAACAAAAAAATTCATTTAAGGATTTTATTACCTCTCGAGTCTTTGTAGTTTTAACTGGTACCGCCCATGTGAATTTCGTGAAGGAATCGACCACCAATAACACAAAACTGTTACCTGCTAAGTAAATTCTAAATCTCCTCAACGATTCCACTACAGCCAATGTTTCCAATTCGTAGGAATGATACATAGCTTCTTCTTTGCTTGTTTTTCGGCTGAAATACGCAACGGGTTTCATACCGCCATCCTGATCCTGAAATAAAATGCCAGCTACACCTTTACTGCTTGCGTCAGTATGAACTTCTATGTCACCTTTCCTACAAAATAATGAGAGTATTGGTCGAGTCGTCAAAATGTTCTTCAGTTGATCAAAAGCCTTCTGCTGTGCTGGACCCCAATTCCATGTTGCATTCTTTTTTAGCAACCCGTACAGATCATACGTGACAGACGCATAATCTTTAACAAATTTCCTGAAATAACTAGTCAGACCTAGAAACATCCTAAGCTCGTGTACATTCTTAGGTTCTTTATAGTTGGTCACAGCATCAATTTTCTTACTACCCGGCCTAATACCTTTTTCGCAGATCTCGTAACCGAGGTAATCTATTTTGTTATGCAAGAAAAAACATTTATCAAGGTTTAACGTCAGTTTTGCGTCCCTTTTTATTTTCAAAACTATCCGAAGCAGATCGAGGCCTTCCTGTTCAGTTTTGGTGGGTAGCAAAAGATCATCTATGAAAGGAAGCACCTTATCATGACGTAACGAAGAAAATATCTTGTCCATAAGACGCTGGAAAATTGCTGGGGAATTGGCTAAACCGAAGGGCATTCGCAAAAATTCATAATGGCCCTCAGGCGTGACAAAACCAGTTCTGTGAATTGAAGCCTCCGCTACTGGAATCTGAAAGAAACTTTGCGATAGATCAAGACTCGTAAAAAGTTTCTTCCCACCTAGTTTCTCGATTTGTTCTTCTATGATGGGCAGAGGATATTTATCTTTCGCTGTAATACTATTTAATTTTCTAAAATCCACACAAAACCGATAATCTCCGTTCTTTTTCCTAACTAATACAATCGGGCTGGCATAATTAGAAGACGATTCCCTAATAATACCGTTGGATAACATATCCTCAATCTTTTCTCGTACTATTGCCTTTTCTGAAAAAGAAAGCCTGTAAGGACGATAACAAACCGGCTTATCAGAGTTAAGTTCGATATTCAATTCTATTTTGTCAGTCCTGCCTAATTCTCCTGTGTCTATCGAAAAACAATCTGAATATTCCTCTAAAATCTCTACCAACTCTTTAACCACCTGTGGATCTCCGGATCCACATTTGATTTTTGTTGTATCAATGCTCATGACCGAAACAAGATTATCTGCAGAATTACCAAGAGGACAAGCAATTTCCCGAGTAATCAATCCACGAGCGATAATCTGGTGTTTCCGGAAACAAACCTGCTTTTGACCGTGATTAACTATGAAAATGGCCTGTACTGGAAAACAATTCATAGAAGCAGGAATGCTATAGTTGTAACCATTATAAACAATTGTACGAGTATCTACAAATAGTAGAGTTGACTTGTCAAATTTAACATCATTGTAGGTGTCAACAAACAAGGATGAATAAGCTGGAACGATAGTGTCTGCAGAGCACAAAATGTTAACCTTATCTACACATGTACCCACTTGCAAAGAATTTATTTCAATCGATTCAATTTTATTTTCTTCTCTTACTGCATATTCTAAAAAGACGGTAGTACCACAAATTGTAAGCTTGAATTTTTCATTGTTCAAAATAGGCTGTCCAATAAAAACATCGGCGCGGTTCACGGCAGCATCGACGACAACTGCGTCTGAACAAACCTTAACTTCATCTATAACGAACTCTAATGATACCTGTCCGTGAGCTTTAATTGGTGGTCCACCAAACCCGTTGACAAAAACGACACAAGGTTGCATTGCAACACCAAGCTTTAGAACACAATCATGAGTGATAAGGTTGACTTGAGCCCCCGTGTCTAAATAAGCAGTACCTTTACATCCATTAATCAAAACATGTTTAAAATAACATTCATTTACCTGTATTTGTACAATGCTGACGGCCTTTTGATAACACTGCTCCTTTTTGTGGTTGGTTTTCCCACAGATTTCGCATTTTATAGCGTTAGGATTATTAGGGCACGATCGGACAACGTGCCCAGACTCGTTACACAGAAAACAAGTTACACCTGGCTTTCGTTCTTTCGGATCTCTGACTGCTTCCTTTGAAGACGATGCGGAATCTCTACCTCGGGGAACGTTTCTCTGACTTTGGTTCATTCTTTTGTCGTCATTCATGCACAGAAAATGAGAATAAAGCTCGCCTGGGGTTCTATAGTTACCAGCCCTTGCAGAAGTTCTCATGTGGAACGGCAATCCTTCTATGATACACGACACCGCTTTATCCTCAATGATGTCACACTTAGTTAGCATGGTACATTTCGAATAAAAATAATGAGTCATCGTTTCATTAAATAACTTTTTCCTATTTAACATTTCTCTCAATGCGTCTGCGTAATCTATGCTTTGAGGGAACGCTTCCAGATTTTTTTGTTTCCATTCCGGCCACGTAAACTCATAGCTTCGTAATGCACCATGCCACAACTTCGCTAACCCAACAAGACGCGCTTGCATATAATAACTTTTAACGTTGTCGTTCCATCCATGTATGGCACCTAGTTGCTCTACTTTGTTAAGCCACTGAGATGCGGGTAGCTCCGGTTTTTCAGGGTCGAATTCCGGTATTATATCCGGCTTAACCATCACACCCGAATAATATGGAAACGACCTACCGGGTTCATTTGAAAAGCCAGGTGGAGAACGGCCTCGAAACTCCCGGACTGGCGAACGTCCCGGCCGCCACGTGTCGCGGGAACAGCTGCGGCGCTCCTGCTGCGATCGCTCCATCCGCCGGTAACTCCATCTGACAGGGCTGCGGGACCGGCTGCGACCATCGGAACTCATGGCTTGCTTGAGAACGGCTCCAGATCGGATCCCACTTCTGAAAAATGTTACACCTATTAGAGCAAATATAACAATTAAACAACGATAGCAGTTCTATATGTGTATTTAATTACGTTCTTTTAGCATGTAGGTACATAAGTATAAGTACATAGAATAAAGTTATTGGCACCTTATAAAACAACAGAATCTAATCACCAACGATTCAAATGAAACTCTAGTAAGCTAGGACGAAGAAATAAAACACAAATTGCCCAACAGCGAATATTACATTTAAGCGAGAACATAAATAGGTATGCATTAACGGAAATACTTAGCTTCTTGTTCAAATCACAATAATATTATAAACTTAGTTTAGGTATTTCTATGCCCAGTTACAAAAATAAACTGCCTCCCAAAATCTCCCGGCAAAAAAACAATACTTCGTTATTCCTTCTTCAAAACAAAATCAACCCTGATTGGTTCACGGTGGCGGCGGGCTGATATCGTCCCCTTATTGGTCCGACGCCCGACGCTAGTACAGCAAATATCCACCGATGGCAGCACCTTGGCTTAGCGACAGCTGTTGTGCCGACGACGACCGCTACTTGCGTTTCGCGCCATCTAGCACCTTTTGTGTGGAGTATTCACACTTAATAAAATCAGGTGAATTATGTGGGGTATGCTTTTCAAAATGCATTGAAGTTCCTCCAATTTCCCTTGTTTTGATAAACTTCGTATGTTGATATATAGGAATTTAAGGGCTTGCGCATCGGAGGTAAGTTGAGAGTAATTGCGAATTGCTTGATACGTTGTTTTGTTTGGGTTTGTACAGCTTGTTTGGGTTGTAGTGGATATTAGTTTTTTGAGGGTATACTGTACACAATTTTAGGAAGTCCTTTAACATATTTTATAATTAAATTGGTGTCACCATTTTCTTGACGGTGTTGTAGTTCAGCTCTTAATTCATTTAGGTATTTTTGTTGGTTGGGTGTTTGGTCTGAGAATATTTTTAAATTTGATTTGGTGAGCTTGTCTTTGTTACGTAGTATGTGTTGAGCTATTTCATGGGATTCCAGGCTTATTTTGATGAGCCTGTTTTTACCGGCATTATATTTGCCGAGGCGCAGGCATTTGGTGATGCTGGGGTGGTTACTGTCGCCGTACACAGGTTTCAATAATTTTTGTATTTGTTGTTTTTCGAGAAACTCTTGGTTTGTTTTGTTTGTGTCCTCTAATTCCAAAACTCCCGCTATGATTATATTTTTCTGTCTGTCGTTTCGTTCGCGCATTTCGTGCAATAGTTCTTCCTGTTTAAACGCGGATGTTGGTTCTGTTTTTAGGGAAGACATTTGGGATTCGATTTGTTGTAGCTTTTGCTCGGTTGTATCACATTTACATGCTAGCTGCGATAAATCAGACTTTAATATCTGTTGCTCAGCAGTTAGCTTGTCCGCACGTTGATTAATGCTCGATAAGTCCGTTTTAAGGTCACTCAAGTCTTGCCGTATTTGTGACATGTTGTCGGACTGGGTTTTTGAGAATTTTTCTAAGGAAGCAAAGATATCCTTACGAAAGTTGGATATTATTTCCGTAAATTGGGTATTCATGGTATTAATTTCCGTATGAATTTTGGTAATCTCCTCTTTAAATTCATGGTCAAGGTCAGGTCTTTTTCTTTTGCGTAAAGTACCTGATTGAGGCTCGTTATTCTCGTCCAATTTACGCAAGTCCGGGTACGATGACGATGTAGTTGTAGCTTCCGCCATTGTTTTTTCGTTAGGCGATCGCACCACACTCCTTATAAGTAGTAAAATTAATATGCAAACGTTAAAAATTGCGTGCGAGTGGGATCAAAAATATAGTTCGTCTCTTTTACCCGAGGGGGTGAAGGGAGCCGCTTGTCGGCCACGCACCGCGCTGCTGCGAGAACTATGCGTACTGGAGTAGTATACAAAAGTCCTTTTTGCATATAAATTGGCACAGTAATTAGCACTGTCACTTTTCAATTTTAAGGTTCAAACTGGGGTGACTAGTATTTGTAATACGTAAACTAAAGTTTTTTTTTTAGAGAGTTTGACACACGTCTGGTCGCACTGGCTACTGGACGATATACCCTACATACCTACATACCCTACGCTAGACACCTACCCACCTATCATACCTACCAATTTGTTAAACTATTTATTTGAATAACCACAGTCAGTTCCTTTCTGAATATACTTTAGATTGTTATTTGCCGCTATAAAAACCAAAGTCAGCTAATTATATCTACACTTGTTACACAAATTGTCTCATCTTAATTTTTAGGCTATTTGAGAAATGAGGAAACATGGCGTCCACCAAATATTTCAATTTAAAAATGATTATCTAGTTACTCATTGACGAAAAGTTATTCCTTTGCATTTCACCGTATTAGTTGAATTATAAGTGCAATATCTTAACACACACGACAGCATATTTAATGCGTTTGAATGTTTTTTCGTTTAAAAACAAACAATGACATAGGCGCTCAAGATCTAAAAAGCAACTGAGTGAAGTGCGGCCGGCTGACCCCACATGAACGGAACACAGCAGTGATGTGTGGTGACTTCTCTAGTGCGTAGTACATTATTACCTCAATGCAAATTACGAACAAAAATTTGAAAAACTACAAAACAAAATCGAATTTCATACATGTGACGGTGAAGCAGAAATTGAGCATCGGCATTCTACAGAAGAGCACATATTACAATTAAAGCTTAAGCTGCATGGCTTACGCCCTACACCACCGACAGCACCGTCGACTTACGTCACGGCTTCACGTGAAAGCTCACCGGAAAATACACTAAGAATTAATTTTCAACCGTTTCAGAAACGAGAAAGTTTCAATAACTTTGTTCAGAGATTAAAAACTTATATGAAGCTAAATAATTGTCACAATCCACAAATCCAGACCCTCACGCTGCTTAGTTTATTACCACCAGAATTACACCAGAAAGCTTACGACTTGTGCGCACCGAACGATCCTTGTGAACTAGAATTCGGTAGCTTGGTTCAAATATTGCAAAACTATATAGATCCAAAACCGAGCATTTGGGCTAGTCAACATAAATTTATTTCACGACTTCAAGGCCCTGACGAGACAGTCATGCCATACTCATCAGAGTTGAAACATTTAGCCCAAGATTGCGAGTTCACGTGTAATAATTGTAAGAAGTCGATCTGAGATAATTTTCTTACCCTACAATTTATAAGAGGATTAAATGACACCGATATTCGAACCAAAATACTACAGGAAACAATGGTGACTGATTTTTCTGACTTAATTAATAAAGCAACCACGATTTAACTAGCAAAATCTGACATCAACTATATGTCACCGGCAGCTCACTCCTCAAACCAAGGTTTACTACATAATATGAAAACTGTTCAAGCTGACCTCAAAAACCGCAGTCAAAAGCAAGAGTATAAACCTCTAACCATTAGTGTTATCGTTGTGGCAGCAAAGACCATCAAGCAGGCAGGTGCACGTATCCTTAATGTTGCGAACATTAAGGATACGTGCAGCAAATGCAAAAGAGTTGGGCACCTTGCTCGCGTCTGCTTACAACCAACGCTCAACCAACTGGAGCCTGAGCACGTGGAGCTGTAGGACACGGATATTACAGAAAACTCTTCAAATAAAGTCGATGACACCACCCCCTGGGATATGAATTTAATACGATCCAATAACACAGACAAATTTATGATAAATGTACGCATCAATGACTTGAAACTGAAAATGGAAGTAGATACAGGAGCTGCTCTTTCAACTATCTCTCACAAAGATTTTAAAAACATGAACACTGAATGCAAGATTTACAAAACTAACATCACGGTGAGAACATATACAGGAGAAATCTTCGCACCACTCGGAGTGGCATTCGTTACGTGTAAATACAATGACCAAACACTTGAGGGAAAATTATACATTATCAAACAAGACGTTGACCCTATCTTCGGTCGGGCATGGATACGAGCAATCAACTTGGATCTGGCAAATATAAACGTAGTTAATGCTAAAGAACATCTAGAGCTGGATAAGCTACTTACTGAATACTCGAAGGTATTTGATGGCTCCCTTGGGTGCATACCTGATTACAAAGCTCATTAAACCCTAAGGGAAGAGGTATCACCAATTTTTGTTAAGCCTAGACGTATACCATATGCTCTTAAAAATAAAGTTGATGATGAAATAGTACGACTCTACGAACAAGGGGTAGTTACAAAAGTTGATAGCTCTGAGTGGGGAACCACTACCAGTGGTTCCTATTGTCAAACCAAATGGGAGTATACGTTTATGTGCGGATTACAAAGTTATCATAAATAAAGTGATACAGGATGAACAATACCCTATTCCTATCATAGAGGACATTCTGGTAGAGATGAACGGAGGTCAAATATTTTACACACTTGATATCAGTCAAGCTTACCTAAACATGGTGATGGATGAGGAGAGCGCTATGATGCAAACATTAAGCACACACAGAGGAACATTTAAGGTAAATAGACTTATGTTTGGCGTCAAGGTTGCCCCAAATCTAAAGCAAAAGTTTATGGATCGTTTGCTTCAAGGAGTAGCTGGAGTAAAATGTTTTTTCGATGATATAATAATACAAGGCCATTTAGAAGAACAACTTCTTACAAGACTACGCTTGGTATTACAAAAATTACAAGAAAAAAATTTGAGACTCAATAAGGACAAATGTCATTTTTTTCAAGAAAGAATCGAATATTTGGGTCACACCATTGATAAAAATGGACTTCACAAAAATAGAAACAAGGTAAACGCTATTATATACAAAACGCCCCAGCAACATCAACGAACTGCGGACATTTCTAGGAATGGCTAATTATTAAAATAAGTTCATACCAAATTTAGCTTCAATATCAAGCTCTCTAAATAACCTACCCAAGAAGGACATTAAATACGAATGGACGCACAAATGTGATGAAATTTTCAAGAAAATTAAACAGGAAATCCTCAGTGAGAGAGTTTTAATGCATTTTGACCCTGAGAAACCTTTGGTTCTCGCTACAGATGCTTCATCGATTATCAGACGGATCTGATCGACTTATTGCTTTTGCATCACGTTCATTGACGAGTAGTGAAAAAAAGTACAGTCAGATAGACAAAGAAGCGACGTCCTTATTCTGGTGATTAAATAAATTTTTTCACTACTGCTATGGAAGAAAATTCATACTTATTACAGACCATAAACCATTAACTACAATCTTCAATCCACACAAAACTTTACCGGCTATGAGCACAATGAGGCTCTTTCACTATGCACATTTTCTATCTGGTTTTGACTACACTATTGAATACAGAACATCGGGTGATTATAGCAATGCAGATTATCTATCAAGATTTCCAGTAGAAACAGTAGCAAATAACCTAATTGATGTACATTGCGCATTTAAATTAAATCAGATAAAAACAATTGCCGAAAAGACCCAACTCGATGATGAATATGACCATTTATTGGAAGCATTGAAAAATGGTACCTCAGTGAGAAGATACGGCTACAATGACAACGAATTGACCATACAAGACGGATGCATTATAAAAGGAACACGAGTTATGATTCCGGCAAGCCTGAGACAACAGGTTTTAGAAGAACTACACACAGGACATCTTGGAATAGTAAAAATGAAATTACTGGCACGTGGTATTACGTATTCTGGAGAAATTTGGATCAAGACATAGAAGACATCGATTAAAGCAAAATGAACCTGCATGCGCAGTTCTTCACCATTGGGACTTACCATCAGGCCCATGGCAAAGGATCCATGTGGATTTTGCTGAGCCGATTAAGGGTTATTCCTTATTTATAATAGTGGATGCTTTTACAAAATGGGTGGAAATTATAGAAACGAAAACAACCACAACCTCATGGTGTATCCGCAAACTGAAAGAGCTTTTCGTGACATTTGGATTCCCGCTTACTTTAGTATCACACAACGGTCGGCAATTGGTTTCAAATGAATTTGAATCATTCCTCAGAGAAAGCGGGGTTGTTCACAAAACCACAGCCCCTTACCATCCAGCCACGAACGGACAGGCGGAGCGATTTGTCAAACAATTAAAAAAGCAATACATAGCATCAATGCAGAGCCAGGCTCTTTACAGGACAAACTGTTGGGTATTAAGGAACGCCTACGGAGGACGCCGAGCAGCAGCAAAAATAAAAGTCCATATGAGCTCATGTTTGGCAGGGAGATAAGAAACACCCTAAGTGTTCACTTCAAGGCGAGGACGAGGCTTGAAACACGTCCGCCGACTGATGACGCAACGGTACGCTCATTTACTGTTGGGCAGAGAGTGCAAATACGCAGTTACATAAGCGGGAAAACCAAATTAAATGGGAATTCGGAACCGTTTTGAGGATATTAGGCCGATTGCATTATCAAATAGAAACTGATTCTGGTTATATTTGCAAAAGACATGTTGATCAAATGCTAGGTACCCTAGTACCAAGAGAGCATCCGTAAACCTGAAACAACCTGACAACTAGACGATTTGGGACGGAGGTGCTATGTATGTGACCTTCTTTGTTATATATTTACTTCATTTTTGATTATGTCATGTCATATTTCTGTCACTGTGAATTTCATTAAACCTATTGAATATAAAATGAGTGTAATTTTACATGATACATAATAATATTGATATTAGATATGATTTTATTAAAGATGCAGTTAGCAACAAAATTATTAATTTAGAATATTTGCCAACAACTCATATGCCAGCTGATGTTCTTACCAAAGCTTTAAGTTCTGTAAATCACAGCAAATGTATTGAAGGTTTAGGAGTTAGTTTGATAGAGTCTTAGAAGTTATTATTTTTTGAGAAGTTTTGTTTATTTGCTTTGGGGTGTTAGAAATATTTATTATTTATAACTGGTCACATAAAATAAACACATATTTTGTCTGTATTGTCTATGCTAATCTATCTGCTCTCTAAACCGTTGGTTACGATTCACAAGAATTTAAGTTGTTTATTAAGTAAGTACCTACATGTTGGGTAACGTGTCATAGAAGTTCAGGGGAATGATGACGTCATGTCACATTACGTCACGTCACGGCAATCAGTTAATACATACGGTTAGGTTAGTGTACCTTCATGTTGGGCAGCGTGTCACAGATGTCCATGAGCGTGATGACGGAACGAAGGTTCTGATCCACCGCCACCGCCAACGGCTCGTCAAACTTCAGCGTCGCCGCCGAGTGGAACACCACCGACACCTGAGGAGTTGGAGAGTAATATAACACATAGAGCTTTATACAGAGTGTAATTTCTTCTATCCATGTATATTAACAACTTTCTCCAAGGACGTCTATGTAATAGAACAAATGTTTCTTTATTTGGGTAGGTATCTATGAAGAAAAAAATGGCTAGTCAAACGGTAAACCGCTACGGAATAAGTTGTTTGTGAAACAAATAGTATACGAAACGGTTGTGAAATAAATACTATACGAAACGGTTGTAAACTAAAAATTTGTCAATGGTGTTTTGGTGAAACATTAGTAAACACTGAATATATTTAGAATACATCTGCGGAGTTTCTTTAGCTTCCGTACTGTGCGTGTACATTGTACCTGAAACCTCTTCGCAGGATATTATGGTACCAACTAACTACATCTTTCTGGATCTGAACGTGGCGAATGACAAATCTGTTTAAGTAGCTGCATACTGGTCGTATAAAACCTGAATAGTTGAGACTATATTTGAGTTAATCGACAGTATAGAAGAAGGAGTGTACCTGGTTTAGCTGACTGATGGCGTGCTGGTCGAGGCCGAGTCGCGGCATGGTTACGTCACCGGGCAGTGCGCTTAGCTTATCCAGCTGCTGCGGGCAATTTGTGCGAATCACATCGAACACCTGAACAGAGAGGAACATGTAAAGGGTTGTACACAAATTGGGGTGTCATATTCGTATGTAAAATCCTTGTATTTCGGAGGTTCATTAAACAGAGATCATTTATATAGACTTGAAATAGAGGAGGACGCAAGATGCCTGCCTTGTGGGACTCCGAAAGAGATTTCGTATTCTTCACTACGGTATATCCCTGTTTTGACTCGTTGTTGCCGCTGAGAGAGATTTTTATGAAAATATTGAGATGAACATGTTAAGCCTGAAAAACTCACACCCACTCTTTTTAATTTCGCTTGGAAAATAGGAACAGAAACTGCGTCAAACGCTTTAGATAGATCTAGGAATATGCTAGGCATCTATTTATTGGCTCACTTCTCTCTTCTTTACTACACTCGTCAAATTTAAGACGGCGCCCTCGGTGAAATACCAGACTCAAAACCATACTTATTATAATCTGCTATGATTTTAAACCGGTTTAGGCAATTGGTCGATTTGCGACCTAAATAAAAACCCGACTGTTAAGAAGCGAACGAATAAGATGTAAACAAGAAGAAAATCATGCTCTGCATTCATATGGTTTTGCTCTGCCAGCTCGTAAATTATGTACGCCCCGACTGTACAGCATGATTTTCTTCTTCTTTACATCTTTTTTTTTATTTTCTTAAGCAGTCGGATTTTTTTATTATTGTTTAATTTATAATTGTATCTTTGTTTTATCTCTCGTGTCTCCTATGCGGGTCACAAATAAATTATTTTTCTTTCTTTTAATCCCATACATTTTTGACGTTTTACCAATCACTGTAGTGACACATTTGTTGATAGAATATCACTTTTCTAGATCTTCTGGTACTATATAGACACATACCTGCGACTGTTTGAGCTGCGCAAGCCTCTTCTCCGGCGCGGTCTCCTTCTTGTGTCTCATCAGCAAGTGTAGGCGCGAGATGTCACGACAGGTCCACAGCAGACGCTCCAACAGCATCTGAAATTGATAAATTATTAATTTAAAAGAAACTATTTTGACAACTGCAAGCTTTTTCGTATTCTTTTCGGCACAGATAATTATAAAATGAAATCATTTGATACCCATTTTTAACCCCCGACGGAAAAAGAGGGGTGTTATAAGTTTGACGTATGTTGCTGTGTATCTGTGTGTCTGTCTGTGGCATAATAGCTCCTAAACGGATGAACCTATTTTGATTTCGTTTTTTTGTTGGAAAGGTGATTTTGTCGAGTGTTCTTAGCTATGTTTGAATAAAATGGGTTCAGCCGTTCAAAAGTTATAGGCATTTTACTGTTTGAATCGGGGTTTTTTCGCAAGATATCGTGTCATAATTACGTGTTCAATAGATTGCCGATCGAAGTGTATCTCTATGTAATAGAAAAAATATATAGTATGAAATAAAAATGTGTCGGGGGACATTTTAATTTTCAAATTTTACGTGTGTATTAATAAGTGCACAGTTCCCACTATTATCGACTACATGATAGACACGAACAAAATCATTAAAACTGAACTAACATGAGTGGCACAGTCAAATGAACTAGCACCCTGCCCGCTGTCTCGCCATCCAGACTAAATACTCAGGTTCGAGGCACGTGGACGCACCTCACTAGCATCTATGTAAACATTGACATAGCATGTTGATTAAAGCTCTTCAACTTTATTTACTTAAGTCATCATCTTCCTAGCCTTTTCCCAACTATATTGGGGTCGGCTTCCAGTCTAACCGGATTCAGCTGAGTACCAGTGTTTTACATGGAGCGACTGCCTATCTGACCTCCACAACCCAGTAACTGGGTAACAGCGGTACCCCTTGGCTAGACTGGTGTCAGATCTCAAGCTTCTGACTACTCGAAACGACTGTCAGAGATCTTCAAATGACAGCCGGGACCAACGGCTTAACGTGCTTTCCGAGGCACGGAGGAAACTCGGTATGTTGAAATGGTCACCCATCCACGGCCCGACCTCGTCAAGCGTTGCTTAACCTTGAAGATCGACCCGTGCGGCCGTTATTATTTAGCCACGAGCTCCTCAACTTTATTTACTTAAGTATTTAACTTAATTAAATACTGGTTTTCAGCTGCATCCAGGTAGCCTGGACGCCTCCTCGCACAAATATGGGAGTGGTGTGAGGAGGCGAAATTTCATTGCCGCAACAAATCACGGCTTGGCAGACAGAGCTCCGGCAGGATCTCATGGCGACATAGAGAGGGCAACTGTCGCAATCCAGCGCTGGGCACTGGATAAGGCCCCTCTTTGAGGAGTGAATTGACAGGTGTCACGGCTTCCTCACCTTTCGCCTGACGCAGGTCCTCACCGGGCATGGAGGTTCCTGTTCAGGAAAAGGCGGCAGAAAACACCTGGGTGTCACCATTGTGTAGAATGCCCGGAGGACTCAGTAGAGCATACGGTGAAGCTCTGCTCCGCTTGGGCGGAGCAACGCAGTGTCCTCGTGGAGGTGATTTGCGGTGGAGACCTTTCGCGTCAGACCCTAGTTCAGCCCATGGTACGGGGCGAGAGGGCATGGGAAACTGTCACCTCCTTTTGCAAAGTAGTAATGCTCGCGAAGGAGGAGGCAGAACGCGTGAGAGAGACGTAACGGAGACGCCCTCACGCCCCAAGCGAACTGCTGTAGGGACGCCCTGGGTTTCGGGAGTCGCAAGCCGATTTCCAGCCACCGTAGGCGCGGGCTTGCGGACGTCGAGTAATGGATAGCTCACCGTCCGATAAGGAACAGGCACGAGTCAAGGACGCGTAGTATTCCACGCGCGCCAAAAAGATTTGTCAGCGAAAACTGACGGGGTCCGCTAGGACCGATGCTTGTCTGGGTCGCGGATAATTTTGTAAATGAGTTATTGAGGCCCTGGCTCAAGCAACTAAAGGACCACGGGTGGGGTTTAGTCAGTAAAGTTTGACACGCCCTCCCGCTTCACCCAGAGCGGGCGAAGTCATTGGATCATTACAAACACGAAAAAACAAATAAGTGGCCAGGACGCCAACCATAACGTAGCTGTGAAAAGGCTAGGCAGATTAATTAAATTATACGCACAAGCATCCGAATGCACTTCTTTTTTATCTCGATCACTATCGGGTGTACATAGTTTCCATCGGGGTGTTAAGACTCATATCCCGTAAAACTATGAAGTACTAGTAAAATATATGCAAGTCAATCTAAATCAAACTTCGAAACTAAAGTTATTTTTCAGTTTGTAGAGACATGTTTTCTAGACCTGACATTCTAAATTCCATGTATTCATGTAATTTGCAGCATTATTTGGAAATGGGCTCCTTAGACGAGTTTCTGACTAGAAACCTAGCCAGTATAACATTTGACATACCTTGCCCATGAATCTTGTAGCTCCGGTGATAAACACCTCCCTCCCCGCGAAGTACTCGGGGATGAGGGGGGGTGTAGAGGACTGCGGTAGGGGGCGCGGCACCATCGTGGTTCACTCCGGCGATGAACTAGCAAAAGTAATAAAGTTATACGTTTCAAACAGTAATGGGCCTAACAAAATGCAAATAAAAAAAAACTATAAAGGTACTTTTGAATTGTCAAACAAAATATGAATCTAGTTGCACATTCACAAGCGTTAGTAGGTCTTTATGGAAAAGAAAATGCAAGAAATTCCACGGGCACTCCTTTCCATCAGTTTTAATTACAATTACTTGGTTACATCATTCTTGTTGGAAAAATACATAATTATGTGAGAACGATGTAAAAAGACGTGCACTTAAAAGCTTCTAGAGAACAGACAATTTATTACAATACTATACACAAACATGAAAATAAACATACATACATAATATTACATGTTTCAAATTTTTTTAAAGAAGGATTGATCAATAATAGAAGAAATTAGACAAAAAAAATCATTAAAGAGAAAGAAAATGGATCTTAACAAGATTTTTAAAAGTTGCTTGTGACTGAGCTTGTCTTACTGACATCAACTCATTCCACAATCGCACAACCTGGACCGTGAACGATTTATTGTAGAACTAAGTAGAATGAGCAGGCATCAAAGTCTCACAGTCTCCGATGATCTCAAGTGTCTAGAATGTGTGTCATGAAGGAACTTAAAACGTTTTTTGAGATACTCGTAAGAGGAGGTTGTAGGAATAAACAGAACACTGTAGAGTAATTATAAAATGTGGGCAATCTGGCGAAGGTGGATTGGCGGCCACTGGAGCTTAGTACGAAATTCAGAAACATGGTCATATTTGCGTAAATCAAACATGAATCTAATGCAAAAGTTTTGGAGTCGCTAAAGGTTATCAAGCTGCACTTCAGTAATATCTAAATAACTGACATCTGCATAATCGAGGATTGGGAGAAGGAGGGATTGGGCAAGCGCAGTTTTGATGGCAGTTGAAGGCAAGATACCGTAAGACATTATACTATGAAAGTAACTAAAATAGATCAGCCTCGCGATATCTACATCAGTAAATTTACTAATTTTTCTAACAGTATAAGCTGCCTAACTTAGCCGCCCTGCAATTACTATTAAATGAGGACCCAATTGTTATCTTCAGTTTAGAGTGATCCCCTGCAAAACCATTTTATAAACCAATTCTAGCTTCTCCTTGTTTAATATAATGTCACAATCTGTAGTCTTTTGAAATTCGGCAAGGCAAATTTTACGCACTTAGTTTTTTGACCATTTAAAACTAAATTATTGACAGTGAATCAATCTCGAACCTACCGTAGGGCGTTATTTACGTCGTCAATCTAATAAGATAAGGAAGTCTTTTCTTTTTTAATCCCTTTTTATTACGATCTATCAATCTTGCAGATATTCAGCAATTTGTGTAAAATAACTATCAAAGGTCTTGCACGGAAGCCGTTTAGTGACTGCTCCGTTTATTCATATTGCCTCTTATATAAGGTCTTGGGGAATCTTTCTTTTTAGTCTTAGAGCGACTGTTTGGGTGTTCATCAGGCTAGCCGCCAGCATGTTTGGGTGATTCACGATCCGCTTCTTGTACGCTTTTGTCCTTTCTGTAATTTCTTCTGTAACTGTTTTGATGCAGAGGTCGTGATGGAGTCTATTATTTGAGACATACCAAGGTGCGCTCGTTATCATTGTCAGTATTTTTGACTGTAATCTTTGTAGTATCTCTATGTTTGACACTGCATATGGGTTTTATGATACACTTATACAGCAACAGCTTATTTTGAAATGAAAGTCGCGATTTCCTGTTAAGTAGCCAATACATTGAGCGCAACAGTTGACCCATAGCTAGTCTCTTTGTGAGTATGTGCTTCTTCCAGGTTAGGCGTCTATCCAAATATATTCCAAGATACTTGCGTGGTTCCCTTGTGGGAGAGGTATGCCGTGTAGAGTGACATAGCGACATGTTTTTTGCCTGTTTATAAAAGTGACTTGGACTGATTTGATTTCGTTGGCCTTGATACGCCAGTCTTTGAGTCATAGGGATATTTTTTCAAGACTGGCTGGAAGCTTTTGCGCTGCAACGTCTGGTGAGTTGTCCTTAGAGAGTGTTGCGGTATCATCAGCAAATGTTCCTGTAACCACTCCATCGGTCGTTGGGAGATCAGCTGTGAAAAGAAGGTACAACATGGGACCCATAACACTGCCCTGTCGGACTCCAGCTTGTCTATATATATAAAAGAAGAAACTGACTGACTGACTGACTGATCGATCAACGCACAGCCTAAACCGCTAGGCCTAGAAGCATGAAATTTGGCAGAAAGGTTCCTTAAGTGGCTTAAGTGAGCACTAAGAAAGGATTTTTGGAAATTCTACCCAGTTTGTATGTAATTTCTACAGTTTGTAAGTTGGGCACATGAAATTTTTGATTTACTCTCTTGTTTGATAAAAAGAATTAATGTATATATTAGTTTTTGGAAATTCGACCCCTTAGGGGGTAAAAAGGGGGTTGAAAGTTTGTATGAAGTTTTTACAGTTTGTTAATTGGACATATGAAATTTTACATTACGCTCTTGGTTGATAAAAATAATCAATGTATTTTTTTTTTTTTTTTTTTTATCTATTATAGGCTCGCGCTTGACCACTATCTCACCTGATAGTAAGCGATGATGTGGTCGATGGTGGAGCACGCTTGCCTAGAAGTAACCTATTCACTCTTGACTTAAAGACCCCTAGATTGTAGCTATCGGGAAACAAAGACTCCGGCAGGGAATTCCACTCCTTAGCTGTACGCATAATAAAAGTATTCCCAAAACGTTTAGTGCGTATGGGTGGGATGTCCACCATATATCGATGACGCATCGCCGTACGTCTGGTAGTCCGATGATGGAACGGGCTGGGTGGAATTAAATCATGCAATTCCATCGCACACTCCCCGAAATGTAACCGATAAAAAACCGACAAGCTGGCAACTCGGCGACGATGTTCAAGGCTCTGGAGCTTTGACTTAACCAGTGCCTCATCGCTGATGAGTCTCTTGGCCCGCTTTTCGATCGACTCCAGTGCATCAAGCTGGTATTTGGCAGATCCGTCCCAGAGATGAGAACAGTACTCCATGCACGATCGAACTTGCGCTTGATACAAGTTGAGCAGCTGTTCCGGCTTGAAGTACCTTCGCACCTTCGCAAGGATCCCCAACTTTTTGGCAGCCAGCTGAGCCTTTGCCTCAATGTATGGCCCAAAATTGAGAGTTGATGTCAGCGTAACGCCAAGATTTGCGGAAAAAAGACACGCCTGGGTTTTAGCAGCATTAAACCTGACCAGATTGGCATCGCCCCATTCGGAGACTGCCTGCAAGGACAGGATTAAGCGCTCCACCATGGCCTCCTGGAGAGACTGGATCTGAGGCCCGGTAGCACGAGCGTTGGACAAGTATCTCTCAGTAACGGTGCTGTCGTCTGCAAACCCAAAGGTGCCGGGTTTTAGCAGATCGTTAATATGCAGCAAGAATAAAGTTGCCGAGAGTACCGACCCCTGAGGGACCCCGGCATTAATATCCAAGTAGTCCGACGAGCAGCCATCGATAACCACTCGAATGGACCGATCTCTCAGGAAGTCTGCAATCCATTCACACAGACCACCGGGCAAACCGAATGAAGGAAGCTTAGCAATAAGGCTTTCGTGCCAGACCCTATCAAAAGCCTTCGAGATGTCTAGGGAGACGGCAAGCGCTTCCCCGTGCCTCTCGATAGCCTCACTCCAGATGTGAATGGCATACGCTAGAAGATCCCCAGTAGACCGATTTCGGCGGAAGCCGTATTGGCGATCACTAAGGATATCGTTTGCTTCTAGGTATGCCAGGAGCTTAGTATTGAGTACACGTTCCATACTCTTACAGAGTATGGAGGTTACAGATATGGGTCTGTAGTTGGCCGGGTCAGCTCGACTGCCCTTCTTGGGCACGGGCTGTACGTTAGCCTGCTTCCAAGCATTCGGCACTTTTCCAGCCTCATACGAAAGACGGAATAGGCGTGTCAAGATCGGAGACAGTTCAGGCGCACAGGTTCTAAGAACAAGTGCTGGTATTCCGTCAGGGCCGCTAGCCTTGTTCACGTCAAGGTTTCGCAGCACCCTACGGACGTCCTTTTGATGGATACGAATGTCCGACATACTCGGCTCGCATCCATCAGGAGGAGGAGGGGGCCGCGAATCACCAGGATTCAGACGTGAAGATTCCGCAAAAAGAGAGGCAAATAAATTTGCTTTCTCCTCAGCGGAGTGGGCCAGTGACCCGTCGGGTTTCAGCAGTGGTGGCAGTGAGGGACGGCAGAAGTTCGACTCGACCGACTTAGCCAGAGACCAAAACGCTTTACTACCTGCTGGGTAAGAAGCAAGTTTGGTCCCTATTCGGCCAATGTGATCGAACCGAGCCCTTCGCAACACCATCTTGCAGGACTTGGCAGCCCTGTTGAAGGCCTTCTTCTTCTGACCCACGTCACTCGCCTTACGCGATCGAGCGTCGACCCAAGCCAGGTACGCCCCATGTTTAAGCGCGTCGGCGCGCTTACATTCGGCGCCAAACCATGGCTGGTCTTCGCTAGACATTGTTACGTCAGTGAACGGAATGTAGTACTCCATTCCCCGACGCAACACATCCGTCACGGCATCCGCACACGACGATGGATCAGTCGAAGAAAAGCAAGTAGGCTGCCAAGGATAGCATGCGAAGAAAGATCGCATGCCATCCCAATCTGCCGACCTGTACCGCCAAACCCGCCGGGTGCCCCTTGGGCTGGGATCGGGCGGGGAATAGACGGACACAGACTTCACCAGACAGTGGTCGGAACTACCCAATGGTGATGCTATCGACACAGAGTATCTGTCTGGATCTGTTGTCAGCAGAAGGTCCAAGCAATTCGCCGTGTGCGAATCAACATCCGGTACCCTCGTTGCCCCCTGGACCAGCTGGGTGAGGTTTAGCGCTAGCGCAAGCTTACGCATCTCCCGTCCAGCATGATCAGTGCACTGGTATGGGAAGAGCCACTCCTGGTGGTGGGCATTAAAGTCCCCCAGTAACACTAATTGGGCAGAAGGGTACCGCTGCTGTGCTGCATCAGCCGCCTCACTGAGGTACTCTGTGAGCCTGGTTGCCTCCTGATCTCCACTGTGCGAACGGTAGACACAGGCGTAGATAATTTTATCCAGACCTGTGTCCACCAGAACCCAGAGCGTTGTGAATCTTGAGTCCTCAAGGTTACGGAGACGCCGACAGCAAAGATCGTCACGGGCGTACATACATACGCCCGCCCGTGGTCTAAAATTGTGCTCCAGGGTGAATCCTGGGTAAGACAGGTACGACACGTCTGACGGACTCGCTATCTGCGTCTCCGTAAGGAAAAACAGCGCTGGTTTCTCAGTCTCCAGGTGGTAGTGGACTGCAGAGAGATTTGAGTGCAGACCCCTAATGTTGGTGAGGTGCACTTTGTGGGGGAGAGGGTGCAGCCGCTGTTTAAAACTAATCTTCCTTTTCCTTGACATCTTTTATGGTTTTATAAGAGTGAACGGAGGAGAGGAGTTGGAAGTGAGACGAGGTTCCACGCAGCTAACCTTCAGACACGCACTGAAAGGACAGCATCATTTGGGTACTAGTCTGGAGACTGCGGGGACGCCCGAGCCCCCCCGGAATGTCCATCGGGCCCTCCCCATCTGGTCGCCAACCAGCACGATGGCGCATTTCGGGATTTTTCGACAGTTGGCGGGGCAGCCTTTCGTGTGTGGCTGGCACACTACTTGGGCCCCCAACTACCTGCGGTCGGCCAGCGGCGCACCGTGCCTCGGATCCCGCTACCCTCCGCGACTAGTCTCCCGATACATCCCTAACAGCGCGCGTCAGGCTGGTCAACCTGCAGTGGAACAGCTATCTTGACCCAACTCCTCTAGTTGGCTACACCGAGCATCGAACCGGAACACGGCTAGGCCGTTTGGCGGTACGTCTTTGCTTTGGTTAGTATCACCTGATTTGCACCACCCGGGGACCACGTGTAGGGAATCAGAAAAAGGGTACGTTCCTACGGACGTGGGTGACTCGGCCCCCAAAAATGTATGTATTTATTTATTGTTTTTGAAAATGCCAACCCTTAGGGGGGAAAAAGAGGGTTGAAAGTTTGTACGTAATTTCTTTTCTTTCAAGTTTGTAAGACGGACACATGAAATTTTAGATTTACGCTCTTGGTTGATAAAAAGAAGTAATGTATATATATATTTTTTTTTTTTTCTTTTTTATTTATTTATAATTCTAATAATAATATATACAATTGAATATGTCTAATATTATGACTAATAACAAAACAAAAAAAAGCTTAATGCGCATCATAAAATTCGTCCACATCGATGTCAATGGGAAACGTGCCCAGAACGCTGGCAGCATTGCCACGTTGAATGGCAATGCTAATTCTCTGGCTAAAGAAAAGGCCAACCCTCTGGTCACGCGAACAGTCGAATAACCGTTTACTTATGTCTCGAAACACTCGGTGAGCACTCGGACCCCATGGACCTAATGTCTCAACCCCAAACGGCTGAAACATATAACTGCCAATAAGGTTGTTATATTTGCGCCGTTTGAGGTTTTCTGCACCAGCAGCAGCCGCCCCAGCACAGCTCGCTGTGCTATGAAGATGGGATGGCGCAAGGGTATCGACACGTGTTGCATCCCACACCAAAGGCCTACCTAAATTCCATGGCATTATGGTCATCCTGTCCGGTCTCTTCCTATCGTCGCGCGCCAAGCTTTTGGGTTCTAAAACAGCTGGCACCACGGCGGTGATAAGAGCTCGACGTATGATGTCATTAATGCTGGCGTGCCGTGTTATCCGACCAGCGCTCCTACTGCAGGATAGGCCATGGTGTCCGAGGCGGTCGACTGCTTCACCACATTGACAACGATGTGGAGCTCCGCTGGGAGTACCTAGGCGCAAACATGTAGCGATCCGGAAGGTACTGTCACTCAACATTGTTCCTATGTTGGATGACGGTAATGCCTGTAGCCAGAGACCCGACTCCCACTCACCCACAGCCAGTAGGCAAGCACGCTCAGCAGTATTGGTGGACGTATTTATGAGTTTATTCCGTACAAAAGATAAGATTAGTAGATTGTAATTAATTAAATTTAAAATTTGACTTTTAAATATTCATGAACATTATAATAGCATTTAGTTAATAAAATATATTCTTTATTTAGTAAATTGTAATTCGTTAAATTTAAAATGTGTCTTTTATATATTCATTTACATTGTAATAGCACTTAATTAATAAAACTTGTTTTAATTAATGAATTTATAAATTAATGTTTTTTTTGATGAAAATGAATATTTGCCAGCTGCTCATTGCTGTCCCGTTGGTCTAGCGGACGCAAGCGCTACTGCTGAGCATGAGGACCTGGGTTATATTCCAGGGTCGGTATTGGGTTTTCCCATTTGGAATTTCTCAGTAGCAAAAAGTCATACCCCAAGGAGCCATGTAACATAACATCAGGTATATGTATTCCTCGAAGAAGTAGGCAGAGGTTTATCTACAGTACAGACATCTTTCGTCAGTTATGTTTGAGTAACATGTGATAGAGGGTACGAGGGTGTGGGTGTGGGGGTGAAATTCCAGATGGAAAAACACAACAACACTTCATGGGAACTGAACATCGAACCCTGAACATCGTGCTCAGTAGTAGAACTTGCGGCCACTACACCAACGAGGCAGTCAATAGTATTATTTCGTTTATTGATTTATATTCTTATTTAATACATTTTTAAATATTTAAAAAAAGAAAACTTAAAAACATTTAAAAATATAAAAAATAGAGGCCAACCGGTATCGGGAACAGGGTCCAAGCTACCGGTGGTTAGGGCTCCAGAGACAGGAACCTCCTCACAATGCGAGCCGTATCGAGGAGTACTGCCTTCTGTATCAGACCATTGATCCAACCGCCCAATGACAGCCTCGACAGATGGTCGTCGAGGCTCTTGGCCATCAGGCCGTTGGTCGTAACGACAATCGGCACAATGATCGCCGAGTCCACATTCCACATGTCGACAACCTCGTGTGCTAAGTCGAGATACTTGATTTGTTTCTCTTTCTCAGCTTTCACGAGGTTCTCGTCATACGGGATGGTGACATCGATTATCATTGTGCGGCGCGCTAATCGGTCTATCACCACTATATCCGGCTTATTGGCAACAATAGTCCTATCAGTGATGATAGACCGATCCCAGTACAACGTGACATGGTCATTTTCGAGAACTGGGTCGGGCACATACTTGTAATACGGTACCTCCGATTCCACTAGATTGTACTTCAATGCAAGTTGCTGGTGAATAATCCTGGCCACTTGGTTATGCCTGTGCAAGTACTCGCCGTTAGCCAAACGAGAACAACCAGAGATAATATGTCTGATGGATTCACCCGGACGGTGGCATGCCCGACATATGTCAACCGTCCCGTCCTTCATTATATGTCTCCGGTAGTTATTCGTCAGGATAACTTCGTCCATAATTGCACAGACAATTAAAGCCCTCAGTTTCCCCGAAAAGGTCGCCGAAACGTAGCCAGGATACGGACGCTGGGAAATCTACATCTGGCCCATGGAGAGCCCGATAGAAGCGCCCGTGTAGCTCCTTGCCTTGCCATACCTATTTGCGTTGATCGGTCGATAGTATTACAGGCTTGCGCCAGTTCTCTTTAGCCATGGACAACGGGGTGAGGCCCTTGTCCACTGCGACCACATCCCGGTGCATACCCACTTCAGCTTTTAAAAAGTATTCTCTGAGGCTGCACACCTCGCGGCTGTGAAGAGTCTTGGCGTTTAAAAAGCCGCGACCCCCACACTTCCGCGGGATGTACAGTCTCATCACCGATGATCGTGGGTGATGCATCCGGTTTGCGGTCAGCAGTGTCCGGACCCTCCTATCGAGGGCGTCGAGCTCGGTCTGAGTCCATTTGAGTATGCCGAAAGAGTACATCAAAACCGGCATGACCCAACTGTTGAAGGCGCGCACCTTATTTCCGCCCGACAAAAGGTTATTTAATACCTTTTTCAGGCGAACAAAGAAACGCTCCTTCAGCAGTTGCTTCATGTCAGTATAGTATTATTATTATATATTCGTATAATAGTCTAATTAAAATTGAAAAATAATTAAGAATAATATACATTACCGTTTAATGCCGCTAGGCTGGGTTACCAATCACTTCTTCAATTATGTTACAATATACCGCGAAGCAACGTCTATACTCAGACAAGTGCAGAGGCGCGCTAGCCGCGAGAGCACGCGAGGTGGACTGAGGATCTTCGGACAATGTTTATTTAATTATACTCCTAAACAGTCGGGCGGTTGGCCTGGCCAAGGTGCCCATGGTCGGGGCACCATCCGCCCAATGGTGTAGAAGGGATGTTATAGACATGGCAGATACCGCGACATAGTCTTAGTTGAGTTTATTTTTTTACAAGTTAAACACGTGACTGCACTATACAGCGAGGCTTACGGAAGACGTTATTTCAGTGTCCCCAGGAAAGTGCCCTAACAAGCGTTACACAGAGGGGTCCCGGGGTGGTTTTTTAAGAGGTCACGGGGTTCTACGTGCCGATAGTGATCACCAGGATGGTTTTAGTGAGGTAAAGATCCCACATTACCTGGTCTTTTCCCTGACCGTATTATTAAAAAAAAATGGCTTACTCCGATGTTACTCTTGAACTAACTAATCCCGGATTAACTTAGGTTTGGCAATGTTATAACTATTATTCATTCCTTACTTTTGGTCACAAAATAGAAAGTATACAGAAGGACCAAACCCATCTTCCTCGAAAATTGTTACCTAAACTTGATTTCAACAAGATTATCTAGGGTTGCTATTATATTGATACTGATTTTTAAAAAGGAGTAGCTAATATAAGTTTACAATAAAAAATACATTGATTCGTCTAAATATACATCTCTAGCTGACCCCCGCGGCTTCGCTCCCGTCAACTAGCTACCTACCTACCACCTAACTACCCTATCTAGCTAGGGTAGGTAGGGTAGGTAGGTACGGTGGGTAGGTAGGGTAGGTAGGTATGGTAGGTAAGTAGAGTAGGTTAAGGGTATACCTACCTTACCTACCTACCCTACCTACCTACCATACCTTCTTACCATACCTACCTACCATACCTACCTACCGACCCTACCTACCTACCGTACCTACCTACCCTAGCTAGATAGAGTAGTTAGGTGGTAGGTAGGTAGCTAGTTGACGGGAGCGAAGCCGCGGGGGTCAGCTAGAGATGTATATTTAGACGAATCAATGTATTTTTTATTGTAAACTGCTAATTTTATTTTATTGTAATTGCTAGATAGGGTAGGTAGGTGTAGGAAGGTAGGATAGTCGCGTTCGTTAGTCGACGCCACTCCCGGCCTTTCGCGGATACCCACGGGCAGCGGAAGGCACGGTGCAGATATGGTGCGAAGACGAGAACGCCCTGACCTGGCTGACCCAAAATGTGCCACACATCAGACTCCCCGGCAATGACCAGACACTGACGGTGCTCAGACAGACCGAAGTACCCACCCGTGTCCGAGCCTCGCTCTTCGTCCCTCGCTACAGAGGTGATGTGAACAGGCTCCACGGTATTTTGATCCGTCAGAACACCTGGTACGACGTTACAAGATTTGTCGCTGAACAGGGCAACTTCCATCGGTGGCGACCGTTAAGGGACTTATCTGACTCTGGGGCTGCCACCGGAGGAAGCTGAAAAGGTCCTGGGGTAGGAGCAACGGATATCGTACCTGTTAGGATCGATATCCGTTCTGTTAGGATGGATACGTGCGCTTCTGGCCCACGACCCGTCTCTCCGAAACACAGACCGACAGTACACAGACGAAAAAACCGACGACGATACAGATGAGCGACACGGACATTGACCAACTCGAGGAGGAGATGGCCCGAGCGGTAATGGCTGATGACGACGACACCATACCGCCCGTATCACCTGGCTGGAACGACCAACTCTTTGGTAGCCGGGAGATACACAAGACGATGACTAACAACGGGAGGTGGAGAAGGAGGGACTATCCGATGGATCCGTCTCCAATTAACCCCACTCCACCTCCACCAGCGCCTCTCAACATCATCCAAACTAACCTCCAGTGTAGCCAGACTGCCACGGATAGCTTACGCAGGGCAATGGAGGTTAAGCACCGAACCATCGCACTGATCCAAGAGCCGTGAATCAGGAACAACAGAATATGTGGCCTCGGTAACATCGGAGGTAAGATAATTCTCGACACACACGGCTCAGATAAGGCAAGCATCTACATACCCAAAAAAAATCCCTTTACATCACTAACTCTATTCTGTTCCAGAGACCTGACAGCTGTCAGGCTCCAAACCGAAGGTAGCGCTCCGGACGTTGTACTGGCCTCGGCATATATGCCAGGCGAGGACACAGATTGCCCGCCAAAGGAGCTGGCTGGCCTAGTGCAGCACTGTGAGCGCGCTGGTTTGGACCTGATCATCTGCGCCGACTCGAACGCCCACCACCCGCTCTGGGGCAGTGTCACACCGAACTCCAGAAGAGAGGTACTATCCACCTTTTTATTCTCTACTAACCTTAAAATTGTCAACCGCGGCTCAGATCCCACTTGGGTCACGGCCCGTAGACAAACAATCATAGATTTAACACTCGCTTCAGAAAACGTGACAAACCTTATTACAAACTTGCACCTATCGGACGAGCCTTTTTGCTCAGACCACAAAAGGATCCGCTTTACAATAACTACAAACACAAAAAAAACCGCACCAAGGTGAAACCCGAGGCGTACCAATGTTCCCGGGTTTAAATGTCTTCTGGCGTCACTATTAGCTGGACATCTAGCACTGATAAAGGACCAAGCACAATTAGAACACACCGTAACAATATTATTCAATTACCTAACAGAAGCTTACCACGCATGCTGTAAATCAAGAGCGCCACAAAGCAGGAACGAGAGGAACTCCTGGTGGAACGCTGAACTTTTTAAACTCAGAAACACGATGCGTAAGCAATTTAACAGAGCAAAAAACACAAGACTCCCGGAAGACTGAGATTCAGTATTGAACTCAGTACTAAGCTTCGCTGTCTACTTATTGCTTGCGGTGTAATTACGCTGATTTTTTGCAAGACTACAAACTGCCTATTTTTTTGCTTGTGAAATCCATCTGCTGATTATAATTGGAACGCATTTGCTACTCGCTTCCACAAGTTCATAAGCATGCAGAGCCCCCCACCAACCTCTCGTAATATGACTGCTCGTCCTGACTCGGAATCAGACGTACCAAATACGACTGAACAAAGAGTTACCATCAGAACAAAACGTCGTCGTCCATCTTATGACGATTTAAGAGAGGACATGCAACTATTTAAAGCCGAAATAAGAGGTTTATTGGCTACGATCTCTACTGATGTAGCGGAAGTTAAGGCGCAAAATATATCGATTAAAGATACCTTCAGTAATATCCAAAAGACTAATGAGGAAATTAAAAATTCTATACAGTTTGTGAGTAAGCAATATGACGAGATTAAACTGAGGGTGGATAAAAAAGAAAAAATAAAACACGATCAAAACGAAAAAATTCAAACATTAGAGGAAAAAATCGAAGAACTCGAACGTGTGTCCTGCTTATCAAAACTGGAGATTAGAAATATTCCGCAAAAAGATCAAGAATCTAAGGCTGATCTTCTGGAAGCAGTATTATGTATTTCAAAAACAGTAAATTCGAACCTCGACCTTGGCAACGTGAGAGATATATACCGAAAGACTAGCAAAAACAAGCCTAACTCTGTGGTGGTTGTGGATATTTCTACACCAATAATAAAAGCAAATGTTCTGAAGGCAGTGAGGGAATACAATACAAAGAACAAACCCACAACCCTGAATACCTCCTGCATAGATAGAAGAAACGAAACAAAGCCTATATTCGTATCAGAATACCTCACGTTCAGAACCAAGAAATTGTTTTATCTAACTCGTGAGTTTGCCAAGGCTGAAAACTACACATTTGCTTGGACTGCTAACGGTAAGATATACTTGCGCAAGAAGATAGGAGACCCCCACTTGATTGTTAGAACAGAAAAACACTTGGAGTCACTGAAAGAACGCAAATGACTAATAATATTTTTTTATTATATCATTTTGTATCTTAGTATTTCTAACAAGTTGGTTTATATTAACGAAAGTATTACACGTATTATTTCCTCCATTTAAAAAAAAATTGTTATATGTAAGAAAAAAACAACTTAACTCAAACAAGTACCTATCACATACATTGACACTTACACACCCACTCATACTAGGAACACATATAAACATCCCAGATTCAACACACTTACAAAACGACCACATAATCACATTAATAAATAATTTTACTATAAAATATACATTACACTCAAATCGGGCCGTAATTACGTTAAAAACTAAACCTCCAGTCGTGCCTCATTCATTATACTATTATTAATGAGTTCTACAAAAGAGATAACAGATGAGATAGATAACTACAAAGTCTCAAAAGTTAAGTTATGCAATATTCAGGAGGCTAAATCGCATTTAAACTCCATGCATAGTGGTTTCAACATGATATCCCAGAATATCAGAAGCATTGCTTGTAATATGTCTCAATTCGAAATACTTAAATTTTATTATTATTAGGGTCTGGTGGTTCTCAGGAACTGAGGTCGTCCAAGATTGATTTAAAGTAGAAGTTTAGAGGGGGTGAAGGCGGGGAGGGGGGATTTGTGGGGGGGGGATTTATATTGGAGCCAAACGATAGGGCTCCTCAAGCCGGTCACAATGGACCCAAGCTTGGGTGGTCTGCCTCTATCCTGGGCCGAGATATCCTGAGGGGGGTGAGATGGGTTGGGAGGGGTAAACCCAAAGTTCAGAGGGGGTGAAGGTGGAGGAGGGATTTCGTTGGTGGGGGTATCTGTTGGGTCCAAACGATAGGGGTCCTCAAGGTCACATTAGACCAAAGCTCGAATATGAGGGTGGTTGGCGGGGCCACGCCTGTGCATTTGTTTGAGTATATATTTCACGCGCAGCGAGGTATTTTTGTGTCGGAAGCGTGTCTGGTTGTGTGCTGGAGATCTGGTCCAGAATACGTCGATTGTCCGTTATTATTATATATATTTTCCCCTATAACCCCCGAGGACACACGGGATTGAACGAGCCCAGGAGACCACCTACATTTGAGTATGCCGAAAGAGTACACCAAGCAGCCTTGTGGAGCAGGTAGGTAATTCCTGTTGTAAGGAACTTGAGTAGCGAACCAGACTCTAAGGCTGCCTGGTAATGGAGGAGAGGAGTTTTGTTGTAACCGACACATTCTTCCATATTTTGAAAAGATATATGGATCTTCGTCCGAGTAATATGAACTCCAAGCGCGTTTTGGTACAATTTAAAAACATTAAATGCGTCAGGCAAGTGATCGGAAAGAACAAAATAAGTTCAGTACCGAAAGAAATAGCCTCATATTTAAAACTCGCAAACTCTGATCTCTACACTGGGCACTGTTTCAGACGGACTTCCGCAACCATCCTTGCAGATACAGGCGCTGATTTAACTGCAATAAAACAACATGGTGGTTGCAAATCGTCCGCTGTCGCAGAAAGTTACATCGAAGATTCCATAGAAAATAAAAAACACTTTAATAACCAAATATCAGGATCAATCAATTTACATAACAAAAAGACCCCACAACCTTCAATGAGCACAGCGCCAACAGCCTTCCTGCAAGAATATACTACTCAAACTATAAAACTAGCTCCTCCCACAAACACAAGTGTACCAACAGCAGAACCAAGTGTCCCAGTTTTATCTCAATCATCTCACACAAGTGGAAAATTTTCAAATTTTCTATTTTGCCTTCCTGGAAAAAAAACGTCACTATAAGTTTAAGCCATTGTAACAATTTTAATATAAACTTTAATTTAAAAAAATATTGTATTTTATTTTCCTCGTAGGCGTAGTATAAAGCACTATGTATCACTCAAGAGAAAGTTCTATTTCTGTTCTCGAGTTTCCTTTAAGCCCTCCGCTGCGCGTCGGGCTTAAACATACTCTCGAACAGAAATAGATCGTTTTCTCCCCTCGGTGTACAATGTACTAATACCATGCTCCTATCCATGCACTCTCATTCCGGTAGTCGTCACTTCATCTTGAGAGCCCGCCGAGGCTAGTTACTCTCTGTGATTATAATCTTGTTATAATCTTCTAGAAACGCTGTGTATATTCTGTAATAAATAAATATGTGTGATAAATAAATATACTCCAGTCTGTGAAAACAGATTTTTCACTGTTGTCGGGTTTCACTACGACCTAACGGGAACCTCTGGCTAGAGGGCAGAGGGCTCATCGGTACAAAATTAATACACTGTAGCCTTAACTGCTCACTATTTTAATTATACAGACACTTAAATTACTTAAACAATTAAGGATTGCAGTAATAATTATCTATTTAGAGCCTGCCAGCCATGGGTTTGTGAGTGTTCAAAACGTGCAACGGCTGTCAACATGACGTTCGCCCGTCTTGACAGACGCAACTCCATTCGGTGTTACCCGCTCTTAGTTAACTTTAACTTTAAACATAACAGAATAATGACCAATGATTAAAAGAGTAACAAAATATATTACAATTCCCCAAATTAACAGAATGTCATTATTTTATAATGTCACGCGCCGTTAAGCATATATTTAATATCTGTTTTACACAACTAATCATAATTATAACCAAGTATCTTGACTTGGCTCGCGAGGTTGTCGACATGTGGGATGTGGACACAGCGATCATAGTACCGATATTCGTATCAGCCAATGGCTTAATAGCCACTAGCCTCGACCAACACCTTAGGAGGCTCCCGTTAGGCGGCTGGGTCAAGGGCGCCTGATCCAGAAAGAAGTACTGCTGGACACGGCAATTATTGTTAGGAGGTTCCTCTCTCTGGAGCTCTAACCGCCGGTAGCTTGAACTCTGTTCCCGATACCGGTGGGCCTCTATTTTTTATATTTTTAAATGTTTTTGATTTTTAATTTATTTTATAAAAATATTTTTAAATGTACAAAATACGACAACAGATAAATAAAGTTTATAATTGTTAGGGCGCCTCGATCAGCCACGCGTTATGTGGGGTGGATATATGAAATAAAGCACTGCTTTACTGTAATTATAATATATTACAATAATTTCGGATGAAAACAAAAAAAACATATTCTAAAAAGATTGTGCTGTCCACCATATTTTTCTTATATTATAGCTAACTTCACTTCACTCATCGTTAGTTCCACTGCCTCGCGGTACTGTCCGCAGAGGTGGCACCAACGTCAGCGCCGCATTCCGACCGGTGGCTCAATGAACATGCCGGCCGCCTTGAAATCTTCAGGTTTCAATGGATTTATGTGGTAGCTTCATTGGAGACTCTACAGTCTTCATGAGTGTCATCACTCGTCGCTGTTGGCACTGGTAGCGGGCAGATCTTGGTGAAAACCCGTTGTACAAGGCCTGTAGCTGTTTGAATGGTAGCTACACGGCTGACACCGTCCTTTCCTGTAACCACCTTTATAATCCTGCCCATGCGCCATAGCAGAGGTGGTAGATTGTCTTCTTTAATGACTACAAGGGTGTTCAGAGCTAGATCCTGACTATGTGACTTCCACTTGGTCCTTATCTGAAGTTCCAAAACGTAGTCTGTAGACCAACGTTTCCAAAATTGCTGCCTCATCTGTTCCACCCTCTCGAACCGTGTCAGACAGTTGATAGGCGCTTCTGTCAGGTCCTTGCAGGCTGGTGAGAGGAGTGGCCGGCCTATCAGGAAATGTGCCGGGCTGAGTGGAAGAAGATCATGGGGGTCTGAGGACAAGGACACATTGGACGGGAGTTCAAGATGGCTTCGATCTGTGTCAAAACCGTACTGAACTCCTCGTATGTTAAGTTAGCGGTACCCACAACACGTCTTAGGTGGTGTTTACAGGATTTTACTCGTGCTTCCCATAATCCCTCAAAATGAGGAGCGTAAGGCGGTATAAATCTAAACTCAATATTATCATTCGATAAATTATCAATAATTTGATGTGAATGTTCTTTTGAGATGTTTGGAGTTGTACGGGATGTAGAAATAATAAGTCAGGTTGGCTGCCAATAGTATAATGAATTAGTTACAGTAAGAAACGAGTAAAACGAAGTAAAAGCTATGTCAGCATAACATGTGATACCTAATATAAAGGGGCATACATATATGGTTGTTAATCTAAAGGAGAGTATACACTTCACCTCCGGCTATTTATAAAAAAAAAAAAATAGCATAATATTGTATTTTTTTTTTTTTTACCTTTTGTTGCAAATCAGAATTTAGGATACATAAGGCTTGGTTCGATTTTTGTGAATTATGTCGATTTTGTTATTTTTTCTAATTTTAACATAACATCCCATATCTTCTAAAACAGTAAATGGACCATCAAATAATGGGTCTAATTTTTGACCCGTTTCATTTTTAATCAATATCAAGTCATCTTTCTTATATTGAATTGGGTTCAAATATTTATCATAATAATTATCTTTGCGGTTACATTTGCTTAATATTAAATTATTTCTAGCGTCTTTATTAGCTAGTTGAAGCTTATACTTAAGTGTACTACAATAATTGTCTTGATTGTACAATGGTTCAACATCATTACATAATCTAGAAGGAACAATACATTGTCTACCAAATACAAGTTCAAAAGGTTGATATTTTGTTGCTGAATGAACAGTGGTATTGTAGCTAAAACACCAGTAAGCTAACCAATGTGACCAAGTTTGTGGATTATTATTACATTGAATTCTGAGAAAAGCTCCTAAATTTTTGTGAGAATTTTCTAACGAACCGATAGATTGATGATGGTACGCAGTTGATGATACTTTATTAATGTTTAAAAGTTTACAAACCTGTTCCATTGTTGACGACATAAATTCAGCACCTCGATCAGTTGCAATTGTTTTTGGTAGTCCAAATCTAAGGATAAAGTTATCTACTAATGCTTTACTTACAGTTATAGTGTCCTTAGTTCTAAGTGGATATGCTTCCACGAATTTACTCAATTCACACTGGAGACTCAGTATGTATACATTACCTTCGTAATCTTGAGGTAATGGACCTACAATATCTAAAAATATTTTTTCAAAGGCATAAGATGCCGTAGTAGTTATACACATGGGTTCCTTAATAGGTTTACCATGTTTCATCTTTTGGCATTTGTCACACCTTGATACAAAATCTTCGACGTCTTTTCCTATTCCTGGCCAGTAAAATTGTCTTTTAATATTATTTATCATTCTGCGCACACCAGCATGACCGCTAGTGGGCAGTAAATGAAAGTCATGTAAAATGAATTTAATATCGTCATCATCAGTAATTCTCTTGACTCCTCTTAAAACATGAATTCGTGGTCCGGACCAAGTATTCATTTTCTTGATTCAATTTCTTGAAATAAGTCTTTTATAAAGCTAGCATTATTTTCATGTTTTATTATACATAACTCATTTATATTTAAATTCTTACAAAGTTTACTCAATTTCGACACAAATTCGACTCGCGTAAAATGTGAACGATAATCAAGATTTATAAATAAATTCTTTGTCTTTTCTTCGTATGCAAAACATTCTTCATTCAAGGATATCCTATTGTTTTTAATTAATTTATTTAGATGCGCACCTTCTACTAATTTCATTTCTACAGAATCAGTAGGTTTCTTTACAATTTCCACAACTCTTGGCTGATCAGACCTTGAGTTTGAGGATCTCTTAGACAAATCTGTTTTACTTGCATCCGTCATATCATTCATTCTTTTCTTTTGCGCTCTTGTCAACACTGTTACTACATCATTATTCATACTTTTCAATTCATCCGCTGTTATCACAATTCTGGACAATGCATCTGCGGCGACATTATTTTTTCCTTTGACATACACTATCTCATAGTCGTATTCTTCTAGTGTCAATCTAAATTTTAACAAACGACTTGAGGGGTCTTTCATCCCAAATAAATATATTAACGGTTTATGGTCTGTTTCTATGACAAAATGTTTGCCGTATAAGTATGGTCTAAAATATTTGACTGACCAAACAATAGCTAACAATTCCTTTTGGATTGTTGGGTAATTTCTCTCTGCTTTGTTTAATGGTCGACTAGCATAAGCAACCGGTTTCATATTTTTATTACATAGGACTGAGCCAATTGCTATTCCTGATGCATCGGTTTTTAATATAAATTTACTGTTGTCTGTGAAATCTGGGTATTGTAAAATTGGTGGACTTGTCATTGATTGTTTTAATTTTTCTAAAGAATTTTGACAACTTTGTGACCAAATAAAAGGTTCATTTGGTAAGTAAAAAATATCTGAGTATTTTTTACAAATATCTTCAATTGATGTTTTCTCTTCTAAATTAAGATGTTGTAATTTCAAAAACTTACTTAAAGTCTGAGCCCTACTTGTATCAGCTTTATGTTTATCAAATGAGTAGCATTCATATTCAGACAACGGCTGCATAATCGGTGTTATAACAGGAATACGAATATGTTTTTCACTTACATTTAAAATTTTTAATGGGATTTTATTTTTATGTGCCCTTACGATTGCACCAGCTAAAAACAAATCTTTCGTTAATTCACTTGCACAAACAACATAATCTTCTTTTAAACTTGATTTTAAGTCTATATAGTGAACAGACTCACTTCGCGCCGGAACGCTCAAAAATTCAGATTGACATTCCGTAATATCAAAAATTTTAGTTCTGATTGTCTTTCCGTTTATATTTAAAGTTAAATCATTTGCCTCTAAATTAATATTTGACGAGTATTTAGTTAAAAAGTCTAATCCGATAATTCCATCAGCCTTGATAGGTAGATTATTAAACACGTGAAAGTTATGAGTGAATACGTCACTTAACAGCGGTGATGACAATGCAAGGCAAACTTGACCCAGTGAACGGATTTGACCAGCTATACCGTTTACTAAAATATCATGTCCAAAAATTGAAATATCTGGTGGTAAGCATTCTTTTCGTACAATCGACAAAGAAGCTCCGGTATCCAGTAGCCAATAAAACTGATTATTATTTAAATTAAATGAAACTAATTTAGTTTGTCCATTAAAAGCTAATATTTCTGGGTGGGTCACGAAAAAACTTATCTGCTTGGTCTACTACTTGAGCAGTTTGGGTTTGGGCGCTATTGTCGTTAGTATCAGTTGCTTGAGCCGAATATATTTGACGCGTATTACTACGATTCTGTAACGGATAATTATTTCTAAGCTTTGCGCCTCTAAAGAAACCTGAATTATGGTATAATCTTGAACGGTTACCGCGATTACTATAATTATTCCCCTTTGCATACCTATTCGTTGACTGACCTCGTCCTTGCGCACCTCGTCCTCGATGTCCTTCATGTCTGTGTCCATTGAAATTATTGTTATACATACCTCGCTTTCCTCTGTGGTGTGAACTTGACTTACCAGAATAATGCATGACGTTGCCGTTGCTTGGACTCGCACCCGGCAACATCGAACACTCCTCATCCTTAGCTGCCTGAATGGCGTCCTTTAATGAGCCATAATTTCGAGCTGTAACTATCGTGCTAAGTTTAGTGGATTTTAAACCCTCTGAAAATTTTCTTATTGCCATTTTTTCGTTTAATGGTTTCAAAATATCATATTTGGTAGGGTCACCATCTGCCTGAGCAATTGTCAAGTCCGTGAAAAGTTTTTCGAGTTCAGATCCATATTCATCAATCGAACGTTGACCTTGTGAAACATTTTGCAGACGTGATTGAATTGCTGTAAATGATTTTTTAGTTAAAAGGTGCGTACGCATGTCCTTGACAAGTGCTGTAACAGTTGAATACTTTGAAGCCATTCGCAACTTCGCGTTCTCTGATAGTCTACTTTTCAAAATAAACTTAATTAATAAATCCTTATCTGTGTCGCCGATCATATCCGAATACATCTCGATACCATCGATCAAGCGTTTCGTCACATTTTCCGAATCGTCCATAACGGGTAATAAGTTACAAGCAGTTTTCAAATCGAACTCCATTTTGACAGAGTCAATATTAGGAGAAGTACATAAAGTTTTTATATTATCGTATAGTTTGTTTATGTTTTTAAAAATATCTGCCGCTGATGAAATAATCTGCGGATCCTTCTTAGATTCTAAAAGTAAAATCAATTTACTGCATTTATCTATAATGTTTGTCGCTTCATTTAATTTTATCTCGGCAACCTTACCTAAATATCTAGCTTTTCCCTTTTTAATCAGATATTTTCTTATTTGCTCTAATAAATCATAATTCTCAATTAACGCATCTATCATTATTTAAAAATAGAATCGATCCATTTAGTCATTGCAGTATTTTATAATTAAAAGTAAAATGTCAAAACAATAGTGTAAAGTTACTTGCAGCGCGGCTAAAGAATGTCCTACGTTTCAATTTTGCTGCGAAGTATCGAGTTACGTGAGCAAAAGTACACGATTATAGAATAATTAACTCAGATCGTAATGAAATAATTATGATCCCATTCTATTTTTAGATTTAAATATTACTTATTGTTTTCTAGTTTTAATGTCCATAACTTATAATTATATTAATTTTATCACTCGCGAGAGATTTAATCGCACTGAAATTTAAAAAAAAACACTCACAAAAGTCGGATAAACACTTTCTGAAATGATCTTGGCAGGTAACTCACGGTTCTTTAGGCTGTTGTTTCGGCGTTATTGTGTCCTCTGATAGAAGCCCGGATACGTTGCATAGCTCGGAGACCAATCTCTTCCTGGATCCACTGCCGATGGCACCGTTTATATAAACGCACCACAAAGTAGGCCATTGCAATGGTGAGTATAGCCAACAGCGCGAACATCACAATATTCATCCGCTCCATGTGCTGACCATCCTTCAACGTGGCCTGGTTGCTGCCCGCTGCGTTTTGTGTGATGAATACCTCATCTTTTTCCACCTTTGAGTTGCACATCCTTTAGAAACTTCGATGGCTAATGTGTTATTGGTTTAATTTACAAGTAACCGAATTTCGCGGCAAGAGGCAGTAGTTGGCGATTATACTAAAACCCAAGGATATCCTGGCAGGGTCGCCATGAGATGTTTGGAGTTGTACGGGATGTAGAAATAATAAGTCAGGTTGGCTGCCAATAGTATAATGAATTAGTTACAGTAAGAAACGAGTAAAACGAAGTAAAAGCTATGTCAGCATAACATGTGATACCTAATATAAAGGGGCATACATATATGGTTGTTAATCTAAAGGAGAGTATACACTTCACTTTGAACATCAACTGAATCTGTTTCATGGCTCCGATAAAGTTTTTCCTATTATCAGAGAAAATTTGGGTTGGTTTACCCCGACGGGATATAAACCTTTTAAGTGCCAATATATACTCCTGAGCAGAAAGGGTACTGACTAGTTCAAGGTGTATGGCTCGTGTTATAAAATAAACAAATAGGCAAATATACCTTTTTCAAGTTTTTCCCCCCTACCTTTGCGGTTTAATATGGATACGGGTCCAGCATAGTCCACTCCACATCGGATGAAAGGAAATCCCGGTTCCAGCTGTTCAGAAGGAAGGTTACTCATAATTGGTGCCACGGTTCTACCTTTCATTCGTGTGCAGCGGACAAACTGATGGACAACCTTTCTGGCCAGGTGTCTACCTCCTAACGGCCACCAGCTCTCACGCATGGTAGATAGTAACAATTGGGGACCAGCGTGAAGTAGCTGTTTATGCAAATGTTGAAACAATAACAGCGTAAAGTAATGTTTACTACTTAAGTAGTGTCGGATGCTTTTTATCATAATCGAACTCAGGTGAATTATTCAAGCGTCCGTCTACTTTTATGATATCATTTTTATCAAGAAATATATTAAGGCTAGAAATTGAACAAGTAGTTTTAATGGACCTTAGTGTTTTACCTTTCAATTTAGTATATTCATCAGGAAAAGATTCCCGTTGTACTAGGCGCGTCAACATCTGTGTAGACGCACACAATTCGCTCACTGATAACGGCCCTGTAATGCGATCATTTCGTTGTGTGCGTGAGTTACGTATGAATCGCAGTACATAAGCACCGGTACGCCTAATACGATTGTAGGAGGAAAACCTATCGAAATTAATAACAGTATTAATATTATTTTGTGTTTCGTCGCAAACCATGACTGTAATTTGTGATTTTAGTTCTGAGGCCTTAGTGCGAGTTTTTACTCACGCTCACTCGTGATAAGTAAACGATCCCTTATGTCAAAATGTATACAAAAAAAGTGGTTCCTCCTTACCGTCACCAGATGGCGCTTATCCAGTTTCAATACAAAATGATGTTTACGTTAACGCTATCGAGCGTGAGTAAAAACTCGCACCAAGGCCTCTGGTAGGTCAGTAGCGGCGTAGCCACTACGAGAAGTTGCGCCTTGTTGAGACCACAGACTCAGGAGATTGTAAGTACAATGGACCGTTCCACCACAGACTGTCACTGAGTACGTCAAGACTGAGGCCGCGTGAAACTAAGTCCGCTGGATTATTCTAACTACTTACATGAGACCATATAACATTACTGGTAATTTCATTTATTTCAACTATTCTATTTTGAACGAATGTTTTTAATAAGTAAGGAGACATTCGAAGCCACCCAAGGACAATAGTTGAATCTGTCCAAAAGAAAATTTTATGAAAAGTCAAACGTAATGCACCAATAATTTTTTTTGTATAAACGTGCGCCAATGAAAGCACCGCATAATTCAAGTCGCGGTTTACTGACTGGTTTTAATGGTGCGACCTTACTTTTGGCACAGAGTAACTTGACACACACAGATGAATTTTCAGAATAGGTACGCACATAAGCGCACGCACCATATGCATATTGTGACGCGTCTGTAAAGATATGTAATTCTATGTGTTCTTTGTGAACACCTAGTACATGGCGAGGGATACGCAATTCATGTAAACATTGGAGAGTATTAATGAATTTCTCCCAAGTTAATATGACGTCATTAGGAACGGGATAGTCCCAATTTATCTTACACAACCATAACATTGCATTACAATTTTTGCTATTATTATTGCCGGTGCTAAAATACCTAACGGGTCATACACCTGCGCTATAACAGATTACATAGTTCACTTAGTTAATGGTTTATTATGACTATTTACCCGTGTAGTGAAATGCAATTCATCATTTTTATTATGTCAGCCCATTCCTAACGTTTTATTTTGACACTGGTCTCCCAATGACAATCGTTTAGATATGTCATGGGCAGTGGTATCGAAATTAAATATCCATTTACGTAAAGGAAGACACGCTGATTTTAAGGTATTAGTTACCTTTTCACACATATTTAATAAACTATTTAAATCGTCATTTCCTATCAACACATCGTCGACATAAAAATCATCCCTGATCACGGCAGTTAGAAACCTGTTCATCCTTACATTCACGCGCGAGTTGATTCAGACACCTCATGCTCAAATAAGGTGCTGACGCGGTGCCGTACGTCACGGTGTTGAGACGATACACACTTATTGGGTCCAACGGATCTTTACGCCATAGGATTAGTTGTAAATCGCGTAGATCTGGCTGTATCAGAATTTGACGATACATTTTTTCCACATCGGCACATGCTACATGTTTTTACTGCCTAAAGCAATATGTAACAATATGGAAAAAATGTCGTTCTGAAGCGGTGGCCCAACAAACTGAAGATCGTTCAGTGATTTGCCTGAAGATGTCGCTGCGCTCGCATCGAACACTGTGCGTAGTTTAGTCGTGCTACTATTCTCGTTCAGAACGCCGTGATGTGGCAAGAAATAGTGAGGGGAACCGTATGTGTCTACGCGATTCATGTGATCGAGACTTTCGTATTGATTCATAAAATCAATATATTTATCTTTAAATTCTGGAAAACGAGAAAATTTTCGTTCGAGAGACAAAATACGTTTTTCAGCTGAATTGTAACATTCTCCGAGAACCACAGGCGATTCTTTCAAAGGAATACGCACCGAGAATTTATCTTGCTGAGTACGTGTTGTCGTTTCAACAAAAATGTTCTCGCACATTTGTTTGTCGGCACTAAGGGTATTTGCCACGTTAGGAATTTCTTTGATTTCCCAGAATCGTTTTAACTGTACATCTAGTGTTTGCGAATAATTACATTGAACCTGATTTATGCGCAGGCCATTATTATTATTGTACAAAGGTCCAGATATTATCCACCCTAGATATGTATTTTGTAAGTACGGTCCGTTTTTCAACTTTATTTTACCGTCACATAATAGACCCCAAAACTTATCCGCGCCTATCAATATATCAATATCTGATGGCGAATGAAAGCTCGGGTCAGCAAGTTGGATATTATATGGAATAATAATACTATTGACATTTATATTAGAAGCCGGTAACCTATTTGTGATAAATGGCAACAATAAACATTCAATGTTAGTCTGATAATGTTTAACTTTCAAATATAATTTTATTTTACATGTGTGGGTAGACTTAGCTATCGAATGCCCCACATCGGTAACTTGACAAGTGGACTGTTATAAAGGTGCGTTTAATATATCGCATAAATTCTCTGTTATAAAGCACTGTTGGCTACCATTATCCAGGAGTGCTCGTACAGTGTGATACTCGTTTTTACTATCAGCAACATCTATTAATGCTGTGGATAGCAGGACCGTGGGTAACACGGAATATGTTTGTTTACTAAGTGAAACTGAACCATTATTTGAAGTATGTAACGAGGTTGAGACATTGGAGACGTTATTGGAGATCGGTTGCGATTGTGAACGCGCTCCGCTCACATTTAATGCGCCGTCTTTGCCTACGCTATCGACATGAAGCAAGCTGTTATGTTTTTCACGATTACACAGCCTACACGGACCGAATTTACAATCCTTAACCGCGTAAACAATTATTACAAATATTAGCTGTGTTAACAAAGTTAATCCTGTCTTGAACAGGTAAATTAATAAACTTGGAACACGTATAAAGTGAATGATTACCTTTGCTCATTTCACATACACGCGGACCGCGCTTGATAGATTTCGTATTGCTACTACCATTATCACCAGCGTGCGTAGCGACATAACTTTGAGTAGGTTGTTTCTTGTTATGCGTGTGATCATTACCTTTGGTGTCGGGTGAATATTTGCTATGGTTCACTTTTATCATTTCTAACATATCCGCCCTGTCCTTTAGAAATCTAAGCAAATCATCTAACCTTAATAATGGCTTCGTATCAGCATGATAAAGTGTACCTTTATACTGCTCCCATTCACGTTCGGTACCTGGATCTAGCTTAGAAACAACCAAGTATATTATTAACGTATCCCACGTATGCGTTTGTTCCCCCAGTGAGGTAAGTGCACGTAAGTTTCTCAGTATAGTGTCTATTAATTTCCTAATCTGTTTCGCGGAAAGCGCGGATTCCTTATTTATGGAAGGTATCGTAAAGAGGGCTTTAACATGGTTGTGTTGCAGTAATCGTGGATTATTAAACCGATTTTGTAGCAGGTCCCACGCGTGAGAGTACTTTGTGGCCGTGAATTCCAATGCACTAATTACCTGCGACGCACTGTTTGTTAATGACGATCGTAGGTAATGGAATTTCTGGATACTGTCTAAATCCTCACGATCGTGGATCATACTACAATAAGAATTCTTAAACTCCAACCAATGATCATAGGAGCCGTCAAAGGTAGGTATTTTTAACCGACTTCAAAAAAAGGAGGAGGTTCTCAATTCGTCGGAATCTTTTTTTTTCTTTTTTATGTATATTCCCCGATTACTCGAAGATCCCTGGACCGATTTCAAAAATTCTTCTTTTGTTTCCTAGTTGGTCCCCTAATCATCAGGTCAGGATCTGATGATGGAATCCTAGAGAAATCGAGGAAACTCCTCAAATATTATAGGCAAACATATAGCGATTTTGGTATTTTCATCAACAATGCAATAGTTTGTGGAGTCGAACTCATGAAGAAGACCACAGATGGCCACTGGAACTCCTAAATGCTAAATATGTCACGGGCATAAGATATCTCGAATAGTAAACCGACTATACTGAAGCAAATACTTATAAATAAATGGTACTGATGAAAATGGCACCATCGAACTGATCTAATGATGAAGCCGGAAGGTAGGCTCTGGAACTCTAATATAAAACAAAGTACCCTAGTCGTGTTTGGGCTTATTGGAATCGCCATGAGATGTACTTTGCCTATAAATGATAATCATGTTAATTGAAGGTACCTACCAAAACTAAAAAGAGAAAAATAAAAACCTTTTAACAAAAAATCAAACCGACATCCAGAACAAAAAACTACAAAGCAAAAAATAAATTTCTTCGCCGAAGTCGGTGTCGAAAAACGGGAAACAATGGGTAGGTACAAAAGACACCGACTTCGGAAAAGAAATCAACTCAATCAATCAACTATCTCAACAAACAAAAAATCACATTATCAAGTTCCTCGCGTATTTATTCAACATATCGCTTATCAATTCTTTAATAAACTATCTTTATTAACTTTTTAAGTTACCTAATTATTTTTATATAGAAATTTCCAAAACGCATTATTAGGTATTTGTTCCTCTGTTGAATATAAATTATTAATAACCATTAAATGAATTTTATTTAACTTTTATTCTATTATAATGTATTTTTTTATTATTCTGTCCAAATAGTACTTAATTATTTAACTATATTGCATAAAAAGATAATTTGTAACAAATTATGAATGTATTAATGTATTCTTGAGAACAAAGAATATGTGGGCGTTTTTTTCCCAACATCTGGCATCCTTATACGCACACAGATGTACGTGTCCCTACAGTGCTGCTCCTCGCTGTCACGCACACTTGTATAAATCGCGGGACCGCTCTCTTTTTTATTTTATTTGTTATTGGCTCGCGTTTGACCTTGACGCTATCTTGCCTGATGTTAAGTGATGATATGGTCGAAGGTGGAGCACGCTCGCCTAGAAGTAACCTATTCACTCTTGACTTGAAGACCCCTAGGTTGTAGCTATCAGGAAACAAGGACGCCGGCAGGGAATTCCACTGCTTAGCTGTACGCACAATGAAAGTATTTTCAAAACGCTTTGTGCGTATGGGTGGGATATCCACTATGTACCGATGGCACATTGCCATACGTCTTGTAGTCCGATGATGGAAAGGGCTAGGCGGAATCAAATTGTGCAGTTCCGTCGCACACTCCCCGAAATGTAACCAATAAAAAACCGACAGGCTGGCAACTCGGCGACGATGTTCGAGGTTCTGGAGCTTTGAGGCAACCAGTGCATCGTTGCCAATAAGCCTTTTGGCCCGTCTGTCAATCGACTCAAGTGCATCAAGCTGGTATTTGGCAGATCCATCCCAGAGGTGAGAGCAGTACTCTATGCATGACCGAACTTGCGCTTTATACAAGTTGAGCAGCTGTTCAGGCGTGAAGTACCGTCTCACCTTCGCAAGGATCCCCAACTTTTTTGCAGCCAATTGAGCCTTTGCCTCAATGAATGGACCAAAATTGAGGGTCGATGTTAAAGTAACACCAAAAAGGTCAAGATGGTCCGTTATCAGCACGGTTACACCACGGAAGGATGGAGCCGGGTGGAATTGGTTCTTTTTTGCGGAAAAAAGACACGCCTGGGTCTTAGCAGCATTGAAACTGACTAGATTGGCATTGCCCCATTCGGAGACTGCCTCCAAAGACAGGATCAAGCGCTCAACCATGACCTCCCGAAGAGACCGGACTCGAGGCCCAGTAGCCGGTGCGCCAGACACGTATCTCTCAGCAACAGTGCTGTCGTCTGCATACCCAAAGGTTCCGGGTTTAAGCAGGTCATTAATGTGCAGCAAGAACAATGTTGCCGAGACCACTGACCCCTGAGGGACTCCGGCGTTAATACCTAACTGACCGGACGAGCAGCCATCGATAACCACTCGGATGGACCGATCCCTCAGGAAGTCTGCAATCCAGTCACACAGACCACTAGGCAGACCGAAGGAAGGAAGCTTATAATAAGGCTCTCGTGCCAGACTCTGTCAAAGGCCTTCAATATGTCAAGGGAGACAGCAAGCGCCTCCCCGTGCTTCTCGATGGCCTCACTCCAGATGTGAATGGCATAAGCTAGAAGATCCCCAGTTGACAGGTTTCGGCGGAAGCCGTACTGACGGTCACTAAGAAGGTCGTTGTCCGTCTTGTGCACGGGCTGAACGTTAGCTTGCTTCCAAGCCTTCGGCACTTTTCCAGTCACCATCGAAAGGCGATAAAGGCGTGTCATGATCGGAGACAATTCAGGCACACAAATTTTAAGTACAATTGCTGGTATTCCGTCCGGGCCACTAGCCTTGTTCACGTCAAGGTTTCGCAGCACCCTACAGACCTCTCTCTGATGGATGCGAATTTCCGACATACTCGTCTCACATCGAACAGCAGAAGGAGGGGGCCGCGTGCCATCAGTATTCAGACGCGAAGATTCCGCAAAAAGGGAGGCAAACAAGTTAGCCTTGTCCTCAGCGGAGTGGGCCAGCGACATGTCGGGCCTCAGCAGTGGTGGTAGTGGCTGGCGACAGAAGTTTAATTCAACCGATTTAGCCAGGGACCAAAACGCCTTGCTACCTGCAGGGTGTGAAGCAAGTTTGGCCCCGATTCTGCTAATGTGGTCAAACCGTGCCCTTCGCATCGCTTTTTTGCAGGACTTGGCAGCCCTGTTGAAGGCTCTCTTCTTCTGACTCAAGTCATTTGCCTTGCGCACACGAGCGTCGACCCATGCTAGTATGCCTTGTGTTTAACCACGTTTGCGCGGTCACACTCTGCACCAAACCACGGACGGTCAACGCTGGACACCGTTACGTCAGAAAATGGAATGTAATACTCCATCCCCTGACGCAACACATCTGTCACTGCGTCAGCGCATGACGATGGGTCATCCGAAGAGAAGCAAGTGGACCGCCAAGGATAGCATGCGAAGAAAGATCGCATACCATCCCAATCTGCTGACTTGTACCGCCAAACCCGCCGGGTGCCTCTTGGGCTGGGATCGGGCGGGGCGTAGACGGATACAGAATTCACCAGACCGTGATCGACACTGAGTATCGGTCTGGATCAGTTGTCAGCAGAAGGTCCAAGCAATTGGCTGTATGTGAATCAACATCTGGCACCCTCGTAGCCCCTTGGACCAGCTGGGTGAGATTTAGCGCAATCGAAAGATTTTGCATCTCTCGTCCAGCATGGTCAGTGCATTGGTATAGGAAGAGCCACTCCTGGTTGTGGGCATTAAAGTCCCCTAGTAACACTAGTTGGGCGGAGGGGTACCGTAGCTGAGCCACATCTGCCGCCTCACTCAGGTACTGTGTGAGCCTGGTTGTCTCCAGATCACCGCTATGCGATTGGTAGACACAGGCAAAGATGATCTTATCCAGACCTGTGTCCACTAGGGCATTATACATAGCACTGAGTAAATTGAGTCTTCAAGATCACGGAGACGCCGATAGCAGATGTCGTCCCAGACGTACATGCATACACCAGCGCGTGGCTTGAACATGTGCTCCAGGGTCTGATCTGCGTCTCCGTAAGGAACATAAGTGCTGGTTTCTCAGTCTCAAGGTGGTGATGGCCTGCGACAAGGTTAGAGTGCAGACCTCGGATGTTGCTGAGGTGCACCTTATGTGAGAGTGAGTGCTGCCGCTGTTCAGCTTTTTTCTCTTGTTCCTTGGCATTATTGTTGCGAGTGAAAAGGAGGGAGAGGAGAAGGAAGTGAGATGAGTTTCCACGCTTGCAACCTACAGACACGCGCCGATAGGACGCCATCATTGGGAGACTGGTCTGGAGACTGCGGGGACGCCCGAGCCCCCCCAGGAATGTCCATCGGGCACTCTTCGTCTGGTCGCCAACCAGCACGATGGCGCATTCCGGGATTTTTCGTCAGTTGGCGGGGCAGCCTTTCATGTGGGGCTGGCACACTACTTGGGCCCCCAACTACCTGCGGTCGGCCAGTGGTGCACCGTGCCTCGGATCCCGCTACCCTCCGCGACCAGTCTCCCGATACGCCCATAACAGCGCGAGTCAGGCCGGCCTGCCTGCAGTGGAACAACTATCTCGACCCAACTCCTCTAGTGGCTGCACCGAGCATCATACCGGAACACGACTAGGCCGCTTGGCGGTACGTCTTTGCCCGGTGGGTGGTCGCAAGCCTTCGGCCGAAATCTACCAACAATTTGTCACCTGATTTGCACCACCCACGTGTGGGGAATCGAATGGGGTACACTCCTACGGACGTGGGTGACTCAGCCCCCAAAAAAGCTCTCGTGTTCCATAGGTTTCATCTGTTTACTGTTTTAATCTGAGGTTTCATTTTACCACTTTGTGGAAATTATTAATATGTATATATTTTACAGTTAAAACCCGTTTTTCGTTAGAACTCGTTTACAAAAATAGGGGTGTTATAAGTTTTAAGTTTGACGTGTGTCGCTGTGTATCTGTGTATCTGTGTGTCTGTGTATCTGTGTATTTGTGTGTCTGTCTGTGGCATCATAGCGTCCAAACGGGTGAACCGATTTTGATTTACTTTTTTTTGTTTATAAGGTGACTTAATCGATTAGCTATGTTTGAATAAAATCGGTTCAGCCGTTCAAAAGTTATGGGCATTTTACTGTTTGAATCGGGGTGTATTCGCAAGATATCGTGTTATAATTACGTATTCAATAGATTGCCGATAGAAGCGTGTCTACTATATCTATACTAATATTATGAAGAGGTAAAGTTTGTGAGTTTGTGGTTTTGTGAATTTGTGACGTTGTAAGGGGGGGGGGGGTCTCTGGATCTACTCACCGATTTTGAAAATTCTTTCACCAGTAGAAAGCTACATTATTCCTGAGTGTCATAGGCTATAATATAATTTTTAAAAAATAAGTGATAAAAAATTAGAGGAAATTGCAATAAGGTAACCCAAGGTAGCAAAATGTTGTCTGTAAAATACATTACGCTGAGAAAACTATTGATGATAGATAAAAATTTGTTGGTAGGGTAGGTAGGGTAGGCAGGGTAGGCAGGGTAGGCAGGGTAGGCAGGGTAGGCAGGGTAGGCAGGGTAGGTAGGGTAGGCAGGGTAGCCAGGGTAGCCAGTGTAGCCAGGGTAGGCAGGGTAGCAAGGGTAGCCAGGGTAGCCAGGGTAGCCAGGGTAGCCAGGGTAGCCAGTGTAGCCAGGGTAGCCAGGGTAGCCAGGGTAGCCAGTGTAGCCAGGGTAGCCAGGGTAGCCAGGGTAGTCAGGGTAGCCAGGGTAGCCAGGTTAGCCAGGGTAGGCAGGGTAGCCAGGGTAGGCATAGTAGAAGCAGGGGAGCCAGGGTATACCATGGTAGCCAGGCATGACTGGGTAGGCAGGGTAGGCAGGGTAGGCAGGGTAGCCAGGGTAGGCAGGTTAGTCAGGGCAGCCAGGGTATCCAGGGTAGGCAAGGTAGGCATGGTAGCCAGGTTAGGCAGGGTCGGCAGGGTAGGCAGGGTAAGCAGAGTAGGCAGGGTAAGCAGGGTAGGGGCAGGGTAGGCAGCGTTTGCAGGGTCGGCAGGCTAGGTAGATAGGTAGCCAGTTGACGGGAGCGAAGCCCCGAGGGTCAGCTAGTACTAGATAAATTATGTATCATGAAATAAAAAATGTGTCGGGGGTTTTTTAAATTTTGAAATTTTACTTGCTTAAAACTAGAAATAACTAGTCAAAACTAGAATTTACCACTGATATATTTGATTTTCAGATATAACTAGTTGTTACTCCAAGCTTTAGTTGTCGGGCAATGTAATGAATACTGATTTAAACTTCTATATTTATCACATTGTCTGGTCTTTATGAATATTACTACGTAACGGTTGGGCAATTTGATAATAATGGTCAATGAATTAGTCCAAGAGCGAGCGAAGCGAGCTCGGGAGCTTAGGGCACCCCGACACGGATAGGTTAGGTTTGAAGGAGATGTCTGCAGCTGAAATGAGCGAGCAAAGCGAGAGAACTCAGCTACTTTCATCTCCTTCATGTTAGGTCTCTTTATGTTATTATTTGTAGTCAGAGGCCGATGAAATTAAACCATATCTTGAGTTTTATAATTATATTTGCGAGTCACACGCTTTTTCTTACAGAAGTTAAATATGAAGTAAAAAAGACATTCTTTTCTTTTTCAGTATATTCTTTGACAGATAGAGTTGGCTTCGTTCGAAATATAAGATACTAATAAAAACTTTAACACTGCCCCTCGATTGAAAATCTGTCATAGATTGAAATCGTTACAACACTATTAAACAAACCAAACAAAAAACAAACAATTACAATTATAACTGAACAATATTTAAGATTTGTTTCAAAGTTTGAAGCTTATCACCAGACAATGTCTTAGTTAATAAATCTGCCACATTGTTATGAGTAGAGATATACTCAACATTAATTAACTTTCTACTTATAACATCTTTTAAGAAATGATATTTTATATCAATGTGCTTAGCACGTTTGCTATTCTCAAAGGATTTTGATATCTGAATAGCACCTCTATTGTCCATGTACAATATACATAACACATCACTTTTCAGTCCATTTAAATCAATGTATAGTCCTTTTATGTATAGTAGGTCACATGCACTAGTTGCAGCTGCTACGTATTCGGCTTCTACTGTTGACAGAGAAACGCATGCTTGCTTTCTAGAGAACCAGGCAACAGGACATCCATTGTATAATGTCATAGATCCTGATACACTTTTTCTGTCTGTTTGGGAACCTCCCCAGTCTGCATCCGAGTATGTTTCTATAGTCATGTTTTCAGACTTTGTATAGTACAATCCAGTGTCTTGTGATCCTTTTAGGTACCTCAGAACCTTCTTGGCTTGTATCCAAAGGCTCTTTGTAGGCCTATCCAGGTACTGACTTAGGTATGAGGTTGCATATGTAATATCTGGTCGTGAAACTGTTGATACAAACATAAGACTACCAATTAACTGGCGGTAAGGTATATCAGATATTATTGGCTCATTTTCATCAAATTGATACCCTTTTGTTAATGGTGTATTTGAGCTCTTGCAAACTTGCATATTATATTTTAAGAGCATGTTTTCTATTTGTCTTTTCTGTGTAATCTTAAGACCATCTTCTTTCTTTTCTATTTCCATTCCTAGAAATGACTTAGGATAACCAAAATCTTTTGTTTGAAATTCCATTTTCAGATATTTCACCATCTTCTCTATTTCTTCTTCAATTCCAGTAAGAATAATATCATCAACATATATTAACATCCACACATTCATTGTTTCTCCTATGTATAGACAGACATCATACTGAGATCTTTTGAAACCCTTTTCTACTGCAAAGCTATTAAATCTTTGGTTCCAACATTTGGGACTTTCTCTTAGTCCATACAATCCTCTATTCAGTTTTAAAACTTTGTTTTTTGTTGCTTTTACACCTTCAGGCAGCTTAATGTACACTTCAGATTCAAGCATCCCATTTAAAAAAGCTGTGGGCACATCTAGTTGTCTTAAATTCCATCCTTTCTGTATTGCATGTGCCAGGATTGTTCGAACTGAGGATATTCTTGCTACTGGAGCATAATTTTTCCCAAAGTCAGAGTCTTCTTTTAGTTGAAAACCCTTCACTACTAATCGAGCCTTTTTCAAGTTGTTTTCTTTGGTCTTAAACACCCATTTTGTGTCTATAGCTTTCTTGTTTTCAGGTAAATCAGTTTCTGTCCATGTATTCATTTTTTGTAGAGCTTGTATTTCTGTTTTGATGGCTTCTTCCCACCCATTTTCCATAGCTTCTTTATATTCATGTGGATCTTCTTCTGTACTTATCAAGCAGTATGCTTCATACATTTCATATTCACTTAGATGTTTTGGTTTAGTAATTAATCTACCACTTCTAGTATTTTGCCTTTCTTGAGATTTTTGTTCTTCATCTCTGTTACTCTCTTCATTAATTTTATTTTCTTCTTCTTGTTTCTTTCTTTCCTCTTCATCTTTCTTTTTCTTTTGTTCCTCATCTTTGTTTTCTTCAATGTATACATTATCATCCTCTTGTTTATTAACCTGGGTTTGTTGATACTTAAAGTCTCTTTCATTAAATCTTACATCTCTAGTCACAATAACAGTATCTGTTATAGAATCCCACACTTTATATCCGTTTCTGGCATAGCCGATCATCCTTACTTCTTTTGCTCTTGAATCTAGTTTATCTCTTCTTGGTAGTATGACCATCCATCCTTTGCATCCAAATGGTTTCAATTTATTGAGCACCATTTCTCTCTCAAATATGATTGCTGGTATCTCAAAATCAATTGCACTTGATGGGCATCTATTGATCAAGAATGTGGCTGTCAATATAGCATGGCCCCACAGATGTCTTGGTAAGCATGATTCATCCAGTATGGTTCGAGCTTTGTCATAAATGGATCTGTTCAGCCTCTCGCTTTTTCCATTCATTTGTGGACTGTAAGGTACTGTATACTCTATTTTTATTCCTTTCTTTTCACAAAACATTCTAAAATAGTTTGATGAGTATTCCCCTCCATTATCACAACGGATTCTCTTTATTTTCAACTCTTTTTCTGTTTCTATTTCTCTTATATACTTTATTAAGTTATCTGCTGCTTCAGATTTGTTCACTAACAGTTAAGTTTGAGTAAAATGTGAGTAGTCGTCTAGTATAGTTTGGTAATACCTGTAGCCTTCATTTGTTGGTATTTTCATTGGTCCGGCAACATCAGAATGTATTAATTCGCCTACATATTTGGATTGTGGCTTTGTAACTGTCTTGAAAGGTAGCCTTGCACTTTTATTTTTCATGCAAACTTCACATACATTTTTGCTATAAGGCAAGTTCATCAAACTTAGTGCTTTACGGTTTAGGTGGCCAAGTTTGATATGCCATAAATCCCCATTAGTCAGGTCATCATCGCTGTAATAGCATTTATATTTTTCTTTAGGTAGTTGCATCTTCAGTATGTATAACTTTCCCTTTTTCTCTCCATTATATACACGTTTATGAGATTTTATTATCAACTCACCATTTTTAAATATTACAGATTTGCCTTTATTCATTAGTTCATTAACTGACAGTAAATTACTTTCTATTCCACTTACTATGAGACCCTCAGTTGTGACAGGTGTGTCGCCCTCATACAAGGTTCTTAAATAGCCTTTTTTCCTAGCATGTAAAACTTCTCCATTTGCGATTTTAACTTTAATTGGTTCTTGAAGTTCTGTCACATTTGTCATATATTTTTCATACTTTTCTTGTATGAAGTTATGGGTTGCTCCCGAATCCACAACAAAAATAATCTCTGATGCATCTGTATGCAATATGTGTTCCATGCTTGAAGCAATAAACATATCACCAGAATTGTCATTCGCTTGTGCTACATATCCTTGTCCTCTGGACTTGCCTCTGAAAACTGATCGTCCTCTACTTCTCATTCTGAATTTTCCTCTGCCTCGCTGTACTTGATTATTGTTTTCAGTCTTCTTGTCACATTGATATGCCATGTGCCCTTCTTTTCCGCATTTATAGCAAGTGTAAAAACTGCTTTCTACAACATCACTTTTCTTTTCTTTCAATTTTAGCTCAGAGTCTAGAAGTCTAGATTTCACAAAATCTACAGTGAGCTCTTTTTCAATACTCATGGTTTCTAATGTTGTTATCACTGTGCTGTATTCCTCAGGTAGTGTAAGGAATAAATGTGTCAACTTGTCACTGTCTTCCATTGTAGTGCCCGCCGTCTCCAATTGGGTGATTAGATTGTCAAATTGTAGGAAATGGTCCTGTAGACTTTGACTGCTGGAACATTTCATTGCGATTAGTTTTTTACGTAGGAAAAGCTTATTGAACACACTTTTTCTCTCGAAAACTGCTTCCAAAGAGGATAGCATGTCGGCCGCTGTTTTACATTTCTTGATAATGTTCAGGTAACGGTCAGTTACACACTGAACAATGATTGACCGTGCTTTTGCATCACTTTCAACATTTTCTCTGTTCGTCTTGTCGTATTTATTCAATATGCTAGCAAGGTTTCTTTCTTCTAGCAAAACCTTCACGCGAAACTTCCAGTTGGAGAACGCCGTATTGTCGTTTAGTTTTGGAAAATTACACGTTCCCGACGACGTCATTTTACTTTAGTCGATCAACCACGCTCTGCTGTTATTATTTGTAGTCAGAGGCCGATGAAATTAAACCATATCTTGAGTTTTATAATTATATTTGCGAGTCACACGCTTTTTCTTACAGAAGTTAAATATGAAGTAAAAAAGACATTCTTTTCTTTTTCAGTATATTCTTTGACAGATAGAGTTGGCTTCGTTCGAAATATAAGATACTAATAAAAACTTTAACACTTTAGACCCTACAAACAGAAAGAGACTTTGTTTGTTAAATAGTAATCGTACTTACCTATTCTATATTAAAACCAATGTCAACAATAAAATATAATAGTTTTATTACATTATCTATTCATATTAGGCATTTAACTAACATTTAATTTTGAATTCTAGTTTTAACAAAGGCATTTAGTAAAAACTAGTTCTAACTAGGGAAAACGCGTTCTATCTAAAAACTGTTTTTTTTGTAACATATCCATGTCACATTATAGCTTTTTAGTACTAATGGCCGGTTTCTGAGGTACGTAAGTGCTTATCTTGATTTAAGCATCTGTCACACTTGATCATCTGCCAGTTTAAGTTTTCTGCGATGCTGGCAAGGTTTAAGTATAGAGAAAAACACATTTGATCATTCTCAAATTCTCAAACCGTTCTCAACGTTACACAAACAATGTGGCCAGATTGGGCGACTTTTCTTTAGGCTTAGACTCGGAAGGGTGGCCGAGGCGACCAATCTTTACTATCGGCGACTGTTCGCCAATTAGGCTACCTTAAAAAAACTGATCAAGTGCGAGTCGGGAAGGGTTCCATACCATTACTTAAAAAACGGCAAAAACATCACGTTTGTTGTATGGGAGCCCCACTTAAATATTTATTTTATTAAGTTTTTAGGATTTGTTGTTATAGCGGCAACAGAAATACATCATCTGTGAAAATTTCAACTGTCTAGCTATAACGGTTCATGACATATAGTCTGGTGACAGACGGACAGACAGACGGATCGTGGAGTCTTAGTAATAGGGTCCCGTTTTCCCTTTAGGTACATGTCCCTAAAAACATGGGCAATTTCGGAATAAGAATGTCTAATCCTCAGGAATTATGAAAATAACTGGAAATCAAAATGCTTTTTACAGTTCATCTCTTTTTTCATTATACTTCAGTCGTGACAACACAGGGAAAATAAAGAAATGCTGAAAAATTTTTTATGCGGAAACAATAATGATTATTGTGTCAAACGCATTAAAGTTGATATTAGATTCTAGGGTGTTCAAGGCAACAATAGAAATGTACGTTTCGTAGAATGTTTCGTGGTTTTAATGAATAGTGGTTGTCTTGAGTTTTTTATAAATGGAAAAATAAATTTTCGGCGACTTGGGGCTCGTCAAATCTGGCTACACTGGTTACATTTGGCAATTGATAGTTGACAAGTGAAGGTACTGGACACAGCACTATCGAGGCCGTACAATATTATTCATATTGTCGCTGGCAAAAAGCTGTCACGACATGTCATCTTTAAAATAAAAGCCAGTCTGTAGTTTTTACATTATTAAATATGCTGATTAATGTTTACTTGTGTGTTTATCATTGAAATACACCATCAATTGGTAGCAGAGCGTGGTTCGCACCCCTGTATGTAAATATTACGCAAAATGGCATCGACGAGTTATCGAAATATAGAACCGCTGACCAAGTCAAATTATGACACATGGTGTTTACAAGCGCAGGCCGTCCTAATTAAAAATGATTATTGGGATATCGTAAGCGGCGAGAAACCAATGCCCCCTAACGCTGATGCGGCAGCGAAGTTAGCGTTCAACAAGGAGGATTTAAAGGCAAGAGCTGAATTTTTACTTTTGCTGTCGCCTTCCGAACTCAAACAAATAAAGATCTGCACGTCATCAAAAGCCGTATGGGACAAACTTAAAGCTACGTATCAAAGCACCGGACCTGCGAGGAAAGCGACCTTGCTCAAGCAAATGGTTCTGAAGCGAATGACCAATGATGAAGACATCCGTGATCACTTAAATAATTTTATGGATATTGTGGACAAGCTCGCCGACATGGAAATAAAAATACCGCCTGAATTGCTCAGCATAATGCTACTCTACAGTTTGCCAACGTCATTTGAACTTCCGTTTAGCCATAGAATCCAGAGACACTTTGCCCAATCCTGACGACCTGAAAATTAAAATCCTTGAAGAATACCAGGCCAGGAATGGTAGTGAACAAGCCGAAAGCTCTGAAGCATACCATTTTAAGAAAGGTAAACAAAAACCATTTTGCAAGAGCTGTAAAAAGAAAGGACACACTACCGAGGCATGTTGGGGCAAAAAGAAAACTATAAATGAGAAAACCAAAGGTCAGAACAGAAATTACAATATCTGTCTGAGTACTGCACATTCAAGCGTCAATGAACATGTATGGTGTCTTGACAGTGGATGCTCGTCTCATATGTGCGGTAACAAGTCAATGTTTTTCCACCCTGACTCCTGAAAATGGCAGCTTGAACTTGGCATCTAACAAATACATTAGTAAGATAGAAGGCAGGGGATGGTCTGTGTTAGCAAACTTACGCTTTGAGCGACAAGCCCTGTAGGGCTTGGCTTTGTCGATGCAGTCCTACCTTGCCCGGCTCCTTCAGAGCCGGCAAGGTGGCGTGGTCTTGAGGGAGAGCGCTACGGTCGTGTAGATCCCCAAGGCAAGTGCGGTGATTTTCCTTCTCGTGGTTGCCGCCCTGTTATTGGTCTAATTCCCTCTGAAATAGACGAAACTGAAATCACCGGGCGACGTATCACAGGGGTGGCGAGGTCATGCCCCTGGGTGTCCACCATTGAACAAGTAAAATGTTGGATAGCAATGACCTCCCGCGTGTTTGTGCCGTGCGCGGGGACCCGTATGGAGGGATGAAGGGATCCTGGTGATTGAGTGGAGCAGGTTGCACACAACAAATCACTTTGGCCCGGATTTCTTCCGACACGGGAGGCCGTAGCCTAGCCAGCTACGGTCAATCGGCTGCGGGGTCCGGTCAGACGGCCCCCAGGCGAGTTCACTCCCATTGGGGGCTTGCAGACGGCGGCGCTCGCTCGCATCGCTAGTGGTATTGGTGTGAGTTGGTGTCGTGCAGTCTCGTGAGCAACTAATGGGGGGGGGGCTATATCCCTCGGCTAATCCCTGGTGCTACCGTAGCATCGCCACTTGAGCACTCCATGGAGGGTGGGGATAGTCGAGGGATGAAATTTATATCGGGATTTTAAATGGATTTAAATTAAAAAAAAAACCACAAGGCGAAAGGACCGGCGAAAGTTGGGACTGCGCTCCAAAAGGCGGGACCGGCGAAAGCTGGGACTGCACACCAGACGGCGGGACCGGCGCAAGCCGGGACTGCATTTTCCTTAGCAGGAACGTCCAGAGGCGCGACTGCAGTGGGATCGTCTCGAGGTGGGGCTGCGGCGGGACTGTAAATGACGGTACTGCTGCGGCACTGCCGAGGGTCGGCACTGCTGTGGGACCGTTGAAGGGCGGAACTGCACAACAGACGGCGGGACCGGCGCAAGCCGGGACTGCTTTTTCCGTAGCAGGAACGCCCGGTGGCGAGACTGCAGTGGGGTCGTCTCGAGGTGGGGCTGCGGCGGGACTGTCAAATGACGGTACTGTTGCGGCACTGCCGAGGGCCGGCACTGCTGCGGGACCACCTAAGGGCGGAACTGCAAACCAGCCCACCGGTGCTGCCAAAACTGGCGCGACACGTGACCCTTGTGTCGGAGGTCGAATGACCTCGGACCTTGGGGCCCCGGACGCGACCGGCAAAAAAAACACCTCGTCGTCTCCTGGCGGCCGGCATGAACCAGGCTGGCTTCCGGTTGGACGATCTGGGGCGCGCAGAATAAAGCGCCAAAAGCTGAGACAGCAGGCGGCTCTAGAGGGGACTCCTACGGAGGGCCCATCAAAGAGACCGCGTGCTGCTCTCAGCGGCGACAGCGGGGACATGGCGGCCAAGAGGATGAAGACCCAAGGGCAATCATCCTCAACCGGATCCTTTAGGGATGCGGTGGCGGCTGTGAAACTCGCTGTCGTCACAGTCAGGTACCCGAAAGAGTACTTGAGGGCGGAGGACTTGGTGCCAATCCAGGAGCTCATAATTGAGAAACTGGAAGTGGCGCCGGATCCTCTGCCTGTTTTAACGGTTGCTCCCGGAGTTGTCGCAGGTGCAGTTCATGTATCCTGTGATAACTCTGACGCAGCTAGCTGGTTTCGGGGGCCATCCACAATGTGGAACTTGGCCCCTTGAAACTCAAGGTTGTTGACGCCAAGGACCTTCCAAAGCCAGTCAAAATGGCATGGAAGAGTCGCAACTTGGCGTTGCAGGACTCTGCCCGGGCCATTCGACTGCTCCAGCGGCTTAACCCTGCCTTGAGGACGAGCGACTGGAAGGTCGTGAATACTCTCACTGAGCAGACCGGCATCCGTCGTATCGTCCTCATGGACGGGGTGTCCGCTGGGGTCATCAAGGCCAGGGCGTCAGAGGCAGACCACGAGGATGACATCCTCGGGGACTTCGACACCCTGGGGATTGAGTCGCCGATTGCTCTCGAGGAGACCCAGGCGATGGAGGAGGAGCCTCAAAACTAAGGCCCTCCTATATTAACACAGGCCCATCAAAATCATCCAAGATGGAGGGACTAAGGTGTGCACAAATTAATTTGCATCATTGCAGAGCCGCTACTGCACACATATGACGTTGCCTTGATACAGGAACCTTATCTGTATAAGGGGACTATAAAAGGCTTAGGTGGGACAGGAGGCATGGTGCTCTATGACTGTCCAACTAATGACGCGAGGACTTGCATCTATATCAGGGGCGGTATAGAGGCAATGCCCTTACGTACTTTCTGTTACAGGGATCTGAGGTTGTGCAAAGCAATGTCCATGACTAAGACAAACCCACTATCATCTGTAAAGGATGAGAATGGGTATCTAACGGAAACTGGACAGGACACTCTGGGCGTGATGTTTAGAACTCACTTCCCGGAATGTATACTGCGCGACAGCGATGAAGAGGAACCAGTCACAAGGGACGAGCTCACAAGGCACACGTCCAAAAATAACTGGCTCACGGCAAAGAAAGTGGTAGATGAGAATAAACTGAAGCTTGCCATAGCGGGCTTCCAGCCTCTCAAATCCCCTGGTCCGGATGGCATCTACCCAATACTATTGCAAGAAGGGGCATCTGTTTTGATACCTCATTTGAGTAAGCTCTACTGAGCCTGCATAGCCTTTGGGTACGTACCCAAGGCATGGAGGGAAGTCAAAGTCACTTTTATACCGAAGGTAGGTAGAACGACTTACGAAGAAGCTAAAGCTTACAGGCCAATTAGTCTATCATCCTTTCTCTTAAAAGCTCTGGAGAAACTGGTAGACAGGTACCTAAGAGAGGGACCACTTAAAATCTTCCCTCTACATAAACTACAGTGCGCCTACAGCCCTGGCAAATCTACAGAAACGGCATTGCACTATGTTGCGAGTCGAGCCGAGGCTGCGCTAGAGGGACAAGAGATCTGTGTCGGGGCTTTCCTCGACATAGAGGGAGCCTTCGACAAGACAACATTTGAGTCCATACGCATCGCTGCAAAGGAACATGGCATCAATGATACCACGTGCAACTGGATTGACTATATGCTGAGAAGCAGAATAGTCAGATCGGAACTGATGGGAGACAGACTTAGTGCAAAAACAACAAGAGGTTGTCCGCAGGGTGGAGTGCTGTCACCATTATTATGGTGCTTGGTAGTAGACTCGCTACTTACCAAGCTCAATACTGGACCATCCTACACAGTAGGCTATGCAGATGACATAGCCATAATGGTTAATGGTAAATGCCCGAACATAGTCTCTGGATTATTACAACAGGCATTGAGGATGACAGAGGAATGGTGTACAAAGAACCACCTCTCTATCAACCCAAGCAAAGCAGTCATTGTTCCATTCACGAGGAAGAGACAACTAGGAAACCTGGGAGAGCTCTCCCTCAATGGAATAAAGCTGCCCTGGTCTACCGAAGTTAAATATCTGGGTGTAACGCTTGATAAAGAACTTAGGTGGAAAACTCATGTGGAAAATATTACGACGAAAGCCCTACGAGTGTTCGGCATGTGTCGTTCCACCTACGGTAAAACTTGGGGGTTAAAGCCCAAAGTGATACGATGGCTGTACCGGACAATGATAATACCTATTATCACATACGGCAGCATAGTGTGGTGGCCCAGAACAAAGCTTGCCTCGTGCAAAGCGCCACTCACCAGATTACAAAGAACAGTGTGTCTAGGCATCACGGGTGCTTTCAGGACAACACCTATGGCAGTGATTGAGAGATACCTCAATATCCCTCCTCTGCATATGATGGTTGAATTCCAGGCAAGGAAGACATTACATCGACTTGCTGTGGCTGGACTATGGGATGCCTCTAAGCCAAGGACCAACCATACAAAGTTTGACGGGAATGAAGGCCTGGATCGGGTAACAAGCATGTTATCCGATAAAATGCAAACTATGTTTGTGTTTGAAAGGTCTTTCAAGGTCCAAATCCCTACAATAGAGGACTGGACGAAGGGAATCGATCCACCAGAACAAGACAATCTGGTGTGGTACACTGATGGATCCAAAATGGAATCAAGTACAGGGGCGGGAATATACGCAAAAGGTTACAAATGTAGCAAAAGCCTAGGGAAAATGGCAACTGTATTCCAAGCGGAAACTTATGCCATAATAACCTGTGCTCAAGAGAATATAGATAGAGGAACCAGAGGTAAATCCATATATATTCTTAGTGACAGTCAGGCTGCAATCAAAGCCATGGCATGCTACAAAGTGGACTCCGGACTTATTCTGGATGCTGTCCAAACCCTAAACAGGCTTGGGAAGCACAACAGGGTAAGACTGATGTGGGTCCCTGAGCACAAAGGAATCCATGGTAACGAAATGGCAGATGAACTGGCAAGAGAGGGCTCAGCAAATGACTTTGTGGGTCCAGAACCATGTGTAGGCATCTCGACGTGCCTTGTAAAAGCTGCATTTAGGGAGTTTGCAGATCACAGACAGCGAACTCATTGGCTATCTAGCACCGGTCTACAACACTCCAAGAAATTCCTAGGCTCTACGTTCAAAGCCCGGAAATGCATTTGGAATATGAGCAGGGGGCACATCCGCTACCTGCTTGGGGCCTTTACTGGGCACTTTGGAACCAACGACATGCTCATGAAGATGGGTCTAACCGCGACACCCATGTGCAGGTTGTGTGGGGAACATACGGAGCGCATGGAGCACCTTCTTTGCACATGCGATGCACTGGCTGGTAAGCGGATGAGTCTCCTAGGGGCTGGATATCCAAGACCAGAAGACTATAGGCTCATATCTCCCAGTCTCGTTGTAAAATTCATGAAAAGAGTTTTCAACAAGATTGGGGAGGAGTAAGGTATCTAGGGGACCACAATAGATCCCAATGGGTCGAAGTGTCCGAGTTGTTTCTCGGCCCCTCCACAAGATAAGATAAGATCAGATAGAAGGCAAAGGAAGAGTAACAGTCAACACAGACAAAGAAGGTTACAACTTCAATGACACCCTATTGGTTCCTGATGTATCAGTTAATTTACTGTCTGTGGGCAAAATAACAGACAGAGGAAACAAAGTCGTCTTTGAAAAAGACAAAGCTTACATAGTGGAGAAGAGCGGCATGTAACACTGACAGCACAAAGAAAAGAGGGACTGTACTATCTTGAATTTAAGGAAAAAAATACTTCTTCATCAAAAGAATATAGCGACGTCATGGAATGGCACCGTAAACTGGGCCATATAAACGAAAGGGATCTGAAGAAGATGGCTGCAGACAACCTTATGTATGGATTGAACCTGGTTAATGAAAAATTTGAAACCTGCGAAACCTGCATCAAGGGTAATCTTTCAAGATTACCATTTCCAAGACATGACGATCTCTACACAACTGAACCGCTAGAAATCATCCATAGCGACGTATGTGGACCTTTTGAGTGTGATACACTGGCAGGCTCAAGATACTATGTCACGTTTATCGATGATTTTACCCGATACTGCTATGTATATTTCATCAAAAAGAAAAGTGATGTGTTCACAATTTTCAAAACGTATAAAAATGAAGTCGAGACATTTCTCAACAAGAAAATCAGACATCTACAATCAGATAACGGGACCGAATATCGCAATAAAGAATTAGACAACTTTCTAAAATCACACGGCATACAAAGAAGATTGACCACAGTGTACACCCCGCAGCAGAACGGGATAAGTGAGAGAAAGAACAGATCGTTATTGGATAAAGCGAGATGCCTATTAATCGAAGCCAATGCTCCCAAAAAGCTCTAGGCAGATGCAGTATCTACTGCTAACTACCTTATAAATCGTAGCCCTTAAAAGGCTTTAAATGGCAACATACAGTTTACAAAATGGACAGGACGAACACCGTCTGGCAATCACCTTCACGTCTTTGGCAGGAAAACTTTCGTCCTGAAAAAGAACAGATGAGGAAAACTGACACCAAAAACCAATGAGGGAGTATTTATGGGCTACTCGTTGACCTCAAAAGGTTACAGAGTGTACCTACCTGAAGATAATGACGTAGTGATAAGCCGAGATATCAAAGTCACAGAAACAATGTACTTTGAAAACAAAGATTTAAACTATGAAAGCCTTGTGGATGAAGGGGAGCGTTGCACAAATAAACCTGAAATTGGACAGCAAAATAGACCAATAAATCAAAACAGTATGCGGCCAATAGAAATCGAAATTACAGAGCAGAGAAATGAAAATCCTTCACATATTAGAAGAAATTGACGAAGTCGATACCTTCGACGATGCTTCAGAGATCGCAGAGATACCAGAAAATGGGAGGCCACAAAGAACAAGGTACCCACCATCATGGACGAAGGACTTTGTATTAGGCGATACTGAAGAAGGTCACTTACTCACCGAGATCTGCAACATGTCAGATGAAATTGAAAATGAAGAATACTGGCATGATGCCATCAAAGCCGAATTATGAGCACACATTAAAAAGGTACGTGGAAAATTAAAGAGAAAAACAAAGATATGAAAGTCGTGGACTATAAGATGGTTTTAAAGAACAAAGTTGGACCCCACAACAATGTCACAAGAAAAGCCAGACTTGTTGCGAGGGGCTTCACACAACGACCAGGAATAGACTACAACGAGACATATGCTCCCGTAGCCAAACTAAGCTCCATCAGATCTATCATTGGCATAGCTGTGGAAGAAGGGTTACAATTAAACCAGATGGACATCACAACCGCATACCTGAATAGTGAACTGGAAGAAAATATTTTTATGAAAAACCCTGACTATCTCGGAGACTATCTGACCGAAATCATGGTTGAAGAAAGTACAAACGATTACACGAAGATACAGAACGGATTTGGCCATCTATAATAAGACAGTAGACATGCTAAAAGATATAAAGAGCATATCAAAGGAGAAGGTTTGCTTATTAAAGCACTCTATGGACTCAAGCAGGCAGGGAGGCAGTGGTATAAGAAACTCGACACAGAACTTAAAAAAATAGGTTTCACGGCATCAGAAGCTGATCCATGTGTATACCTACTGGAGAAAAGAGGAACCAAAATTATAATAGTTATCTATGTCGAAGATCTACTTATTGCCTACTCATGTCCAAGAAAACTTGAAGAAATCAAAGACCTACTAAACTCCAAATTCGAATTGAAAGATTTAGGAAGACCAAAAAGACTTATCGGCATCGATGTAATATACAAGAAGGATGAGATTAAAATCAATCAACAGAAGTTTATTGAAGATATTCTCCAAAAATTTCGAATGAAAGATTGTAAAGGAGTATCTACTACCATGGAGCCTGGTCTCAAACTAAACAGAAATGAAAAAGATAAATCCCAATGCTCCCAGCTTCCATACAAAAATCTAATAGGTACGCTTATGTACCTGGCAGTCGCAACTCGACCCGACATAACATTTGCCATAAGTTACTTGTCACAGTTTAATGACTGCTACAACGAAGAGAACTTCAAGTGTGCAAAGAGAGTACTTCGTTATTTGAAGTCGACAAAGAGTATCGGCTTGACATTTAAGAAAACAGAAGATGATTTGTACGGTATGGCAGATGCGGATTGGGGCGCATGTAAGCTCGATCGTAAATCATTTTCAGGGTACTGCTTTAAATATGCAGGAACAGCTGTAAGCTGGATGGCTAAAAAGCAGAAAAGCATTGCCTTGTCGACTGCTGAAGCGGAATACATTGCGTTGACCGAAGCCGCGAAAGAAGCCATCCACTTGAAAAATCTGTTCAGGGATTTGGGAGCAGACTTCGGACGCATAGTCATACTAAACGACAACCAAGCAGCTCTCAAACTAAGCCAAAATTCAATGGTGACCTCAAAGTCAAAACACATCGATTTAAAGATGCACTTTATTCGAAATTGCATCCAAGAAGGATCAATAGAGGTCAAGTATCTACAAACTGACAAAATGGAGGCAGACCTGCTAACCAAAGCCCTAGCTGGCCCACGGCTGGTAAATTTACGAAACAGCCTAGGGCTCTCCTGATGGCCACGACAGCTGCGTGAAGAGGAGTGAAGGTATTGGACACAGCACTATTGAGGCCGTACAATATTATTCATATTGTCGCTGGCAAAAAGCTGTCACGACATGTCATCTTTAAAATAAAAGCCAGTCTGTAGTTTTTACATTATTAAATACACCATCAACAAGCCCTTGCTTAAACGTTAATCAAGCGAAATAAATACAAAATAATATATAAAAACTTATAAAACGAGTGATGAAGATACATCCTTGTCTTCCTTAGAAATGCCTCAACGAAGACCGATGCGTGGCAGAAGAGTGTTCGACCTGAATTATCGAAAACATTAGATTGGATGCAAATATTTCACGCCTGATATATCTCAGTTGCTCGAAGAACGGGTGGTCGATGGGGCTGAAAAACCTTCCTCTACAGACCGATAACCAGGTTGAGGTCGCGGGCATCCAATGTATGTAAGACGCACAGCACCAGTTGATGTGGTGACGCTGAATGCTGAGTGCCGGGAAGGCCTGTATCCATCAGTCTTTCGGCAGAAATGATTATTATGATGAGCGAGATCCTCAACAAAAATATTTAAAAGTGCCAGTTTTTGTGTTTGGCGTTGCCAGTGGCTTTTCCTGCGCGAAAACCGAGAGTTATCCTACAGGAATGTGAAAAGTGAAGATGGACCGGTCATATGATTCGTGATGGCCAAAGGAAATGGAGAAAAGCACCAAGATGTAGGCATAAAGTGTAAGCGATGGCGCGCTGTGGTATTGGCGAGTAGTTCATGAGAGACCCCAGTGGAAACTGTTAGTGGAGGCCTAAGGCATAGCACGCACAGCGATTTTCATTCGCGCGAATTTTTTTCCGCGCGAATTTTTTAGTACTATTTGGGCGCGATTTTTTTTCCGCAGTGCGTGCAGCTTCATACATTTCCATAGGACACAGAATGCGCGGAAAAAAATTCGCGCGAATAAAAATCGCAGTGCGTGCCATGCCTTAGTCAAGACGCTCACTGAAATTAGGAACTTTTAATAAACTATAAAGATGTATTGTATAGACTACAGTTTTATATCTCTGATTTCAGAATAAAAGGCTTTGTTATTCTGTTTATTTATTATTATATCTATTTTATATTATTAAATCATTTTAATAATAGTCATTGGGTAATTGTATTCCAAATGATATATTATCAAATACGTTCAACCATTGAGGTGTGATTAACCAATATCTAAACATACGTGACCTCAATGAAACATACAGACTTTCATACCTATATAATATTAGTAGGATCCTTACGATAAGAAATGGTTACAACGATGAAAATGTGTACAGAATTTGGCTTTTGTATGATACGATTTTGGTATCAGTACCTACAATAAAGATGATAAAAACAGCATGATAAGTCTTATAATTTATTTATTATTTCACAAAATAAGTAGGCAGATAATATATTGTTCGTTAACATATATTAAAACACAGTCCTCCTTCATCGGCACATATCCAATGGCACCGACCCTGGCTACTAATATTGTTTTCCTTCGGAGGCTCTTCAAGGGCTAGCGAAGCCTTTGGTTTTGAATTGAAAACCAAGGTCACTCACTAAAAATTTTATCACAAAAGTCCATATTTGTTGGTAAATCACAATTGCAATCAGATTCCAATGCTGATGCACGAATTCTGTGTGTGTGTCGGTTCTCTTCCCTCTTGAGAGATCTTATGAAATTCTGAGTAAAATATTCTGTAGTTCTATGAGGTATCACAAGAACCAGCAACTGCTGGCTCTGAACACATTCACTTTTAGTAATTATAAGCTTAAATTCCTGATTTTGGCAATAAGAAATTATATTAGATATTATTTTCTTTCGATAAGAAATCTTTGACAAAATAAATACGGTTGCTATGACAATCTTGAAGTAATTGACTAGTGCCTACGATCCATTTCATAGTTTCATAATAAGGTTGTATACATTTCAAATAGGTATCTATTAAATTGCTTAATTATGAAAAATCAAGTAAATAAAGATTATAATATATTTAATAACTTTTTTTTAAAATCTTGAATGAAGTAACATAATACTAACGTTCTTTTTATAGCTGTATAAAATTTATATTAGTAAATTTTATGCAATCTTGTGATGTCTCGGATTTTTATTGTAAAATGGAACGTAAGGGTGAAAGAAGGGAATGAATCTTTGACAGGTCCATACTTATGTAGGTACTTAGGTACTTACTTAACTGAGCTAGGTAGATTCTCAATTGTGAAACGAAAAAAACTCAAACGCTTTCTAAATTATTTGACTCTGATTTGACAATACTCAACTGATTATTGCTGCTTTACTCAATTCAGAAACCAGCCATAAGATTCTCTGTGCTAAGCTGCGGACGGACAGACGGACGTAGCGAAACTATAAGGGTTCCTTGTTGACTTCGGAATCCTAAAAATGAAAAGAGAGATAAAAATATACCTACCTTTGCATCTACATTATTAAACGTATAATATTACATTCATTGAACAGTTATGTGATCAAGCTGCAAAAAGTAACGTCACCAAACGTAAAGTCTTCGTACAAAAATTGACGCTCTCTGTACGCGTTCTACAGTTGCGTTTCTGTTGCCGAGTAAATCAGTATTATATACGCTGTGCGCACAGTAAATACATCGATCTTTCAAAATGATCTCTACATTTCTACTACTGTTCGTGGTCACATTTATTGTGTATGGGTATATCTCCACACTAAAACCGAAGAAGTTTCCGCCGGGTAAGTTATTTTTTATAAGTAAAACCTTTTACAATAAAATACTATTGACTTCCAAATAAAAACACTACAAAATGAAAAATATCCTTGTTTTTGGAAGTCGGTGTCTAACTTAGGTACCAATTTTTTTCGTTATGGACACAGACTTCCTTTTCACTTTCTAGTTGTACCTAATAGGCAAGTTCTTTAGTACGAGTAAGATACCATAATGCCAGAATAGATTACCCGAATATCATGAAACTTAATGTACTGTAATATCTACTAAAGACACCGACTTCCAAAAAAAAGTTATTTTACACTTTTTTGTGTTTTTATTTGGAAGTCGGTATTATTTTTTTATACAAAAGCTTTTTATCACCCTATATGAGAAAATAAGTAAGTGCAACTTATGAACAAGAACGTTAATTTTATTTATTTACATACAATTAAGAACGACAAAAAAAAAAAAATAGAGGCTAATTTTTACATTTGAACAATTATGGAAGTGCATCGCAACAATTTTATTAGTACCATCTGATACAGTTGTAGATTTATTTACAGGTTGATGTAGTTTTTGAGAAACTTGATTATTTTCTGGCATGGTTCACGATGTTCTTTAGACGTAGATGGGTGCGGAGACGGCTCTTTTAAAGTGATGTTTTCATCAATTCGGTGGCAAATTTTGGCTTTGTTTTCAATAAAATCTTCTAAATATCCTTTAAATTAGCTAGCGTAGATGATTTCTACCCTTCAAGTCTCTTTAAAACATACATGTCCACTCCCGAATCGGGTAAGAGAGTGGCAGACGTTCTCCGGAAACAGTGGCCTGTATACAGCTTAACATCAGGTAACTTTAAATAAGTAGTGATTTCCTGTGGCATTCCCGAAAACTTATTTTTGCCAGTGAGTTATCTTTTACATTTTCCGTTTTGGCAACGGATAAAGGATCTATTGGTTTTCATATCAGAAGGGCGAAGTTTCTATTATTTATCAACAATAAGTTTGTACACTCCTCGGATAATAAACTATCTATCGATTTTGGTGTTTGTATCTTTCAACTTTATCAAAAGTAATTCAGCTGAGTGAGTCTCAACATCATTGATCGTTACAATAAGAAGCTCATTGCTACAAGCCCATTTCCAAAAATCAACACAACCTGTAACAAAAACAAACAAAGTAAGACTCTCAAAATTAGATAAGCTGCTATTAGCTAATTAGTCACATAATTGTTACGTAAGTAAATACTTACTTTTATCAGGAGATAGATATCATCGGGAGCGTCATTTAAAAAATCTTCGACATTTTGGAAAGAAAATACCTTGGATTTCTTCGGATAATGCCCTTCGGATTGTCGTTTCAGATAAGCCAATAATTTTGAGTATGTTTCGATTTTAATGTCATTATTGGTACAATATGTTGGATTTAGCATTGAACATATACTCCAAAGAGTTGTAGGTTTTTAAATTTGGTTATATCTCGATAATATGCCAAAAACACATTTTCCGAAAAATATTTCGGTCTCCTTGCATTTTTCCAAAGTATAAAATTGTTGTATGCTTTTTTAAATTGTTCACGGGATTTTGTAAGTAAAAGATTTTGCATCACATATTTAGCGCCCGATACAATACACACAGGAAAAGGAAAACTGTTCATTTTTGAACATTTGTATTTTAAAACTTCTATTGTAAGAATGAATCATAAATGGATGTTCGGTATTTTTTTAATAAATCATTTCTATGTCCATTTTTTATGGAAGAGAAGAGAAGGGGGGGGGGGTTTAAAACCTCAAAATCGCTATCCCGAATACTATTTCCCAGTAACCATTTTACGGCACTAAAGCGGCGTAAGGGCCTTACATTTGTTAGCTGGTTTAGGACCGTGGTTCAGCCTACTAAAAAATGCAAACTCAGATGTGGGAATCCGAGAAATCCGAGACGTGACCGTGCCAATAACGGACCATCTTGAGCTTCTTGGCGTTACGTAGACATCGACTCTCAATTTTGGGCCATACATTGAGGCAAAGGCTCAGCTGGCAGCCAAAAAGCTGGGTATCCTTGCAAAGGTGAGAAGGTACTTCACGCCGGAACAGCTCCTCAATGTGTATCAAGCGCAAGTTCGATCACGCATGGAGTACTGTTCTCATCTCTGGGACGGATCTGCCAAATACCAGCTTGCTGCACTAGAGTCGATCGAAAAGCGGGGTTTTTTTATCGGTTACATTTCGGGGAGTGTGCGATGGAATTGCACGATCTAATTCCCCCTAGCCCGTTTCATCATCGGACTACCAGACGTACGGCGATGCGCCATCGATACATGGTGGACACCCCACCCATACGCAAAAAACGTTTTGGGAACACTTTTATCATGCATACAGCTAAGAAGTGGAATTTCATGCCGGGGTCTGTGTTTCCCGACTGCTACAATCTGGAGGTCTTTAAGTCAAGAGTGAATAGGTTATTTCACCCTCGACCACATCATCGCTTACCATCAGGTGAGATAGTGGTCAAGCGCGAGCCCATAGGATATAAAAAAAAACAAATAGGTAGCTCTATTTTTTGTAAGATGGACGTCGGTTTCTCACGGTCAAGCTTGAGTGATTTGACGCTTATTGTGTACTAGCAAAATATATATTGTTGTAAAAATGGTAGCCATGGTGGTCTAGCCATTGTTTTACAAATTAAAAATGAATAATATGTTATTCATTTACTTATATTAAATAAACAAATGTAATATTATAAACTTACTTCCACACGATAGTTTACAAAATATTTTTCAACATTTATATTTCAGTTGATGTTGCTTCCCTAAAAAATACTACAACGGGTAAAATTGTATTTACCACATCGAATTTTTAAAGGGTCCCGTGATCAATGGCGCACAATGTTATTTCAAGGTAGCAGAGCGTGGTTGGAGCGAAATAAAAGGAACGGAGAAAAATTGCTTGATTTTATTTATTTAAAAGATGGAGACGTTTTTTATAGCCCGATCCAAAAGTACAGATACAGAACACAAGGACTGTGTAGTCTCACGGCATTATTAAAATATATACATTGTATTATTTAATACACCCCCTCAACATTATATTTTAATTTATAACCAAACCCATAATTTTAACTTTTACCATTTACTTAACACTTTTAATCATTTTACATTATTTTGATCTACAACCCCTTAACATTAAATCTGAGATGTATCCCCTTCTTAAGGTAACTTCTGTAGTGCACCCCCTTAATAACATAAAACATAAACTATAAACAAAAAGGCAAAGCTCTAAACTTAGGAACACTATAATATTATAACACTGTTACACACATTATAATAATACCTATAATAACTCAACACTATCTTATGCATTACCTACCAACGTCTTCTATCTTATCTCTAAGTTTAACAAAACGTATTTTCCCAAGAGGTTTGGCAAACAAATCAGCTATGTTGTTATTGCTATTTACGGATTTTATTTTACCTGCTGATATGTTTTCCATTATATACTGATACTTGATATCTATATGTTTTAATCTTTTGTTGCTGTCATTATTTTGCTATATTTATTGCACTTTGATTGTCTTCTAGTATCTCATAATCAATATTATTGTATCCAAAATCAAACAGCAACTTATTTTAAAAAGAACCTTCCATTATTGTCATACTGTTTCTTACTGCACCAAGAAACTGGACACTTAAAAATATAAAATACTAGCGGACGCCTCGTGGTTTCACCCGCGTAGTTCCCGTTCCCGTGGGAATACGGGGATAAAAAGCAGTCTATGTCACCCGGGATTAGTGTAGTTTCCCAACGGTGAAAGGGTTTTTTGAAATCGGTCTAACAGTTTTTAAGTTTATATAAAAATAAAACATACAAAAATACAAATCTTTCCTCTTTATAATATTAGTATAAGTCTGACCAGATGTTGACTTACGGTCTGCACCATCACCGGCCCAGTCTGCATCACTGTAACCTTGTAATTTACACACATTTTGACTTTCACTGTTATATTTATATGTGAGAGACAAATCAATAAAACCTTGGATGTATCTTAAGAATTATTTTAAGACATTTAAATAAAGAATGGGAACATGCATATACTTACAAATATTGCAAACATAGGTAAATTCCAACAACAACGGAACAAAACAACACAACGGAATTTGTGAACCAATTTCTAAAAAAAAAATTCAATAACTATGAATATAAATTAACAAATTTAACGTATTTAGTTTGTCCCAAATTTATTTTGCTAACTCGCAATTTTGGACGTGAAGCATTGCTGTATTACCCAGCTCCACAATAACTACCCCTTGGGCTTTCGCGTCCAGGCTTTTCCACGTGGTGATTTTTGTTTCAGCACTTTCCGGGCACTTGGAAGTCCCATTCACAAGGCTAAAGTCATTTACTGCCTTTAATAAAACCTTTAATTGAAATATCCAGATGTGCCAATTATTGGCACCATCCAGCAACATGCGATTGCTTGAAGCTCCGAACATGTTGACTTCGCCCTCCATCTTTAGCGCCTGCTTGACCGCAGTACAACTATTTTACCATAGCGAAAGCAATGATTTCTCATTATTCAGCTCCGGGGGGCTGTGCCCATAACCCTTTGAAGGTAGCAGAGCGTGGTTGGAGAGAAATAAAAGGAACGGAGAAATATTGCTTGATTTTATTTATTTAAAAGATGCACACATTTTTTATAGCCCGATCAAAAAGTACAGAACACAAGGACTGTGTTGCCACACGGCATTATTAAAATATATAATGTTGCCTTTACATTGCATTACAATAATGGTGAGTAAACATTTGTTTAACACTGACTATAAAGTTTCATAAAAAACTATATGAAAATGTAGTAGTAGTTAAAACTGTATGAAAATGTAGTACTGTTCGCCTCTGTAAATTGTGTAATGTTTATAAATCTCCACCATATTTTTTTTGATAATATTAAATTAAATTATCGTTTATTTCAGACTTTCTGTCCATAGGTACACTTACAAAACAAAGAATGAAATATACAAAAACAATACAAAATAAACAACACAAAATACAACTTAGAAAAAGGTTACAACACATAAAACGATACAAAAAATAACCAGTGACAACAAGAAGACAACACATTAAAATATGACGCGGAGGAACTGTCCACTGCTCACAAGGCATTGTGCAAGTGCATCCAGTGGCGCAGCAGTGGAGAATCCCACCTGTCCGCGAACAAGCTTAGTAAGCTGTTGCTGCTGGACTTAACGCGACGCAGCAGCAACGCACATTGTTTTCTTATTAGGGCATGAAAGCCATCCGTGAGCGCTTCTGCACATAGTTGACGCACTGCAGAATTGCGCCAGCCCTAGCAGCACCCTGAACGCGTTGTTGTATTGAACACGCAAAGCGTTGTATGCTTCCAGTGTGTAGTTAACCCACTGGCTGCACGTGTAAAGTGTTTGGCAGTAAAATTTAAAAAGTGTAACATTGACTTGATTACTGCTACGTGCGAACCTGCGGGCCAACATATTACATCGGACAGCCAACGCCCTACGTGCCCTTTCCACATCCGTGTTGTCCTTTAAGTCTTCGGACACCCAGTGGCCCAGATACTTGAACTGAGACACTCTGTTTAAGGCGATTCCTGCTAAGGTGACTGATGGTACAGTCTCGTAGCTTTTGCCACGCCCCTTAAACACTAACAGCTCGCTTTTCTTAGCATTGAGCCCATGGGCCTCCGCATAAGACTCACAAATTCGTACCAACTTACGCAACCCTCCAATCGATGGACTCAGTAGTACCATGTCATCTGCGTAACTTATGTTTTTCACACCGATTCCGTCAATGTGACACCCGACATTGGTACTACTGAGTTCACCGACAAGCCGGTTAATGTATAGGTTAGGGGAGGTTAGTCCACCTTGTCTCACACTACACCCCGTACTGCAACCTATACACGTCCGAGGACGACTTTGCCCATCGTACACCATTTTTCTGGTTATTGTACCAATTCCCGAAAACAGAAATAACTTCCGGCTTGCAATCTGCCTCAGTTTCCAGCTTCTCCCATAGCTTATCATATGAAATTAGGTTGAAAGCTTTCGAAAAATCCAGAAAGCAAGCAAAGACAGGAGTTTGCCGATCACTGTAATATTGAACAGTCTGCTAGAGGAACATGATGGCACTCTCCGTGGACAAACCGGATCTAAAGCCAAATTGCGCATCATGGAGCTTGATATGTTTTGCCAGCTGTTGGTCAAGCAGACTATCCAGTACTTTCGCTTTAACAGTGGCTAATGAAATCGGTCTGTAATTTAATAAATCGGAAGTATCTCCGGTTTTATTTTTAGATATTGGCACAATAACCGTGAACATCAATTTATCAGGTAGGTAAGAATGGCTAACACATAAATTAAAAAACATAGCCAAAACCCGCGGTAAGGGACAGCCTGCATTTTGTAAATGCTCGATGCTGAGAATGTCGTGATCAGGAGATTTACCTCTAACCATACCTTTGATAATTTTAGCCACATCTTTGGCTGAAAACCTGACTTTTAGATCTCCGGCTCCACAGTCAACATCAAGCGACCGCGATGCTGTACCCAATGGCGACTCAACCTTAAAAAGCTGTTGGAACAGGTTAGCAATTTTCTGTGGTTCATGCACGTCAGCAACACTCACAGGATGACCAGGCTTCGGATTTAACTTATTTGTCTTCTTCCTGAAACCTTTAAAATCCTTCTTAAAGTGGTGGTCCGCAATAATATCTATTTTGTTATTTTGCTCGTTATCCTGACACCACTTCAATTGGGATTAAAAAAGCTTCCTGTATTCACACATGCTATCGTAAACATACCCAGCAGAGGGCTTACCATGTTGTACCCACATCCGAAAACAATGCCTAGCCCTCACATGAGCGTCCCTGACATATCTTTTCCACCCAGCTATGTTTCCTTTCCTACGCTTCTGTTTAACAATTCTTGTACATTTAGCCGCATCTGACAGTATACAAACTATTTCATCATATAGTTTATCTAATCAATGTCTATGTTCTATGTTATAACACATGTTATTAGCGCAACTAGTCATTTATGACGGAAAATCAATATCCCTCAGTTTAGTATGACATAGCTCACTATATGCACGGATTTCAAGTTGTTCCCTTTCGTCCCAGATCACATTATTTGTACAAATACCAGTAGGCATTACTTTTGGTTTTATTAAACCTAATTCACACTCCAGTTGAACAGGATAGTGGTCAGACCAGTAAATGTCATAAAGAACCGAAGCGCCAACAACAGCCAGGCGCGCGGCACTAGTCACAACACAGTGGTCAAGCCAGCGCCGCCATCCATTCGCGTCATTCACAAAAGTGTATGTATCCGACGGCAATAAATCCCTGTCGACGCACGACCCCAATCGTTCAGCACAAAAGTGTGTTAATTCAGAGTCAATTATACTTCAATGCTGCATCCTCGAGATTTAATACACATTGTAGTACGGTACCCAGAGTACTGCATTGCCACACAGATCAAAGACTAAAAAAAAATAAGAAATGTTCGTTTGATAGTCTATGGCTGAGCCTATCTGTCAATGGTCGCGTCATTCGTTCTTGGTGTGTTGCATTGCTACAATATTTTTTTTATTTTTTCTCAAATTCTATACTTTAAATATGGCGAAAAAGATCATGGGAAAAAGAAAACACGACGATAAAGATTATCTGAGGCGTAAGAATCAACGAAACGAAAATAATTTCAAGGAAAACGTAAGTACCCGCCGTAACCAAGTGCTTTTACTATCATAGTGTTTACTGATTACTTACGTCCTATATATTGTTATCTAATGAAATAACACTCGATGTTATTCTGATAACAAAAATAGTATTTATTAACGAGGTAACACGTGATGTTATCCAGAAATACAAGAATTAAATACCTACTTTCTTAACGAGGTAGTACGTGATACTATCCTGAAAGTAACCGCCATTTTGTTTTCTCTCCACCAAAAAGTCCGCCTGGCAATCTTTAGTTCACGTGATGCATAATAATATGACGAAAACCATAGTTCAAAAATATTATTGATGAAATATCTGTCGTCAATACCGAATCAGATGCGCGAGAAATACCGTCATTGTTATAAAATCAAAATCAGACTCCAAGTGACGTCTGGGAGGTTATTGAAACTTCCAGAACTGACATTCCTTCTGAGATTCTCAAAATCCTTGGCGAAGCAAAGAATATGGATCCTACACTCGGAAAAAATATACCACAAGAAGTCTATGAACCTTGGGAACAAAAATGTATTCGATGGTTTGGACAATTAATGGACAAAGATTTTCAGAAAACTGAAAACCTTGTGCCGGAGAACTTCACGTTAGTTCGTTCTACAAAACTTTATCCTGAAGTCATGTCAATACTGTCGGAATCGGCCAAACACGCAGAATCAACAAAAAAAATGAAAAATGCCAAGCTGGCATGGGGATCCGTGGCCTAGCAAATTTAACAAACTGACTGGATAATCTGCTACGAATCGACACCAACAGCCACCGACATCAACGGCGAGGTGAACCAAACCAATAAGATACCCACTACTCAGCGCAGCCGATAAACGGGAGTCAGCAAGAAGTAAGGTACGACGAGAGGAACTGCCGTTGAAAGTAAACCCCGCAGGAAAAATTATTAGTAACATTTGGTTAAATATTGGCAGTCGTCAACAGATGATCCTGTCATATAATCTTACGTTAATGGTTATAAAATACCGTTTATTGGGCAAATGGTTTAAAACCCTGAACCCAATTACCCACCATCTCCTTATGGAGAAATGGGATTGACTATTTCAAAACTTATCGATTTAGACCCATTTGTAAATGTTCTGATGTACATCAACAGTTTATCTCACCGACTTTTTAACACATAAAATTACAGGTTATTTATCCTAAAATTATATTATCCTTAATAAGTTCTTACCAACTCAACAATTTATAATGGCTAATATGTACTTAGTCTGGCGGGTGCCAGACTAGGCCTAGTCCTAGTGTTTACTAATTTACTCAAACCAGTTCTGTTTCATTTGAGACGTCATGGTCATAAAGTAGTATATGTCATTTGTATAGGAGATACTTATGTTTCCTGCCTTAAGACATAAATTCAGTACAAAGCAATCTGTCTGGCCTTTGCCCAACTACTCGTACGTTGTGGTTGGCTTCCAGTCTAACCGGGTTCAGCTGAATACCAGCATTTTACATGGAGCAAACAAAATCATATTCCATAATACAAACATTTGATAGATTAAGTTTAGTAATCAATTTAGAAAAAAGTTCATTTATACCAAACCGTATCTGCAAATTCTTAGGATTTCTTATCACCTCACCATGTATGTTTCTGCAATTACTTGACTATAAAGTTAAGAGAATAAAGAAACTAATCTGTAAATATAGCCGCAAATATAACGTCCCTAACCGAGACTTTTCAAAACTAATCGTTATATTAACAGTAGCATGTCCAGCCATAGCGTATGGTTGGTGCATATACTAAATGATTAGAACGGGAGAAATATTTGACACTTTTGAAGTCTGATGACAACCAACCATAAGGCAAACATATCCATAAGTCCTTGGGTGGAATCAAATATCTTTCAGAAATAAAATTCGTGATAGCTTCTTCGAACTGGAAATATTTATTGACTCTTCGCATACAGGCTGGAGTGCAGCCTGCGTGTAAAGAGTGCGCAGACTACTAATCCTTTGGTTAATTAGTGAAATCAAACAACACAGTAACTTTCTTGAGCTAATGGCAGCATTCATGTGCCTAAGTGTTTTAAAAAATAAATACAATTTACACGTCCTTCTTAGAAAAGACAACAAGACTGCCATTACACATATCAACAAAATGTGTGGCACTCTATACCCCCATTTTAATGATACACCTACCTATGGCAATCGAACAAAAAGGTATATACATTACACATACACATGTATAAAATCTAGAGAGAACACCGATGCAGACTAAGCTGGTATATTAAAGTTAATATTGAACGATAGTTACATTCTCGATAATTTAGATTTACTAACACAACATTTGGATAACCTGTAATAGATTTGCTTATACCGAGCAATAAAATATGCAGAATATTTATCCTGGAGAGATGACCCAGATGCCTATGATATACACGCCTTTACAATACCGTGGCATAACTGTTTCTTTTGAATGGTTTTTCCACCTTTTGCTCTTATCGTAAGATGCCTAAAGACGATAATCTACGACAAAGCAACTGGCATAATTATCGATCCATTATTGGCCTAGTCAAACATAATTCCCCTTGTTAAAACTCTTTGCTTCTGAGATAATCTTTCTTAAACCTAGTGAGATTAATTTAGTATCTCCTTGAAGAGAACCACAACTTACATGGAAACAACTTACCCCGGCTTGGGCTATATTGTCAAGAAATGGTACAAAAGGCAAAAAATTATCTTTATGTTTTTTGTTTTTTCATTCATAGTCAAATTCAAATGTGTTTATTTCAAGTAGGCCATTAAGCCGCACTTTTGAACGGATAAAAATTGAATCGGAAAAGTTTTTTTTCTTTTTTTTCATTTTTTGTCTTTCGTACCTAAGCAATAGACAATGGTGAAATTTTTGTCTAGTAATGACATTTATAAGTATGTATAATGACATCCTTAAGGTGGTTTTGTTTTATTCATAGTGTTGATCACTTAAATATGTATCTCAATGTCATTTATCCAAAAATGTCTATCAGAGGAATTTAACAAAGGTGCAAGTTGTGGGACATTAAATTCTTTTCACTCTTTATTACAATTAATCTTACCAAAAATTCAAATGGAAAATGATTTCATTTGTAGATTCTTTATGGGTGTTTTTAAAATTACTTTCCCTAAGTATACTACTTGGAACCTTAATCTAGTTTTAGATTACCTTCTTCTTCTTCAAGAAGAAGGACCTATCTAATTTCTGTTTCTAAAAAAGCTCTAAGCTTTGCTCGCGTTGTCCACGGGACAAAGGATGCAAACGTTGTCATTGGTCAATTTTGATGATGTTCACTTCATAACATTAACATTGATTTAACAGAAACAGGATTAATATTACAATTAATAAAAATATGGTTATATTTCTTCGTTTTCCTAGAATGTATATGATATAATTAAAACTTCTGCAACGATCAGTAAAAATCTTTGTTTGATTTTACCTTTTTGTAATGACAAATATTAACAATCAATATTTTCAGCAAACAGCTTGATTTCTTAAATAGAACATTTTGCCTATTTAGAAACACTTAACTCCGATAAGTTATTTGAATTGTTTTTCTCAGATAAAAGAGTTTCTTCAAAGTTCCACACACAACCTGTACCTACCAGTTCAGACCATCAGATGCTGGATCAAACAAACCCTTAGTGATAGTGGTGCGGATGTGAATGCGTTCACTGCCTCCAGCACTAGACATGCATCCACGCCAGTGGCGAATAGATCTGACCCCGTACTATGACGTGCCAAAACTATCATGGTGCGACTGGGAAAAAGGGACAGATGTATACAACTCATATAAATCTGTCGCTTACGCACACTCGAAGTAAGCTTGCTCTAAGAGCTTATGGTTACCTCCCTGGCGGCTCAATTGACAGAATCAAAAAGATTGCTGGCTAGGCTGTAAATCAAAATATATTTATTGCAAAAAATTTACATGTCCATTCTGTACAAGACAGGGTATTTGCTGATGACATAATATATAACTTATTGAATAAGTTAGTTTAAAAAGGGTCTTTTTGTTGATTCTTCGTTAGCTTATTGTTACTTAATGTATCTTTGTACATATCTAGCTATAATACCTTCTTCTTAGTAATCTGGTAAAAAAGATCTTGTTTTATTTTTTAAAACAAATACCAAAATATTTACATGTGAACCTGAACACGCCGGTTATTTCCATTCCACAATTAATATACTCTAAACATCTACAATGTGTATTAAGTCTCGAGGATGCAGCATTGAAGTATAATTTATGGTTAACTGAACTTACCTGAAAGTGAACTTCAACCAAAATTATACGAAATGCTGCATCCGAATAGATTTAACACCCTCCCTACCCATGTATTATATACCTATGCTATATTCATATTCATATTCTTTATTGTACACTAAACAAACATATACAAATACAGAAGGACAACTTATGTACAAAGGCGAGCTTAACCCACAATTGGATTTTCTTACAGCAAACCTCAGTGTTATAGCGAGATTTACACAATTAGGACAGTGAACAAAAGCGCACAACAAAAAAGAAACTTAAAAACAAATTTAAATTCTTACTAACTAAATACACTACACAAATACGTGTAAAGCACACAATGCATAAACATAATACATACTTTATAATATATATCTAAAATACATACATATTTATGAGTCATGTTGACAGGAAATGTTCCCTAGTTCTTCTCCTGAAGATATCTAACGAAGGGCTATCCCGTATGGTGTCAGGAAGATTATTCCAGAGGCGGACAGCACGAACAGTAAAAGATCCACCGTAACGACTTGATGAGTGAGGAGGAAAACGAAGGAGAAGAGATGATGAGGAGCGGCAAGACTTTCCTCTCGGAACAAGATATACCATACCAAGATAAAGATAAGCTATACTTTTACCCTGAAATATTGTGGAATGGGATGAACTCTAAAACGAATGACGCGACCATTGATAGATGACATAGGCTCAGCCATAGACTATCAAACGAACATTTCCTATTTTTTTTTAGTCTTTGAACTGTGTGGCAATGCAGTACTCAGGGGACCGTACTACAATGTGTATTAAATCTCTTCGGATGCAGCATTTCGTATAATTTTGGTTGAAGTTCACTTACAGGTAAGTTCAGTTAACCATAAAAAATCTCACCTTGGTGTGCGTTGAAGTCCCCCAGCATAAACACAGATTCTACATTATTACTTTCGATAATGGCATTTATTTCACATAAACATAAACACTCGGTAAACTCTAAAGTTATCTGTTGAGTTTTTTGGCATATACACTGAAAAATTATAACAGCGCGATCACTAAGTTCAACTTTTACAGCCACTAGGCTAAGGCGCTATGCGAAATTTTTCTTCAGAGTATCGCCACACCTGCGTACGGTCTGCCACGAAGTATGCCGGCGGTGGTATCCACAGCTGAGTTACCGACGAATCCAAAGTGAAGAGAAGATGCTGCCGAGATACGGGACGTCGTGTGGCAGTAACCAGGTTTCCTGTAAGGCGATTATATCAGCCGTTTTGCAAAGTCGCTTTATACGTTCAACCGAACGAGTCACACTTTTGCAATTGTAACTTACTAATTTAGTTCGTCTTGCCATGATTTGAGATAGCAACGTCACTTTTCAGAGTACCCTCTCTGCCTTTATTCTGCCGATCTTAGTTTATGAAACGACGAAAAGCTACTCCTTCTGGCCTAAAATTGGATTCCATAAACACGTTCAAATTATATTTTGGGACAAATACTTTATAGGCATTATAATCTTTTGACATTTTTATATTCATTTTTTCTAAGGTGACGGTAATAAATCTCTAATGTAATTTACTATGTCACACACAGTCACCTCCTTCGCCACATTATAAATATACATCGGGATTTGTAAATCTGCCGCTTTGAATTTTGCAGCCGGATCAGTCACAGCCTTCCCTCTGTCTCCAATGAAACGATTTTTATGTCTCCTCCTCTGTACCTCAATCCATCCTTCATCATAACGTTCCGGTTTCCATTGCCCATCGTGTACGATATCAGCAAAACACTTATCGTTATGTGTGACGAAATGTTGTCCGTTTTGAGCGCTCGTTTGTCCCAACGTTTGCATAGGTAAACGAGGCGCTTGCGTCGGCGTGCGCTCGGCTACGTTCGTGTATGAGGGCTGCGACTGCTGTGCCGTTGGTTCGAGCGCTCCGTTTTGCACGTACCGGTTTAGGTGTTTTACAACTACCTCCCTCACTGGATAAATTTACAAACGGCGATTTGCACTTTTTTTCTTCTTCCACACATATTGGTGGTAATCCAACAGGACCACTGTTGCTGTCTTCGTAACTATCAATCGCGGCCCCTCGTTTTATGTTCACAGTACACGGAAAGTAATTTACTATTGATGTATTTTCAACGACTCAGGATCCATCTGTAACAGTCGTAACGATCAGCGGTGGCATATTGTTCCTTTATCTGAGTGATTTCTCTCTGCATCTTCACTATATCCTTCAATAACCTTGTTACGTCGACATGTTCGAATAGGACCGACGGTATTTTCTCCAGGTCACGAGCTACAAATATCGGCATTTCTTCAGGGTTGATTTCTTTTAACAAACAGAGTATATCGTCAATGTTACGGAGCGTTTTACCATCCCTCTTCCTTGTTTTCTTGCGCTTTGCTGTTGAGATATAATGGAAAAGCAGATCTTTAGCATTTTCGATTTCCGACTCCGAAAAAGCAGTTTTACACACACGACTAAGGCCTTCTTCATCCATTACGTCCATTCTATTGCATATAAATGCAAGCACCTCGTTTATAACAACATTGCATGCGTTACACTTTACCACGTTAGAAGCAATTTTCAAGGACACGACACTATCGATCGGCAAGCGCGCGCGTCGACGACTGATATAATATTGTGTAGTTATATTTATTATTATAATATTGTGCTTTTCCCCAATTTGGCCCACAAATGATTTTTCGAATACAGTAAAATGAATGTATATACAGCTTGATGCATAACAATAACTCATAGAGTTAGCTGTACAACAGAACTCAGACTACTTTCAATTCACATCACATCATGAGCCTCTTAATGTTCCCACTGCTGGGACGCAGGCCTCCTCTCATAGAGGGAGTGGGCTATAATCCACCACGCTGGCCCAATGCGGATTGATGTCATATGTCTTTGAATTTTTAGTTCTAGCACATACCAATTTCCGGTTCCAATGCCGGTTTCCTCACGATGTTTTCCTTCACCGTCTTGAGAGCAGGCATAAATCAGAAACTAGTATCTTTAATTAATTGATTATATTAGGAACACTTACCTGAAGTGCCTGTAATGTAAGAATCAGCAATCAAAATTGATGGCAGCAGCAGATTATAAGGTCTTCACGTGAATATATAATGAGTGGAATACCACCCTTAATCATAGAACGAGTCAAAACCAAGTTTTATATAGTGAGTAAAGTATATGTTTACAGGGAACAATTTCCTATGTGCTTAGCATAAGCTATTACTATCCACAAATCACAAGGCCTTAGCCTTGACAGCGCTCTTCTTGACATAGGCTTCTCTATATTTAGTAAAGGGCAGGCTTAAAACCTTAGATTTAGTACATCTTATCAATTTAGATCCAAGTCATATCAAGGGGCAAGAGAGCAACACAACAACAACCGCCTGTTCCCGTTATACCAAATGGCGCAAACCACCGCCACCGCCGCAGTTTGGCCAAATTAAGTATAAACAGAAAAAACGTAAAAAATATCCGGATACTGAATGGGCAATGCACTCGAACATTTCAAAGGTACAAGAAAATATATAAAATAACACAAAATGACAATTATACCCCGTAAACGTAGAAAAATACAGTAGATTAACAAAAACCATTTGGTATTAATTTACCTACTAATAATTTCTGTACAAAAAGTAATGATATCCCTAACATAAATGTGAAAAAGGGAGCCAAGTTCAATACTAAGAATATGCACGGTTGTTGACTACGCAGCAAAAGAATTGAGATCTAAATGGGTGCCATGTTCTGTATCCTGAAATTTATTTACAATAACATGAAAATTCTAAAAGAAATTTACAAACACAATTTCCTGCTATTTCTGCTAAAAAAAATATTTACTATTTAAATATAACTTCTTAAATTTGAAAAGTCGAATTATTTACATAAAGCAGAGAACTTAGGATAAATTGTAGCTCAAGATTTGACTTGGCTGGTTTTCACAAATACTATGTCGGTTTTAATATAAATTCATTCGATCATTTTAATATATACATTTATCATTATAATAAAAATATTTTAATAATTTTAAACTTACTACCCCTTTACTCATGAACGCGTAGAGGTATTAAATTAAAATTTATATTATCAAATACCTTCGTCCTTCGTCTATAATACCTTTAAGCTGAGAATCGTACGGAACCCTCGGTATGCGAGTCCGACTCGCACTTGGCCGGTTTTTTCCATAGAGACCTAATGACGCTTGCGAATGTGCAACTAGCTTAATTTTTGTTTTTATCTGAATGATAATTCAAAAGTACCTTTAATTGGTTTGGTTGAAATTTTGATTTAGATCGACCAATAACAACCGTTTTTTAATTATTTCAGGCCCAGTATGGTATCCATTCATCGGAAGTAGCGGTATATTACAAAAATTTACAAAAAAATATGGATCTGAATGGAGAGCATTTTTAGAACTGTCCCAACAATATTCCACAAATGTAATAGGCATGAAAGTGAGCACAGAACTGTTAGTAGTCGTGTTTGGTGTGAAGAATGTTCGTCAAGTATTTTATGACAAAGAATTTGATGCTCGACCAGATAACTTATTTGCAAGGTTAAGATGTCTTGGCAACAAAAATATGGGTAAGACGGACATAACAAAATATCAATTAGCATTTTAACCAAATTCATAAAGAGATTTGTATTAATTTTTTTAATGTTCTAGGTATAACTTTTGCCAACGGTGAAATATGGAAGATACATAGACAGTTTGCAGTGAAAAGCTTAAAACTTGTCGGCTACGGAAAACCTGTGATGGAAACGGAAATACAAAATGAATTGTCTCGATTACTGAACCGTTTAGAAGAAAATAAAAGCAAGCCAATAAATTTAGTTGATTTACTAAGTGAATCGGTGATTAATGTTCTATGGAAGTTTGTAGCTGGTAAGTGTACATATAGACAATAGTAAAAGTGAGTATCGGGGTAAATAATTCAATTTCAATATTCATAGCCCGATTACCGGGGTAGAGCAGACGTATTTTTCAAATATATGAAGCAGTGTTTTAGTAATTTCTCTTAAACTGCTATGTATGTGAATTGTGATAGAAAGTGTGTGAAGTGTGAAAGTGTGTGTATTGATGTTTGAATATTATATTGTACTAATATTATACTAACAGCGGCTTCGCCCACTTGAAAAGTGTTTTCTGGTCTCAAGGGAACATTATGTCTAGATGAAAAGTAGCCTTTGCGCTATTCCAGACTATAATCTATCTCTGTGCCAAATTTCATCCAGATCTGTTCAGCCGTTCTGGTGTACCGTACCTACCGTACCTACTCGACAATTGTATCTAACATCTCGTTGTATTTGGATCGGTCTGACATTTCTTACAGTATATACTGGATCAGGCCCTTGATTCAGCCGCCTAACGAGAGCTTCCTAAGGTGTTGGTCGAGGCTCGTGGCTATTAAGCCATTGGCTGACACGAATATCGGTACAATGATCGCTGTGTCCACATCCCACATGTCGACAACCTTGCGAACCAAGTCAAGAAACTTGATTTGCTTATCTTTCTCGGGTTTTACGAGGTTTCCGTCATGCGGGACGGTAATGTCATTATTATTATTATTAACTAGCTTCTGCTAGCGGCAGTAGTAGTACTAAGTCCCGAATGGAGGTAATAAATGCAGCAACAGAGTTTTACAAAAAACTCTATAGCCAGCCAGACTCAATTAAGCAAATAAATGCCGATAACCAATGCATGGAAATCTCACCTACTCCAGAGTTCACAGAGCCTGAAATCCTAAAAAAATGATGAAGCTTAAATCAGAGAAAAGTCCGGGACCAGACGGTATCACAAACGAGCACATCAAGTTCTCAAGGAGTCTACTACTGGCGCCAATTACTCTTTTATTAACAAGATATTAGAAGAAGAAGCTGTGCCGCCCATATGGACCGAATCTGAAATTATCTTGCTATACAGAAAAGGCGGCCCGGCCGACATAGGGAATTACCGCCCAATAAGCCTCATGCCTTGCCTTTTCAAATTATTTGCCTCAAACTTGTTGGAAAGAATATCCCAAGACATAGACGCACAACAGCCGATAGAACAGGCCGGTTTTAGAAGCGGTTTCAGTACAACGGATCATATTCAAGTAGTCGACCAAGTGATTGAAAAATATCTGGAATTTCGCAGACCCTTGTTTGTAGCATTTATTGATTATAATAAGGCCTTTGACTCCATATCACATGACAGCATCTGGGAAGCATTAAGATCACAGAACATAAAAGAAAAATATGTTTAATTATACTTAAAAACATCTATTCCAACAGTACAAGTAGAGTCAAGCTACGTACTCGTAGAATAGGGGAGAAAATCAACATAAATAGGGGCGTGAGACAAGGTGAACCGATCTCTCCAAAAATCTTCATAGGTGTCTTACAAAATATAATGTCAAACTTGCCATGGTCAACGCAGGGCATCGGCATAAACGGGAATTCATCTCAGATTCGCCGACGACGTCATTCTATTCTCAAAATCAGCACCAAAACTAGAAAAAAATATAAACGACTTATACCATGCTAGTGCAAGAGTAATGAACCCAGGTAAGACGAAAGCCATGACTAACCACCACAAGACACCCATCTCGATAAATAATTTCCCTCTCGAATTCGTAGATAAATACGTCTACCTAGGCAAACTTATATCTTTTAGCAAAGGAAGGGGTGCTGAAGAAATAGATAGAAGAGTGGCGATCATCTGGAAGAAATTATTGGGCTCATAAAGAAATATTCAAACATACATCCACACACACATCCATCCAAACTTTTACTTTTATAATATTAGTAAGATTATTTAACTATTATTTATTTAACTTTCCGAGCACTCCTTAACTCAATTGGATAGCATATAGATGGAGCTTGCCAGTTTGTTCTTATGCTGGATAACGCTGACCCATCAAAACTGAAACCAGAGCTACCATATCCAATCTAAAAAAAAAATCAGATCCAGGTTGGGCTGGTATTCCAAATCGTGTTCTAAAACTAGCACAATATTGTCTAGCCGGTCCCATCTCACATTTGTGCAATTTGAGAATGTCGTCGGAAATAATAGTTCCATTCCAGTTAAAAACAGACAGTATATATCCGATCTACTAGGCTGGAGATGCGTCAGTCCCATCTAATTACAGGCCTATATCTCTCCTAACATCTGTGTCCAAAATAATGGAGAAACTCGTAACCAAGCGAGTCTTGGCGTACTTAGAGGGGAAAGAACTGCTATCCACGAACCAAAATGGCTTTCGTAAGGGCACGACAACGGAGGAGTTAGAGACTGCAACTTGGTGGATCATATCATAGGTAAACTTGACAGCGGTAAGAGGTATGGCGGTTTTGTTGACCTTGCCAAGACCTTCCGTGTCTAGGCCAATACTTATCAAAAAGATGGAACGCTTGGTATCAGGGGCATTGCCTTGGGATGAATATAATAGAATAATCATTTATTTGCACAGAAAGTAGATACAGACGTTATTTATCATATGAAGTGATCCTTACACTTTCTACCTTAACTAAGGCATGCAAAACAGTGCGACTGGAGCATTAGTAAAATACCCATAATAACTTAATTTACACAATTCGTGCTGTTTGTCGCTAAGGAGTTCGGTTTTAAGTTCTATATCTTGAAACTGCTGAACCAAATTTGATGAAACTTGTACCTTGCCCAAGTTGTGATATACTTAATCCATAAAAAAACTTTTTGCAAAAAAATACGACTTCCAAATAAAAATCTACAAAGTATAAAGTATTTTTCACTTTTTAGTTGTACTTACCTAATAGGCAAGTTTTATAATAAGGTAACTGTAACGCCAGAATATATAAGCCGAATATCATGAAACGAACCAAAATGAAAATGAGAGATCTTCGTACCCCTTAAGAGCGTACTGGCGTGATGTTATGTTATGAAATGGTATAAACAAACATGCGATTGCACCAGACCCGAGAGATTTTCATTATTTATTGAAGAGTTCTGTTGTATTTCATGTAGTTGTAAGTCCTTCATCAGATTTTCACCAAATTAAAATGGGACTAATTTCGGAACATTCGTTTTCAGACAATAAGCATTTTCGAAATCGGTCCACAATTGACGGAAATATCGAAACATATATTATTTATTTATTTTATTTTCAGCCTGTATTACCCACTGCAGGGCAAAGGCCTCCCTTTCCTATTTCCATTTCGCCCGGTTTTGGGCAAGTGTAGACCAGTCCTTTCTGTAGGTGTCAAGCTCGTCCCACCATCTTGTTTTGGGTCTGCCGCGATGTCGCCGTACATTTTCTGGTACCCACATTGTGTAAGGTTTAGCCCATGACTCGTTCGACATGCGGCAAACGTGGCCGGTCCAATCCCACTTCAGCTTGGCTGCTTTTTGAGTGACGTCGGCGATTTGTGTTTTTGAGCGCAGCACTGTATTCCTAATACGGTCAGTTAGTCTGACTCCAAGAATGCTGCGCTCCATAGCTCGCTGGCAAACCTCGAGCTTGAACCTCTGCTGAATTGACAAAGACCAGGTTTGAGCGCCATAGCTAGGAGAATGCACATATCCATTAATTTGCGTTTCTGGCAAATGGGAAGGTCGCCTTTCATCAGAACCTTTATTGACCAATACCTCTTCCAGGCCTTTTCGGTGCATCTTGCAAGTTCTTTATCCTGTCATGCCTGGAAAGAGACTATTTGGCTGAGGTAGAATCGATGAACAAACAAAAAAATTAAAAAAAACGGGAAAATAATCAAGTTTTTTGTATGGGAGCCCCCTTAAATATAAATTTTATCCTGTTTTTAGTATTTGTTATTATAGAGGCAACAGACATACATCATCTGTGAAAATTTCAACTGTCTAGCTATCACGGTTCATGAGACATTACAGGCTGTAGCCTGGTGACAGACAGACAGACAGCCCTAGTCAGACAGACAGTCGCTAGGTGGCGCTGATGACGTAAACATCCGAAGTGTAGTTCTCTGATCTATAAAAAACTTTAAAATTGTAAAACAGATTAAATCGTACATTCAATTGTGTTTAATAAGTCCGTTTCGATGTGAATTATGTGCACAAACGTTATCTAAATAAACTGTGTGATATTCTTTTGACTAAGTGAAGACAATATATGAAGTGACAAAACAGAGTATAAAGTTAATTAAGATTAAATAGTACCGTAATAAACAATTACATACGTGAAATACGCTACAAGCTAAGTGACAAAAGTGTATTACGCTACAAGCTTTGACAAATGTGTATATAAAGGAAAAAACTAAAAAACTTATGTGTACAGTTAAAATTGAACTTGGTGGTGTGTGGAAAAAAAATCTTATGCGATGAATTATATTTAACGACTTCATAACTATTTGAATATTCCCACAAACCATTGCAAATTTCAATGATCTAAGTAATGTTCGGATAGCCGAAGTAATTTATGTTGGATTGCTGTGACTCTGAGTGCCGGTTCGATCCTCACCAACAGCGGAACTTTTTGTGTTTCATAAAATCTCAGATTTAAATCAACATGAACTTCTTTGGAAACATCACACAGCGTCGTAATCGAAGAGTCTCCGAAACAAAAAGCGAAGATTTAAATTTAACAAATAGTGAGCTAGATGGCACTACTAGTAACAGTCTACCTTACATATCAGACGATGAGGACAGCGAAGAAATTCTTCAACTAAAAAACAAAATAAAAGAATTGACCCTGCAACTGGAGACTGCTCACCGCGAAGTTGAATCCCTAAATATGGACAATACAAATCTCAAAATAACTATTGATAATTTAACAAGAAAGGAAAGCATTTACAAAAAACTTACAACGGACATTGTTAATAACACTCCAAACAGGAAAAATAAATCTCGATCAGTTCCTACAGTAGATCTCAGCATCACTCCCAAGTCGTCGAAGAAAGTTATGAAGCTTACGCCAAAAATGGCTGATAAATCAATACCGGAAGCTATACCCCAGATGGTTGATAAGACAACTCAATGTAACACCTATGGAATAAAACACTCAGTGCGTGAGGATTTCATCGACAAACGACACCTGACTCAAGAAAGCATAAAGAGTAAACTATGTATAATAAGCGCTAACAACAGAAATGGACTTTGCAGCATTATAGAAGATTCTTTTGCAACTGATTATGACTTCTGTCACTACTCGTATCCAAATGGCAGCATTGAACAACTCCTACTAGGTATAGAAAATAAGGTCAAACATTATAATAAAACCGACTATTGTGTCATATTAATAGGTGAAAGAGACTTCTTGAGAACTAAAAACTATCACGATTTAATCTACCATATTAAAGAAACCATCGAAAAACTAAGCCATACCAATATAATTATATGTCTCCCAACCTATAGACAATGTGGTGATTACACAATAATATACAACTCACGGATTGAAATGTTTAATAGTCTTTTGTATCTACATAACACAACATATGAATATGCTTATTTACTGGACTCTAACGCTGACTTACGTTATGATAACACAATGTTCTCGGGTCGTCAAGGTCTCTTAAACGACACAGGCATGAAAAACGTATTTACGAATCTCAAAAAGACCATTTGTGAAATCCAAATGGAAAATAGTAGTAATACTGACACTAAGGCCACATTTGAAGACATATCAAACCAGTTTTTTCTATAATTATCTATCAATAATGCATCAAAACATCGCAGGATTAATAAATAAGGCAGACCAATTACTCCTGCACCTACTTGATCTCCAAAACCGCATAGACGTTATCTGTGTGACCGAACACTTCATGGAAACTGGATATGAAGACTTTCTCACTATACCTAATTATAAATTAGCAGCGTGCTACTCCAGAGATACAAAAAGAGGAGGAGCGTGCATTTTAATAAAAAACGACCATCAATATAGAGAGCTTGAAGATATCCAGAAACTTTCAATTCAGGGAGTTTTCGAGTGCTGTGCAATCGAATTAACACAGCATGACATTGTTGTTGTGTGTATTTACAGAATACCTAAGTCAAATAATCTTGACACTTTTTACTCAAAATTAAATATTCTATTACCCAAGATCTGTTACAAAGCGCGCAGGAATGTCATTATATGTGGTGACTTTAACATTAATATATTGAAAAAAAATAGAACTTCCCTTGAGTTTACCAACTACCTATTAAGCTATAACCTAAAATTGCAAATTGACCAGCCCACTAGGTTACAAAGCAACACATGTATAGATAATTTTGCGCACAATTTTACGCAAAAATGTGTCCACCATGTAATTGACCTTAACATGTCAGATCACACAGCCCAAATCTTAAAGATCCCCGTTAAAAAGACTTGTACAATAAACAGTTGGAATATTACAGTGCGTGATTACAGTTACGGTAATCTTTTGAAATTTAGATCATGCTTATTTCCTTTATCGTTTTGTGATGTTTATCAAGCTGAAGATCCTAATGTAGCGTACGATAATTTTATGGAAGTATTCCAGTTGTTTTATGATTTATGCTTCCCCTTGATCAACAGAAAAATAAAGTTAAAAAGGAATCCTAATTGGTTAACACCTGGTATAAGACGCTGTAGCAAAAATAAAAGACAACTTCTTTGGCAACTTCGAGCAAAACCAAATAGCAATAACTTAACTAAACTTAAAAATTACTCACGTAGACTTAAGAAGATAATAAAACTAACACAAAAGGCAAAAAATAACCATAAGATAATGACATCAACAAATAAATCAAAGGATACATGGAGGATCATAAATGAAAATAAACATTGCCCTTCCTATGAATATATTACAGAAATACAAAATAACGGGGTTACAATAACAAACCCCAATGACATAGCAAACGCTTTTAACGATCACTTTATAAATCAGGCAGAATTAATTTCGAAGGCCTCGGGATCTGAGAGCTGTGAAATCCCGAATACGTGTTGTGAATCAATGTTCTTGGCCCCGACTACACCTAATGAAGTATATCGTATAATACAAGATTTAAAAAATAAAGTTAGCGTAGGGTATGATGATATCTCAACAAAAGTATTAAAATTTGTTTCCGATGTGTTAGCTGGCCCCATTTGCCACATCATTAATGTTAGTATCTGCTCTGGAATCTATCCTGATAAACTAAAACCAACTATAATTAAGCCCCTATTTAAAAAACATGACAAAACTGACATTAATAACTACAGACCCATTGCCCTTATACCAGTAATATCAAAAATATTTGAGAAGGCTATTTATCACCGTATGAATTCCTTCTTCACGAAACACAATATCTTGGTAAAGGAACAGAAGGGTTTCAGAAAAAATAAATCCATAAATATGGCTATCTATGATTTTCTTAATATTATAATGACAGATATTAATGAAAGAATTCCTATTAGCGCTGTATTTATGGACATGACGAAAGCATTCGATCTAGTTGATCATAATATACTATTACAGAAACTTAATGCATGTGGAATGAGGGGCAATGCACTTTCTCTTGTACAGTCTTATTTGGAAAATAGAACGCAATGTACGGAAATTAGACGTATTTCTAAAAAGGAAAAAAAAGAACTCAAATTTATTTCAGCCAAACGTAAAATCACTTTTGGCGTGCCACAGGGCAGCGTATTGGGTCCGCCGTTGTTTTTAGTTTACATAAATGACTTTCCAAAACACGTCGCTTTTCCTATGGTTCTTTTTGCTGATGATAGCACAATAATTGTAAGAAATTATAAAAATAGAAACTATGAATTTGACATCAAAGATGCATTGCAACAATCTATTGACTGGCTTGAACATAATAATTTAAAATTAAATTTAAATAAAACTAAAATTATGCAGTTTCGACAAAATATGACCACTCCTGACATAAATATAACTTTTGGCGATAACAGAATTGAAGAAGTAGAGCATATAAAATTTCTAGGCTTGACAATTGACTCTAAACTAACTTGGAAACAACATGCATCAATTCTTATGACAAAATTAAGTAGGTTCTCCTTTGCTCTATATAAACTTAAAAACATAGTTAATCAGGCAGCTGTTGTAGCTGCGTATTATGGCTATGTAGATTCCATATTACGTTACGGAGTAATTTTTTGGGCAAACTCCTGCGAAAAAAATAACATTTTTAAAGCACAGAAGAGGTGCATTCGATCGATATGTAGTCTTAAATCAACGGAAAGTTGCAAACCGCATTTTAAATCTCTTAAAATACTCACATTACCTTGTCTTTACATATACGAGACCGCATTGTTCGTCAAGAAAAATAGTGAACTGTTTAAAAAAGCTTCAGAGCAGCGCTATAGATCGACAAGACAAGAATATCGTCACGAACTATGTCTAAGAGCCTCAAAGACCGCCCTTATGCACAAAAGCATCCTCTGCATGGCTCCGAAAATATATAATAAAATACCAAATCACATTAAAGATTTAAACTTGACTCAATTTAAACGGAGACTAAATATTTTTTTAATTGACAAATGCTACTATACCATTGACGAATTCCTGCTTGACAAAATGTAATATTCTAAATGATAATTATTTATCTATGCTTTTCAATTAAAAAACTTGACTTATTAATGTATTCTGTATATTTATTATAATAATTAATTGTATTCTAAATGTTTAGTATAAGGATTGATTGTATTGCTAATATTGAAATTGTGTTAATTTGTATGAAATATCGATTTTAAATTCTTATATTGTTAAATTGTGTATGCCCTAATGGGTAGTTTTTTGAGTCACCATAATCTAACTATAAGACCTACTGTATCACCAAAAAACACACTAATAAATACTTTGACTTTGACTTTGACTTTGACAGACAGAAAGACAGACAGACAGACAGACAGACAGACGGACCGCGGAGTCTCAGTAATAGGGTCCCGTTTTAACCCTTTGGGTACGGAACCCTAAAAATGATGACGTCGAACACAGAACCTCCTCCTTTTTCGAAAGTCGGTTAAAAAGAAGAAGGTAACTGACTCACTGACTGGTCGATCAACGCACAGCCAAAACCGCTAAGCCTAGAAGCTTGAAACTAGGCAGAAAGATTATTCAAGTGACGTAAGTGCTCACTTAAGAACGGATTTTTGGAAATTCCTATGGATGTAAAACGGGGGTTGAAAAATAATTTAAAAAATCTAATTCCTTCGGCCAAAATTCTTGAAACTTGGCACAGATAGTAATCTAAGTAAATGATAAAGGTTGTCATTATTAGTTTTTGGAAACGACCCCCAAATGATGATTTAGGGGATGTTGAAGTTTGTATGGAAAAAAAAATATTTCTGTGATCACAAATACTAACCTAAATGAATAATAAAGGTTTACATTATTAGTTTTTCGAAACTACTCCTAAAGAACCAGAACCATGTAGATCTATGTTTCTAGAAAGTGACTTAGAAGTATATGTGACACAACACAAAGTGCACCTCACTAATATTAGAGGTCTGCACTCAAATCTCACCTCAGTCCACTATCACCTGGAGACTGAAAAGCCAGCACTGTTTTTCCTTACGGAGACGCAGATAGGAAGTCCGTCAGACGTGTCGTACTTATCCTACCCAGGATTTACCCTGGAGCACAATTTCAAACCACGCGCGGGTGTATGCATGTATACCCGAGACGACACTTGCTATCGGCGTCTCCGTAACCTTGAAGACTAAAGGTTCTCAGTGCTGTGGGCTCTGGTGGACACAGGGCTGGATAAGATTATCTACGCCTGTGTCTACCACTCGCACAGCGTCGATCAGGAGACAACCAGGCTCACAGAGTACCTCAGTGAGGCCGCTGATGCGGCACAGCAGCGGTACCCTTCCGCCCAATTAGTGCTACTAGGGGACTTTAATGCCCACCACCAGGAGTGGCTCTTCCCATACCAGTGCACTGATCAAGCTGGAAGAGAGGCGCGCAAACTTGCGCCAGCGCTAAATCTCACCCAGCTGGTCCAGGGGGCCACGAGGGTACCAGATGTTGATTCGCACACAGCCAATTGCTTGGACCTTCTGCTGACAACAGGTCCAGACCGATACTCAGTATCTTCACCTTTGGGTAGTTCCGACCACTGTCTGGTGAAGTATGTGTCCGTCTACTCCCCGCCCGATCCCAGCCCAAGAGGCACCCGGTGAGTACGGCGGTACATGTCAGCAGATTGGGATGGGATGCGATATTTTTTCGCATGCTATCCTTGGCAGCCCACTTGCTTCTCTTCAGACGATCCATCGTCATGCGCTGACGCTGTGACTGATGTGCTGCGTCGGGGGATGGAGTACTATATTCCATTCTCTGACGTAGCAATATCTAACATCGACCGACCAAGGTTTGGAGCCGAGTGTAACCACGCCAATGCGGTTAAACACAAGGCCTACCAGGCATGGGTCGACGCCCGCATGCGCAAGGCAAATGACGTGAGTCAGAAGAAGAAGAAGAAGAGAGCCTTCAACACGGCTGCCAAGTCCTGCAAAAAGGTAATGCGAAGAGCACGGTTAGACCACATTAGCATAGTCGGGCACAAACTTGCTGCATACCCAGCGGGTAGCAAAGCGGTCCCTGGCTAAGTCGGTCGAATCAAATTTCTGTCGCCCCTCACTACCACTACTGCTGAAACCTGACGGGTCACTGGCCCACTCCACTGAGGAGAAGGCAAACTTGTTTGCCTCTCTTTTTGCGGAATCTTCGCATGGCGCGCAGCCCCCTCCTTCTCCTGATGGATGTGTGAAGAGTATGTCGGACATTCACATCCATCAAAAGGACGTCCGTAGAGTTCTGCGTAGCCTTGATGTGAACAAAGCGAGTGGCCCCAACGGGATACCAAAAATTAATTTTACTTAAAACCTGTGCGCCTGAACTGTCTCCGATCTTGACACGCCTGTATCGCCTTTCGATAGGGACTGTTAAAGTGCCGAAGGCTTGGAAGCATGCCAACGTACAGCCCGTGCCCAAGAAGGGCAGTCGAGTTGACCCGGCCAACTACAGACCCATATCTGTATGTATGATTGCGGACTTCCTGAGGGATCAGTTTATCCGAGTGGTTATCGACGGCTGCTCGTCTGGTCAGTTAGTTATCAACGCTGGTGTCCCTGAGGGGTCAGTGCTCTCGGCAACATTATTCTTGCTGCACATTAATGATCTGCTAAAACCCGGAACCTTTGAGGACGCAAACGACAGCACTGTTGCTGAGAGATAAGTGTCCAGCGCACGGGCTACTGGGCCTCAGATTCGATCTCTCCTGGAGGCCATGGTTGAACGCTTGAACCTGTCCTTGAAGGCGGTCTCCGAATGGAATGATGCCAATCTGGTCAGTTTCAATGCTGCTAAGACCCAAGCGTGTCTTTGTTCCGCTAAGAAGAGCCAATTCCACCCGACTCCATCTTTCCGTGGTTTAACCGTGCCGTTGATGGACCATATCGAACTTCTCAGTGTTACGCTGACATCGACCCTCAACTTCGGTCCATTCATTGAGGCGAAATCTCAGTTAGCTGCAAAAAAAATGGGGATTCTTGCAAAGGTGAGACGGTACTTCACGCCTGTACAGCTGCTCAACTTGTATAACGCGCAAGTTCAGTCATGCATGGAGTACTGCTCTCACCTCTGGGATGGATCTGCCAAATACACAGCTTGATGCACTTGAGTCGATTGATAGACGGGCCAAAAGGCTTATCGGCAACGATGCACTGGTCGCCTCAAAGCTCCAGAGCCTCGAACATCGACGCCGAGTCGCCAGTCTGTCGGTTTTTTATCGGTTACATTTCGGGAAGTGTGGCACAATTTGATTCCGCCTGGCCCTTTCCATCATCGGACTACAAGACGTACGGCCATGCGCCATCGGTTTATGGTGGACATCCCTCCCATACGCACAAAGCGTTTTGCTAATACTTTCATTGTGCGCACAGCTAAGGAGTGCAATTCCCTTCCAAAGTCTTTGTTCCTTAATAGCTACAACCTTGGGGTCTTTAAGTCAAGAGTGAATAGGTTTCTTCTAGGTAAGCGTGCTTCACCGTAGACCATGTCATCGCTTAACTTTAGGCGAGATAGTGGTCAAACGCGAGCCTACAGGTTATAAAAAAATACCCAGTCTTCCCTGGCTACCATGGTATATTTCACGTCAAACTTATAACACCCCTCTTTTTGTGTCGGGGGTTAAAAATAAGTTTTTTTTTTTTTTTTTTTTTTATCTAATATAGGCTCGCGCTTGACCACTATCACACCTGATAGTAAGCGATGATGTGGTCGATGGTGGAGCACGCTTGCCTAGAAGTAACCTATTCACTCTTGACTTAAAGACCCCTAGATTGTAGCTATCGGGAAACACAGACTCCGGCAGGGAATTCCACTCCTTAGCTGTACGCATAATAAAAGTATTCCCAAAACGTTTAGAGCGTCTGGGTGGGATGTCCACCATATATCGATGACGCATCGCCGTACGTCGCCTACGTAAAAGTAACTCAAATTTGTTTCTGTTATTCCTATTATTTTTTATGCCGTAATTAAACTATTATGCTAATAGTCATTAGGACTAGTAACATTGTGCGAATTAGAATTATGACAAAACAAATTATCCTTCAAGATAATTATGCCAACATAAAAAGTATGCCAAAGAAAATATGCCAAATAATTAAAATGGCAAAAAAAAATAAGCCAAAACAGTTAGGCCAAAGTATATTAGGAAAAAGAAATGTATGCAAAAAAAAAGGGATCCCCAATAAATAAGTCACAAGACCAAATTCTAAAATTTACGGACATCGACTTGCGGCAGGACTGTTTTTCATATGGGCAGTTTTACGTTGCGTCATGCGTGTTCTCGTGTGAGCTCACCTCGCGGTCTGGTCATTTTAGCTCCATCCACAAAAATGGTTAAGAATGTTGTTTATAAAGAAATATTGTCATACGCCTACGCCTATTGCCTTACGTTGCACCTTTAGCAACGAACGTTGTTCGATCAATCAGTTAGTTTGTTTCTTCTTTTACATATATACATATAATCTTGATCGATCGTATCCACGCGAACGAAGTCGCGGGCAAAAGCTAGTCTACCTATATGTGAGGGTCAATGAAAAGCTAAAAAGCCTCCCCGTGACCAAGTTGGGCGCATAAAAGAAGTCCAGGATTAGTTACTCGGACTTAACTATAATGAAACAGAAAACCTACTTGCAATTGAGTAGGTATTCATTTTATCCTACACATCAACTCATACAAACTGACACTCATTACATACACACCTAGTTACCTTTTAGTTATGTTTAATGATTGTAACCGTTGCATTTGATATCCAAATTTTACAATCAACCATATTAGCCGAGAGAGACGGGATCCTGCGACACAGGGTATCCTAGTGCAGGATCCAGTGGCACACCTTTATCATAAATAAATAAATCTTAATATTTTAACAGTTTTTAAGAAGTAATAAATTTTATTTTTATTTATTATTTTTTATACAAAGGGCTGCCATAAAATAAATGGAATGAAAGTATATGAATTTTAAGTTACTTAATGTACGTATATAGCAGGTTGACTGGAAGAGATCGCGGAATGCGATAAGGCCACCCATTTTATGTGTATTAGTTTTAGGTTTATTTTTATAGTTTTATTTTAAGGTATGTGTATATATATTATAGTTGTATATAGACCTATAAAGCATATAATAAATATATAATAATAAATATTTCAATACTCCGGGGCCTCAGACGGGTATAACTTGACCTTTCGCGTGGAGAATTTTAGCTTCTTATACCTAATTACCTACATCTAGCCGGCCAAAACCCCCATCATTCTTTATTAAACATGGAATATTTCTTACACAAATGAGTTAGAAGACTAACATCAACGCAAATCTTGAATGTCACGATTTTGCTAAAGTATGATGCTAAACTAACAAAAGTGCATGTACAGCTATTTTCGAACTGTTTTTGACGTATTTGGCTCAGAAAACATAATGGTTTGCATGGCACACAATAACTTTTCTATTATTTTAGGGGAACGTATAAAAGAAGACCAACTGAAACATTTGTTGGATCTTTTTAGACAACGAATAAGGGCTTTTTCATTGTCTGGAGGCATGTTAAACCAAATGCCCTGGTGCAGATTTATTATACCTGAATTTAGTGGGTATACGCTGATAACCAAACTGAATAGAGAAATAGCCAAAGTTATAGAGGTAAGTGTTTTCTTTTTATTTTTTACATTAAAGGAGGATGCGAGAAAACGGTCCAAGTAACCAACGTGGTTTTTATTTTTTGAAAGGGCTTCTTGAATACTCCAATTCATGTTATGGAAGTTAACGTCAATTGTGTCCCATTTTTCAAATATAGAGGTAAACGTACATACGCAGTTTACAATTACTTGGGATGAACCGGGCAAACAACAGCAATAAGTTTTACATTTTTTGAAAAGGCTTCTTCTAAGGACTCCATTTCATGTTATTGAAGATAATATCAATTTGAAACACCCCAGTTCTCAAATATAGAGGTTAATGTGTCTAATGGCCGTAATTCCGTCATCACCCGGTGAATTGTTGTTCTTAAGCTGTTTAAGAGCCATCCTAATCTCATACAGGCTAATTCCGGATTGTCTTCGTTAGAGTGTCGGGTCGATCTAGCTCTAGGGTCGTTTGCTAGATTTCCGATGGGTTTACTGGTTGACGTGTACAACTGCCCATAGAATCTATCGATCTCCCTCAGTAGCTCCGGTTTGGCGGATATAATCCTTCCAAATCGGTCTTTAGTTTCGTGAGCTGGCTCTGCCCAATTGTCAGATCTTCAAGTCCAAAGAATTCACGCCATACATTGTCCTGGGCTAAACTAGTATATTATGATTCGTTAAACAAATTAAAACACTTTGCTGTAATATGTATTTACAGAGAATAATCTGTTTCAGGAAGCTATTGAAAAGCATAAAAATAAAGAAATTAAAGAAAAAGATTTTATTTATTTGTTCTTGGAAGAGATTTTAAATGCGAATAAAAACCCAACTTTTACAGGTAAGTCACATTATCTGCGCACGTTTGATATGTAACTGACTGAAGTCTAATCGAATTATGTTACTCAAAACATTTATATACTTTATCAAATGTTTTATTTACATAGATAAACATAATATACAGTTTATAAAATACTATAACTACATACAGATACACTTTGACGTACATCTTTAATCTCTTTTAATCTCCGGGCGGGTGTTATTCCTGACGCACTTAAAAAAGCAATTGTGCAACCAATCCAAAAAGGTGGAAGCAGAATCTGTGTCAACAACTATAGACCCATTTCGGTTTTGCCTGCTCTTTCCAAAGTGCTGGAAAGGCATCTTGGCAACCGGCTTAAGAACTTCTTGGATAGATACAAGATCATAGCGGATAATCAGTATGGGTTCCGTGCCGGTGTCTCGACTGAAGATGCAGTGCTTGTTTTGACACAGTGGTTGCTAGGAATCTCGATAGGAAAACCAAATTTCTGGTAATATTCCTAGATGTTTCGAAGGTATTTGACACAGTTTCTGTTTCCATACTTATTGCCAAATTAGAGCTGCTTGGTGTTAGAGGTATAGTACTGCAAATCTTCAAAGATTATTTGAACAACCGTACTCAAAGAATCAAAATTGATGATCACTTCAGTGATGAAGTAACCATGTCTTACGGGGTGCCCCAGGGTAGCATCTTAGGTTCTATTTTGTTTCAAATATATTATGTAAATGACTTATACAGAATGTCCCTCCCCAACACGAGTATATTTGTGTATGCCGATGACACCTTGGTTATAGTTGACGGGTGAACATGGAATAGTGTTAAAAATAGCGCGGAATTGGCACTACGTGAAATAATAAAATGGCTCAACCTAAACCTGCTTACCCTCAACTGTAACAAGACATAATATATTCCATTCGCTATCCATCAGAGCACCGCAACAGACCACACCCTCTCGATAATAGCGCACACTTGCTCACAACTGATATCCTCATGCCAATGTCCGAAACTCACGCGTACCGATCATGTTAAATACCTTGGTGTTCAAATAGATCGGCATCGGTTACGCTCGAATAAACACATTGATGCCCTAACCTCGAGAACGCTGCGACTAATATATACTTTCAAAACTCTTAGAGTTTCTGCAAACCCTGATACTCTAAAAATGGTGTTCTATGTCCTGTGTCAGTCCGTTACACCGCCCCATACATGGATGCAGTACTCTAGTACTGCATCCATGTATGGGGCGGTGTAGCTAAAACTAATTTTCTTAGAGTGGAGAGAGCCCAGAGAGCAATTCTGAAAGTGATGCTACGAAAACCTTATCGCTATCCAAAAACTCAACTATACTCAGATTGTAAGGTACTGACAGTTCGTCAGCTCTTCGTGTTGTAATCAGTTCTCAGAAGACACTCCAGCGTCCCACCGTCTGATCCCAACAAACGAACCAATATTCCCCCAGGTACACGACACAAAACCGCCTTTGCCAGACACCAACACTTCACATTAAGTACACTAATCTACAAGAAAATACATAAAGAACTAAATATACTCGATTGTAATAAATTTAAATTAAAAGCTAAGGTGATGGAATGGCTACTTCAACAGGACTATGCACAAACTGAATCACTACTCATATACATTTAGTTTAGCATTTTATTTCTTCACATAATAACACCTCACACTTAATACTGTCAAACAAAAACTCACCACACAAACATCATAAACACATCCCCACACATTCACTTATTCTCTATTACGTAGGTATTTAATTGTTATCAATATTATTTTTCTTAATTCTTAATTCTTTATTGTACACCAAAACAATACATTTACACAAGGTGAAATGAATATTAATGTACAAAGGCGAGCTTAACTCCAAAATGGAGTTTTTTTTCATATTCCTAATAATTTAATAATAATATGTATAAAAGTAAACCTGACTGTTAACACGAATAATAGGTTGGAACAGTCCGCAGTTATATAAACCCTATTTTTAAGTAACCTCACAGCTGAACACTGTCTCTTAAGATACAGGTTATCCAAGTTTGAGAGGCAGGGCTCACAATATCTGTATACAGACTTCTGCAGCGTAGTTAGAATCTTGTTAATCAGTGTATACTGTGTGTATGTTTCTTTTTGCTATGCTTATCCTCTGACCAAAGTAAAAGCCAGCCTTTGGTTCACGTGATGTTCAACTAGACGTTTGGAAAGATATTTAAATAAAGCGTGTGCATTCGGACCCCACGAACCAAGAGTTTCAACCCCTAAGGGTTACAAAAAACATATTATAATAATATATGTCGGAAGGGAGGACTCTTCTCATTAAATTCGAGTTCATGCTCCATGTCTGTCTTGGGTCTCGTGGGCGTCATGTTGGGTTTAATGCTGGCACAAAGCAAGTAGCAGGTAACTAATGCCATTGACATAGTCCTTGGTCCAATTTTAACAAAGCAGCGGATTCGGTCACCAAGCATTTCGCTTTCTCTCAAAAAAACACACTTTTTCAAGTTTATACAAGCCACTTTTCTGGCTACTTCACTTCTGAACTCTTTTCCTCACAAATCTTTTTTTAACTCCGAAGCGCGCGCCGCGCGCTTCTTTTTCTAACTCTACGAAAACACATGGCCAGAGACTCCACTCGAGAGAGCCATCATAGCATAGACTCTCCTCGCTTTTTCATTGGCCAAAGAACTGGCCATTTTATGTGCAATGAAACCGTTCGAAGGGTATTTAAGTACACAAAATGGCGAGTAACCGCCCGTCAACCAAATTACATCGACATTACGGTTTTAAAACATTTTTTATTTTTTATTTTACAAGCTTGTAAGTATCTTTTAATTTTAAATTAAGAGAAAGTGGATCACAGTTTCATTATCTGTATCATTTATTTTGATAGTTATATTTACGCATTCGCATTCGTATGTATATATACGCAATAAATAAGTATTAAACATATTTTTATTTTAAACAAGATTCTTATACAATGTGTGCACAGGCACTAGGCAAATTCAATGTGCCCAAACATGATGGTGCTAGTTGTCTGGTTAAGGAGTTGCTATGGCCATCTTCCGGCTCCATCGTAGGATCAGCTCCATAGTGCCACATTATTTCAATGTTTACAAAGTTACATAAGTATGCCAAGTTTCAACTTCATCTGGTGCCAGGAAGTGATCTGGCAAGTTACCGCTTTTAAAACATCTAATCAGAATCGAGTATTTTGACATAAGAAGAATAAAGTGTTGTCAATCGAATAAAATCGAACTGAGCTTTGAACCAGAAGCTAAATGTTGCCAATTAAACAAAACTGAATTAATAAGTTTACAAGCAATATTTCTTTTTTCCTAATTATTAATCGTATACCTTCCTCCGACACGGCCATCTTGACAGACAAATGGTCCCTCATTTGATGTAGAGCGACGAGCAGCATCGTTACTCAATTGTAATAAAAAACAAGAGTAGAGAAAAAAATAAGTAATAGGTTAAGTTCGGCCGCTCCTGACCAAATTTTAAAAAAATAACGTGGTCGTGACGTCTTCCACGTGAAACCTTCAATCAACACCTTTATAATACCAGCCTACAACAAAAATCAAGTACTTCATTACTCATGAAAACTGAAATCTCATAGCTTTCATACTGTTCATTTGTTTTTCCATGTAAATCTAGGTCTCCACACCGTACACCGTACACAACCATCGTCGTACTATCGAAACAGCCACCTCACCGTTTAGACAATCATATTATCACATTCTAAACGGTTACCGAAGCACCAGAGATACCAGGTTCCCAACTGACGTCAAGTCGGTCTCGAAGCACTAAGTGTGCCAGAAACCACCCAAATGCTCAACACAACATACCATGCCACATACACCAAACAACAGGTTACCGAGGCCCCAGAGGGACCAGGCTTCCCCAGACAGCCAACAGGTCACCGAAGCCCCAGAGGGACTAGGCTCCCCCCAGACAACAGGTCACCGAAGCCCCAGAGGGACCAGGCTCCCCCAGACAACCGGTCCTCTCGAAGCAACAAGACTGCCAGATACCCATGCCACATACACTAAACAACAGGTCACCGAAGCCCCAGAGGGACCAGACTTCCCCAGACAGACAACAGGTTACCGAAGCCCCAGTGGGACCAGGCTCCCTCCTTTACATATCCAGCAATGTTTCTTGGTCCCACAGCAATCGCTGTGGCTCCTGATGGTCAACTCTGTTACCATCCTGCAACCATAGTCACCCTGACCAGGCCTCGTAACCTACCTCGGTTACAGCAGTCATCTTTGACCACTCACCTCGTAACCCACCTCGGTTACAGCAGTCATCTCTGACCACTCACCTCGTAACCCATCTCGGTTACAGCAGTCATCTCTGACCACTCACCTCGTAACCCATCTCGGTTACAGCAGTCATCTCTGACCACTCACCTCGTAACCCATCTCGGTTACAGCAGTCATCTCTGACCACTCACACCTCGTAGCCAACCTTGGCAACAGCAGTCACCGCAGTGACTACTCATCACCGTACAGTCAGTTCTTTGACCATACACACCGACCTCACTATTGCTAGATTGATTTAAATCAGTCTTCAACATAGTACATTCAGTTACGTCAATGGGTATTTGATCTTTCACCTTTCCTTTAACTCATCGTGAACCAAACAAAGCCTTTAATTCAACACATAGTTGCCACCATTCAGAACTCCAATATATTCTCAGTACTAAATACAACGGCAACTTCACATTCATAATTTCTTACCCAGCCAAAAGCATACTCAATAACTCCATTTTATGTTCATGATTTCATACCAAATCCTCATTGCGATAGGTATAATAACTCCCAACATCAACCATTACCAATTTTGCAAACTAAAAATGAAATCATGCACCGCATGTGACCGACTTTACATCTCTGCATTATCTTATCCAACTTGGTCAGATAGCAAGTAACATAAAATTATGATAAGTATGTTCACATTGACCAGCACAGAACATTAAACAAGTTAGAACGTTGATGAAACCAAAAAGTGCCTCAGTGGGTGACAGTGACAGGTTGAAGAAGATCTCGCAGCCACACATAGAAACACTCGCACATAATACACACTCGCACACACATGCACTCAATGATAAATAAATGTAGTATTAAATAACTTTCTAAATTACTGTAGTATTAGATTTTCTTGTACTAGTTTAATTTCAACATTTTGTAAGGGACAGGGACTGTCATTCCCTTACACAGGCCATTCCGCAACCCAGCCAGGAAAGCAGAACTTCACCCAACCTGATTGCGATTGCTATGGTCTAAACCTCTAATTAAGCTTGTATATGCCCATGTACCACAATCTCCGCTCCCACTGAAATAAATTATTTGACGTTAAATACCAATTTTTTTTTTTCATGTTATGTAGGTACTACGAGTAGACATCCTACATGACACCACACAATCACACAATTCACACCTTTATTTTAAAAAGATGTTACAATTATTAAAACTTTTGAACAATGTTCAAGATTACCGAGGCCAAGAATCGTTGAACAACACAGAACAAGGAAACCATTCCTAGATTCCTTCAAAAAAAATGTATCAAGTAAATCAAATAAAACTCAAGTGTCCCATTCATGGTCCATGTGGTATACACATAAATATACGTAGAGGGCCCATTCTATGTTTACATCTATTCATTATTACACCGCACCAGTGGTGGCCAGACGTCCCCTTCAGGGCTCTCTGCTTACTGATAAACCTGGTTGTTTTATTATAAAACCCCAACCCTAATTCGTGTTACTAGTGAACACCACATTGGCGACGAGTGTAAGCGCAGTAAGTAAAGTGATTAAATCGAATAGTGCCCACTTAAAAAAAAATGGTCAGCAACAAAAATATTATTTTTTTGAATGAGTTTAAAAAAAATAGATAAAATGAGTAAGAGTGATTTGTAGTAATATTAACATATGTGAAATTTTGTAGAATGTTTTTTTTTATAATTATCTGCCTATCTATGAGCGATCTGTGTCGGCGATAAGCTGAGGGATGTGCTGCTTAGATCGATGCAATCATTACTTCACTCATTTAAATAAACAAAACCGTGTTCCGAAATATGGGTATGAAATTCAAATAATTTCTACATTTCGACAGCAAGGAAATCTCAAATCCGATTCAATCCGGTTGACCAAATCTGTTTGCAAATATAGCAATGGAGCGTTGCTAACGTATATAGGTAGTTATAAAACGATCCATTGCACTCAACAATAATCACTAATAAACAAAGCAAAACTATCTATTTTCAAAACTGTCTATTTTTCAAAACGATATATTTCTCAATCATCATTTGTTATTTACGAAACGAAACCATAGCTGTTGTCACAACGCTATAAATTCCCGCAAACCTTAACATACTCGTACTTGAAGTTGTCAACGTAGCTGGTTGAAGTGAATAAGCCAGATAAAGCGTTTTGATGCGTGCGAGTAGGAGAGCTACTCTTCGGGTTGGATGTTTAGTTGAATTTGACAAAGCGAAAATAAAGCTTATGCCTAAGTAACTTAGGTGAATATTATCATTATGTAAAATTTCGTTTTGAACTATTACTTTGTCGTATACTTTGCGAGTGTAACCTGCGACACATTTGTTTCGAATTTCGATTTACTATCTCGATTTGTACTAGCAATCACAGAAATGCAATATTAATAGCATGACGTGGAATCCAGCCAGCCCTAAGCCTGGTAAAGTACGAAGGGAAGTTCGTCGTATACTAGTACGAAGGGAAGTTCATCGTATACTATAATTATCGTTTGGTAAACGTGTTTAAGTTAATCCGTAGGGTAACACATTAAACTTTTAGAAATAGATAGTTGCCAAAATAGATAGTTTTGTCAAAGGTTGACCAACGATCAACAGTTTCGTTACGTGATTTGAAAAAACGACAACGACAAATCAGTTGCCAATTCTATCAAAACGAATTATTGGATCAAAAATAAAAGCACCACGAGTTATCGTGGTAGAAAATAAATGATGACGACACATCAATTGCCAATTCTATCGAAAGATATTATTGGACCAATATTAAAACTTCCAATCATGGTCGAAAAAGAAATGATGTCAATTCTGTCGGAAGACATTATTGGATCTAAAATAAAAGTTCCAATTATTTAACCGTGGTCGAAATAAATGATGTCAATCATATCAAAAGTTCCAATGGTTAAATAGTGGTCAAAAAAAAAAAAAAGATGATTGCAATTCTGTCGAAAGACATTATCGGATCTAAAATAAAAGTTCTAATTATTTAACCGTGGTCGAAATAAATGATGTCAATCAAATCAAAAGTTCCAATGGTTAAAGAGAGAAAAAAAAAAAAAAAAGTATTGCAATTCTGTCGAAAGACATTATTGGATCTAAAATAAAATGACGTTGATCATTATTAAATGTTAATTTTATCAAAAGATATCATTAACAAACATAAAAAAAGGATGAGTTCCACTTCAATAACTTCGAAGTTAGGTGATACTTAGGTATTAATTTATTGTCATTAGTATAATAAGTGTCATGAATTTTGTTAAGGCTAAATAATAACATAATCGAATGGCTTGTGTACCTACTGGCTATCCCCATCAAACAAAAAATAAAATCAACAAAAAGTAACCGTTTCCTGAGTTCACAGATTGGGACTCGAGTTAACTGGCAGTCTGGCACTTAAAAGGTACTTATGGGACTTTTTGTGCGGCTTGCTAGCTAGAGTTTGTTTATTTAAACATTCCTCGTAAACAATTAACAAAGCCACACTGAGCTCTTGTTATGAGTAGAGCACAATCAGTTCAAAGTAAAAATAAACTCGATTGTTAATTTTATAATTAGCATTTTGATTATATAAAAATGAAATCAATAATGCAAGAAGTTTATTCGAATGGAGCTAATGCAACATGCACTAGAACATTAAGTTTTGTCAATATAAATGTAAGTAGAAAATGACATTATATACCAGTGAGTGTCAACTAGCCTGAATCTAAATAAAAATGCAAGTTGTCCTACTCAATACGCTTCTAATCGAACAATCAGTTGTTATTATGTACAAAACGTCTAAACTCTGCTGTATGATTGACACATTCTCTAATGTAGGACGCGCTCAAAGTACTAAAAAGCGAGCCTACTTATAATTTGATTACATCACAGCAAAACGTAGTCAAAGCCAAAATACAACAAGTAGGTACTTGTCTTAATAAAATTGATACATGAAAAAGAGGTATTTATAACCTCTCTTGTCGATGTGGCAATAAAATCAGAAACTAACGGTTTCCGCCGTACAATGTAGAGATACTTTGGCAATTAAAACTTAGTGCAGTAAACTGCGCCTGAGTTAACTGAAAGATTATGCTGAGTTATGCCTATGCCTATGCCTAGTACAATGAATTCGAACAGAATAAAATGTGTTTTCTAATATTATTTCAAGAAGCACTACAAAACAAGGGCCAGTAAAAGAAAAAGGCCCAACCTCTGGTCAAATGACAAGATAATAAAAGCTTAAATAAGTAGTTAATAAGGTCCACTTTTCTAGAATATATTTTCCAAGTCAATGACTATGCAATTGATTACAAACTTGCATGTGCAAGGCTTATTGGCTGCACAGATAAGACAATAAAACTGGCTCAAAATGATTACTGGCAAAAAAGAATCTTTTGGGTAAAAGCTGCAATTTCCCTTAATGTACTAGAAAAGGTTTTAGTCTGAATTCCACTGAAAATAAACAAATTTCCAATTGTAAAAGGTTTATCTAGACATCTCTATTTTCAAAACGGTTCCATCAATTTGGTTCAAGGAATAACGCTGCCATTACCGTTAATGTACTAAAACAAGATTGTGGCCTGGCCTGAATTCCATAGAAAATAAACAAATATGCAATTTCAAAAATTTAAATCTACAGATCTCTATTTTCAAAACAATTTTCAGCCTCATAGCTGAGCCCCACTTCCTGGAATCAAAGGTAAAAACAAAAGACGAGCTACAGACATTTATCATGGGACCTGTAAATAAAACCATAAAATTGGGTTTCTCCAAATATGCTTGTCTTAAAGCCTGATGATGACATTTTTATAATTTGCCAAACACATAGCCTTAGATAAATTATAATACTAAGGTAGTGTTGCTAAGAAAACCATCATATGATCATCATTCCTAAATTTGGTAAAGCAATATGTTCCTATAAAGTAAATATCAAAAACGCTTTTCATCACGTTTATCTCAAAATAGTTAAGAAGTCAATAGGCACTCTGTGCTTTATCGACACAAATCCCCATTATTGCTTGGCGAAGGAGTTGTAAAACTTTATAAAAAACATAGTTGTCTTTAAAATATGTAATAAATATGATGCAAAAATAATAATTTGGAATTGTCAAAAGCACGCAACAGCTACTGCGATTGATCGAATCCAAGTTTTGCATCACTTGACTGGGGTTTAAATGTGATGCGTTGATAATAATTTAACCATTTGGTGAAATCGACGGTTAAACACAAATGCTTAAGTAATTAGAAACTATTATAGTAATCCAGTTTTCTGGATAAATTTTGTTTGAAAGTGGATCTATTAAGGATCCACTTCTATAAAAGTCACAACTATATAATCAATCTATAGTTTTGAAATTAAAATATTGTGTCTCCTATAATGGACATGACTCAAAAGTTGTATTGCACCCAAGTAGTTGCTGACACCAATTATGTTACTTAGTGACTGTACTAATTCAGTTCGACAAACTTAAACAGTTCATTTCATTCCTTTGGAAACTAAAGTTTGACAGTGTACTGTCAGATTAAAAATGAGAAGTCATTATATTAAAAAAAACTGGCACTGATTCCTTAGGCCATATGAACAAAGACCTAGTTATTATGGAGTTCAGATTGTTTAAATATGAAATATGTTTTGTAGTCATAAGGACTACTAATTTGAAATCTAAATATTTATCACAATATCGAAATTGTGAAATTTCTAGACAAACCCATTTATATGTGTTACTCAATAGGGTAATAAAATATATTTCAAAAGCCGTAAATCGTAAAAGTATAACACCTAACAATGGCAGATAATTCTGTTATTTGTTATTAAAATAACATCTAAGAACGGCTGATATATATATTATTCAATACATGCTGTATCAAACGAGGCATAGTTATTTTTTCAATAATGGCTTTAGTAAAAAGAAAAAAAACCAGCCATTTTGAACGAATCAGTCATCAGTCAATACGAAAAGCAGACTGGAATGATAATTAGCGAATGAAGACCACCTCAGATATTAACCTACCACCCAACGTGGTTCTAAATTCTCAAATGATGTGACCATTTTATAAATCATTATGGACTTTAAAAGTGACTGTGACCTCTGAGTTTGTTTCGGTGTTTCTTCTCAGAGTAGTCCGTTAGGAAATACCGGCCTCATCTAGTTTAAATAAAAAATGATCGTCTAAAAGCTTCGATCACTATAAGTGTTACTTTTAACCAATTTACAAAAATAAATATGTTTTATAAAGTCGAAAAAAAAAAACAAAAAAGAGAACCTGTAGGCCTTAGAGGCCGTAGGATTATTGATCAAGAAGTGATGCTTTGTAAGACTTTAAATAAAACACTGTATTGCTAAAACTATATTATATCTGTAAGTTTAGTGTGAAATAAAATGTAATGCAAATACTAGATAGCTGGATATTTTTATTATCAAAATAAGGTTATTATACCTACTTTAAACTAACCGAAAGTTATAATAGATTATAAACAGCAATTTGTGCCTGAAACGCAATTATCTTATAAATGCTAAATATTGTAAATTGTACTTTAAGACTTAATTATTGTCTACATGCAAAATAATGTAATTGCACTTAAAATCCAATTAATATTATAAAAAGGAAGAGATGTGGTATACACATAAATATACGTAGAGCCCATTCTATGTTTACATCTATTCATTATTACACCGCACCAGTGGTGGCCAGACGTCCCCTTCAGGCTCTCTACTTATTGATAAACCTGGTTGTTTTATTATAAAACCCCAACCCTAATTAGTGTTCTCTCTGATAGAGATGGCGATCTGTTATCGATTAATTATCGAACCGATCCTAAACACAAAAAAAAAAAAAAAAAACAATTTTCAATCGATATCCAGTACTGAATCGATATTTCATCAGAAAATCGAGATTAGATTTTTCTGTTTATATCTAAAGAACCAATGATTAGAACCAAAATATTATTAAAAATAATCAAATGTATTACACAAACCTATGTGAATTCAACGTAAACAAAATAAATATCTTTCCCCTGAACCTGATCCTTTAATTTAGTTGTAAAAATAACTCCAATCGGCCAAAGATATTATAAGATCGTCTATTATTACAATTTTTCTTTTTGCGTTCCGTAACTGGATTCACACTTGCATTGAAAATACCAACATGAATAGTTAGAAATTACGATATTCACAAATTCCCTTGGAGATCAAATCAACTACACTCAGTGCTAGTAATATTTACGGAAATTCTGACTCCTTTAAATAAAAAATGCATGGCTAAAATTTCTAGTGTTCAAACATAAAAAAAAACGGATTGTTAATATTTTTACTTCTCGTTAATTGTCAGTAAACTTACAAGTGTTCGTAGTCGCAGCGGAAAAATGCCAAATATCTTAATTTCAGTTTAGCAGATAGTTAGTGTATGACGACGTGTAATTGTGTATGGTAACTACAAATTTGTGTATCCAACCATTGGGGAGCTAATCAATAAAAACTGTTTCCTCTGGAACTACGTCATCCCAGCGGAACTTTTTTTTCCTATGCACGTAGAAGAAAAAAAAAACATCCAATAATTAGTTTGTAACGAGAGGTAAATGTATGCTTGAATGAAATTTGTGTGACATAAAACTGCGGCAATAATCAAGTTTCCGCTGCGCTGACGTTTGGCAATTTGATGAAAATCATATAAAACGGCTTAGTGCAGAGTTGAATTTTTTTACGCACGTTGCTTTGAATTTGTGTGTAATGATTGTTAACACAGAATTAGAAAAAAACATACCGTTCAGAAGATATACACGTAAAAGTAAAATAAGGTTATTAGGTCCAAGAACTTAAAATAGGAACACTAGAGCATAACTTATAATTTTTATTTGTATCTTTTAAGGGACTACAATGCCTTGCCAAGTTTCATTTATGTGGTCTTAGTAATTAATGAGCAATAGCATAATTTACTACTGCTTGAGTACTATATTGTATGACATCCGATTGCAGGACTTTTTAATGGAAAAGCAAAATATAACTTATTCCGATGATTAGTTTATTAATGCAACTATTCACATCTAAAATTTCAGCTCAATACACTAAATAATTAAAGAGATATAATAAAAAAACCAGAACAACCGCAATACATGGATAAACCGACCAAGTTTGAATGGCTACAAAAAAGCGGCCGTGCAGTATAAAGAGCTAACGTTCTAAAATTTCCAGTTTAGCTCGTTATTGTGTATAATAGTTTTGTACAGGTGCGTACACAATAGTTTAAAAAAAATAAAACAACTGCATTAACTTTGTATTCATAAAAGTATTTATTAGTTAATGTTAATATAATACTTAGAAAAAAACAATATTATTAACAAAGTAATAATAACAGAGATAGGTCCGCAGGGCAGCTTTGTGGTGAGCTGCTGGGCAGTGGCGGCCCCACGGACCAGATCTCCTGGGAGAAGTCTTGTCAGTTGACCCTCATCTTCCGCTTGCCTTTATTGGCCGGCCGGAAAGAACACTGATGGGGAACAGAGTTCCCATCTCTCGTTTGCCTTAATTGGTTGGCTTGAATGAAGATTCACAAGAGCAAAAGTGCTCAGTGGGAAGAAGTATAATCTTACTGGATGATGCTGGTAGGGATCTTTACCGTATTTCCGGGATTGGACTGATAGCCGTGGTATACCACATTACACTCAATTTCGGTGCTTGAGGAGTGGAGAGCACTCCTCAAGCACCGTAATTGAGTGTGCAAGTCACCCCCTGCCATTTTATAGCCGTGTAATTCAACAGTGGTCAGTCAGGGGCTAATAGTCATTCTATAGTTTTAGGCAATCGATCCACTAAACCTGCCAAACCCATAGCCCAATATCTTTGTCTCCATATTAACAATAGTCCTGCACCAACCGGGGATTGTCCTTGGGTGCTCTTACGTAGTGCATCTACGAATAATCATCGTTTGGTGTCACATATCATGATACATAGTTAACAGGGCCTCTGCGAGTTAGCTTCGGCCCCTAGCACGCCTTTCAAAGGTTCGGGACCCCAGTGTCCCGAGATTGTTAAAAACATTGATATAATGAATCAGTTTTTTTATTATATTTAAATAAAAAATATATTACCTACTGAAGCCCATATAGATTGTAAATCTTAAGTTCTACTATGTAAATTTTAGGGAGTTGGTTGAGACTGATAAACAAAAAAGAAGAGGAAGCGCGTGCTAAGAAAATACCTACCTACTTTAAATTATTCCATAGTATACTGTTAACTTTTTAAATTCGACATTTGAAATGACTACTGCTGTAAGTTTTTTTTTTTTTAATTATTACTAGCTTAATATTAAGGACATAATAATTACTTTTGTAATATAAGTACTGGTAAATAAATGCATTTGTTACAGATGCAAATAATTTTGAAAGTTTAAGAAAAAAATCTTTGTTACATAAAAATACAACCGACTTACTAATAAAAACACTAAAAAGTGAAAAATTACTTTAATTTCGGCAGTCGGTGTTTCTGTTTTGTTTCTTCGTTTTTTGACACCGACTTCCGAAATTGAAGTTATTTTTCACTTTGTACTGTTTTTATTTGAAAGCCAATTGTATTTTTATGGTAAATAATTTAATGAGCAAGTTCTATAGTAAGGTACCCACAATGCCCAAAGTTATGACGGAATAGATTAACCGAATAAATGACGATGAAAAACCCGAAATGAGAGTGTGCCATGCAATGCAATTGCAGCAATCCCGAGAGATGTGCTGTTGTTTATTTAAGTGTTCTGTTATATATCTCCGAAGTTCTATATCAGATCTTCACCAAATTTAAATGGGACCAATTCAGGAACCTACTCTTTCAAACAAAAATAATGTTCAAAATCGGTCCACAATTGACTGAGAAATCAGTACATACATATACTGCCAACCATAGAACCTCCTCCTTTTTGGAAAGTCGGTTAAAAATCAAGTGACCTACTATTTTTATCACGAAAATTATTATTATATTTATTTATTCAAGATCTCCAACGAAAGATGTACACAAAAAACACAGTGAATCGTCAATATGAAGTAATGACAAGTGCACTCCAAAATTATTAAAAAATAGTATACTAGTATTAGTTAATTGTTCAAAACTTGTGTGCACAGCTATACCAGTCCAATAATGGTGCAACACTGGCAATTTTAGAACGTTAGCTCTTTATACTGCACGGCCGCTTTTTTGTAGCCATTCAAACTTGGTCGGTTTATCCATGTAATGCGGTTGTTCTGGTATTTTTATTATATCTCTTTAATTATTTAGTGTATTGAGCTGAAATTTTAGATGTGAATAGTTGCATTAATAAACTAATCATCGGAATAAGTTATATTTTGCTTTTCCATTAAAAAGTCCTGCAATCGGATGTCATACAATATAGTACTCAAGCCGTAGTAAATTATGCCATTGCTCATTAATTACTAAGACCACATAAATGAAACTTGGCAAGGCATTGTAGTCCCTTAAAAGATACAAATAAAAGTTATAAGTTATGCTCTAGTGTTCCTATTTTAAGTTCTTGGACCTAATAAACTTATTTTACTTTTACGTGTATATCTTCTGAACGGTATGTTTTTTTCTAATTCTGTGTTAACAATCATTACACACAAATTCAAAGCAACGTGCGTAAAAAAATTCAACTCTGCACTAAGCCGTTTTATATGATTTTCATCAAATTGCCAAACGTCAGCGCAGCGGAAACTTGATTATTGCCGCAGTTTTATGTCACACAAATTTCATTCAAGCATACACATTTACCTCTCGTTACAAACTAATTATTGGATGTTTTTTTTTTCTTCTACGTGCATAGGAAAAAAAATGTTCCGCTGGGATGACGTAGTTCCAGCGGAAACAGTTTTTATTGATTAGCTCCCCAATGGTTGGATACACAAATTTGTAGTTACCATACACATTTACACGACGTCATACACTATCTGCTAAACTGAAATTAAGATATTCGACATTTTTCCGCTGCGACTACGAACACAACTTACAACCTATTTAATAATCCGTGTGTACGCTTGTAACAGCACTAGTGGTCACAAAACCGTATAATGTTCTAATTCTAACAACACAACATAAAAACGTAATGAAATCTAACTTCTTTGCGTTTTGTCCTCACATTCCAATGCTCCCAGTACATTAGAAAGATGAAATTGCGAAAATCGTTTCGTTGTTTATTTTGTTGGTGAATAAAAAACGATTAAATACTTGAAACAAAATATTTCAAAGCTCAAACACAACAAAGATTTAAATAGATGGCGTGGCATGCACCGACTCCTCATTCTGTCTATGTAAAAAATATTTGTTTGTTTTTAAATTAATCATAAAAGAAAAAACATGAACCTATTCAGTAAGTTCCCTCAAGCAGCAAATTACGGCAAAATGGAGTCCCGAATCTAATTTCGATGATTATTGAATGAAACACAGTATCAATACCATTACATAGATGGCGCCGTTTGAATATTCTATTCTCTTCTTAACTTACATTACACATTTACAAAATAATGCAATAGTTATAAATTGCAATGAATGCAACTATTAATTGTAAAACTTCATCATCAGCCTATTAATGTTCCCACTGCTGGGACACAGGCCTCCTCTCTGTGAGAGGGGATGGGCCGTAATCCACCACGCGGGCCCAGTGCGGGTTGGTGGATGACACATGCCTTCGAATTTTTGGTTCTAGGACATGCCGGTTTCCTCACGATGTTTTCCTTCACCGTTTTTGAGAGCTGTGGTGATGAAATAATTTACACAAAGTAAAGCGCCTGCCTGGGTTCGAACCCACGACCTACAACTTGTAATCGCGGCCGATACCACTGGGCCACCACTGCTCTTGTAAACTACTGTATGTAAAACTTAGGTACTTCCAAACTTAATACATACTTCAGCTGCCACAAATGTGTGCCGATGCACAGATAGTTGAATGCAGATCAAAGTAACATACCTACCTTAAGCCTGTACTCCCGGAAAGGTCAGGCAGCAGTGCCAACCATGCACATGTCCTGACTCCTAGATGCTATCAGAAAATATTAAATTGATTGATCACCGCAGCAGCATGTATAACACCGCAAAATTTCCTCTTTCATAGCGCTGTAGGCTGCAGTTTGTGTGTTGCCTCTTGAAATGGAACTTGAGCTCTGCACTTGTATCACCACACGCAGCTGGTCACAACAGGTCTTGTGGTATCCACAGCCACTTTGAAGGGCTTAGACATACATGCTATTTGTTGCATATTGTGCAAATGGTTCCCTGAAAAATTCATGTCTATGAGCAAGTTTTCACACAAGTGTTTTGTTTAATAAAATTGTAGCTTAGGATGTTTATTCTCTTGCACTGTATTTGCATAAGTCATCTTAATCTCTTGTGAATTCCGCTGACAGTATGACACTGGCTGAGTCTCATTTAGCATCATAACGAAAATAGAGACTTATTTTAAATTTTAGCCACTTTATAACAAGAAAAAAAAAAACAATATTGTGGCTAAACTTCACAAGGCATTAGTTAGGTACTTATAATTGTCAGAATACTTAAGTTTATACTTCCCTGAACATCACCACCACAGTTGCGTTGCCCAAGTATCTATCAGGATTAGGCATCGATGTCATCATTAACATTATCTGCGTCCCGACTTCGCATATTGTCCAGAATAGGCCACACTATACGGTTGAATTCGGAAAAATATGATATTCCTGTCTTTAGTAGCCGACGAGTTGCAAAACGTCTCCATTAGGTAGGTACTTCCATGCTATCTTTTTTTTTTGCGCAACAAAGAGAGCGCGCCAGCCATTGTCCATTTCGTTCGTTCCGTCTTCGCTTTGTGCTGGCACCGTTACCACTTCCGATGTCGGAAGGGAGGACTCTTCTCATCGTCACGTCAGTATTCGTTGTAGTTCATTAAAATTATATTATTGAACTCCTTATTTTTATTTGGAGTATCTACAACCTTCAGGTTATGGGCCCAGAGCTCTGAAAGTCTAAACTCCTTATAATAGTGTGTATACAGAGATTCGAAAATTAAAATGGAGAGAAATTCTTGTGCAAAACCTCTTCATCATACGAATGCAAGTAATACTAGTGTACTATGTAATGTATATTATATATATACATTACATAGTACACTATGTTTCAACTACACATACAGTAAGTACTCCATCTTTTAACAAATTAGAAGGCCATTCGAATTACATGACATGGGCATTTTCAATGGAAATGATGCTGATTGATTGTGGACTATGGGATTGCGTGAAGCACCCATCTTTGGAGAATAGCTCACAAGAAATATTACGCTGCGATGACAGAGCCCGCTCTAAAATTGGTTTGTCCTGCCACGAAAGAGTCTTCTCTTAAATAATGGGAGCTAAATCCGCATTTGAAGCGTGGAATAACTTGAAAAGAACATACGCGGACAGCGGACTAATTAGAAAGCTCACGTTAATGAAAAGATTAATGAACTGTCGTTATATTGATAACATGGAAACTTATGTTAATGAGATTATGTCGACACATCAACAATTACAGCAAATAAATCAAAAGGTTGATGATTCGTTTCTCGCAATTATACTGCTATGTGGTCTACCAGAGCAATTTAAGCCACTTGTCATGGCGTTGGAACATTCCGTCTCTGAACTGACTTCAGATAATGTCATTGTAGCACTTCTGAAAGAAGACAGCCGTAATCTAAACGCCTACAGTGATACACGTGAAGATAGTGCTTTAGTGATATCATATAATAAGTTTAATAGAGACACTAAGAACATATTTTGCAACTAAAATCAAAACCAGGGCATATAAAAGCAAATTGCAGAGTTCTCAAAGCTAAATCACAAGGGGAAAAGACAGATATTTGCGAGGTAACACATATGGTTGATGACCAGTCAGTAAGTAGTTCTAATTTTGCTAATTCTGAAGCTTGTGAATCTTTTGTAAATTCTTTTGTTTGTAAACCAATTTTTAATAAGTCGCCTTTTGTAAAGAGTGATGACTGGTTTATAGATTCTGGGGCTACGAGTCACATGACCAATCGGCGTGATTGGCTACATGATACTGAACCTGTCAAGAAAAGTATTAGAATAGCTAATGATCAAATAATTCTTTCAGATGCCATTGGTACTGTAGAACTAAACACTTCCAACATTACCGAAGTTTTGCATGTTCCGAACTTGTCAACGAACCTGCTTTCAGTGAACTCATTGGTAAAGAAAGGAAATGTCGTACTTTTTTCGAAATCTGGAGGAAAAATTATTGATGGTCAAACGTGTAAGGTATACGGAAAAGTTTTATACACAGCCTCAAACGTCAATGGTATGTACAAACTTGATTTACCTATTGCTCAGGCGAATTTAACAGAAGTTAAAGATAATTCAGCTGATTTATGGCACAAACGTCTTGGTCATCTGAACTTCAGATGTATGGAATTACTAAGATTACACTTAGCTTATGGGGTCAAGTATCCAAAACCTGCTGGATCTATTAAAGATAACTGCATTGCTTGCGTGGAAGGTAAACTTTCAAAGCAACCTTTCAAAATGTCGGATTCAAAATCGTCAAATTTACTGGAAATTATTCACAGTGACGTTTGCGGACCTATGAGTACTCAATCTTTGGGAGGTGCTTCATATTTCGTGACTTTCACTGACGATTTTTGAGTGCTGACTCGTAGTCATACCAGGTTATCACACCAGTGTGACAAACAGGATTTTTTTTCTCGTTTGTCAAACCACTGATTTTTCCACACCATTTATTCCTAACTAGTGCTGTCCTAGTTATACTAAAGGGTTTTGAGTGCTGACTCGTAGTCACACCAGATTATCACACAGTATGACAAACAGGATCTTTTTCTCTCGTTTTTTTTTCAATAAGGGCGGTTAGATGTTGAAATGAAATAAAAGAAGCTGTGGTATTAACAAAATTCTTTTTTTATTTCGAAAGCACACTTGTGCCATTAAGTGTGGAATACGAGTATGATATGACATCGTTCAAATGTCCGCCTCGGCTGTTTACAATGGCACGGATCCGAGTGGTCCAATTATCAATGACTCTTCTGCATAGATCCGGCTGAATTTGGGCAATGGCCTGTGTGTGTTCACCTTTAGGGCATCGGTCGATTGTGGTTTGTTTGCATAGACCTGTGACTTCAAAAAACCCTACAAGAAAAGTTCTAGCGGTGTCAAATCGCATGACCTTTGTGGCCAATTCACATCACACCTGCGAGAGAAACCCAAACGCTCGAATCGCTCATTCAGATTTTTTATCATTTGAACGTGCTGTTCAATCGTGTAACTTGCCATGGTGATTCGGCATAAGTAACTGAATAATAAATTTTTAACAGTATTATTCAATCAAAAGAAAATTGATATCGAAAAAAAAAAGAAGGGTCGACCATTTCCTTGAAGTATTGCGTTAAAAACGGAATAAAAAACTAAAATCATCATCACCAGCAGTTCGATTTTATTAGAATATACAGGTACTGCACTAGCAATTATTGTATACATGGTGTGGAAAAATTAGTGGTGTGACAAACGAGAAAAAAAATCCTGTTTGTCACACTGGTGTGATAACCTGGTGTGACTACGAGTCAGCAACGCGATTTTTCTAGAAAAACATTTACCTACCTAATAAAACAAAAATCAGAAGTTGTAGAAAAGTTTCGCGAATTTAAAAACTTAGTCGAGAACCAAACTGATAAAAAGATAAAAATTTTACGTTCTGACAACGGTGGTGAATATTTGAATTCCGAAATGAAAGAAATTTTGAAACAGTCCGGTATAGTTCACCAAACGACTGTACCTTACAATCCAGAGCAAAATGGTTTAACTGAACGGGTCAACAGAACTTTAGTTGAGAAAGCAAGATCTATGCTTTCAGAATCTTATCTACCTAAGACTTATTGGGGAGAAGCCACTAATACAGCGACTTACTTAAAAAATCGCTAACCTACTAAGGCAATTAGAGGGAAAACCCCTGAAGAAATCTGGACTGGACGAAAAGTGAATCTTTCTCATCTACGTATTTTTGGATGCAGAGTATATGCGCACATACCAAACAATCTTCGAAAGAAATTTGATGCTAAGGCCAAACTGTGCATATTTGTAGGTTATTGTACTGAAACTAAGGGATACAGAGTAGTTGATCCCGAACATCCAAAAATTCTTATCAGGACAAGAGATGCCAAATTTTTTGAAAACGATTTTCTATTCAAATCAAAGTCTACTAGTCAATCAAGTTGGAACTCAATTATCAGAATTCATTCCTAATATAGTTCAAGAAAATTTTGAAAATATACCAACTGAAGGAGAAGCCAACAAAATTATGACTGAACCTGTGACACAGCTCACAGAACTTAATATACCTGAAAATGACAACATTGATAAGGAATTTCATGACAGTGTAGCAGAGATTTCAGATAATACAAACAATCAAGTTTCTCATCTTGTTAGGAGATATCCATTGAGAAACAGAATCCCGAAAAAGTGGCCAGAAGATATAGTTCTGTACAAAGCTGTAGAAGATGATATTCCTTCAACTTATAAGGAAGCTATTTATTCTGATGATAAAAATAAATGGCAAGAAGCTCTTCTAAGTGAATATGACTCACTTGTAAATAATGAGACTTGGATCCTTGTTGATAGACCTAAAGATAGGAAAATTGTTCGTTGTAAATGGGTATTCAAGATTAAGAAAAATGAAAACGGGGAAAACGTACGCTATAAAGCGCGATTAGTAGCCAAAGGTTTTACTCAAACATATGGCATAGATTATGATGAAACATTCGCACCTGTCGCACGTCTCTCAAACGGTAAGATTACTACTCGCTTTCGCAGCACAATGGAACATTAAAATGGATCAAATGGATGTTGAAACTGCGTTTCTCAACGGTGATCTAAATGAAGAAATTTTTATGGAACAACCTGAGGGTTTCACCAAAGAGTGCAACAAGGGGAAAGTATGCCAGTTAAAGAAAGCACTTTACGGCCTGAAACAAGCGCCTAGACAGTGGAACCTGAAACTTAACAAAGCAATGTTGCAACTTGGAATGAAAAGGTCTGAACATGATCATTGTCTATATTATAAAGTTAAAGGTACTTGCATTTTAATTGTCGCAATCTTTGTTGACGATTTTTGCATTCTCAGCAATAATGCTGACATGAAAGAAAACTTTAAAAATAATATTAAACAATTCTTTAAGGTCAAGGATTTGGGAAACTTAAAACATTTCTTAGGAATGAGGATCATTCAAGAGGATAATGGAATAACCATTGATCAAGAAGAATATATTAAAAAAGTACTAGATAATTTTGCAATGACTGATGCAAAACCTGCTACTACTCCCGGTGATCCTAATCTTAAATTAGTGAATCCCTCAAATGAAGAGAAAGAGAGTGCTCAACATTTACCTTATCAAAGACTTGTTGGATCTCTAATGTATCTGTCTGTAGGAACTAGGCCAGACATTACACATGCTGTAAGCGTGTTAAGCCAGTTTAACAGTAACTTTGGCACAATTCACTGGAATGCAGCAAAAAGAGTTCTACGTTATTTGAAAGGGACAATAAATCTTAAACTTAAATACCAGAAGAAAAATACACTCGCACTTACGGGATATACTGATGCAGATTATGGCGCATGTCTAAATGACCGGAGATTCTACACTGGATATGTATTTTACTTAAATGGACCTATTTCGTGGGAATCTCGTAAACAGCGCACAGTCGCCTTGTCAACGACTGAGGCCGAATATATGGCTCTTAGTGATGCTGCTAAAGAATCAATTACAAAGACAAAGACAAAGATATTTTATTTCAACTAGGCCACAAAGCGGCACTTTTGAACGTTAGAATACATTAAAATTTACAGGGAATAAAAATTGATTCTATCTATCAATAGAAAATATATAGAAAATATATCTCAAAAACTTATTGAAGGGAGTGTTTAGTTTGGACAATGGTGTCTGTATTTACAGCGATAATCAGGGAGCTCAAAAGCTAACAAAAAACAACATTCATCACTCACGAACAAAATACATTGATGTAAGACATCATTTTATAAGGGATACTGTGGAACTATTTAGTTTCATAATCAACCTTCTTTCTTGGATTTTTAGATAGGCCACTTTAGTCTTTAATAGATTATTTAAATTATCATACTTTTGTTTTTTTTTTGTCACTTTTTTTTTTCGCTTGTCAATATTCGTTGTAGTTCATTAAAATTATATTATTGAACTCTTTATTTTTATTTGGAGTATCTACAACCTTCAGAACTCATACATTTGCTGCAAATGCCTGCAGAACAGAAGTGTTTATATTCAACGAAAAGACATGCAGCGTAATTGTGTAAGTGTATTCGGCACGGTAAAGGATTTGACCGCAATCAATCGACAAATCACATAGACTGAAATCCACATTGCGTCTTTCATCTCGCATGTGATTGGCCGATTGATGGCGTCAAAACGATTTACCTTGCACTTTCATTTGTAGCAAGCAAAAACAAATTAAAAAAAAAATGTTCTGACGTTCTAAAACTTTACCTATTTATTATAATTTATATTATTTTTATTATCATTTGTACGACATTTTCAAATAATTTTGCCATTTAATATTTTACATTTTTAATAATTAAACTGGCATTCTAGAAGAATAATTTTGACATAAACACATTATTGTTTTTTATTTTTTTTGTTTTTATTAACATGACTAAATATGTTATGACATTCTGAATAATTATTTTGATTTGAACTTTATGATTTTGGTCTGTTCTGAGCATGACGCTCTGTATTTCTTTTAACCTCTCTTACATATTGACAATTTGTTGTGTGTTCTGTACTCATGTTTGAGCAAATAAAGATTTAATTTGAATTAAATGTCGATTTACTTTCCAAAACTATAAATTAATCCTGAAAACCTATACGAGTCTACAAATGCTCAAACCAACAAAATATATACAAAGACAAAGATATTTTATTTCAACTAGGCCACAAAGCGGCACTTTTGAACGTTAGAATACATTAAAATTTACAGGGAATAAAAATTGATTCTACCGTGCATTCGGAAAGTATTTATATTTTTCCAAAGTCGGGTGCTAAGTTCACAGAGCCTGAAATTCCTACTTCTTATCGAGTTTCCTTAATTTTACCCCACCGCCAAGCCATTGCTGGGTACGCCCTTGTACTGCAATGTGTGTTCGTGAAAGAGCAACATGGCAGACACTTACTGGATACTGAAATGTTTTTGATTAGACGCTAATAAATTGTTATAATATGTATCTATTGTTATTTTCAGAGGAGCAGTTGAAAATAGTATGTTTGGATTTTCTAATTGCGGGTTCTCAAACAAGTAGCAGCTTCCTCGGCTTTGCTTTTCTAAAGGCATTAAAATGTCAAGAAATACAACAGAAATTATATGAAGAAATAGACTCTGTTATTGGAGACAGAACACCTTGTTGGAATGATAGTCACCGGCAAGTTCATATACAACTCTTCTGACACTATATTTTAGACGGTTTCCTTAGTCGTTAGCACATACGACTTAGCAGCTTAGAGTAAGAAATATTGCAGTATTACATCCCCAGGCCTCCAGGTCACGGACAGACTCATTGGACTTTCAAAACGAAGAAACGGTGTGTGTTGGTAACTGTGTTTGATCATCATTGTGCACTAGGTATAGTTTAAGTTCGAAATTATGGCCTGACCAAACTGACGCAAATGCAGTGTGAGTCGTGGGATGCGACTGCGTGCCTGGTTGCTTTGAACACCAACAAGTTAAGTTTAAGGCATATTGACGAAGAGTTGAAGCGATAATCTAAAAAACCGGCTATGTGCGAGTCTAACTCGCGCACAGAGGGCTCCGTATAAACAGCTACATTCATAAAATTATATAGGTAACATTATTATCGTTCATAAACAATGAAAACACTGAACATTGCTCTAATCAAGGTACAAAATTAAACTTTGCCGTTCGAAAACTGTTGTCCCCATACGTCAATACACATTGTTTTTACCTTTCCAAGTCCATTTTATAAGTTGGCCGACTATTACTTGTAAACTTGTAAAGCCTACTTAGCTGTGATAGTTTTCCTTTTAATTTCGTTATATATACGTAAACTACTGCAGTAAAGGTAGTAAAAAGGAGGAACATTTCAACAGATACCCGGTCATACCCTGCAGCTTTACCAATCTTCATCCCACTCAGTGCTTTTATGATCTCGTCCATTTCTATTTCATTCTCATGCTTTTGCTCTTCGTCTGTTTGGGTCTGGAAAACTGGCTTCTACCCAGTTACCCACTCCTTGCACACTATCCTGACAACAAAATTAACCTTCAAAATATCCCTTCCAGCGTTCCAAGACCTTGCATTCTTCGCTCAGTAAGCACCCAACTTCTGCTCTTATTTAATTTTACCTGTTTCCAGAGATTAAAATTGGCCCTAAAGTTATCGGAGAACTGCCTGTTATATTTTTGTTCCTTTTCATCCTTCTTAATTTTTATCACATCTTTGAGTTTCGCTTTCATTTGTTTGTACGTTACTTTCACTCTTGCCAGATCATCCGTCATGTTTTTTGCCTGATTAATTATATTTTGGGACTTACAGGCTAACACATTAAGCCAAGCCTCTTTCTTATTCTTCAACACCTCTCTTACTTCATCATCTACCCAAGAAACATTCGTTCTACTACCACGTTTCCTCTTCGCTATACCATATAACTTTGTGGCTACGTTCACCATACTACTTTTCACTATTTCCACACATCCTCTAAACTGAAATCATTCATATCATCAAATATCTTATCCGTCTTCTGTTTTACTTCCCTCTTATATTCCTTCTTTACTTGTAGGCCTCCTGCTGTAGTAAAGACTCACACTAGTCACTAGTGTAAAAACTACCGCGGCATTAGTCTTTTGAGTGTTGTCGGCAAATTATATGCGAAAGTTTTAATGAATAGAGTGACAAAAGTGATGGATGAACAATTATGGGACGTGCAAGCAGGATTTCGAGACGGAAAGTGCTGCGGGAATGGGATCAGATCTTCTCCTTGAGGATCATAGCTGAAAAAATCTGGCAAAGCCTAAAAAATTCTACTGAGTATTCTTTGACTGGAAAAGGCCTATGACAGTGTGTGGAAGGATGAACTGTGGTCGACGCTATCCGGGTACGGTGTGGACTGGCGCTTGGTACGGGCACTGAAATATCTATATAGGGATTCCAGTGCTTGTGTTAGGATTAATGGGGCGTATATGGACTGGTTTTCCATCCCAAGGGGTGTTAGACAGGGCTGTGTAGCGTCACCGTGGCTGTTCAACTTGTACATGGATAGGCTGATAGGTTAGAAAAAGCATGAGTGCGGATTGAGGATGAATGAGTTGGCTTGTCAAATGCCTTCTCTATGCAGATGATCAAGTTCTACTTGCATCGTCAGCAGAACAGTTGCAAGTCATGCTGACTGTGATTAATTAAGCTTTTAAATTAAAAGGGATGAGTATAAATGTGAGCAAGACTAAGACGGATCTGCCAAATAACAGCTTGATGCACTGGAGTCGATCGAAAAGCGGGCCAAGAGACTCATCAGCGATGAGGCACTGGTTAAGTCAAAGCTCCAGAGCCTTGAACATCGTCGCCGAGTTGCCAGCTTGTCGGTTTTTTATCTGTTACATTTCGGGGAATGTGCGATGGAATTGCATGATTTAATTCCACCCAGCCCGTTCCATCATCGGACTACCAGACGTACGGCGATGCGTCATCGATATATGGTGGACATCCCACCCATACGCACTAAACGTTTTGGGAATACTTTCATTATGCGTACAGCTAAGGAGTGGAATTCCCTGCCGGAGTCTGTGTTTCCCGATAGCTACATACAATCTAGGGGTCTTTAAGTCAAGAGTGAATAGGTTACTTCTAGGCAAGCGTGCTCCACCATCGACCACATCATCGCTTACTATCAGGTGAGATAGTGGTCAAGCGCGAGCCTATATTAGATAAAAAAAAAAAAAAAAAAGATAATGATGTTTGAAAGAGATGACGATCTATCGGAGTGTGAAGTGAAAATAAATGATAAGAGTGTGGAGCAAACGATGCTATACATGCGGTTGTGACCAGCAAGTCGATGTCTCCGGAAGCTCGACTCTCCGTTCAAGACAGCGTGCTGGTGCCTACACTTATGTATGGAAGTGAAGGTTGGGTATGGCAAAAAATACATGAAAGTAGGATTAATGCAGTAGAAATGCGTTCCTTGCGAAGCATGTGTGGCATAACTTTAAATGATAGATTGAGGAATTAGGTAATAAGACAACGTTGTGGTTTAAATAAGATGTAGTGACTAAAATTGAAAAGAGTATGTTAAGATGGATTGGCCATGTTGAGAGGATAAATGAAAGGCGACCAACAAAAGGTATTTACAAGGCAAACGTGAATGCTGGGAGGGGACGCCCTAGAAAGACATACATAGACCTTAGGTGATGTTCTTCAGAAAGGCTAGGTGCGCAGTACTCATAACCAGCGTGTGTGTATGACTAGATGTATGAATATGAGTGAAGCAAAAGAAAGTATGTAAGGATCGTAGCAGGTGGCGTTCTGTAGTTTCTGCTTACCCCCATGGGAAAGAGGCGTCAGTTTATGTATGTACTAGCTGACCCTCGGGGCTTCGCTCCCGTCAATTGCCTACCTACCCTGACTTTCCTGCCTACCCTGCCTTTCCTGCCTACCCTGCCTATCCTGCCTACCCGGCCTATCCTGCCTACCCTGCCTACCCTGCCTACCCTGCCTACCCTGCCTACCCTGCCTGCCCTGCCTACCCTGCCTGCCCTGCCTACCCTGCCTACCCTGCCTACCCTGCCTACCCTGCCTACCCTGCCTACTCTACTTACCATGCCTACCCTGCCAACCCTGCCTGCCCTGCCTAACCTGCCTACCCTGCCTACCCTGTCTATCCTGCCTACCCCTGGCTACCCTGCCTATCCTGCCTACCCAGCCTACCCTGCCTACCCTACCTACCCTGCCTACCCTGCCCCTACCCTGGCTACCCTGCCTACCCTGCCCACCCTGCCCACTCTGCCTACCCTGCCTAACCTGCCTACCCTGCCTATCCTGCCTACCCTGCCTACCCTGCCTAACCTGTCTTTCCTGCCTACCCTGCCTATCTTGCCTACCCTGCCTACCCTGCCTATCCTGCCTACCCTGCCTACACTGCCTACCCTGCCTACTCTGCTTACCATGCCTACTCTGCTTACCATGCCTACCCTGCCTACCCTGCCTACCCTGCCTACCCTGCCTACCCTGCCTACCCTGCCTACCCTGCCTACCCTGCCTACCCTGCCTACCCTGCCTACCCTGCCTACCCTGCCTACCCTGCCTACCCTGCCTACCCTGCCTACCCTGCCTACCCTGCCTACCCTGCCTACCCTGCCTACCCTGCCTACCCTGCCTACCCTGCCTACCCTGCCTACCCTGCCTACCCTGCCTACCCTGCCTACCCTGCCTACCCTGCCTACTCTGCTTACCCTGCCTACTCTGTTTACCCTGCCTACCCTGCCTACTCTGCCTACCCTGCCTTTCCTGCCAACCCTGCCTACCCTGCCTACCCTGCCTACCCTGCCTACCCTGCCTACCCTGCCTACCCTGCCTACCCTGCCTACCCTGCCCACTCTGCTTAGCATGCCTACCCTGCCTATCCTGCCTACCCTGCCTACCCTGCCTACTCTGCTTACCATGCCTACCCTGCCTACCCTGCCTACCCTGCCTACCCTGCCTACTCTGCTTACCCTGCCTACTCTGTTTACCCTGCCTACCCTGCCTACCCAGCCTATCCTGCCTACCCTGCCTACCCTGCCTTTCCTGCCTATCTTGCCTACCCTGCCTACCCTGCCTACCCTGCCTACCCTGCCTACCCTGCCTACCCTGCCTACCCTGCCTACCCTGCCTACCCTGCCTACCCTGCCTACCCTGCCTACCCTGCCTACTCTGCTTACCCTGCATACTCTGCTTACCCTGCCTACCCTGCCTACTCTGCCTACCCTGCCTAACCTGCCTATCCTACCTACCCTACCTACTAATTTGTATCTATCATCAATAGTTTTCTCAGCGCACGCCAAATAATGTATTTTACAGACAACATTTTGCTACCTTGGGTTACATTATTATCTCTATTTTATCTGAAAATATTTTATAGCCTATGACACTCAGGAATAATGTAGCTTTCTACCGGTGCAAGAATTTTCAAAATCGGTTCAGTAGATCCAGAGATTACCCCTTACAACGTCACAAACTCACAAACTCACAAACTTTACCTCTTTATAATATTAGTATAGATGTATACTACTGCTGTGGATTTTTGCACATACCAAAAAGCATTTTGCTGGCAGGAGAACTTGACTCTTAACAAAAATTAGCCATATAAAGCTTAATTTTAAACGGAGCCCGGAATCGAAAAATGATTTTCACAGACCAGTAACATTTTGGAATGGCCTATTCAACATTACCCCACACCATGCAACAGACGAGACAATTTTTTATTTTTCGTCTGAAAAAATGCCCATGCATACTGCCCTACTACGGGGAGATAGCGCAGTTATGTGGGACTCCAACCCACTAAAACTCCTGTACCGCTTATGGTGGGCACATGGGCACGCGTTACCACTCGTCCGTGACACGGCCGCGGCTGTCCGTCACAGGACCCTGCTCCGGGGATATCCCTTATCACCGGCGCATCAGAACAAATTGCACGCCGTGACCACCCCAAGGACCAAACCAGCACATAGGCGCCAGACGACCCCGTGTATGGAAACCTTGGTCCTCCTGTAATGGGGTCAGGTCAGTGTCCCCGCCTCCTACCACTTTTCGGCTGCAGAGGATAGGGACCGCCCCACTGCGTCCTCCATCAGACAGTGGCGCACCCGAAAATGCCGTGGAAGGCAGGAAGAGCGGCGCACCGCAATACCGGCACTCCTCCCGCCGCGGCCGAGCTTGACGAGCGGCACCTCCTCGGGTTCCTCTTCGCTTCACACCGTGGGTGAAAAAACCACGGCTACTGAGCCCCCCCGTCTCGGCAATGCGGGAACCCACCGGGGGGGAGTACTAAGAGTCCCTGAGCTAAGCTGCGGACGGAGGTCAGACAGACGAAACTATAAAATGTACATATCGTTGATTCTTTCTTCACATCGCTATAGGCACACAATTCTGACGATATAAAAAAGACGCGCGCTTAAGTTAACCTCCGAATTTTGGGTAGAATAAATTGTGTGCAATTATGTTGAGTAACTGCTTTTAGATTTTCGCTTCAATTTTGAATATTAAAATGCATTGGAACTTATGAGACTCGTATGCCCAATATGGTTTCGTATACCACGCAGGTTTTGCCTTATCTTTACGAACGATTTTCTTTTGCAGCCTTATATACACGTCTGCCTTTATACAAGAAGTGCATAGATATTATCCAATAGCTCCCATGGCGGGACCAAGGTTACTGCAAAGCGATACTTTGATTGACGGGTATTTAATACCTAAAGGTACTACAGTACTCATGTCTATGGGCGATATATACCACGATCCAGAACTATGGGTCGACCCGCATATATTTAAACCTGAAAGATTTATCGATGAAAGTGGAATGTTAAAAACTTCAGAACACTTGTCCCCTTTTGGATTAGGTAAGCAATAAGATAATGAAAAATTATTTGATCTGATTTCTTAGTTTTTCTGATGTGCAATCTGCAACCCAACATCAATACAGATAATAAATCTGTAAAAAAGTAGTTTTTGTACATCGAAAAAAAAATAGCCAGTGTGTTAAAGGAGAAACAAAAGAATACCAGCATTTTTGAAATTTTTGTCTGTGCACGAATCACGTAAAATGTACGAAACCTATGAAGATAACTTAAATACATAAAAATTGTGCGTAGCTTGTAGTGAAGTAGGTGCATTTTTGGTCTCCCACGGGGTTATTTTTTTTATGTTTGTTTGTGTTTTGCTTATCTCGTGTCTCCTGTGCGGGTCACAAATAAATATTTTTCTTTCTTTCTTTATTACTTAGTTTTTGTTTCATGGCAATCGGTTCAGGCTATCAAAAGTTAAATGAATTTAAAGTGTTCAAGAAATAAAATAACGCAACATACGCAATTCAGATACTCGCACTCTTGAACTCCATATTCGATAGATGGCGTTGTGCATTTCGTGTTACTTTTTGAATTGCGGTGTTAAAGATTTTCCGCGGAACAATGACCATAGAAAAAATATTGGTAGGTAGTTAGGGTCTCTAACACCCACCCGCCGCGCCCCCGTGCGGGGAAGCAATGAACCACGGTCAACTCTCTTTGTCGAATCAACGATACATCTTCAAGGATTATTTCAAGTTGGCTAGAGTAAAAATAATATTTCGGGACCTAATGCACTTAACTAAAAAAATACGTTTTAAGAGATTTTAGAGGTTTCTAATCATACTACTAATGTCAATAATGAAGTTGACGTGCGTGCAATCTGGTTAGTTATTTCGCTGCTGCTATTACCCATCTGAATAGCCTAATAATAAACTTGATGGCCTACTACACTAACTTAAGGTTGCGAGTTCGAGTCATAGCTATGGATAGGTATTTTTAACCGACTTTCCAAAAAGGAGGATGTTCAATGTTCGACATTATGTTTTTTTTTATGTTCACCGATTTTCCCGTCGTTTGTGGACCGATTTTGAACGTTTTTTTTGTTTGTATGTTCCCATATTGGTCCCGTTTAATTTGGTGAAGATGAACTTCGGAGATATACAATATAACTCTACAATAAATGACGACTAGTTTCTCGGGAATGCTGCAATCGCATGTGTGTTTATTGTTTATACCATTTCATAACATAACATCACGCCAGTATGCTCTAAAGGCGTACGCAAATGTGTACAGCTCACCTTGGTAAACCCTCATTTCACCGATTATGTTCAAGTTTTATGATTTTTGGGTAATCTATTCTGGCATTATAGGTATCTTACTAAAGAACTTGCCTATTAGGTACAACTAAAAAGTGAAAGCGAAAAATAACTTTCTTTTTGGAAGTCGGTGAACGAAAAAAATTGGTACCTACCAAAGACACCGACTTCCAAAAAGAAAGTTATTTTTCAGTTTGTAGTGTTATTATTTGGAAGTCGGTAGAAATTTTATGTTTTTTTTTAAGTTTTCGTTTCGGTGTGGTGTTTTGGAGTGCTACTAGATAGTGCGCAGCAAATCTGTCCTTACTTTTTTGTATGATGTCGATATTCTACTCCCTAGAGTAAATAAAAAGTATTCTGTGCAGCGAACGCTCGGTCTAGGTAGGTAGAAAGGTAAGTAAGGTAGGTAGGTCTAGGCTAATAGGGTAGGTACAGGTGGGTAGCTAAGTAAGGTAGGCAGCAAACGGGAGCGAAGCCACGGGCACAGCTAGTCTGAACTAATATTGTTTATTTAGTAAAGTTGTTTGGAGTTTGTTAATAATTATGTTAATATTTAAGTACTGATCAAATTTGTACGGCACAGTTGGCGCAGTGGATAAGTTTTTGGCTGCTGCACAGCGTGTCGCAGGCGTGGTTTTTGCACAGAACAAATATTTGTGAAGCCTATAAAAAAAACGAATATAAGAGTTCTCTCACTGCTATGTTAATTTTTCTTGCATTTCAAAAATAAAGAAAATAATGGTAACACGCCATTGGAGTTTTCTTAGACTTTGCCAAAGCGTTTGATACAGTTTCTATTGACTTCCACCTGTCTAAGTTAGATGGTATAGGAATAAAAAATAAACCGCCTTCCAAAGCAAAACACCACAAAGCGAAAAAAATATTTAGTTTTGGAAGTCGGTGTCTTTGGTAGTAAATACCTATTGTTACTCGTTTTTTATTCAACACTTTTCGTCTCAGAGTGAGCTGACCCGTCCAATTTAGTCTAATTCGTCTAGTCAGAGGTTAGCGATTTGATTTTAGATCACAAAAAATGTTTTGTGCCTTTTGTTGGTTTATATATTTATTTAAAATAGCACAGCCACATCACATGCATTACACGTCGACAGAACAATGTAGACAACTTTAGGACCAATGCAAATGACAATTACGGCGTACATAGCACTTGTGATAACATTGCCGCCGAGTAATAACAAATCTCTAGTATTCATTTTAAATAAATTATATAAGTTATTTGTTCAATTATAGAATTAAATTCGTAAGTACCTGATAAATATTTAAAAATAGTTATTATTTATTTATTTATTATATACTTTATTGTACACCAATTAAATAATTACTTATTTAGTTAGTTTCTTAAATATAGTTTAAAAACAGTAAAATAATTAAAACTGGTAAAAAATATACAGCACATTAAATTATATTTAAAATAATTAAAATCGATTAACATAAATAAAGTCAAATATCAAAATCATAATAATGTCAATCGAAATTATAAAGAAAGAAATCGAAATTATCTAAAAACAGGATACAGAAATCGAAAAGTCACGAGTCGTTAACGAACAAAATACAAAATCATTAAAAGACAAAAATCATAAAGTCAAAAAACTAAGTCAATAAATTAAATCATACAAATTAAAAATCATAGTCAATAAACAAAAAAATAAAATTCATTAAAAAAATAAAAATCATTAAGTCAAAAACAAAGTCAATAAAATGCAAAATCATTCATAAATAAAATCCATTCTGTCAAAAAACAAAGTCAATAACATGCAAAATCAAAATCATAATAGAAATAAAATAAAATAAAAATCGTGAAGTCAAAAATCAAATCAAATTTACAGTCAAAAATAAAAATCATAACGTCGGAAAATATAATCATTAAGAAATAAATAAAATAGAAAATCGAAGTCGTTATAAAATTAAAGTAAAAATAAAAAATAAACTAAAATATAAAATCAAAACAAAACCTTCAGACACCTAATAGTTTTGCAAATATTTAAACAGGGCCACATCTCCCTATAAATATTAGTTGGCCAACTAATTGTGTGCAAGCAAAACACTTTTATTGCTGCGTATTTGCGAATTTCAACAATTCTCGTATATATTGATAAATATTGTTTTCATCAATTGATTGATAATGGCACTGGTTTCCAGTAGGTACGAGCATGTTCTGCGAAAAGCCTATGCAATGCGGGCTTGCATAGGCTTTATACTGGCATTCTATTTCTGATTTTTGTCAACGAGGCATGCCAGGTTTAAAAATTTACTTGCAAGGCATGGACCTACTGTAATTAAATATTCACTTACAAGGCACGATCCTACTGTAAATAAATATTCTCTTGCAAGGCACGAACCTACTGTAATGAACTATTAAATTGCACGGCATAAACGTGGGTTGAATAATTTCATAAATTGCTAGCAGAATCACAGTAGTGTAATAATTGTGCTAACAATTTATAAAAAAATGTCTTCTTTTTACCGTCGTGGGTACCCAATTAAGGCCACTCACAACCTACGGTAAATCGACGATAAGATGATTATGGTAATAAACTTATTTGTCCTTCAGTTAAGTTTCTTTAAGTTTTAAGGCTCAATTTCAAGCAAAGCAGCTACGGCGACACAATTGCAGCGACCGAACGATAGTATTGTGCACTATGGTATTGTAATGGGCGCTAACGCAATACGAGCGCAGTGCCGCGGACGCGACGATCTTGTTTTGCGTAATACAATCGCTCTGTCGCCGCGTCAGTAACGCTAGCGCCTTTTTGCTCGGGACGGTACCTTAGAGTGAAGCATCGAACGAAACCGGAATAAGGTTTCCTAAAATAGAATTATTATAGAACTGACTCCATTAAAAAAAGTTTTAATGGTTGCTTAAATGATATAAATATAATTTTCAGGTCGCAGACGCTGCCCGGGGGACTCCTTAGCGAAGTCGTTTATATTCATCACTTTCGTGGGTATTCTCCAGAAGTATAGAATCTATGTCAGCAATAGTACCTTTCCGTCGGATGTGCCATTGATAGGTATGCTGTCAACGCCAAGACCTTATACAGCTGAGTTTACATTAAGAAAATAATAACAAAAATTAAATCTACATAATATATAAAAATGGATCTTTGGAGGAGGCCTTTACCCAAACCGGAGTTCCTGTTAATTTATAAGTATTTTAAAACATATACTTATATTACTAACATAATCTAAAATAATCTTACTACTACAAATTAAATTTGTGTGATATTATATCTACCAACTATTGTAAAACAAGAAATAAAAAGGCTTATATTATTATTATTTCGTTTATTTAACTTTGTACACACTTTATATTTTTAAATATTTATTTATAAAAAACAAATCATTATAAAAATATTTAAATATATAACAAAAATGGTTGTCCACCGATGTTAGGAGCATTGTTCAAGCTACGGGTGGTTAGGGCTCCAGAGACAGGAACCTCCTCACAATGCGAGCCGTATCGAGGAGTACTGCTTTCTGTACCAGGGCCCTTGATCAAACCGCGCAATAACAGCCTCGACAGATGGTCGTTGAGGCTCTTGGCCATCAGGAGCGACCACTTTCTTGGTAGAAGGCTCTTGGTCATCAAAATATACTGAAGCTTGCCATAGCGGGCTTCCAGCCTCTCAAATCCCCTGTTCCGGATAGCATCTACCCAATACTATTGCAAGAAGAGGCATCTATTTTGATACCCCATTTGAGTAAGCTCTACGGAGCCTGCATAGCCTCTGGGTACGTACCCAAGGCATGGAGGGAGGTCGAAGTCACCTTTATACCGAAGGTGGGTAGACCGACTTACGAAGAAGCTAAAGCTTACAGGCCCATCAGTCTATCATCCTTTCTCTTGAAAGCTCTGGAGAAACTGGTAGAGAGGGACCACTTAAAGTATTCCCTCTACATAAACTACAGTGCGCCTACAGCCCTGGCAAATCTACGGAAACGGCATTGCACTATGTTGCGAGTCAAGGCGAGGCTGTGCTAGAGGGACAAGAGATCTGTGTCAGGGCTTTCCACGACATAGAGGGAGCCGTCAACATTTGAGTCCATACGCATTGCTGCAAAGGAACATGGCATCAATGATACCGCGTGTAACTGGATTGACTATATGCTGAGAAGCAGAATAGTCAGATCTGAACTAACAAGGTGACAGACTTGGGTAAAAACAACAAGATGTTGTCCGCAAGGCGGAGTGCTGTCACCATTATTGTGGAGGTTAGTAGTAGACTCACTACTTGCCAAACTCATAACAGACCATTCTACACAGTATGTTATGCAGATGACATAGCTATAATGGTTAATAGTAAATTTCCGAACATAGTCTCTGGATTATTACAACAGGCATTGAGGATGACAGAGGAATGGTGTACAAAGAACCACCTCTCTATCAACCCAAGCAAAGCATTAATTATTCCATTCACGATGAAGAAAAAACCAGGAAACCTAGGAGAGCCCTCCCTCCATGGAAAAAAGCTGCCCTGGTCCACCGAAGTTAAATGTCTTCAGGTAACGCTTGATAAAGAACTCAGGTGGAAAACTCATGTGGAAAATATTACGACAATGGCCCAACAAGTGTTCGGCATGTGTCGTTCCACCTACGGTTAAACTTGGGGGCTTGGGGGCCACTGGGTCTCGGATGACCTCTCAGACCACGAGGATATTGAGAGGGAGCGCCGGGCGTTGGCTGTTCGATGCAATATGTTGGCTCGTAGATTTGCACGCTGCACCAAGGCAGTAAAGGTAACATTGTTTCGGGCTTTTTGCCAATCTTTTTACACGTGCAGTCTATGGGTCAACAATACGCAGAGGACAATCAGCGCCCTGCGCGTTCAGTATAATAACGCTTTTAGGATGCTGATGGGGCTGCCGCGGCACTGTAGCGCATCGGGCATGTTTTCAGACGCACATGTCGATCGCTTTCATGCCATCCTTAGAAAAAGAGCCGCCTCGCTGCTAAGTCGGGTCCGCGGCAGTGGCAACAGCATTCTTAGCGTTGTAGCGGGCCGAACAGACTGCCCAATATTGTGGCATTGTGTTCGATTACATGTCGAGAAGTAATAAATAATTTTTGTAAATTTGCAATTTCACCTCTACTGCACACAGACTTTTAATTTATAAATTTTGCTGAACTTTATTTAATTTAATTTTTTTCTTAATTTATTTTAATTGTTTATTTTTATTTTTTGGATTTTGCATTGCATTTTGTTTTATTTTATTATTATTGATTATTCTTTTTGTTTTGATTTTAGTGTACTTTACTTTTGACATGATGTGTATGTATTGTAAGTGTATCTAATTTTAAGTGACTAACATAGTATATAAGAATTTGTACGTACTAACAAAACTATGGATTTCATATCTGAAGTAAATAAATAATAATAATAATAATAAAGCCCAAAGAGCTACGATGGCTGTAACGGACAGTGATAATACCTATTATCACATATGGCAGCATAGTGTGGTGGCCAAGAACAAAGCTTGACTCGTGCAAAGCGCCACTCATTAGGTTATAGAGAACAGTGTGTTCAGGACAACACCTAGGGCAGCGACTGAGAGATACCTCAATATCGCTCCTCTGCATATGATGGTTGAATTCGAGGCAAGGAAGATATTACATCGTCTTGCTGTTGCTGGACTATGGGATGCCTCTAAGCCAAAAACTAACAATACAAAGTTCTATAGAAATGAAGGCCTGGATCGGGTAACAAGCATGACCTATGATGCAAACTATGTTTTGTTTGAAAAGTCTTTGAAGGTCCAAATCCCTACAATAGAGGACTGGACGAAGGGACGCGATTCACCAGAACAAGATAGTGTGGTGTGGTACACTAATGGATCCAAAATGGAATCAGGAACGTAATAATAACTGTAATTCTAGTTTAGAGAAAAAGAAGTTATCTTTATCATTAGGTATCGGAAAGAAGTCTCATGACACGATTCCTAAAGGCTTGGACTTCAATTCACTTAACAGTCATTTTTCTACTTCACCCTTATTGGATAGGGCCACTAAAGCTACTACGCTTAGTTTTCTTTTTACCGATACCTGATTATTCCCCTTTTGTCTGTCAATTCACTGCTTGTGATGTAAAAAGGACTATTATTTCGATTACATCCGACGCTTTTGGTAGTGACTGTGTCAGCCGTAAGATGATCATCCCCATCCTTGACAATGTTATTCCAGTCATCCTTTACATCCTCAACTTCTCTGTTTCCAGTGGTGTCTTCCCACAAGCCTAGAAAGAGGCTCAAATTATACCTTTACCCAAAAAATCTCAAACTGCATCTTTTGCTGCCTACCGTCCCATTTCTATCCTTCCTTTTAAATCCAAAGTCCTCGAAAAGCTTATACACCATCAACTCAGCATGTTCCTTTCCAAACACAATCTGCTAAATCCTTTTCAATCTGGCTTTCGACGTGCACACAGCACTACCACAGCACTTGTAAATATTACGGACGATATCAGGGCAGGCATGGAAATGGGAAAGTCGACAGTACTTGCTCTGCTTGATTTTAACAATGCCTTCTATACGGTTGACTTCGATATTTTGCTAGGCGTCCTATGCTCTTTTAACATATCTCCTCCGGTTATTGACTAATTTGATAGTTACCTTTTCGGCCGCCGGCAGCGTGTTTGCACTGAAAAATCTTTCTTCTTGGTGTCACACATCTGCCAGTACGCCGCAGGGTGGCGTTTTATCTCTTCTTCTCTTCGCTCTCTTTATTAATGCTATCACTCAACGAATTTCTTCTTTCTACCAACTGTATGCTGATGATCTCTAAATTTATACGCATGCCCCTCTTGGAGAGTTACCTGATGCCATTGAGACGATTAATAAAGACCTGGCTCGAATAGGTGACTGGAGCTCTGAGTTGGGGCTGAAGATCAATCCGACGAAGACTCAAGTGACTGTAGTTGGTAGTTCTCGGACTGTCTCTAAGATTGATTGGTCGACACTTCCCCAGGTTTCTTTAACAACATCAGTATTCCTACAACTCACACTGTGAAGAACTTAGGGATTTATATCGACAGCACTCTTTCCTGGACCAAACAGCACTGTTTCCTGGTTTTTCCTCACGGAGACGCAGATAGCGAGTCTGTCAGACTTGTCGTACTTATCTTACCCAGGGTTTACCCTGGAGCACAATTTTAAACCGCACGCGGGTGTGTGTTTGTACGCCCGTGACGATACTTGCTATCGGCGTCTCCGTAACCTTGAGGACCCAAGATTCTCAACGCTGTGGGCTTTAGTGGACACAGGTCTGGTTAAAATTATCTACGCCTGTGTCTACCGTTCGCAAAGCGGAGATAAGGAGACAATCAGGCTCACAGATTACCTCAGTTGATTCGCACGTTGATTCGCACAAGGCCAATTGCTTGGACCTTCTGCTGACAACAGATCCAGACCGATACTCTGTGTCGATAGCTTCACCTTGTAACAATTAATAATACTGTTATATAGAATAGCGACATCTAGTGTCAAAGGCGTGAATCCCTTACTAGCTTTCTGCACATTAACGATCTGCTGAAACCGTGGTCGAGGCCGGGTTTCAGCAGATCGGTCCATTCGAGATGTCGAGGGAGACGGCAAGACCTTTCCCGTGCCTCTCGATGGCCCACTCCATATGTGAATGGCATACGCTAGAAGATCCCCAATAAACTGATTTCGGCGGAAGCTGTATATGCTGGTCACTAAGGATATCGCTAGTTTCTAGGTATACCAGGAGCTTTGTGTTAAGTACACGCTCTATACTCTTACAGAGTATGGACGTTACTGAGATGGGTCTGTTGTTGGCCGGGTCAGCTCGACTACCCTTCTTGGGCACGGGCTGTACGTTAGCTTGCTTCGGCACTTTTCCCGTCTCATACGAAAGGCGAAATAGGCGAGTCAAGATCTGGAGACAGTTCAGGCGCACAGGTTTTTAGAACTATGGCTGGTATTCCGTCAGGGCCGCTAGCCTTGTTCACGTCGAAGTAGCGCAGCACCCTACGGACGCCCTTTTGACGGATAGGAATGTCCGATATTCTCGTCTCGCATCCATCAGGAGATGGAGGGAGTCGCGCGTCACGAGGATTCAGACGCGAAGATTCCGCAAAAAGAGAGGCAACTAAATTTGCCTTCTCTTCAGCGACCCGTCGGGTTTCAGCAGTGGTGGTAGTGAGGGACGGCACAAGTTCGACTCGACCGACTTAGCCAGGGACCAAAACGCTTTACTACCTGCTGGGTAAGAAGCAAGTTTGGCCCCTATTCGGCCAATTTGGTCGAACCGAGCCCTTCGCAAAACCATCTTGCAGGACTTGGCAGCCCTGGTCCTCTTCTTCCGATCCACATCACTCGTTTTGCGCGATCGAGCGTCGACCCATGCAGGTACGCCTCATGCTTAAGCGCGTCGGCACGATGACATTCGGCGCCAAACCATGTCCGGTCAACGCTGGACATTGTTACGTCAGAGAACGGAATGTAGTACTCCATTCCCTGACGCAACACATCCGTTACCACGTCCGCGCACGTCGAAAGATCAGCTGAAGAAAAACAAGTAGGCTGCCAAGGATAGCATGCGAAAAAAGATCGCATGCCATTCCAATCTGCTTACCTGTACCGCCAAACCCGCCGGGTACCTCTTGGGCTGGGATCAGGCGGGGAGTAGATGGACACAGACTTCACCAGACAGTGGTCGGAACTACCCAAAGGTTATAAGGTATCATTTTCACCCTACTCACCAGCTAACTCAGGGGTAGGACTGATCAGGATGAGACAATTGCAGGGATGATTTCGCATGAGGGTCGACAGAAGTAAAAGTCTTTTAATTTGGTCAACTTATTTAATTTACACTTCCACAGCATTACAGCTTCATGATGTATTGATATGAAGATTGAAGAAAACTTACTTGTATATGGGCTATAATATACCCTTAAAACATCGTACCAGATGTATGATATCTCAATCAGCACAGTCCCTCTGTGCAGCTAGTATCCAGCTTTTCACCGGTCAAAATATCATGGGTATTCGGAGCCTGTTGTTGAACACTGTAGCTGTCGCTCTTATGTATAGATAACCATTATTATTATATTTTTATTGTTTAATCTATACCAATATTATAAAGAGGAAAGATTTGTTTGTTTGTATGTTTGTTTGTTTGTACCGAATAGGCTCCGAAACTACTGGACCGATTCCAAAAATTCTTCCACCTATAGAAAGCTACTCTATCCCCGGATGACATAGGCTACTTTTAATCCCTGTATTCCCACGGGAACGGGAACTACGCGGGTGAAACCGTGAGGCGTCCTCTAGTCTTAAATAATCCTAATGAGCCCTGCCAATGGGAAAAATGCAGGATGAGCATCATATAAGCACATGTTTCACAAGCATGAAAATATAGTTTAATTCAACTAATACTCACAGCGCTTGCTGACATATTGTATCTTTATATTTAGGGCTGGTCCCCTGCCGCCTCCGAGTCAACCAGATTATGTTAGATGAACCTTTTTTTCTAAATCGATATTTTCGTATCCGTACGAATGAAGAATTAGCAATGGAAAAGAAATGTCACTCTAGTCAGTCATAGACATTGAGCGTTTTATCGACCAATAGATATGATCTTAATTAGTAGACTTGTCTTTTATATTTATAAATTGAATTGTGTGTTTTATTATAATATATATTTATTACACACAATTCATATTTACTGATTTTTAATCAAAATAGTATATTTCAACCGACAGTAGCGCCATCTGACAGAATTACATTAGAAGTAATGACAATTAAGAAAGAAAGCTAGTAAGGGCGCATGCCTTTGACACTAGATGTCGCTATTCTATATAACAGTATTATAAATTGTTACAAGGTGAAGCTATCGACACAGAGTATCGGTCTGGATCTGTTGTCAGCAGAAGGTCCAAGCAATTGGCCTTGTGCGAATCAACGTGCGAATCAACTGAGGTAATCTGTGAGCCTGATTGTCTCCTTATCTCCGCTTTGCGAACGGTAAACACAGGCGTAGATAATTTTAACCAGACCTGTGTCCACTAAAGCCCACAGCGTTGAGAATCTTGGGTCCTCAAGGTTACGGAGACGCCGATAGCAAGTATCGTCACGGGCGTACAAACACACACCCGCGTGCGGTTTAAAATTGTGCTCCAGGGTAAACCCTGGGTAAGATAAGTACGACAAGTCTGACAGACTCGCTATCTGCGTCTCCGTGAGGAAAAACCAGGAAACAGTGCTGTTTGGTCCAGGAAAGAGTGCTGTCGATATAAATCCCTAAGTTCTTCACAGTGTGAGTTGTAGGAATACTGATGTTGTTAAAGAAACCTGGGGAAGTGTCGACCAATCAATCTTAGAGACAGTCCGAGAACTACCAACTACAGTCACTTGAGTCTTCGTCGGATTGATCTTCAGCCCCAACTCAGAGCTCCAGTCACCTATTCGAGCCAGGTCTTTATTAATCGTCTCAATGGCATCAGGTAACTCTCCAAGAGGGGCATGCGTATAAATTTAGAGATCATCAGCATACAGTTGGTAGAAAGAAGAAATTCGTTGAGTGATAGCATTAATAAAGAGAGCGAAGAGAAGAAGAGATAAAACGCCACCCTGCGGCGTACTGGCAGATGTGTGACACCAAGAAGAAAGATTTTTCAGTGCAAACACGCTGCCGGCGGCCGAAAAGGTAACTATCAAATTAGTCAATAACCGGAGGAGATATGTTAAAAGAGCATAGGACGCCAAGCAAAATATCGAAGTCAACCGTATAGAAGGCATTGTTAAAATCAAGCAGAGCAAGTACTGTCGACTTTCCCATTTCCATGCCTGCCCTGATATCGTCCGTAATATTTACAAGTGCTGTGGTAGTGCTGTGTGCACGTCGAAAGCCAGATTGAAAAGGATTTAGCAGATTGTGTTTGGAAAGGAACATGCTGAGTTGATGGTGTATAAGCTTTTCGAGGACTTTGGATTTAAAAGGAAGGATAGAAATGGGACGGTAGGCAGCAAAAGATGCAGTTTGAGATTTTTTGGGTAAAGGTATAATTTGAGCCTCTTTCTAGGCTTGTGGGAAGACACCACTGGAAACAGAGAAGTTGAGGATGTAAAGGATGACTGGAATAACATTGTCAAGGATGGGGATGATCATCTTACGGCTGACACAGTCACTACCAAAAGCGTCGGATGTAATCGAAATAATAGTCCTTTTTACATCACAAGCAGTGAATTGACAGACAAAAGGGGAATAATCAGGTATCGGTAAAAAGAAAACTAAGCGTAGTAGCTTTAGTGGCCCTATCCAATAAGGGTGAAGTAGAAAAATGACTGTTAAGTGAATTGAAGTCCAAGCCTTTAGGAATCGTGTCATGAGACTTCTTTCCGATACCTAATGATAAAGATAACTTCTTTTTCTCTAAACTAGAATTACAGTTATTATTACGTTCCTGATTCCATTTTGGATCCATTAGTGTACCACACCACACTATCTTGTTCTGGTGAATCGCGTCCCTTCGTCCAGTCCTCTATTGTAGGGATTTGGACCTTCAAAGACTTTTCAAACAAAACATAGTTTGCATCATAGGTCATGCTTGTTACCCGATCCAGGCCTTCATTTCTATAGAACTTTGTATTGTTAGTTTTTGGCTTAGAGGCATCCCATAGTCCAGCAACAGCAAGACGATGTAATGTCTTCCTTGCCTCGAATTCAACCATCATATGCAGAGGAGCGATATTGAGGTATCTCTCAGTCGCTGCCCTAGGTGTTGTCCTGAAAGCACCCGTGATTTCGAGACACACTGTTCTCTATAACCTAATGAGTGGCGCTTTGCACGAGGCAAGCTTTGTTCTTGGCCACCACACTATGCTGCCATATGTGATAATAGGTATTATCACTGTCCGTTACAGCCATCGTAGCTCTTTGGGCTTTAGCCCCCAAGTTTTACCGTAGGTGGAACGACACATGCCGAACACTTGTAGGGCTTTTGTCGTAATATTTTCCACATGAGTTTTCCACCTGAGTTCTTTATCAAGCGTTACCTGCAGACATTTAACTTCGGTGGACCAGGGCAGCTTTTTTCCATGGAGGGAGGGCTCTCCTAGGTTTCCTGGTTTTTTCTTCATCGTGAATGGAATAATTAATGCTTTGCTTGGGTTGATAGAGAGGTGGTTCTTTGTACACCATTCCTCTGTCATCCTCAATGCCTGTTGTAATAATCCAGAGACTATGTTCGGGAATTTACTATTAACCATTATAGCTATGTCATCTGCATAACATATTGTGTAGAATGGTCTGGTATGAGTTTGGCAAGTAGTGAGTCTACTACTAACCTCCACAATAATGGTGACAGCACTCCGCCTTGCGGACAACATCTTGTTGTTTTTACCCAATTCTGTCACCTTGTTAGTTCAGATCTGACTATTCTGCTTCTCAGCATATAGTCAATCCAGTTACACGCGGTATCATTGATTCCATGTTCCTTTGCAGCAATGCGTATGGACTCAAATGTTGACGGCTCCCTCTATGTCGTGGAAAGCCCTGACACAGATCTCTTGTCCCTCTAGCACAGCCTCGCCTTGACTCGCAACATAGTGCAATGCCGTTTCCGTAGATTTGCCAGGGCTGTAGGCGCGCTGTAGATTATGTAGAGGGAATACTTTAAGTGGTCCCTCTCTACCAGTTTCTCCAGAGCTTTCAAGAGAAAGGATGATAGACTGATGGGCCTGTAAGCTTTAGCTTCTTCGTAAGTCGGTCTACCCACCTTCAGTATAAAGGTGACTTCGACCTCCCTCCATGCCTTGGGTACGTACCCAGAGGCTATACAGGCTCCGTAGAGCCCCTTGATCCACTGGAGGGAGATTCGATTGGATTTTGATATACTCTCCAGGGCGAGGTGGCATTCAAAGATTAGTTTGTTGTTGGTTAGTTTCTTTTCTAAAGCTTTGAGCAGAGCCAGACTATCAGATAGGAATCTGATTCCGTAGTTCTGGATACCTAAACGCTTTACGGTTTTTGCGGCTTGTGTTAAGGCGACACATTCACATTGAAAAATCGAACTATGTGTGCCTAACGGTATGTGAAAGTTAATGTTGAGGTCAAGGTGAGGTATAGTGACAAACTTGTTTTTTTTGACATCAACATTTTTGTTGGTAAATTAAAGTCGACAGGCGATACTTTGTATCTGCCTCTTAGGGTAAGACATCAAATAGCTCGGCTATTATCTTATACAATAAACTCAGACATAAGTAGTATGTCGAAGTATCCAGTTATTATTGATATTAGTAATAGTACTAATTTAAAGGTGGTCAATACCTTGCATAACGTTAGCAAAAATGCTATTAATATTTGTTCTTTAAACTAGTTAATAGGACAAGGGAGGGTACCAATAACGGAATAGTTAAGAGTATATTCACCATCAAAAAGGTACCTTCTTGCTCGCAAAAATTTAATTTAAAAAAAAGGTCTGAGCAGAATTCTCTGAAATTATTCCACCAGAACATTCAGGGTTTTTCTTCAAAGGAATTGGAAATCGAACTGTTTTTAGAAAAAACAATGTTTGAAATTGTTTGTTTAACTGAGCATTGGCTGAAAGATTATGAAATGCTAATCAATTATGAAAATTATACTGTGGGCAGTTGTTTTAACAGAAATATTATGTTGCGTGGGGGTTCACTTATATTAATAAAAAATGGTATTAAATCAAAACCTCGTAAAGATATAGTAGACCTCTCAGTTGAGCATAGTGTTGAACTGTCCTGTGTTGAGCTGGATAAGCATGTCATAGTGTGCGTCTACAGACCCCCTAATTATAAGAACTACTCTATATTCGAGTCAGTAATGAAAGATTTTTTGGCAAAACTTGCAATGGGTAATAAACTAGTAATTGTCTGTGGTGACTTTAATATTAATATTCTAGAAGATAATTCAGATAGCAGTAGGTTATTAAATCTCTTTAAATCATTTAATTTGTCACATGTGTTTACGGAACCAACCCGAACTACACTGACTTCTGCTACATGTATTGATAATGTTTTTTGTTGCTGCAACTACTTGGACAAGGCCATTATAAATTATCTGCCTTCGGATCATAGTGGGCTACTGGTGACATTTGAGTCCATTATGCCAATAAAACAAGTGCATATTCAATCCAGACCAATAACATCCGGTAAATTAAATAAATTCAACAGTACTTTAATCGGTAAGTTAAGCGATCAGGACCTCACAGTGAATGATGGTAATATTTTGTATGATGAAGTTTTTTCAGTAGTTCAAAAAGAGTTCATTAACACTTGTAAAAATATAACTAAAACTATATGCCCTAAGTTTTTATTCAGTGACTGGGCGACTACAGGACTTACAAAAAGTAGGGAAAGACTTTACGAGCTATATGGCCTTAAGCCTTGTATTAACACTGAAACGTTTAATAAGTATGTTGCTACTTACTCAAGAATTTTTAAAAATACATGTAAGGCAGCTAAGGCCTTGTACATTAGAAATAAGGTTAAATTAGCAGAAAATAAAATCAAGACGGTTTGGATAATTATAAATAATGAAACGAACAGGTATAAAAGAAATAATACTGATTACACCCTCGAGACCACACACGGACTTATTAGAGATAACAAAAAAGTTGCGCAAGAATTTGTAAATTTCTTTACCAGCATCCCAATTAAAACTACTGAAACCTTAAATTCTTTGCCCTCGCTTGCTTTTGGATTATTAAACGCGAACGTTTCAGCCTGCCCGAATGAATTTAACTTTTCACATATAAACCCCATAACAGTAATAAAAGCTTTTAAGCAAATCAAGATCAAACCGACTGAAGATCTGTGGAGAATGTCCATCAAAGCTTGTACCTCCATTATTCAGACTATAGCGCCGTACTTAGCTTTAATTTTCAATTTGTGTGTGGATCAAGGAGTTTTTCCGGATCTAATGAAATATAGTAAGGTTATACCACTTTTTAAATCAGGGGACAGTAAAGACACAAATAATTATAGACCAGTATCCGTCTTGCCGGTTTTCAGCAAAGTATTTGAGAAGATAATGCTTAATCAAATGCTCATTCATTTTAATATGAATAACATCTTGCATGATAAACAGTATGGTTTCACCAAAGGACGTTGTACAACTGACGCTGGTGTCACCCTATTAAAACACATTTATAATGCGTGGGAAGAGTCGCAGGATGCCATAGGTATATTCTGTGACCTGTCCTTCGACAGGTCTTCGCGTTTGATTGCGTTAATCATGAAACATTACTTCTGAAACTTGAGCATTACGGGCTAGGTCAATCAGCGTTAAGTTTGGTTAAATCTTATTTGAATGATAGACAGCAATTAGTTTAAATAAACGGTGTGAATTCGTCGGGGTTAAACGTGAAAATGGGGTACCCCAGGGCTCAATTTTAAGTCCTTTCTTATTTTTAATATACATAAACGATTTACCCCGTTTATTGGAAAACAAACTAAACATGGTGTTATTTGCTGATGAAACGTCTTTAATTTTTTAAATAAATAGACGTACTTGTCAGGTTGACGACGTAAATAACGCGCTACGGCAGGTTCAGGATTGGTTCACTGCCAATAATTTAGTTTTAAATGGTAAAAAAACCAAGTGCATTAAATTTTCCTTGTCGAATGTCAAAAGTACTGATTGTGACATTATATTAAACAAGGAGAAGCTAGAATTCGTCGATAAAACGGTTTTCCTGGGGATCACGCTAGACTCAAGGTTACAATGGGGTCCTCATTTAATATCACTTGCAGGGCGACTAAGTTCGGCAGCTTATGATGTTAGAAAGATTCGTCAATTTAGTGATGTAGATACCGCGAGGCTGGTCTATTTTAGTTACTCTCATAGTATAATGTCTTACTGTATTTTACTATGGGGAAGGGCTGCAGACATTGAGTCAATTTTTATTCTGCAAAAACGAGCCATCAGAGCGATATACAATCTTCGCCGGCGCGATTCTCTAAGGGAACTGTTTAAGGGAATTAACATCATGACGGTTCCTTGGCAATATATTTATGAAAACATCATGTACGTCAGAAAGAATTTACATCTTTTTAGTAAAAACGGCGGTAGACATAATTACATTACTAGAAATAGGGACCAATTAGTTCAACCAGGTTTCAGACTGGCTAAAGTAGCCTCATCTTTCATGGGGTACTGTACAAAATGTTACAATAAAATTCCTCCCCACATTCTAGAACTGAATGAGACCAAATTTAAAACTTGTATAAAACCCACACTATGCAGTCAGGCATATTATAAGATGGGGGATTACATCACTGATAAAAATGCTTGGCTCAATGCTAGTCTTGCTCCACAAACACTAGGGCGCAAAAACAAGTGATATGCAGAACATTATTGTTTTTGATGTATTGTTGGACCTGCTGAAGACTGTATGAATATATTTGTATTATATACACTCAATTTATTTTAGTATTGTATAACTGCGCAGCACGTGTGTGAGTACTATGTACCCAACTGTAGATCTACCATTTGCTGTACCTTTGTGTCGTTCTTTGACTTATGTGTGCCCTGGCAGTTGAGTGTGTCATGCTCTCTCAAATGTCTCTCTGATGGTGGCGCGTGTATGGGATCATTCGGTTCCCTTCATGATGGTTGAGCTGGGTGATACCGATTCATGCGTCATGTTCGTGAACGGGCGCCGTCAGTTGGGATTGGTCTTAACTTAACTGCTTCGGAAGCTAGTGTTTTTCTAGTACCTATTGTGTAACTGCACGGTACATGTGTAGGTACTTTTAATACTTTGTACCTGTACGTAGTATAGTATGTAGTGATTCTGGGTGCATTGTCCTCACACATATGAATTTATTAATGTATGTACTTATGTACCTAAATATTGCAAAAAACTTTTTTTTTTTAAAAGAGTAAGTATGGAGTTTCTTGTGCGTTCTTCTCCATAACAAGCTGCTTTCCGAATGCACGGTAGAATCAATTTTTATTCCTTTTAATTTTTTATGTATTAACGTTCAAAAGTGCCGCTTAGTAGCCTAGTTGAAATAAAATATCTTTGTCTTTGTCTTTGAAGGGAGTGTACGCCAGCACCTGAACCGTTATTAGTTTTTGAGCCATCTGTGCAGATTCGCACTTCATTGGCTCCTGACTGATCCCTTTCTTCCTCTATTGTTTGTATGTTATAGTTTTTGTTGAACATAGGTTGTTTTTGTATTCTATCACACGGAGCGGCGATGAGAGGCTTGCTACACATTAATGATCTGCTAAAACCTTTGGGTACGCAGATGACAGCACTGTTGCTGAGAGATACGTGTTCGGCGCAAGGACTACTGTGCCTCAGATTCGGTCTCTTCGAGAGGCCATGGTTGAACGCTTGAGTCTATCCTTGAAGGCGGTCTCCGCATGGGGTGATGCCAATCTGTTCAGTTTCAATGCTACTAAGAACCTGGCGTGTCTTTTTTCCGCTAAAAAGAGCCAATTCCACTCGGCTCCATCTTTCCGTAGTTTAACCTCTATCTCGAACTTCTTGGTGTTCCGTTGACATCGACCCTCAATTTAGGTTCATTCATTGAGGCGAAAGCTCAGTTGAAAACAACGTTTTAACTAAAAATACAACCGACTTCCAAATAAAAACACTACAAAGTGAAAAATAACTTCAATTTCGGAAGTCGGTGTCAAAAAACGAAGATTCCAAAACAGGAACACCGACTTCCGAAATTGAAGTTATTTTTCACTTTGTAGTGTTTTTATTTGGAAGTCGGTTGTATTTTTAGTTGAAAAGGTTTTTTTTATTTTTCACTTTTTAGTTGTGGGTACATAACGGACAAATTCTCCAAAGTGAAGCCAGAATAGATTAACCCAGAAACAAGAAGCTTAAACAAAAACGGTAGAATTAGAGTATACCAGGGTGAACTGTTCTGCGTACCCCTTTAGAGCGTGCTAGTGTGATGTTATGTTATGAAATGATGTAAACATAAACAGACATCCGATTGCAGCCATCCCGAGTGATTTGCCGTCATTTATTGAAGAGTTCTGATGTATATCTCCGAAGTTCCTCATCAGATCTTGATCAAATTGAAATTGGACCACATGACAAGCTTTCAAATAAAAAAATAGAAACATCAAAATCGGTTCACCCAGTAACAAGTTCTGAGGTAAAATACATTAAAAAAAAACAGTCGAAATGAAAACCTCCTCCTTTTTTGCGAAGTAGGTTAAAAAAACTGAACAGCTGCTCAACTTGTATAAAGTGCAAGTTCGGTCATGCATGGAGTACTGCTCTCACCTCTGGGATGGATCTGCCAAATACCAGCTTGTTGCACTTGAGTCGATTGACAGACGGGCCAAGATGCTTATTGGCAACGATGCATTCTTCGCGTCAAAAGTCCAGAGTCTCGAACATGGACGCCAAGTTGCCAGCTTGTCTGTGTTTTATAGGTTACATTTTGGGGAGTGTGCGACGGAACTGCACAATTTGATTCCGCCTAGCCCTTTCCATCATCGGAATACAAGACGTATGGCCATGCGTCATCGGTACATGGTGGACATCCCACCCATACGCACAAAGCGTTTTGCTAATACTTTCATAGTGCGCACAGCTAAGAAGTGGCATTCCTTTCAGGAGTCTATATTCCCTGATAGCTACAACCTTGGGGTCTATAAGTCAAGAGTGAATAGCTTACTTCTAGACAAGCGTGCTTCATTGTCGACTACATCATCGCTTACCTTACGCTTAGGTGAAATAATGGTGAAGCGAGAGCAGATAAATAAAAATAAAAAATGTTACTTCCCATTCCTAGCACCTATACAAACTCTTCGTCACCTATTAGGTATTTCCCGAAAAAAAGCCAGTTTCCATGAACGTTTATTTAAGAAACCATTACAAATTATAAATTGTTTATAGTCGTGAACTCGTGACAATCTAAGATGTAGGTTTTGACAGCTATAAAAATACTTAATAATAATTAAACTTGATGCTTGCGAATGATACTCGTAGTTATAGTGTATGGGTTACATAGTAATTAATTAGGATTATGAATCTGATTTTTAACTACTGACTTTCTTATCATGTAAAATGAGAAACTTCATCGGACTTCATAGATTTACACGATTATAAGTACAAAGTTCATCTTCTTAATATGACTTATGCCAATGAAATAATACTAAAAGGAACAAAATAATACGTATAATTTTATTCTAAGTAAGTACGGTCAACAAAACGCATCCTAAGATTGAAATGAAGGTGACCTGCAACTAGATTCATATTTTGTTTGACAATTGAAGAGTACCTATCTAGGTTGTAGGTTTAGTTGAAATATTTTGTTTATTTTTGATTTTTGACCACATTCAAAATTCGTGTAAATTCTGATGTTGCTATAAATATATCCTTAGAAAGCCTAATCTTAACCCCTGTGGTAAAAAGAGCCCGAATTATGATTAGAAAAGGGACAATCTATACATCGGTTACTTTACTACTCAACACTATGTTTTGTTTTAGAATTTTTCCCCATTTCCAACAAATTGCATTTTTTGAGTTAGATCACTTTCATTGTGTGAGTGCAAAAAGAGAACTTCTCCAAGAAACATTTCTCTGCTCTTTTATTAACTGTACTTTAATCTCTATTATAGGTCGATTCAAACTTGCTAGCTGTGCGCTTTTCGCATTAACCTGTTACTAGAATTTGAGAATGTCAATATCTGTGGCAATAAGTGTTTTTTATTTCTTTCCTTTTACTGTCCCGAGCCACCATTAAGTTTGAATCTACCTGCACCTACCCTTCAAAAGAAGCTATAATCTTAACTTTGAGTTTTGTCCCTTATTAAGAAATATTATAATCAGTCACCATTTTATACTTAATTAAGTAAATTAATGTTCGTTTGACGTTAAACGTCTCTTATCCCACTAAAATACAGCCATAATATATTATTTAAATAGATTTCCATATAATTATAATATCGTTAAATTATTTTTCACGTGCAACGCAACGCGTCGCCATTTTTCTTTAATCGTATTAGTGTCGCTACTGCCCGCCAGATGGCAGGGGCGTTCCGTACCGCAAGTCGCCCCAGCAGAAGTGTCAGGAATAACTTCGCAGCCTTATGGATCATGTATAACCTGTAAATAAAGAATATGAGTATTATTTTAATGTTTCTTTGTAACCAAACATGCATAGCTTTTGTGCACTATTAAAGTTTTCAAAAATGTTTGAAAATAGCGCCATCTGTTGTCGAGTTGCTGACACTATTTTAAATAAATAGATAAGAGCCATTTGTGTATTCCACTATTTCCACCGGGCCTAAGGGGGCTAGGCCTTAACTCAAAACTAATAGCTTAGTCTACTAGAATTGAGAAAAAGTCAAGGACCATCTAAAAATGTATCTAATTAATGTTGGTGGACATCCCACCCATACGCACTAAGCCTTTTTGGAATACTTTAATTATGCATACATAGTGCAAAAGTGGGTATATAGCTAAGGCGTGGCAGTGTAGGAGTCTGCGATTGCCGATAGTTACAACCTAGGGGCCTTTAAGTCTCCTCTTTGAGGAGTGGCTTGAGAGGCGTCACGGCATCCTCACCTTCCGCCTGACGCAGGTCCTCACCGGATACGGCTGTTTCGGGAGGTTCCTGTTCAGGAAAAGGCGGGAGGAAACGCCCCGGGCGTTGCGTCACCATTGTGTGGATCGCCCGTAGGACACGGTACAACATACGGTGGAGGTCTGCCCCGCTTGGGCGAAGCAACGCCGTGTTCTCATGGCGGCGATCGGCGGTGGCGACCTCTCGCGTCCGGTCCTAGTTCAGGCCATGGAACGGGGTGAGAGGGCATGGGAAGCTGTCACCTCCGTCTGCGAAGCAGTAATGCTCGCAAAGGAGGAGGCAGAACGCGTGAGGGAGACGCAACGGAGACACCCTCATGCCCCAAGCCACCGCAGGAGACGGCCTGGGCGTCGGGAGTCGCAAGCCGATTCCCGGCCACCGTAGGCGCGGGCTTGCGGACGACGAGTAATGGGTAGCTCGCCGTCCGATAAGGACCAGGCCCGAGTCAAAGGCGCGTAGTGTTTCACGCGCGCCTCAAAGAGATGTCAGCAAAACTGACGAGGTCCACTAGGGCCGATGCCTGTCTGGGTCGCGGATAAATTTGAAATAGAGTTACCGCGGCCCTGGCTCAAACAACTGAAGGAACACGGGTGAATTTTAGTCAGTAAAAGTCTGACACACCCTCCCGCTTCACCCAGATCGGGAGAAGTCAGATACATAATCGCAAGCTGACCGACCAAAACCATGTGTGTTCTCCGACTGCATAGCATAATTTGTTTCTTGTTTATGTCTTTTTAGTTTATTTCAGAAGCAGTCGGGTTTTTTGGTTTTTTATTTAACTTTTTTTATTTATATATTTTTAGTTCTCATTTGTTTTTTGATTTAAACATATAAGAGTTATATCTTTTTTTAATCAACTCTTAAACCCTTCATTGTGATACCTCACAAGCAAGCTTAGGAAGAAAAAAAAAAATGGGACCTCCACAGAATGGCACACATAATCCACCATTTTTCGTTTTTCAATTTTAAAATAGCCAGTGACACTCGCAAGGTTAAGACGAATCGATTGACGTAAGACTCATCAAAATCAGCCTACTCTTTTGGTCTCTAGGAAGCTACGTTGAAACATACATACAAAGACTGATAAACACTTTAGCCTCCCTTCGGCAGTCGTGTAACAAATGTATGAAAATAGTGACCCACATGTGCATTCTCCTCTGAGCTCTCTCCATGTCCTGATCCTTCTCTCGTAGTAGGTACTTGCGACAGCCTTTCACGAAGTCCACGCAGTGATTCTCCCAACTGAAATAATGAGTATGTTTGAATTTATTACAAGTTTTGATCAATGATACTGACGTTGACAGTTGTTATGGGCTGGCAGCAGTCTGAAAGTAACATCCTGGTTTACCAAGAGCCATCGTACTCAGCTGCAACTTGGTAGACCCGACAATAGAGAAAAGGCTAATGAATTGATGGTGGCCATCGCTGGAGTTAGCACTTGAGTACCTAACTCCAGCGACAGTCTGCCGCGTTCTTGGTGGATTGTCCACTATGTTAGAAATCTGAAGACATTTTTGTAAGGTGGAATATCATCATGATGATCATCATATCAGCCGAAAGACGTCCACTGCTGGATATATGCCCCCCAAGCGTCGCCACATTGACGCGACTCGCATCCAGTGGATCCCCGCAACCTTCCAACAAAATTTCTTCCGGTTCGCGGTCGCCGCTCCAGAATCGTCCATTCGGCGAGCAATGTGCTCTGCCCACTGCCACTTAAGTTTGGCAATTCTTCGGGCTATGTCGGTAACCCTGGTTCTCTTGCCGATCTCTACTTTTCTGATTCGATCACGCAAGGAATCTCCGAGCATAACCTTCTCCACTGCCCTTTGTATGACTGTAAGCTTTCTGATGAGGCCCATTGCGACCACGTCGCAGAGCCATAGGTCATCACTGGCAACACACACTGGTCATGCTAATCAGGTGGAATATTATACTCAGTCTAGGCAAATTGATTATAATATAGCCTCTAAAGACTAGAGCCATTTTATTTCGATAATTATTTTCTACTAGTTTCGGCCATCAGCTTCGGCCGCGTGATAGTCGAATATAATTCCATGGGCTCTCAAAAATAGTTGGGGATAACACTATTCCCCAACTAAGTTGTATCCAAATCCATTCAACTGTCAAGACGTGAAAAGGTAACAAACAGAATTATCGGGTCAACTGTGTACTGCATTTTGATCAGCTGTGCTCTTCCGACTGATAGACAGGCACTCAAGTAAGACAAAGATACTGTTGCTCTTTATTACGTCTCTGATAAATGTGTAAAGTGTCATAGCATTCGATTTTTAACCCACGACGGAAAATGAGGGGTGTTATAAGTTTGACGTGTGCTGTTTGTTTCTGTATCTGTCTGTGGCACCATAGCTCCTAAACGGATGAACCGATTTTGATTAAGTGATTTTGTTTGAAAGGTGATGAAAATCGGTTCAGCCGTTCAAAAGAAATGGGCGTTTTACTATTTGAATCGGGGTGTTTTCGCAAGATATCGTTCAGTAGTAGACACGCTTCTTTCGACAGATTGTTGAATGGAGCGTCTCTATTACTGAAGTTGTCAAAAAATAAAGGGCCCGTTTTTAGCCATTAAAATACTTAATAATAATTAAACTTGATGCTTGCGAAGTATCATTCGCGTTGGATTATGAATTTGATTTTTCTATTTCTTACGTAGAAAGTTATCGCGGCATGTTGCATGATGACTTCTTAGATTATGATAACTATAGGTATATTATATTATGTAGTATAAAAAGCATAAAAAAAATAATAATTTAAAAAACCCTCGACACAAAATCCTCTAAAAAGCAAAAAATAGGCCGCGTACTCGCGTCGGGGAACCACCAAGTAAATAAAATAAACTGCTGTAATCGTTCGCGGTTCCCCGACGCGAGTATGAGGCTTATTTTTTGCTTTTCAGAGGTTTTTGGGTCGGGAGTTTTCAAATTATATCGCAATATATTGCTCATAATTACGTTTTCAATAGATTGTCTATGGAAACGCTTCTACTACTAGATAAGCCATCCATTGCCTTTGCATGTATAGTCGATGGTATACACAACCACTCACTCGATGGTAGTAGGATCCAGGTTGTACACAGCAGCATCAGAGGGCGACAGCCGGTGTTGGAGTCGTTGCACATTGTCGGTACTGAAGTACCACTCGCGCATCGCGAAAAACTTGAGGGCTCCGTTCATTGCGTTCAGGCGCTTGCTGACTGTTGATAAGCTCGGTCTGAAACACGTTATGAATGAAAGGTTAAGAGTAAAATAGTAAACGTTTTATTAATACAAAAGTACCTAACACAATGCCAGTGTGGAGCTCCTCCACAAGATATGCAACACCTTCTTTCCTGCATGATGTACAGCGTTCACCTTCCACGACTTGAACGAAGCCAATGACAGAGCTATACAAGCAGCCACATTTTTTCGAACAAAGTCTGAGTAAAATCGACTCGAAAAGGAGATCAATATAGAAGATTTTGCGAGCGGCCTCGCCAGCTTAAGTCGGTCTTGAAGAAAATTTTGAATGGGTGTTTGAAATATAGGCCAAGTTTGATTGAATCGATCTTTTTTGGATAGAAAGTGTTGGCCTAAACTGTTTATCGTATAGGCAGAAATAACAATGATACCAGACATGGTGAAAGAAATAAAATAAAACTAGTTACCTCGGCTTAATCCCGCACATTTTGGAAATGTAGTGTATGAGGTATAACGGAGCAGTTTGAAGTGTGGTCACCAGGATCTTCTGCATTACTCTGCAATACAATAATAGTACATTATGATATAAGTGCGGTAAGTTGAAAATTACAGCCGATTCGATATTGCTACAAGAAAGCAGAGGCTGTAATTATTAAAGCGCACGTATGTCTTACGACGTTTTATAACATATTTGCGAGGAAATAAATAAAACTCGGACTTTCTTAAACGAATAAATCATTAATCACTTGTTAAATCAGTTAAAAATTTGAACAATTTATAAAATTGATTATTACGTTGCCAGTTGGCATTTTTAATGTTGTCAAGTTATTATTATTAGTTACAATTTCACCAGTCTCTCTCTCACTCTCTTGAGTGAAAGTTGGAGAAACGAGACCACAGAGTTCTGCAGTCGGTGGCGGCGACGGAAGCGGCTGCGGCGGCGGCGACGATGGTGGAATGTACGCGTGTGTGCTCGTAGATGGTCGAGAGTCAACACTTGGCTCCAAATTTATATTCCTTGTAATGCGGGAGCTAATGTCTTCTTTATTTCTCATCGAGTCATCTATGTAGCCCTCGGCTACACTGTTCGACCACCACCCTCCGTGGCGTTTTAGTGTCATTAAGTTAGCACCTGAATCGGCGAGCAATGTAGCCGAGGACCTTCTGAAACTGTGTCCTGTGGATCATCCAAATTTAAGGATGTGGCAATTTGTTTCGGCATTGCTCCAAATTTATTTATGCCAATGGGTTGGCTCGTGCATTTTCCATTTTTATAATTATGGAAAGATCTGTTAGATATCGCTTTTGTTGAACGAAGCGCTTCGTATTTCTCCTCTATGGCCCCTGTATTGTGAACGATCTTGGAATTTAATTTTTTGTGTTTTTGATCTGGACAAGAAGAACCCGCCCATGGTTTTCAACATCATTAGTTGTGATGTTTGCCAACTCTTGACGTTTATGCCGAATATTAATACAACCTGAAAAGAGATAAAAACAGGGTACAAAACACCTATATTGTAAAGAAATACGAAAGTGAAAGAAGTTAATAACAATAATTTAGTTTCAACTGACCTTTGTTGCCAAATATCGGCAATCCGGAGCTTCTTTTAGGAACTTCTTGACATTGTCAGCCGAAAATACTTTCGACTTTTTACTCACATTTACAGGCCACTTGAGCGTCTTTTTAGAAATGCCAGGAAGTTGAAGTTTGACTTTATATCAATACCATGTTTTGTTTTCTCGGTGCATTTTAGCATTGAATACTAGCACCACAATAAGCTTGTCTTATATTTTTGAGAAAGTTCCATGAAATAGGTTAAAAACACACTTTCTGAAAATGAATTTGCATCTTTGCTTGTTTTCCGTAAGATTAAATTTTGACACGCTTGTAAGTATCTATCGGTCGATTTTTCGGGCTGAGACCTAGGGTAGCCTTTTTCGCTGCCTCTGAGACTACTGGCGGTGTCGAATTAATAAATTAATTATTACTAAAAATACAGCGAAAAGAATAAGTGCGCGGCATAATTTTTACTTGTTCACAATTCACAAAATTAATTAAATTAAAGAATTAAAATGTTTATTTATGATATTTTATCTCCCAAAGTTAATTTTATTCATAAAATGTTACCACTTTTCTGACATAAAAACTCTTTGCTAAGATTTAAAAAAGTACTGTTCGTTTAAAACGGAGCATCTTGATAAACCGTGTGTTTTATCTTATTAAAAAGAAACTCATGCGTTTTACATTACAATAACGCACAAGAACGTAATGAGATACAATACGATATTGAAATTGGTGAAATAAAAGATCCTTTACGAGCGAATGTGTTATAAACATATTAGACTAATTTGGTACATAGAATGCGGCAACAACATGTCATTGGAGTTGTGTAGGTAATTTGTATTAATGAATTTCCAACATGACCATAAATAGAACAGGGTTCTTTCCATTATGACTAAGGGATAGATGTATACAATATACAAGTCGTATACCCGTCAGAAACCCGCCTTTGTACCCGTATAAATATTTTTTTCATGTAAATGTGTATCACTTTAATGGTGCATAATAAAGTACATTCTCTTCTTTTCTACTTTATACTTCTGTCTCTTACGCAAAATGGAAATAACCTCATGCCCTGATTGCAGTGGCCTAAGAAAAATGAAATCCATATTTTTTCTCGTTCATTAAGCGTTCATATAGAAACAACAATGACAATGCCATTAATTGGTTACAATTTACAATGCATTGACAATTTTTGACTAAAACAGAATTGTCGAACTGCTTTGAAGAATAGACAGTAAACTATTAAATGAATTGCCCTGCACATCAAGTGCCTTGCTTGCTTACGTGTAGTATATACTTAGGTCACGCGCTGCCGTGCCCGGCGAGGCTCAGGGGAGGCGCTATTGCAGTCTAAGAGGCGTTGCACGCTCGGGATTCCAGGGTGGTCTATTGAAAGGTCACGGAGTTCTACATATTGATGGTGATCACGGGAGTGGTTTTAATCATCATCATCAGCCTATAGCAGTCCACTGCTTGACATAGGCTTCTCCAATTGCACGCCATTTGTTTCGATTTTCGAAAATCGTCGCTCCACCTAGCCTGAGGACGTCCTACCTTAGATTTACCAGTTCGCGGTCTCCACTCAAGAACACGTCTACCCCAACGTTCATCGGTTCTACAGCTAATAGGGCCGACTCATTGCCACTACAACTTGCTTATTCTGTGAGCTATGTCGATAACTTTGGTTCGCAGCCGGATCACCAGGGTGGTATTTTAAGAGGTCATGGAGTTCTACGTGCTGATGGTGATCGCCGGGGTGGTTTTAGTGAGAAAAAAACCCACACACTTTTACGCTTAATAAAAAATGCAATTTTCCAACAAAAATGATGTAACCAAAAAGGTACTGGTACTTAATTAAATTTAACTGACGAAAAAGAGTGTCCGTGGAGTTCGAGTCCGTGTAAACGGCACAAATAAGTGGATGTCTCTAACTATTCTCAATCTCATTTTTTCTTTCCTTCTTTTAATTAGACTTTTTACAATGGTTTTCAATCATCTTTATAGCCCTTTGCTAAGAATAGTTACAGCACTGATAACAACATTTGTGCCACACCTTAAATTTAGTCTTGTTATACTTATTTTTTTTTCACCTTTGTATAGATTATTTTACCGATTGTTTTGTGAATGTGTGAACATTGTAGGCCTTCTTGATGCTAGTTAACATTTGTTAACTTTTTTATTTAATATATAATCTTTTTATTTTATTTTTTTTAGTTTCTTACGACTTATTGTCATAAGTCGGGCCTGCGTTGTCCCCCCATATCTAAGTACTAATGCTGTAACATGGAAATATTGTAAAACCAAACCATTTTTAAAAGAGTAACCATGGAGTTTCTTGCCGGTTCTTCTCCATAGGAAACGACCAACCCGAACCGTGCACCTTTTGTCGACGTTTTATAAGTGCCCATGTAGGCCTAAGTGAAATAAAAAAAAATTATTTTGATTTTGAGTTTTTGCATGCTCTTCTCCATAGATACCTACTGACGCTTGCGAATGCGCATTTAGCTTCATATTTTACTTGACAATTCAAAAGTATCTTAAAATAGTAGTTTATGAAACTGTTGCATAATGAGGGGTATTAAAACATGAGTGTGTGTTTAAAAACCGAGCCGTAGGCGAGGTTTTTAATAGCTTTCACACGAATGTTTTAATACCTAGTTATGTGCAGTTTCATACACTACTTTATCTACACTCATAAATTGGGATTGAACCTACTAAATACCTCTTTTTGCATTTTCCATGCCATAAAATCGTGATAGCATTTGTCATTTACTTTTCTCGACTTTGCTGGGAATAAATTAAGAGTAATTTCCTTCGCCGCATCTAAAATATCGGGCGGAGTCAAATTTTCTTCACATTCACTGATATCAGACTCTTCACACACAATAATTTAAATAACTCATGAAATTCAGTACAGCAAAACTTGCAAAACGTATGAATGGCGCCAAAACCCAGCACATCACCGCATTAACCGCGCATGCGCTAAGGCTTAGCACGCACTGCGATCTTTATTCGCGCGATTTTTTCCGCCCTTTCTGTGACCTATGTAATTGTATGAAGTTGTTCGCATCGGTAACGAAATCGTGCGGAAATAATTCCGCAAGATATCCGTGTTTTGCCACAGAATCCACCGCACCACGGCGCGAATTTTATTCGTCCGAATATTTTGAGCTCTATGAACAGGTAGAAGGAAACAAAATTCGAGCGAATAAAAATCACAGTGCGTGCTATGTCTAAAGCGGGCATTGTCATAGACAATTTAAAATTGGAATCAAGTCTTTTTATAATAGGTACTATAAAATGGCATTACAAAAAAAAATATTGATGGAAACTCCTTAGTGATTAACTTCTTGGATTTGTCCTGTATCGTAATAGAAAAAAAAATTGTTTTATAGCATTATTTTGTTAGAGAAATAGTGTTATAATAAGATTCCATTTTTAAATTTCGGTATTGTGTTTATAAAGTATGCCAATATAAACTCGTTTTGAATTTTATAATTCGAATATTACGATATGAGAGTATATAATAGTAGTTTATGAAACTGTTGCATAATGAGGGGTATTAAAACATGAGTGTGTGTTTAAAAACCGAGCCGTAGGCGAGGTTTTTAATAGCTTTCACACGAATGTTTTAATACCTAGTTATGTACAGTTTCATACACTACTTTATCTACACTCATAAATTGGGATTGAACCTACTAAATACCTCTTTTTGCATTTTCCATGCCATAAAATCGTGATAGCATTTGTCATATACTTTTCTCGACTTTGCTGGTAATAAATTAAGAGTAATTTCCTTCGCCGCATCTAAAATATCGGGCGGAGTCAAATTTTCTTCACATTCACTGATATCAGACATTTCACACACAATAATTTAAATAACTCATGAAATTCAGTACAGCAAAACTTGCAAAACGTATGAATGGCGCCATAACCCAGCACATCACCGCATTAACCGCGCATGCGCTAAGGCTTAGCACGCACTGCGATCTTTATTCGCGCGATTTTTTCCTCCCATTCTGCGACCTATGTAATTGTATGAAGTTGATCGCATCGGTAACGAAATCGTGCGGGATAAATTCCGCAAGAAATGCGTGTTTTGCCACAGAATCCGCCGCACCACGGCGCGAATTTTATTCGCCCGAATATTTTGAGCTCTAAGAACAGGTAGAAGGAAACAAAATTCGCGCGAATAAAAATCACAGTGCGTGCTACGTCTAAAGCGGGCATTGTCATAGACAATTTAAAATTGGAATCAAATATTTTTATAATAGGTACTATAAAATGGCATTACAAAAAAAATATTGATGGAAACTCCTTAGTGATTAACTTCTTGGACTTGTCCTGTATCGTAATAGAAAAAAAAATGTTTTATAGCATTATTTTGTTAGAGAAATAGTGTTATAATAAGATTCTATTTTTAAATTTCGGTATTGTCTTTATAAAGTATGCCAATATAAACTCGTTTTGAATTTTATAATTCGAATATTACGATATGAGAGTAGATAAATGGTTTAATTGAATATGAAGTATTGTTGGACCTGCTGAAATCTGCATGAATTTATTTTTATTGTATAAACTAATTTTTTTTTAGTATAATATAACTGCACAGGACATATTGTGAGCACTATGTTACGATTGTATATCTACCATTCACTGTACCTATGTGTCGTTAGTTGACTTATGTGTCCCCTGGTAGTTGAGTATGTCATTCCCTCTCAAATGTCTCTCTGATGGTAGCACATGTGTTGGATCATTCAGTTCTCTTCATGATGGTTGGGCTGAGTGCCGATCCATGCGTCATGTTCGTGAACGGGTGCCATCAGTTACATGGTCATAACTTGTTTGCCTCAGCCTGTTTTTAATTAATGTTTGTATTTTGAGGTTGTTTATTTTATTCTAGATGCTTTGATGTGCACGTCTTTTTACATCGTTCTCACATTTATTTGTAATTTTCCAAAAATAATGATGTAACTAAATACTTGTAATTGAAACTTATTAATGGAAAAGAATGTCCTTGGAGTTTCTTGCACATTCTTCTCTGTAGACACCTACTGACGCTTGCGAATGTGCAACTAGATATATCTTTTTTTGTTGTTTAACAATTCACCTATAAGGTTTATTTGAAATAAAATAAACTATTTGAGTTTGATTAAAATCAATTATTTTGAGTTTGACTTCCTGGTCTTTTCCCCAATGGTCCCGGCACGTTTTGAGGGTTCGCCCCGTTGACAAAAGAAAAGGCCTATACTCACGTGTTCTCGATGAGGATGCCGAAGGGGTACCACATAACGTTGTCGAAGGGGTGAGCGCGCACGCCCGCCAGCATGTGCGCGCGGAACTGTCCCCACGTGGTCGGGTTCAGGCAGGAGCTGCAGTTGTACACGCGCGCTTCTCGCTTGCTGGAACGATACAAGGTCAATTTATAGTTGATATTCTTCATTCAATATGAAGCGCCTTCTATGAAACGTACGAACTACAAAATTTAATAAAAAATATAAAAATAACTGATAAAAACCGACAAGCTTGGCAGCTTGTCGGTTTACTCGGCGACGATGTTCAAGGCCCTGAAGAGGGCGAGGGATTCAAGCTCACCAGCATAAACTCAGACAGCTTTAGTTGTGCATATTGGTGTACTATCATCAAATGCATAATTCTCTACTGAGGTTTGATGTTAGAGAACCCAACTACGTGTTAAGCTCGCCTTTGTACATCAAATGTCCTATTGTATTTGTAAGTTTTGTGTATACGTACAATATATAGAATAAGAATGAATAAGAATTGTTTGGCTAGTTTTTCTGAGTAAAGGGTCCTTGGTTTAATCCATATATCGGGCTAGACGTCCTTGCATTAAACTTTTTCGGGGAATAAATTAGCCACATTTAAATATCTCACTTGTCAACTGCAGTCTCCCAGGCTGCAGCGATGAGGGTGTCTATGCAGATGTCCACTGGTATCATATCAGCTCGTCGCTTGCCCCCGCAGCTGAGCACGTGGAGCACGCCCTTGCCGGCGCCCACCATGACGCCGCTCGGGCCGTTCAGGTTCTCGATCCAGCCGGGGAAGGGATCGCGGAGGGAAGATATCACTGAACAAGTAAAATTTAAAAATTTAAAAACCTCCCGACACATTTATCTTGCGAAAACATCCCGATTAAAACAGTAAAACGCCCATAACTTTTGAACGGCTGAACCGATTTTATTCAAACATAGCTAAGAACACTCTCGACACAATCATCTTTCGAAATCGGTTCATCCGTTGAGGCGCTATGATGCCACAGACAGACACACAGATACACAGCAACACATGTCAAACTTATAACACCCCTCTTTTTCCGTCGGGGGTAAAAAGAAGGAGGTTTCATTTAAATTAAAAGTAAAGAATAATATTATCACACATTACTAAAATTGTCAGTTAATAGTTTTCTCACTGTGCGCAACCTACATAAAATATATAATTATTAGTTACCATTACAGTTAATGAATATTTTATTTACCATCTGGTGGCGAACTGAAGTAACATTTAGTTTTGATAATCACTGCTATGCCGATGGCGGTGCATTAAATAAATAAAATGCCATTTATGTCGTGGATTTCAATGAAACGCTTGTGAAAACCATACTACACTGACCATAGGCTCATAAACTTTACAGAAAGTAAAAAAAGCCATAGTCTTGACCAGCCGTGGCGATTAATGCTCGTGCTTTCTCTGTATGAGAAGAAGCATTTGCAGTGGGACGGTAACTTGCTGGTACAAAAGGTTCTAGTCTAATGGACTATCAAATAGTCCTGGTACTTTGTTAACTGACCTATGCTGGGTCTAAAGATGGCAGTGGCGTAGTTGGCGCTGGTAGCGTGCTCGGCCACCGCGCTCTCCGCCATGGCCTTCGTAAACGTGTACGTGTTGGGCTTCGGAGATATCAACCTAGAATACAGGGCAATCATAAATAGTGAGTGGTAGGCATGCGACGAATAATAATAACACCGGCCTCTTCTCTTAAGAATAGACACGAACGAACCGTGATTAATACATCAATTTAAAAAAACCGGCCAAGTGCGAGTCGGACTCGCCCACCGAGTATAAATATATTACCCCCAGTTTCTCCAAAGAAGAAAAAATATCTTCAAATATGAAAGACAAAAATGCTATGCTTAGCCGTTGATATTTTTTCGACGTTTCGCGGCACTTTCGTGCGCGTTTGACAATTTCTTACTTTGCGCTTATTTTCGTTCGAGAAACTGGTGATCACACAATAAATTAATAGATGAAAGGCAGAAGATGTAAAAGTGCGAAGGAAGATTCTGATGCCAAGTAGTCTACGGCGACTACGAGTGAACATCTGATATAGGTATCCGAGGCATCGCAGTTGAGTTGATATTCTCAAGCCATACAACGCCAATGCTGGTTATTTTTCAGTAGTTACAGTGAAATTGCCTATTTCTGCTACCAACTAGATTTGTTGTATTTTTTATGCTCGAAAGTTAATTATTATGCATTAGGATAATCGTCGGTATAAATAAGATAAAGTAATGGTCCGAGTACGCTTCCTTTAGGTGCTCCTGATTTGGTTTTGGCTGTGATCAGAACTATGCGAAGCAAACCTTATATTTTTTACTTTTTGCTGACGGCTAGATTAATAGCTAGCTGTATAGCTAATATTATTTCTCGAATCTCATGGCTGTTGCATTCTTGTATTAGAAAATCATGGTTGAATAAGTCGAAAGCTTTTCTAATGTCAAAGAAAACGATAGATACAATGTATCGCTTTTATCAGTGTTAATATGCTTACTTGGGTGTGATCTCCGCCAGCATGGCCTGAGGCAGCACGTCTATGAGGCTCAGCAGATGTGTCAGCGGCGCTGGCGTGGCATATACTTTCTCCTCAACATTTGTCAGCTCCGCATTGCTGTACGCCGTCGAGACGTGTACCAGCACCTGGAAAAAAAGAGCATATGTAAAATCTTGCTCTTTCATTAGCGTAGGTAAGCCTGATTGACTTACCACTATATTATAAGTAATTTTCTTGAACAACTTAGGCCCAGTTTTTTGATCCGTAGTTAACTCTAACAGTGGTTAAATAATGCTAACCAACGGTTTACATTTTCAGTAAAACGCGTTTATTCATCAATTGTAAGTTTAACAAATAGTCAAATAATTAACTCTTCAACTTATTTTACAATTTGTGGTTAAATTAACTACGAATAAAAAACTGGGGCTTAGTTAACTCAATTAATGGTTAAATCTAGTAACTATTGGTTTCAAATTCCGATAAAACTAGGTATAAAATACTGGACCTTTAAGTTTTAATGCAAATTGTTACCAACCCTCGAAATACATTTTTGATTTTTAATTTAATCAAATTGATAGTTACATTATGTTGCAATTTAATCATAATTACGAAGTCCATCAGAGTGAAGTGGAGTGCCTTCAAACGGGCTAAGAATATACATAGGCATTTAATGTTCCCTCTGCTACTCAAGCTCAAGTTGTGTTCATTGAGGGAGAGTGGGCCATAATTCTACACACCAGAAGTAGCATGTCTTCTAATTGTCTGGTTCTAGGAAAATGTTTCTCTTTAGGGATGGCAGAATGTCATCTGCCACGATTTTTACTTGTACACCAGTATCAATAATGAGAAGAAATATAAATATTTATGTAGTATTGTTAAGTTAATATTGCCCAACGATTGAAGATCTTTAAATTGTCACGTAATTGAGTGTCTAATTGGTCATATTTTTTTATTGAATAATAATTATAAATGCTGTACTTTGCTCATTGTTATACGTAAACCAATACGTATGTTGCATACAAGTATAAAATATGACGTCTCAATTTTTTGTTACTCAAGTGCTAAACAGTTCAGAGATTTATATGAACGTGACTATTAATCAAAGGTCGAAAGGTATAAGCAACAGTGTTCGGGGTCACTCTCTAAAGGCTGTTCATTGATGCGTAGTTTACTCAACCAATGGTTAAATTTGCTAACCAAATTTCGGTAAGATCCGTTTTTTTCATGAATTGCTTGGCATGAAGTCAAATAAGTGGGAGAGTTAATTATTTGACCATTTGTTAGACAAAAAATTGATGAATAAATCCATGTTGCTGAAATTTAAAACCATTGGTTAGCATATATAGCTACGGATCAAAAAACTGAGCCTAAGAATATGGATGTGCAGACGATGAATTAACTGACGATTATGTTATACATGATTTGGTTCTAAAGGGGATTTGTTCGGAGATGACGGCTGACATAGATGATTGGTTTAAATAATTCCCTATTTCTTTTTTTTATGCACCTGCCATGTTATCTCTGCGTCAATATCGGTTAATTAGTTGACTGGTAGGGAATACCGAAGGCATTAAGTACCTTCGCCCATGTACCTTTTTCTTGCACGAAGTTTTAATACTTAAATAACAAACATATGACATATTGTAGGCAAACGACGCCAATGAACAAATGGTTGAAAAAGTTTGAGATTGAGCTCGTTGCATTTGGCTAGAGGATAGTAAGCGGGTACTCTCTTTCTTCTCCTAAAATTGATTGTCCGGAAATCATTATTCATAACACGTTTGCTATAAACTTCAGTAACCAAATGTTCAAAATCCCGAAATTTTGTTTAACATAATTATCTATTAATTTATTTAACCATTTATACACACACATATAAACAGACAAGAAGGAGGAACAGAAAAATAAGTACATAGGTGATGCTTATTTCTAATGAAATCTCTTCCAGCATACCTGCGAAAGGAAAGATAAAAAAAGAGATGTAGATATCGTGTGTAAAAGGGGAAAATAATCACATAAAACAATACGGAGCTAAATCAAATACAATAATTATTAAATACAAATAGAATATACTGTAAAATACATACATACATATAAAATAAATATCATTACAATAACTACCTACTTACTAACATATATAAAAAGATAATAATACAGAAATATACGCAACTATGATGGAATGGAAAGATAGTGTCTTTTCACTTCTCTTTTAAAAACTGTAAGAGTTTGGCAGTCCCTTATGTCAGGCGGAAGAGAGTTCCACAAACGCACGGCGCTCATATTGACTATAACTTTTATTGAAAACGGTTTTATTTCTTTTGTATATTATAGATTGTAATATTTGTGACAAACTGATTTAGGACATATTATATTGTAGCGGCACCAACGCCGCCACTTACGAAGTAATGACATGACGTCACAAAAATCCTGCATCGCGCAAAACAAAGTTTTCGGCGCGATTAGAATACATACAAGTTACAACAGTCCGACAATAACCGTTGGGCAGTTGCCCGGACCAGACACAACATCCATCTGGTCGGAGGATCCTCCCTTTTCTATGGAGGTTTGTGGGACTTTACACCCTGTTCCACATACCCCCAAAATATTTAGGGATTTAAATTTTAGTAAGTAAGTAAGTTATCATTCGGACAAATGATGATTAGGATAAAAAAGTTATGGCACTTTAAATTATGGATATAAGAGTTAGGTGACACAATAGAGAACCTAGTAAGCGTCATTGCTGAGATTATGTCACTTTGTACAGAGCATCACGAGGATGCTGATGAACGATGACTCATATCAGTACCTGCATGTTGGGCAGCGTGTCACAGATGTCCATGAGCGTGATGCCGGAGCAAAGCTGTTCCACTGCCACATGCAGCGGCTCGCACGTCAGTTTTCTTGTAGTCAGATCCTGCATGTTGGGTAGCGTGTCGCAGATGTTCAGGGGAATTATGACGCCATGTCACATCACGTCACCTCACCACAGTTAGTACGTACGGTTAGTTTAGTTAGTAATATACCTGCATGTTGGGCAGCGTGTCGCAGATGTCCATGAGCGTGATGACGGAGCGAAGGTTCTGGTCCACTGCCACCGCTAACGGCTCGTCGAACTTGAGCGTCGCCGCCGAGTGGAACACCACCGACACCTGAGGAGGAGTAATGTGTGTTTAGTTGTGGAAACAGTGAAAGGCTATTGGAAAGTCCAGCTACTTCTTCTTTGTGCCGATGCTGATTCTTTTTTAAAATTTTCTTCGACTAGTACTCAGCTACATCGATAGCCTTAGCGCTGGCCTTGCAAAGGTCTCGCATGGTGCAGGATGTTTTGCATAAGGAGTAGGAAAGGAGATGGGGCATCGTCTGTGGAGTGGGTCCGCAGTCACATTGTAGCTGATCGGAGTACCCCCGTCTACCAATAAGTTATGCCTACAGCGGCCCACTGAAGAAGGCAGCCCAGCAGTGGGACAACATAGAGAGGATAAAAATGTAACTACCCATAATCATCAAAACATCATTTTTAAAGTTTCGTTGGCTTATTTAATAGGACCCTGTATTGTATTAGTCACTACAACACGAAGGCGAAGGGTGATGTCGTAGCTGAATATTAGGCCAAACATAACAGTGAAGTTATTTTCCACTTTATACTGTTTTTTTTGGAAGTCGGTTGTATTTTCTTGTAGAAAAGTTTTTTTAGAAATAGACTGTCATGCAGGTATGAGTGACAAAGCTTTAAAATGTATGAATGTAGGAACATATTTTCACCAATAGGAACTGATAACACTATCGTTAAGGGTTTCGTTTAAGCTAAATCTACTGCTATTGTTCTTGTAATGTACTAATGTTTGTATGTCGTTTTGTGCCTATTAAATACTTTTTCTTACTTTTCTCTCGTTCTCAATAATGTTATTTTAAGGAGTCTATACTAGACGTACTTCGTACTTCTTGCTCGCAGAACGGATGGCCGATGGGGCCGAAAAGTTCTGGAATGGCGACCGCGAACCGGAAGACGATACGTTGGAAGACCTCCCACTAGGTGGACCGATGACCTGGTTAAGGTTGCGGGAAGGCGCTGGATGCGAGACGCACGGGATGGGTCAATGTGGCGACGCCTGGGGGAGGCCTATGTCCAGCAGTGGACGTCTTTCGGCTGAAATGATGATGATGATGATACTAGACGTCGCTCTTTGAGCCCGAATATACACATTATTTAGAATACAATCCTTACTAATATTATAATTACGAAAGTAACTTTGTTTGTTCGTTTGTTACCTCTTGACGCCTAAATCATTAAACCGATTTTGAACGAATATTAGTACAGAGCTATAGGCTACTTCTTCGGCTTTTTTGCATAAATCTTTAAGTGGGAGAAAACGAGGGGCAGGATTTCGTTAATACTTCTTATAATGTATTCCGATTTGATTCCTTAAACAGTACCAGGGACCAGAATCATGAAGAAAAAAATTCCGAGTTGGTATCATGAGTGGTCAAACCCTCAAACTACCAGGAGACCAGTATCATAAAGAAGTAGATCGACGACCAAAATTGTTTGACAAAACCCTTATTAACGCGAGCGAAGCCGCGGACAAAAGCTAGTAGAATATATTTTATTGTCCACCAACATAGATACACGAACATCGTGGGTTCAATACCTAAATACTGATCAAGTGCTTTCGTCAACATAACGAGATTTATTCACGTTTTGTTTGTATTATTAATGTCAAGCTATTCCTAAATATGTGATTGAAATCAATTATTATTCACTTTACATTCAAAACAAGTCATTTGCTCCTTTGCAAACATGGGTAATAATGGTACCTACGTAAGAAAATATGTTTTTAATATGTGCAGAAACAGTTTTTTTATGTACCAACGTCACAAGGGCATGCAAATTATATCTGTCTGTCTTGTTACGTGTTCACGCCAAAACTGCTGTACCTCTGTTGATGAATTATTTTTGTATATAAGTAAATAGGACCTCGGAGAAGGATAAAATTAACTTTTGATACCGAGAGAAAATTGGGATTATATCTGAATTTCACGCGGGGGAAGACACTGGCAGAAAGTTTATAACATAAAGGATCAAATTCGGTAACTTAGCTAGCAAAACTCCGCTAATCTAGAGATTCTAAGGAATAAATCAACTTGCTTTTCATTAATCCATGTGGACTACGCTTCGAACAAAAATAATAATTATTATTTTTGGCTTGCGCAAGTATGATCACGTTTCTGAATTTCGTACTAAGCTCAAATGTCTTCCTATTCGCCTTCGCCGGAATGACCACATACTTTCTTTGCTTTATAACGTGCTATTTAATCCTTTTACTCCTTTTTATCTCAAAGAACGCTTTCAGTTCCTCTATGACACCCATTCTAGGTCCTTGAGGTCATCGGAGAATCTTAAATTAAATATTCGTATGCATTCCACTTCCTTTTTTGACAAATCTTTCACCATTCAAGCGGTTCGGTTGTGGAATGTATTACCAATTGAAATAAGACGTGCTCAAACACTGCCAACGTTTAAGAAAATGGTAAAAGAGCATTACCTGTCACTATAATTTTTATTCTTCTCCTTTCTCTGTTAGATATTTGATATGTATTAGTATATTATATAATATTTATATGTATGTATTGTATGTTATTATGTCTAAGTAAAATTATATAAGTATTTAAATTATGTACACTGACAGCCCTAAATTCTTCTCCTATCGTACAGTCCATCCAAAGGTTGTCTGTAAGAGATTGCCCTGTGCGATAAGACCGCCCATTGTACACTTGTTTTTGTGAATGTTTTCCTGTACATATTTTGTAGTGTACAATAAAGTATATAATAAATAAATAAATAATAATAAATTATCGCCTCTGAATTAAGAATCTGATAATCAGTGCAAAAATAATCACATGGTATGGTTAAAACGTTTTTATAAATAAGCCTGTATAGTGTAACCGTCGTGTCTGCAAAGCTTCGTAAGTGTATAGCTGTGGGATCTGACCTGGTGGAGCTGGCTGATGGCATGCTGGTCGAGGCCGAGGCGCGGAGCGGTGACGTCACCGGCCAGCACGCTCAGCTTGTCCAGCTGCTGCGGGCAGTGTGTGCGGATCACATCGAACACCTGGTCAGAGAGAAACATGTAAAGGGTTATACAAATACTGTGGTGTCATCTGCGTATTTAAAACTCCTTGTTTTTCGTAAGTTCACTGATCAGAGGTCATTTATGTAGACTTGAAACAGAGGAGGACCAAGACTCCAAGGCGATTTTGTATTCATCACTAAGTACCTCCCCTGTTTTGACACGTCGTTGTTTCCATTGAGAGAGATAATATTTGAAGATATTGAGTGGTAGTCTCTCAGTCCCACTCTTTATAATTTAGCTGGGAGAATAGGTGCAGAAACTGCGTCAAACGCTTTAGAATGATCTAGGAATAAGCATGGGCATCTATTTCTTCCATCTAGATTATTTACTGCCGCACTCGACGGCAAATCAAAGACGGCGTCCTCAGTAGAAATCCCAGACCTAAAATCGCACTGATTATCTGCGATTTAGGAAATATTTTGTAAGCGATTTTAAAGAGTATTGTATCCTTCTAGGATCTTAGACATCGCTGATTAGACTGATATTAGCCGACAGTTATTGACGCGATGTGTATTTCTCCGATGAAGTATCTGAGCTGAAGATCTCTAGACAAAGTAAATGTCATTCCATAAGCAATGGCGATGATAAAAATGCCACGGATTGATCATGTGACGTTTAGAAGCACTCGGCAATCCCATACATTTTTGAAGTTTTTGTAATCGCTATCATGAGATTTTCGTTGATAGAATATAACTTGTTTAAAGAGTCTGGTACTAAGTTGCTGCAGACCTGGGATTGTTTGAGCTGCGCGAGCCTCTTTTCCGGCGCGATCTCCTTCTTGTGTCTCATCAGCAAGTGTAGGCGCGAGATGTCGCGGCAGGTCCACAGCAGGCGCTCTACCAGCACCTGGAGATAAACATGAAATTATTGAGTGCCCAGTGGCTAAGACCTCGCCACTCAAGATTGAGGTCGTGGATTCAAAATCGGGCAAGTAACAGAGTGATTTTTTCAATTCATATGTACTTAGTATGGAAGGATCGTTGCAGGTGCCGTTCTGTTGTTTTGCCTAGCCCCATGGGACAAAGGCGTAAATTTATGTATGTGTATCTGGTATTTATGTAGATATTAGTAGGTGGTCCAGTGACTAAGACCTCGCCCCCTTTACTTGGGACCGTGAGTTGATGCTGTCTTCGAATATTTGGTTCTTGTTGGTTGAATGTTTGGTTTTCACACAATGATTTCCTTCACCGTTATGAACACTAACAATGAACAATTTATGTTTACTTGAACGGTTTGACGGAAGGCCTTGCTAATTTATTGACTGTAAATAAAGTCGTAAAGGTAACATCTTACAAAGATTCGTATTATGTATGAATAATGCATTTGTTCATCACAGACAGATGAAGAGACCGTTCATTCTCGATATAATTAAAACTTGAAGTATCATAAAAATAACATTCCTAATTTTGAATCCACTACTTATATATTATATATACAACACAAAAAAGTATTTATATTTACAAAGCAGACGTGAAACGCTGGTAGGGACGGGACGCCCTAAAAGGACATAGATGGATCTTATTGGTGATGTTGTTCAGAAAGGTCAGGAGCGCAGTACGATTGTAAAGTACAAATCGTACAAATCTACGATCTTTACAAAGGTACTGCGCACCTGGCTTTAGAAACAACAGAAATCACCAGTTCTGTAGTTTTTGTATCATTAGAAAAAGGTGTGTCTCTATGAACTGCTGCTCTGCGAGTCTCGAGTTACTTTCTCGCACGGAAAATGTATTTGTATGGCCTACAGATAGTTGTTCGGGATCTGGTCTGTTTGTGTATGTGAGTTTAAATATTTGTAAACGCAACCACGCTATAGAAGAAATCTTTGTGGGGCAACGTTTCTTTTTTAACAAAGAATGATTGGAATAATTAATTAATGAAATCAATAAACTGGACTAATAAAAACTTTTTAGCAATTATTTTTTTGTTTTGCAGTCGGTTAACTTTTTGCGTAAAAAGTTTTAGTTCTCTCTTTTTAGTGTTCGTGCACCATCACTACAAATTGAGCAAATTAAGGTAACTAAAGGATTGATAATATATACCCATAATAACTCAATTTACACATTCGTGCTGTTTGTCACTAAAGAGTTTGGTTGTATATTCCATACCTAGAATACTGCTTCACCGATTTTGATGTAACTTACGCTATAACCTAAGTTGAAAGATACTTAATCAATAATTGGTTCATCAAAACGCGAGAAAATCGCGGACAAACATACATACATACAAACATTTAGGTCAAACTGAGAACCTCCTTTTGAAATCGGTTAAAGATGAGTTTCACGGTCAAAATAAATGTTCAGTTTCAAGGCACGTAGGGGTATACGTGCGGTAGAAGCGTCTATGTCAACATTTACATAGCATGTTGATTAAGTCTTAAATTTCATTTACTAAAGTATTTAACTTAATTAAATACTGGCACTCAGCTGCATCCGGGAACATTGGACACAGACTCCAATGTAGTTTAGAAAATGTTGGCAGATTGATTAAAACATGGAGAAGAATACTTCAAAAAGGAGGAGGTAGGCTGTATTTTTTTTGTATATGTATGTTTGTTACCTCAGACCTTTGGTGAAAACCTTTTTACTAGGTGAACCGATTTTGTTGATTCTTTGTTTTATTTGAAAGCTGGTGCTTGTGGTCCCATTTGAATTTGGAAACGATCTGATTAAGAACTTCGGAGATATACAATAGAACTCTTCAATAAACAATGGGAAATCTCTCGACTGCAATCGCATTGTCTGTTTATTGTTTACGCCATTTCATAACATAATATCAAGCCGGTCATCAACAATATACACTCGAGAGCAATGAAAAAGTTCCAGTGACGATGAAGTACATTTAACGGCGCATCAGAATATTACCAACTAAAAACGTAAATATTGTGTTCAAATTTTAAATGAAATGATTTAAAAAATTGGGGCCATTTGGCAAATAAAACCAAATCTTTAAGTAAGGGTTTTATAAGGTGTAAACGTAGGTTTTGATAACTCAGTACTTGGTGTTTCTTCCATGTGCTCTCAACACAGCTTCTACGCGATTGGGCATGCTGAATACCAGATTCCTCAGCATATGCTGAGGAATGTTCTCCCATTCTTCGATGAGCGCGTAATTCAAGTCACGAAGAGTAATTGGAGGTGGAACTTGTCTTCTCACATGTCTGTCAAGCTCTTCCCAAGCATGCTCAATAGGATTCAAATCGGGGCTCCTTGCTGGCCACTCCATTTTGTGGATTCCTACGTCCTGAAGATACTCATTTACAACTTGAGGAGTGTGGGCCTGTGCATTATCGTGCACGAACACTGCATTGTCGCCATATTGGCCAAAAACGGACCAGCATGTTCATTGAGAATCTCATTGATGTATCTCACAGCAGTGAGGTTCCCGTTCTCGATTGGAACTAACGCTGTTAACCCTCAGCAGAGATACCATCCCACATGTGAACGGTAACTCCGCCGTGTGACACTTTTTCTTCAAAACATGCTTGTGCAAAACGTTGTCCTGGTCGTCGGTATACTCTTTTTCTCCCATCATGATGGTACAGCATAAATCTTGACTCATCAGAGAACATCACTCTGCCCCATCCGTCCTCACCCCATTCTGTATGCTCGCGGGCGTATCGCAATCGGGCAACTTTATGATGCCGTTCCAGTTTTGGGTCATTTGCTGGCCTGTAAGGCTTCAATCCTCTTTCGGCAAGACGTTTCCTGACTGTCCACTCGCTTATTGGCTACTTTCGAACTTGCAGAAGTTGTTGTTGAACCGCAACTCCCGTCTGATGTCGATTTCTTACATGGCTGCCGCAATGAAACGATCTTCTCGGACTGTTGTGCACCTTGGCTTGCCAGTACCTGGTCTTCTCAGGTTTAGTCAGTCTCCCTAAACCTTTGGATCACTCGTCGTACAGTAGTATGTGTCACGCCCATTATTCTGGCCGTATTTCTTTGGCTGGTCCCCAATTCCACCATAGTGATGATTCTCGTACAATCCTCGGGTGATAGAGGCATGATTTATGGGGACGAGAGCCGTAAGACTTTACAATTTAAGAATTATTTCACAACGGCGAAAACAAGGATGAAATCAAAAGCAAAACAAAAAACGAAACAAATGTATTCCGAAATTTTAAAACACCAAAATTTTGTTTTTCTACTTTTTTATCTATGGCTTCAAAAAGACCAGTATTTAAAAGAGTTTAAGTTTGCATAATAAAATAGATTTCAGTATACTTTTTAATTTATGAAGCTAGGTTCTATGACTTAGGAGATATTAAGGTGTTTGTCGGCATTTTGTGGGTGGAACTTTTTCATTGCTCGGCAGTTTATTATAATATATGATATATCATAACATCTGCGTACCCCTTTAAAGTGTTAAAGGGGTACGCAGATGTATACATTTCACCCTGATACACTCTTATTTCACAGGTTGTGTTCAAGTTTCATGTTATTCTGGTAATCTATTCTGGCATTACTGTAGGCATTATAGATATGAAACACTTCTAAAAAGTGAAAAATAAAAACATCATTACAAGAAATACAACCAACTTCAAAATAAAAGCATCTGCAAAGTAAAAAAAAACTTCTGTTTCGAAAGTCTGGGTTACAAACGTAGTAACAAAAACAAGAACACCGACTTTTAAAATTGAAATTAGTGTAAGATACTCAAATCAAGCTAAAACGAATTTATTAATTTCGAAACTAAAGTTATTTTTCAGTTTGTAGAGTCTTTTTTCATTTTGCTTCAAGACATTCTAAATCCCATCTCTTCACATAGGTAATTCTCAACATTAATCGGAAATGGGCTCCTCAGAGAAGTTTCTGACTAGAAAACTAGCCAATGTAACTGTTGACGTACCTTGCCCATGAATCCAGTAGCTCCAGTGATGAACACTTCCCTCCCCGCGAAGTACTCGGGGATGAGGGGGGGCGTGGGTGACTGCGGAACGGGGCGCGGCACCATCGTGGTTCACTTCGGAGATGAACTGGCAAAAGTAAATAAGATATAAGTTTCAAACAGTAAGGGGCCTGGTAGGCAGTAGGCCTGGCCTGCCTTTCAAACTGCCCTTGGGAACTCCACGAGTTATATAGCATATGCGAGGGTATCCACTGTTACATATTAACTATAAGCTTAATTGTGATTCTAGATCGGCATCAATTCGATCCTCTCCGTATGGAGAACAGACGACCTTGGAAAAATGTTGAGAATACGGAAACGCGTCCGATGACGTTTGTCTATTTTAGAGTGCGCAACGTTAAGGAGGTGTGAAAATACGAGTGTTTTCGTCAAAAATAGTAAGTGATGTGTGTTTGTGTGTGTAAATAATAACAGACGTCACGTTGCTTCGGTCCCAAGATGGATGACTATCTTTACATAGCTAGTTTCCTCCGTGCCTCGGCAAGCAATTTAAGCCGTTGGTCCCGGCTGTCATTTGAAGATCTTTGACAGCCGTTACAGGTAGTCAGAAACTTGTGGTCTCGCACCTGTCTTGCCTGGAGGTATCGTGTTACCCAGTTACTGGGTTGTGTAGGTAAGATATGCAGTTGCTCCATGTTACACTAGTAGTCACTTGCATCCGTTAGACTGGAAGCCAACCCGAACATAGTTGGGAAAAGGCTCGGTAGATTCATTGTATGTGTGTGTGTGCCCGATGTAGCGAGCGCGTCATTGTGGACAGATCATAACATGAGCCCGCCGTGCTAATAACATGTGAACTTGAGACGACGTGCAATAATAGTGTGAGAGAACTAGCTATATACATTTATGTTGCAGAAATTGTATTTAAATATTGCATTTGCCCGCGACTACGTCCGCGATAAATTCGTAAAACTAAAAAATTCGGCTAAGTGCGAGTCGGATTTGTGCACCGAGGGTTACGTAAGAGTAGCTACATTCACGAAAATAATTAGGTAACATTACTGAAGTTCATAAATAATCAAAGCACCGAACATTGTTGAAACGTGACCGTGACAAAATTAACGTGGCCGTTGGAAAACTGTTGAAAACGCTATTTTATTATTTTTCCTATTTCTTATCCATCACCTATGTCGATGTTTAGGATTTTTCAACACACTTAAGTAAATAATCTTCTTTTTAGGGTTTCGTACCTCGAAAGGAAAACATGGAACCCTTATAGGATCACTTTGTTGTCCGTCCGTCTGTCTGTCCATCTGTCTGTATTATATAAGTCACTTTCAGACGCTCAAAATTAAATCCGCTAAGATTTCGCCATTGTTCTTTTGACCGGTTTTTTAAAATATAGTATGACAAATACTCAACTCATTCTTAACCTCAAATACTCAATTCAGACATCGGTCCTTCGACTCTGTTTAATGCATCCTCATAGACATCACGTGTCGTATGTGTTTGTTTGTCAGATGGAATTAAATGATGTGCTAATACTTTGGCTAATATTTGTTTATGTTTATATTTAGTGGTCGGTAAGTCCGGAAGACTCGGTATAGCAGCCATGGGAATCTGAAGTTAGCGAGAGTGTGTTAATGAAATGTTTAAGGAATTATCACAGACTTATGTAAGCAGAGGATTTTATTGGACGTAATACGACCATTTTGTTTTCATCAAATCCATAATTTGTACATTTGCTTACTGGCACCTTGTTACCTTTTTAACCGACCTCAAAAAAGGAGAAAGTTTCTTAATTCGACTGTACGTATATATAAATATATATATTTTTATGTGTGTTTGCGGATAACTTCGTCGTTTATGAACCGATTTTGATGATTCTTTTTTTTCGTTTTTTTTTGTTGGAAAGGGAAATATCCCAAGGGTGGTACCATGATAAGGAAACCAGGATCTGATGATGGCATACCAGAGAAATCGGGGGAACTCCTCAAATATTATAGGCATACATATTATAGCGATTTTGGTATTGTTATCAACAATGCAATCATTTACACTCAGAAAGTGCCATTTTTAAATGGAACTGATGAAAAAGGCCACAGGTGGCCACTGGAACTCATTAATGCTAAGTATGTCACGGGTATAAGATACATTAAATCGCTAATGGTATATACACAATAGGTCAAATACATGTCATGTCATGTCAACAATGGACCCTAGTCGTGTTTGGGCTTATTGGAATCGTCATGAGATTTACTTTGCCTATGAATGATTTTAATGGTATTTGGAGGTACCTACCAAAACTAAAAAGAGATAAAAAAAACTTTCGTCGTCGTTTAGTCGCTGTCTTTGTCTTTGTTTTTTCCGTTTTTTGACACCGAACTCGGAAAAGAAAGTTATTTTCACTTTGTAGCGTTTTGTTTTGGAAGTCAGTTTGATTTTTTAACCTTCGCCGGAAAAAGATGGGTGTTATAAGTTTGATTTAGTTTTGTAGAAAGATGATTTTGTCGAGAGTGTTCTAAGCTTTATTTGAACAAAATCGGTTCAGCCGTTCAAAAGTTATGGGCATTTTACTGTTTGATTCAGGGTGTTTTCGCAACATATTGTGTCATAATTACGTATTCAATAGATTGCCGATCGAAGCGTGTCTATTATATCTATATCTATACTAATATTATAAAGAGGTAAAGTTTGTGAGTTTGTGACGTTGTAAGGGGTAATCTCTGGATCTACTGAACCGATTTTGAAAATTCTTTCACCAGTAGAAAGCTACATTATTCCTGAGTGTCACAGGCTATAATATAATTAGAAAAAAATTGAGATCCTTATGAAAATTGCAATAAGGTAACCCAAGGTAGCAAAATGATGCACGTAAAATTCATTATTTGGCGTGCGCTGAGAAAATTATTGATGATAGTTAAAAAATAGTAGGTAGGGTAGGCAGGGTAGGCAGGGTAGGCAGGGTAGGCAGCGTAGCCAGGGTAGCCAGGGTAGGGGCAGGGGAGCCAGGGTATACCATGGTAGCCAGGGAAGACTAGGTAGGCAGGGTAGTCAGGGTAGGCAGGGTAGGCAGGGTAGCCAGGGTAGTCAGGGCAGCCAGGGTAGCCAGGGTAGGCAGGGTAGCCAGGTTAGGCAGGGTGAGCAGGGTAAGGGCAGGGTAAGCAGGGTAGGCAGGCTAGGTAGATAGGTAGCCAGTTGACGGGAGCGAGGCCCCGAGGGTCAGCTAGTACTAGATAAATTATGTAGCATGAAATAAAAATGTGTCGGGGGTTTTTTAAATTTTACTTGTATATTATTAAATTCATTACATTATAAGCGGGATATTTACCATGATTACTGTTTGTAGCGAGTTTCCGATATTTTGGTGCTGTTGCAAGCACCATCATCACGGATTAACTGAAGTTATTGCGGGTGTACCGAAATATCGGAAACTCGCTACAAACAGTGAACATGGTAAATATCCCGCTTATAATGTTAATGTTAGTGACCATGACAGTTTAAAAACTTATATTAAATTCATATCAAATACTCAGGTGTATAATACCTTTAAGCTGAGGTTTGTACGGAACCCTGGGAGCTTAAGATAATTTTCTGCCAGTTGATTTTCAACTCAATGAGCAAAAGACTCGAACGCTGCTAGCCCTACAAGCCCTACCAGGTGGTGAAGGAGAGGAGAAGGGGGCGGAATATGCGAAAGAGAAGGATATTTGAGGTAGAAAGAAAAGGGAAATTAGCGGAAAGACGGAGTTGCTATCTCAATAGGTAAATGAAGTTTCGAGTTTAGGTAAGTAATTTAATATGCGTTTTATTTCAGGACAAACGCTTCTTTTAAATAGTTAGAAGATCGTAAAAACAGATAATATAATCCTTTTTGTGGACTTCTTCCCACGCTTTACTTTTATTCTTGTTGCAAGATAAATGTGTCGGGGTTTTCAAAAGTTTTATTAACGGCTCAACAGATTTGAATAAAACTACGCAAACAGGTAGAACATCTCTCCCCGTGTGGCAAGTTTCATTCAAATTCTGCCATAATCCAGGACATGCATTAAATGTAACCCCGGTTTGATACTGAGAAAATCTGATTGAGAAACCTAATAACTGATCCGATAACGAATTTTTTTTCACTGAAAGAATGTTAAATTCAAATCCTTATTGCATATCACGTGTTTATCAAGATTTAATAAAATATAGAAAACCTTTTTAGTTGGTGTCTTTGGTATATTTTTTGCGATTTTGACTCCGACTTCCGAAACGAAAGACATATTTTTTTATTTATTTTTATTGTCTTTAGGCTCGCGCTTGACCACTGTCTCACCTGATGGAAAGCGATGATGTGGACGACGGTGAAGCACGTTTGCCTAGAAAAAACCCATTCACTCTTAACTTAAAGACCCCTAGATTGTAGCTATCGGGAAACCCAGACTCGGGCAGGGAATTCCACTCCTTAGCTGTACGCATAATAAAAGTATTCTCAAAACGTTTTGTGCGTATGGGTGGGATGTCCACCATGTACCGATGATGCATCACCGTGCGTCTGGTAGTCCGATGATGGAACGGGCTGGGCGGAATTAAATCATGCAATTCCATCGCACATTCCCCGAAATGTAACCGATGAAATACCGACAAGCTGGCAACTCGGCGACGATGTTCAAGGCTCTGGAGCTTTGATTTGACCAGTGCTTCATCGCCGATGAGTCTCTTGGCCCGCTTTTCGATCGACTCTAGTGCATCTAGCTGATATTTGGCAGATCCGTCCCAGCGATGAGAACAGTACTCCATGCACGATCGAACTTGCGCTTGATACAAGTTGAGCAGCTGTTCCGGCGTGAAGTACTTTCGCACCTTCGCAAGGATCCCCAACTTTTTGGCAGCCATCTGATCCTTTGCCTCAATGTATGACCCAAAATTGAGAGTCAATGTCAGCGTAACGCCAAGAAGCTCAAGATGGTCCGTTATTGGCACGGTTACATCACGGGAAGTTGGAGCCGGGTGAAATTGGCTCTTTTTATCGGAAAAAAGACACGCCTGGGTTTTTTTCGCTTTGTAGTATTTTGTTTTGGAAGTCGGTTTAATATTTTTGTTAAAAAGTTTATTATTTTCCCTTTTTAGTTTTGGGACCTTATAATATAAACCATGAAAACACGCATTAAGAAGGATAACTTAAAATCTACTCGTCAGATCTTGATCAAATATAATTGGAACCAAATGGTGGGCAGCAGGTTTCAAATAAAAACAGAATCAACAAAATCAATTTATAATTCGCGGAGTAATCGCGTAACAAACTAAAAACAAATCGGCCATGTGCGAGTCGGACTCGCGCACCGAGGATTCCTCAGCTTAAAGGTATTATAGACCTTAGTATTTGATATGAATTTCAATTTAATACCTCTACGCGTTCATGAGGAAAGGGGTAGTAAGTTTAAAACAATTGATATAACAGAAAATTTACGGTTTTCGCTATTTTTCCTTTATCTGTGCTATAAGACGTTGCTTCGTACCAAATTTCAAGATTCTAAGTTCACGGGAAGTACCCTGTAGGTTTTGATTCCCTTGCGAGTGTCGAAAATTTACGGAAATTTGCGGCATAAACGGCTGTATCTTTTGATTGCGTTGGCTTAGAAGTTTGATTTTTTCACAGCTTTAAGATATAAATTTCAGCTTGATACCTCCACGCGTTCCTGAGAGAAAAGTTCTTGACAGACAGACAGACGGACGGACGGACAACAAAGTGATCCTATAAGGGTTCTGTTTTTTCCTTTCGAGGTACGGAACCCTAAAAACATACAGCGGAATTGAGAACCTCATCCTTTTTGAAGTAGTTTGATAATACAGTTTACATGGAAGTCGGCACTATCACAGGTCACCGGTTTATACAATAGGCTACAAGAGTGAAGCTTCGGGAAAAACCTAACACCGATCCGTATCTAGATACCTATATAAATATTAGCATGACAAAGATCGTCTGTTTGAAAACTGCATAAAGTTAACAGGTCTGTTTGTCTTGACGGAGAGCTGAATGTTAACGATGTTGGCTGGTATGACGGAGCACTGCACACACAGACTATAGTGGAAGGACAAACATACACGTAAGTATGTAAGTAAATAGTTAGGTAACGAAGAGCAGAGGGCACGTGCACGGACAAATTAAAGTTATTCGGTCGTGGCTTAAAATCCTGGCAAGTACCAATTTGTTTTTTTAAATTCATATGTATATTCATACTTAGTTTCTTAGTTTATCTTGAACTTCGCTGACACGTGCTTGGAGTTCAACAGATAAATTTGGTGTCTGTTTACTTCGCAAATGTCAAAGTAGAATTAATATTTGCCGAGACTTGCAAAAATAAATACGATGTTGATGATGCCTTTAGCCAAATTTTAGATTTGTTAGGGGCTTTGCTCACGCCGACTTTTTGTAGCGATGCAGACGCGATATATTCGTAAAATAAACGCGATGCTGTCACAGGTCATATTCCATCGCCCTCCTAATTACGATTGTGTATCGCGACTAACGTAATACATAATTGATACAAACGCGAGGCAGTATCGCTACAGCCGTACGTTTACATAGATTCAACCGCGCGTATGCATCGATGCAGACGCGATGCCAAACCGATACCTTTGCGGGATGTAGATCGACAACGGCCAAAAGTAGTGTGTTCGCGTGTTCACAAAACGCGCGATTGCATCGCTACAAAAAGAAGCCGTGGGCGACCACCTTTAGGCTCAGTTCTGTAGGTCATACAAATATTTGTTCCGTGCGGGAATCGAACCCGCAACACGCAGCGCAGCAGTCAATCACTCAACCACTGCGCCAATCGTAGTATAGGTATAGTAAGACTAGGTACACTTAATTAAAAATTGTATACTATTTAATTTAATTAAGTAAACTAGCTTCTACCAGCGACTTCGCCCGCGTGTAAAAAATAGATAGTAGCCGATTCTCAGACCTACTGAATATGCATATTTAAAATTTCATAAAAATCGGTCAAGCCGTTTCGGAGGAGTATGGTAACTAACATTGTGTCACGAGAATTTTATATTTAAGATAAATGACAATTAATTAATGCATGAATGATGAAATGTAATTGTTTTTTTTTAAGTTTTGCTCAGTTACGTGTATTTTTTTTTTCTTTTCTTTAATGTATATTTTTTTGAGAGCTTTCGTTGCGTGCACTGCGTAATCGGTCAAAGTTACCCAACATTCGTGTATGTAGAGTAGGTACGGTAGGGTAGTTAGGTAGCCAGTTGACGTGAGCGAAGCCGCGTGGGACAGCTAATAGGCACGACAATAGTTCATTATGAGATCACATGGGAGGTAAAATTGGCTCACAAAAGCGAGTAAAACATAGCCATGTGAGGACCAGCATGTTGCAAGTGCTCAATGCTTAGACCGTCGTGAACCGGGGACTTCCCTCTCGTCATCTTCTTAAAATTCAAATTATATTGATTGCATCCATAATGTACATACAGGTGGTAAATATAAGTTACAGAAACAATTATGGAGCCTGTCGGGCACAGCAACATTCTAGATACAGTCAGTGTCCAGGAGAGAGGAATAGCGCTTAATATTTTCCTTACTAATTAACATTTCAGTAATCTATTTGCCATCTATCTACTTTTATGTGGTTAAATGTACCAATATGTGTGTGTCTTTCTGTGTGTATGTTAAATTATGTATTACTTTTATTTATTTATTTATTCGATAAAATTTTTGTTTTTATTAAATTTAGTTTATTTTAATATTCATAGATTATTTTCTTCTTCATCTTCTTCTAATATTATAAAGAGGAAAGATTTGTATTTTTCTATGTAACAAATAAACTTATAAACTACTGGACCGATTTCAAAAACAATTCACCATTGGGAAGCTACACTATCCCCGGGTGACATAGGCTACTTTTTATCCCTGTATTCCTACGGGCACGGGAACTACGCGGTTGAAACCGCGAGGCGTCCGCTAGTTATATATAATAGTCCAAATATTCTTATAAATAATAGTCGAATTATTATTAAATATAATAGTTTAATTAGGTAAATAAATTTGAAAAATATATTCACCTTTAAATGCCGCTAGGCTGGTTTATTGTAAGAATCTTGTCTTTAGACACACTGGATCACCTCTTAAATAACTTTACACTATTCGCACCTCAGTGAGTCGAGAAGTCGAGACACAATGATTGTACCTATCTAATAAGATACTTAAGTAGTGACGCGCGTTACAGCCGAGAGCTCGCGAGGTGGACTGAGGACGACACATTAATCACACATCTAGGCAATGTTTGCTTATTGACACTAGAAGAGACCGCGGTTATAGTTCAATTTATTGCTGAAATTGTTTATTTTAGACATACATCTTCTTCTTCAGTCGGTCCCTCATTACTAAAGATCGTGGTCACTGGACCCCTTTAAGCGGACAATCTGCCTCCATCGACTCCGGTTCAAAGTAGCCATCACCACCTGCTGGCATTTGCTTGAGGACGTAGCTTCCTCCACTTGGTCAGAGCATCGTGTTGGCGACCGGCCTTGTGCTCTCTTTCCTTCGGTATTGCCAATAATGACTAGCTTTTCAAGGCTGCTATCTCCTCCTTGCATTATGTGGCCAAAGTAAGTCAAAATACGCTGTATGCAAACCGTAGACAATCGGGTCTTGATATTGAGTTGTGAAAGGACAGACACATTTGTGCGTTTGGCTGTCCCATCGGGGCATCCGCCTCCAGCACCACATTTCAAATGCGTCTATCCTCTGTCTTTCTCTTGCTCGGATTGTCCACGTCTCAACTCCATAAAGAAAAATCGGGAAAACCAGTGCTCTGACTAAATGGGCTTTGGTTTTGAAGCTTACACCGCGATTTTTCCAGATGTTGTTCCAAATGTACATACTCAAACACTAAACAATACGAAGTTATAATAACTTATTATACTAAACTTTACTACTTACATAATAAAAGAAGAGTACACCTAGGCATTGAAGTACTCATCCACATCTTTGTTATCCGGGAACATGCCCAAAAGACTGGCACGTGTTCAATGTTCAATTTACTTTTTAAACAGCTAATCTGCGACTCATCATCATCATTTCAGCCGAAAGACGTCCACTGCTGGACATAGGCCTCCCCCAGGCGTCGCCACATTGACCGATCCCGTGCGTCTCGCATCCAGCGCCTTCCCGCAACCTTAACCAGGTCATCAGTCTACCTAGTGGGAGGCCTTCCAACGTATCGTCTTCCGGTTCGCGGTCGCCATTCCAGAACTTTTCGGCCCCATCGGCCATCCGTTCTGCGAGCAATGTGCCCTGCCCACTGCCACTTAAGTTTAGCAATTCTTCGGGCTATATCGGTAACTTTGGTTCTCCTGCGGATATCATCATTTCTGACGTGATCACGCAAGGAAATTCCGAGCATAGCCCTCTCCATTACCCTTTGGGTGACTTTGAGCTTTCTGATAAGGCCCATTGTGAGCGACCACGTCTCGGTCCCATAGGTGATCACTGGCAACACACACTGGTCATAGACCTTTGTCTTGAGACACTGCGGTAAATTGGACGAGAAGATACCACGCAACTTCCCGAACGCCGCCTAGCCGAATCGGATTCGACGGTTGACCTCTTTCTCGAAATTGGACCTACCTAACTGGACCGTTTGTCCCAGGTAGACATAATCGTCTACAACTTCGAGAATAGAGTCTCCGACCTTGATAGGAGTGGGTGTTACATGGGCATTCATCATGATCTAGGTTTTGTCCATGTTCATTTTAAGAACCACTCTTTCGGAAGCTCTACTGAGGTCATCGAGCATTTTACTGAGGCTCTCCATGGTCTCAGCCATGACACTATGTCGTCGGCAAACCGAAGGTGAGTAATGTACTCGCCTGCCCAGCCCCTTAGATAAGATAAGATAAGGTAAGAAGTTTTTATTTGTATAGAATGTAGGTATTACAATAAGGTGTTAACAAAAGTTCAGGAATCCATGTACATTCTGCCTTTCGGCATACAAACATTTATGGGTTGACACCGGTACATACATAAAACATTACAGGTTGCCAGCGCAGAAAAATATTTACTTATATACTATCACAAATCATCACTCAAAAAATCTGATATAGAATAATAACATTTTTGTAACAATAAATCTGTAAGTCGTTTTTTGAATATTCTAAATGGTTGTTCTTTAATAACTTTAGGCAACTTATTGTATACCTTTGGCGCCATACACATGACGCTTTTCTTTAACAGTGTGGTGTTGTAGCTACCTGCGTGCAATAGACTTTGATACTGAGATCTCATACAATTTGTCCTCTTTCGTACCTCACATAACGATGGAAACAGATGCGGGTTGGTTTTTACAAAAATGGCTATTTCCAGAATGTACAGACATGGGAAGGTTAATAATTTATGAAATTTGAAAATAAGAACACAGCTGTCTGTAACCTGTAAGTTAAAAATTGACCTAACGCATCGTTTCTGGGCTTTGAAAATGTTTTCTCTTTCACTACAATTACCCCAGAATATGATGCCAAACCTCAACGTTGAAATAACGAAGCCATGGTAAGCAATAAGGACTGTATTAAAATTAACTTTTTTAGATAGATTGTATAGCATGTATGCGTAAGTACTTAACTTTTTACAAATATATTCAGCTTGAGGTTTCCATGTTAATTGATTGTCAATTAATATTTCCAAAAATTTAGCCACCTTGGCATTTTGAATCTTATGACCATCATAATTAACGTTTAAGTCTTCGGGATTAATACGTTGGTAAAAATGCATGATATTAGTTTTTTGTATATTTATTTTTAAATTATTGTAATTAAGCCAATTAACTAAAGATTTAAGAGTGTTGTTGATATCATTTTCATAGTTTTCTTTACTTGTGCATTTAACTAGTGCTGTACTGTCATCAGCAAACAATATAATTGGATGGTCTATTTGGAGTGGGAGGTCGTTGATATAAATTAAAAATAAAGGTGGACCGAGAACGCTTCCTTGCGGGACGCCATGTTTGATGTTTGTAAAAGAAGATCTGAATTTTATTTCTCGTTTTGAATTCAAACAAATATTAGAAATTTCCGTATATTGTACACGATCAGTAAGATAGGATTTAATTAAATTTAATGGATTTCCTCGAATCCCGTAAGCTTGAAGTTTATTTATAAGTGTCTCATGATCTACGTAGTCAAAAGCCTTTGTCATATCCGTGAAAATGGCGCAAACTGGTATTTTATTATCTACGTTTACCATAATAGTTTTTAATAAATCGAATATAGCCATATTAATGTTTTTATCTTTACGGAAACCTTTTTGTTCGTCGCAAAGTAAGTTAAATTTTGTCAAAAAATTGTACATTTGTTCGTATAAATTTTTTTCTATTACTTTAGAGAACACAGGAATAAGAGCAATGGGTCTATAATTTGACATATTTTCTTTATAATTTTTTTTATAAACAGGTTTCACAATTACTGTTTTGAGACTCTTAGGAAATACTCCGGAAAATATGCATGCATTAATGATGTGACTCAAAGGACCAGAAATCACATCAGAAACGAATTTTATGACTTGTGTAGAAATGCCGTCGTAACCAAAGCCCTTTTTATTTTTCAATGATCTTATTACCCTTGATACGTCTTGCGGTACAACTGGGGACATGAAGAACGAATTTGGATTATGATCTATTTCCTTAACACGATGAGACGCAGATTTTGGTGAATCCGAGACTTGGTCAACGAAAAAATTATTAAATGATTCAGCTATATCTTTAGGGTTAGTTATTATAACATCATGATTATTTATCTTAGAGATGGGTTCATTAATATTATTATTGTTGTTTATTATATGCCAGGCTGTCTTTGATTTATTTTTTGAGTTTAGAAGTAAGTAGTTATTTTGGGCTTTTTGAGTCAGCTTGACGATTTTTTTTAATTTTCTAGAATAATTACGAAACTTTTGTTTATTCTCCTTTGTGGGTTTTTTTCGTTGCTGCCATAGTAGAAAGCGTTGTCTTTTACTGCATACACGAATACCCCGTGATACCCATTTAATTGATTTTCCAAATTTAACAGTTGTATATTTTATGGGGAAGCACAGATTGTATAGTAAAAGAAATAAATCATGGAACACATCATATGCTAGGTTTGGGTCCTCGCTATTATATACCTCTGAAAAAGTCAATGATAGCAGATGGTTTTTAAATTTGAGTAGATGTTCATTCGAAACATCTCGTGTACTTTTACGCCAAGATTGTATCTGAAATGATTTCTTAACCTTGACCTTTAGAATTTGCGCTTTGTGATCGGACAATGCTAAGTCTATTACTTCCCATTTGCATTTTTGTTTGTAATTGTGAGCAAAATTATCTAGACAAGTTGAACTGTTAAGCCTAGTGGGAACATTAATTTCTAATTTGAGGTTGTAGCTCAGGAGAAAGCATTCAAGTTCCAATGTAAATCTGTTTCTCAACATTGTATTAATGTTAAAATCACCACACATTACTATTTTAGAGCCATTTTTAGTACATATAATTTTTAATATACTGTCTAAGTTTTCGTAAAATTTACTTAAGTTCCACATTTTAGGAGGTCTATAAATACACAGAACGATGACATTTTGTTTAACCAGTTTTATGGCTCAACATTCAATTACACCTTTTACAGAGTGTCTCATTATGTCTGGTAGTTCCATGTATTCAAGCGATTGTTTTATCAATATGCAAGCTCCTCCGCGCTTTATGTTATTTCTAGAGTAACATGCTGCTAATTTATAATTTGGAATGAGTAACAGTTTCTCGTGACCAGACATTATAAAATGCTCTGTTATACATAAAATATCAATGATTATTTGTTTGGATAAAAGTTCTTGAATGTGAACTGTTAAAATATCTGACTTATTTAAAAGACCAGCAATATTTTGGTGCAAGATATAAATATGATCAGACACGAAAAAAATCAGAGTTTGTGTTTACAATGGAATCATCATTAAGGTTAAATTCTGACTCATTATACACACACGATTCCTTTTGGTCAATCGTAGTTAGCATTAATATATTACTCATTATATTCCTCATACCACTATTATTAAGTCTTCCAGTATATTTTGAGAACATAGTGCCATCATAGGATAGATTAAGATTAGAGTCCAGTAGCGTAGCATAGTTGTATGTATGAATGTCCAAATAAAGTAGATTACTAAACATCTCAATACGTGAATTAAACATTACGGAAGATGTAAAGAATTTAAAAGTTGGTAAACAAATAATTACATTTGTGTGTTGAATTTTTTGTAAAGAAGATCTTATCTCTAAAATTAAATTTAAATAGTTCATGGATTTTAGAAAATCCTCTTCTCCGATCAATATGACACAGAAGTCATTTTTTGAAAAATCCACTAATTTTGTATGTAAATCACTAAGAAGCTGCATTATCCCGCTGTTTGGATATAAATAGTGACATATCTGTGAGTTTTTAAATGTTTCTTCAGCAATGGGTAAAATCTTATTCGTTTTGTTGGCACTGACAATGCATAATTTATTTATTTTTGTAGATTGGCTGCTTTCAATTGTGTCAGGTATACCTACATCACTTTGAGGCGACGATGTGAATTTTTATTTGTTTACAACTTTTGGTGTGGGAATTTATTTTAAGACTGACTTTGTTTTCTTCTTAGACTTGTGACGTGGGGTTGCAATTTTAAGACTTTTGCAAGGACTGTCAGTGTCCATAGTTAACTCTCTTGATGCTTTTTTAAGAATGTTATGTTTGGAAATTATATCATTTAAGGCTTTTTTAAGTTCACTATTTTCGATAGACAAATTATTGATTTCTTTATGTGCAGAGTTCAGTCGCAAAGTAAGTTGTTCAATTTGTTGTTTATATTCTTGGATTTAAGTGAAGTTTTCGTATACCGATGTGTTTGGTAAGCTACTAGTGGTGCCATCTAGGTTTGAATTGTTCATACTATTATCAGACGACACTGCTGTTTCTGATAGTGTGCGTGTTTTTCTAAACGTTATATTTTCGAAAAAAATCATTGTATATTTAAATTATTTCCTTAAAAACTTTAGAAAAGAATATGTCCTCACTAGGGTTTGAACACGCGTTCAGTATGCGGATCGGTTGGCAACCAGTCTCTTAGCCGACTAGACCAGCTGATAGTTAACTTTGTTGACGAAATTATACTTCACTTGGTTATATTTATAAATTTCAAATCGGGTGTGTCGTTAAAAAAATCGCATATTTTTCCATTTATGGTTATCGATTTGTTAAATTTTGATACACTTTTTTATCACTTTTCGGTACTTTACACTGTTAATAGTTTGAGGAAACACTTTGTTTGGAGATGAAATGTTAGTTTTGTTGTTTTGATGAAGTAATAAAAGCAATAACAAAGTTGACGTCTTTGTCAAAAGAATCAGCACTTGTTCACTTTAGTTGTTAAAAGCTTTTTAATATCCATATTTTAGCACTGAATAACACTGTCACTTCGTTATTGAAGTTTACTTTAACTATTGAACTGGTTAAATTAGATAATAACTTATTAAAACTATTTTTAAAACATAAAATGATACGGAACTGTACTCGTAGGTGTGGGCTGCGTGACCGATGATCTAAGATCACGAACCTTCCAGTCCAGAACCTTGAAGACATCCTCCAGCGCAGCAGTGAACAGTTTCGGAGAAATGACGTCTCCCTGTTTCACGCCGCGCCGGAGAAGGGTTGGTTTCGAGGTCTGATCCTGAAGACGGACTGACATGGTGGCGTTTTTGTACAAACACTTCAACACCTCAATGTACCGGTAGTCGATCTGGCACCGTTGGAGAGACTGCAGTACAGCCCAAGTCTCTATTGAATCGAAGGCTTTCTCGTAGACCACAAACGCTAAACAGAGTGGCAGGTTATACTTTTCGGTCTTCTGTATAACCTGCCGCAGCGTATGTATGTGGTCTACGGTGCTAAAGCCTTTTCGGAATCCGGCTTGTTCGGGGGGCTTTTTTTTTTTTTTGTAAATCATCCAGTGACTTCTCCCGCTCTGGTTGAAGCGGGAGGGCGTGTCAGACTTTTACTGACTAAAACCCACCCGTGTTCCTTCAGTTGCTTGAGCCAGGGCCGCGGTAACTCGTTTTCAAATTTATCCGCGACCCAGACAGGCATCGGCCCTAGCGGACCCCGTCAGTTTTGCTAACATCTCTTTGAGGCGCGCGTGGAACACTACGCGCCGTCGACTCGGGCCTGGTCCTTTTCGGACGGCGAGCTACTCGCTGCTCGCCGTCCGCAAGCCCGCGCCTACGGTGGCCGAAAATCGTCTTGCGACGCCCGACGCCCGACACGTCTCCTGCGGCGGTTGGGGGCGTGAGGGCGTCTCCGTTGCGTCTCCCTCACGCGTTCCGCCTCCTCCTTCGTGAGCATTACTGCTTCGCAGAAGGAGGTGACAGCTTCCCATGCCCTCTCGCTCCGTACCATGGCCTGAACCAGGGCCGGACGCGAGAGGTCACCACCGCCAATCGCCTCCACGAGGACACGGCGGTGCTCCGCCCAAGCGGAGCAGACCTCCACCGTATGCTCCACCGTGTCCTCCGGGCGATCCACACAATGGTGACACCCGGGCGTTTCCTCCCGCCTTTTCCTGAACAGGAACCTCCCGAAACATCCATGTCCGGTGAGGACCTGCGTCAGGCGGAAGGTGAGGACGCCATGGCGCCTTTCAAGCCACTCCTCAAAGAGGGGCCTAATCGCCTCAATTGTGGCGTGCCCATTGTTCGGGGGGCTGGAAATCGTCTAACCTGCGCGCGAGACGATTCGTGATGACTCTTGAAAACAACTTGTAGACATGGCTAAGAAGTGAGATGGGCCTATAGTTCTTCAACCGGGCATTGTCACCCTTCTTGAAGAAGAGTACCACCACACCCCTGCACCATGCCTGTGGTGTTTTGCCCTCGAGTATGACGGAATCAAACAGCTTCTGAAGGGCCCTAAGGACCGGTTTTCCACCCGCCTTCAGGAGTTCAGCCGTAATTCCGTCATCACCCGGCGCCTTGTTGTTTTTGAGCTGTTTCAGAGCCATCCTAATCTCGTACAGGCTGACGTCCGGGATATCTTCGGTATAGTGTCAGTAGTATATTATTGGGCATTCTATACCACTATCGGCAAGTTGCTCGGCGAGTGCGCCTCGCTGCCGATAGTGGTATAGAATGCCCAATAATTGATAATCTACTCGCCTCTCCACTCGACCGAGACAGTACATTGTACTGAGAACTTGATTTGGAACGATAATTCGAGCAAATCGATACTCGACTCGCCACTCAACTCGACCGATACACTCGAACGAGACAGTTCATTTTGTCGCGTACTGGATGAGCTTTACTCGACCATTGACTAGTAACTTACTCCTTACCACTATATTCCATACGTCTGACCAGTATGCGGCGTTTCGGAGAACGATGAACTGTCAACTATCAACTCGACTCTCCGTTTACTTACTGCACTCGACCGATCACTCGAGTTTGTATTCGCTGTTAACAGAATGTCGAGCGAGAGTGATGGTGGCCGATGATTGTAACAAACCAAAGCTTGTGACTAAAGCGTTAACGGGTTGTTACTGTAAATAATAAACAACTGTAACTTAGGTACTTGGTTTAATTATCATAAAATGTTGGTTTGTCTGGAAACAAAATATCAGCCGCACGCACGAGCTGTTGTAGTTTTCGCCACTGAGGAGAGTCCGCGTCGGTCTGGAACTTGATTCGGACGAGCGCTTTCTTCCACAGCTCGGCGGAGTCGGTGAGGCGAGCGTCGTCAGCCTTGTACACCTTGCAGTCGATGTAGTACTCTCCGTCGGTGCTCGTTGCTCGGCGCTCACAGCCGCTGGCTACGCGGTTCACAAAGAATGAAGTTAGGTGATCCGATGAATGTTCTTTGTGTGGGATGTCGCGGTTTTTACTGATGCCGAATATGTCCATGTCAGTGTTGGTTTTTTTACTGAAATAATAACGAAAACTGTTATTAGTTAATGTTTACAACGAGATTTCTGTAGAAAATATTACAAGTGACTAATCAGCGAATGGAATACTTATGCAAATTGCACTATTATAATTCAATTAGTGGAAACGTACTACTTTACTATTTTAATTTAATCAGAACTAGGAGATAATAAATTCAAAATATTATTCACCTGCTACGAGTTACGGTTGTTGTTTGTGACTGCATCTTGCGTTTCCCATTGCTGTCTGCAGACGGTTTGCGACTGGCCTTCACTTTGTGTCCAGTGATCGATGCTTGCGAGTAATCACACTCAGAGTCTGACCTGAAATAAAGATAGAGGAAATGTAGTCACACAATTATTATTAATTAATCCAATGGAGTAATGTCCATTGCGCTGGGCATACTATAGGACACAAGTGTTCGGACAAACACTGGTTCTCTAATATTTAAATGGGATAGCACTGAGACTGAGCTAACTATGTACAGATCGGGTGATCTGTGAAGTAACGCGCTCACAAACAAATATATGTAGTTATAAATGACAGGCTAATCACAAGTGTGATCCATGAAAACGAACAGACTATTTTATCAGACTTACATTATTTTCCGATCAGAAGTTCCACTCGGTTTGATGACTTGGCTGGTGATGACAGCAGCGGATGGCTATCGACAATGCCGTCACTGATATTGTAGGCGACACGGAGTGTTTGTAGACCGATTATACAAGAGCACTTCGTTGCACTTGCAGACTGCGAAAACTTTGTACCGAACAGAAAAACTTGTGGCTTATAAGTTAAAATCGAATTATAAGTTAGGAATGTTAAATCCACTACAATCAATCCGGTATTGCTTTGTTAAAGTAACTTTTTCTATAGTCGTATTATACGCGTTGGTAAAATGAAGACGAAGGAAAATTTTATACTGTATCGAATGTCGATGCAGCGAAATAAGCTAGGGCTGACCAAACGATAGCGTGAACGGAATCGCCACAAACCAGATAGATTTTATTATTTTAAAGAAGTAAATAAATGTTTCCAAGGTAATTATTTCATCATCTACATTTAGGTTTCGTGTAGAAAAAATGAACTTACTGCCGTCTACCGCGTACTTCTCTAGATTTCCTAAAATAAATAGATAATATAATTCCTGTAACTACGGTAACGGGCATGACGAAACCATGAACGTTATATGATATCGTCATCGTCATGTCGTCTATCGACATACTATGATATATTTTAATCGATTAAGTGCATTGTGTGAAATTTGTATATTTGAATGCCTACCAAGTTGTTACCAATCCTAACCAAAATAGCTGATTATTGTGATTGCGAAATAAATAATTATGTTTAGCACACGTGTAACAATTAGGCAATAACAACTTTTATGATGAAATATTTTTCTGCTTTGTAGACAAAAAAGAAAACAAAAAGAAATCCCTAAAATATTATTTATTACCTCAAAGTCTCTCGGAGCGAGCACCTTTCTAAACTGTTAGTTACAGTACAATCAAGTTAATTATTATAAATAAATATTTAATTGATCTCACACCAGAAACAACAACAATTTCAGCTACTGGAGCAACTGTGTTCGTTATATCGGGGTGCTGAAATATACATACATATTTGGATCACGCAAATACATAATCTTATGTATGAATCATTTCATATTGTGCAGGTAATTATCAAATATAACACAACAATAATACGATAACTATTTAGAACATTACAATAATTATGACTATTTTTCATTCTAGAATTTACAGCTTTTTACCTAATTCTTCATCGGTACCAATAAACCATTTTTTTTTAGTTTCAGATACATTCTGCCTAAACATAATATTAATTACTGACTTGCCTGTGAAGAATTATTAAATTACTTGAAGTATATCTACATATTTGGACCACGCAGATACACGTACTCTTATGTATACATAGTTTCATATTTTGCAGGTAATTATGAAATATATTTTTCTTCCCAGAATATACCATTATCTTACCTAATCAGATTATGTACCTAATGCATCCATTTTTTTTTTTTTTTTTTTTTTTTTTTTTTTTTTTTTTTTTTTTTTTAAGACGGTGAATATTAGTTGTAAGTATTATCTAATCCAAATTTATTGAACTAATAATTTCAAGTGTTCTTTGATTTCAAACAATAATATAATGCCTCACTGCTCTGATTGTAAAGTATTTGTAGACAATCGTCGATGGTCTGGTCATTTACGTAGCAATGTACATAAAAACAATAGTTCTACCCCTATGTATGATAATGTTGCAATTATTAATTCTTCTTTTAAAGAACGAATCAAAAGTTACAAAATCATAGCGACAGGTGAACAAATACATAGTTTTCCTGAGGTGTTTCTCAAAAGTATTAGTACACAAGTCAAACATTTAATAGACAATTCAATAGAGAAACACACCTCTGTCAAAATAAATTTTGAACTGTTTGCTTCGTTTCTTATGTATAAAAATGATCAACAAGAAATAAAATCATTCCGTACAAACAACATTATTACACATTTTAATTACGATTTTGATTCTATTTATAAACTAACTATTGATTTACTACTAAAAAAAATTGAAGAATTTGAGGAAAGGGATAGTGGTTGGACTTTTTTATGCAATTCACATTTAGAATTAAATATTAAGAAATATCAACCTCTCAGCGGATCTAAATTTTTAACTTTGCCGAAATTCATAAAAAGTAAAAGAGCTTGTTTGAATATTCGGAACAATGATGAGTATTGCTTTTTGTGGTGTGTTGTGGCGGCATTGTACCCCACAAATAGACATCCCGATAGGATTTCGTCTTATCCCCGCTTTCAGGATGTTTTGAATGTTAATAATTTGACATTTCCAATCACATTTTCGGACATAGCTATCTTTGAGAAAAATAATCCTTCTGTTAATATATATGTGTATGGTTTAAAAAACGAGAAGACAATTATTGGACCGCTTTATAAAACGTTGAATAATAAGTCTAATAAAAGTATCCATCTACTGTTTATAGAAAACAATAATAATTCTCATTACTGTCTTATCAAAGATTTATCTCGTTTAGTTAGAAATCAGATGACCAAACATCATGGTAAACTATATTTCTGTGAAACTTGTTTATTGTTTTTTCCAACGCTTAGTCAAATTGAATCCCACTTGTGTGGGGGGATCGTCACAGTTTTACCAGAACAAGGTTCATTTTTAAAATTTAAAAATTATGATAGGAAACAAAACATTCCATTTGTCATATACGCTGATTTCGAAACGTTACTTGAACCCATTTCCGGCGATGATTTCAACACCGCTAATACGTCATACTCTAAACGCCACGTGCCGGCTGCATTCGCTTACAATGTCGTGTCATCAAATAAAAATGATAGCGTTGAAGGCTATAGAAGTTATCGCGGCAATGATTGTGTTTCAAAATTTATAAATTTTCTTACTGAGGATGTAAAACAAATACATCAGATTATATCCAAAAGCGAGCCTATGATATTCACTGATGACAATTCTCTAGAGTTCAAACGTGCCGTTAGGTGTCATATTTGCGACAATTTACTCTTGACCGATAAAGTAAGAGATCATTGTCATATTACAGGCCTGTATCGAGGTGCAGCACATCGACACTGTAATTTGCAACATAAAGTACCAAAATTTATACCAATATTTTTTCACAATTTATCCGGGTACGATTGTCATTTATTTATAAAAAAGTTAGGCAAAATTCCAGGCCCAATTAAAATAATCCCTAAGACTAAAGAAAAATACGTCGCATTTACCAAATTTATTCCTATTGCTGATAATGAGTTTATTTGTCTAAGATTTTTAGATTCATTCAACTTTTTAGGGACAAGTTTAGACAAGCTCGCTAAAACATTGCAGGTGGAAGATTTTGTTAATCTTCGATTTCATTTTTCTAAAGACAGACAGTTTAATTTATTGACAAGAAAAGGTATATATCCTTATGATTACATGACCAATTGGAAATGTTACGATCAAAAATCATTGCCGTCTAAGGGTAATTTTTATAATTATTTGACTAACGAAGACATTACAGATGAGGATTATAATCACGCACAGGCTGTTTGGGCTGAATTCAATATTAATAACCTCGGCGAGTATACGGATCTATACTTAAAAACGGATGTGCTTTTGTTAACAGACATATTTCAAAATTTTCGGAAAACCTGTAAACAATATTACAGTCTTGACCCAGCGTTTTACATTACTGCACCTAGTTTATCTTTCGATGCAATGTTGCTAAAAACGGGCGTTCAGTTAGAACTCGTGTCGGACTTAGCTATCATCAGAATGATACAAAGCGGTATACGCGGCGGTTTGTGCATGTGTTCCCATCGGCATGCTAGAGCCAATCACAAATACATGCCTGAATATAATCCATCACAACCTGAGAGTTTCATAGTATATTTAGATTGTAATAATCTTTACGGTTTTAGCATGTGTCAGTATTTACCATACTCTAGTTTCAGATTTTTAAGTGATAACGAATTAGCAAATTTTAATGTTACCACTATAGAGGATAACGCAAACTGGGGCTTCATATTAGAAGTCGATCTATTGTATCCCGAGCATTTACATAATGACCATAATGACTTACCATTTTGTCCCGAAAAATGTGTACCCCCGGGAGGTAAAACAAAGAAATTAATAGCAAATTTGTATAATAAGTACAACTACGTGATTCACTACGTTCATTTAAAAAAATGTTTAGAACATGGTTTAATATTACGTAAAATTCATAGAGCAATTACTTTTAGACAGAGTCCATATTTAAAACAGTACATAGAGTTAAATACTCAATTAAGACAGAAAGCAAAAAGTTCCTTCGAACAAGACTTTTTTAAGTTATTAAATAACAGTGTTTTTGGAAAAACATTAGAAAATACTGAAAATAGAGTAACCGTACATTTAGTTAATCAATGGTGCGATCAGTCCAATCGAACTAAGAAATTTATATCCGCTGAGAAACTTATAGCCAACCCCTATTTCCACAGTGCATCTATTTTATCAGAAAATTTAGTTGCAATACAAATGAAACCTGATCAAATTATTTTAGATAAACCTATATACATAGGTTTCACTGTATTAGAACTTTCAAAAGCACACATGTATTACTTTCATTACAATATTGTAAAGCCTTTTTATAAAGATCGAGTGCAGCTATGTTACACAGATACCGATTCCTTTGTCTATAAAATATACACCAACGATTTTTACAATGATTTGAAATATAATTTTTTACAATATTTTGACAGCAGTAACTATGAAATCACAAATGATTTACAGATACCGCTAAAAAATAAAAAGGTTCCCGGTCTCTTTAAAGATGAAATGGGAGGAAAATATATTACTGATTTTGTTGGTTTGAGATCGAAACTTTACTCTATAAGAACCCCTAATAGTATCATTAAAAAAGCAAAAGGAGTAAAATCATGCGTGGTCAGGGATTTAAACTTATCAGACTATGAAACCATTTTATTTAATGGTGGAGTAATCCAGAGAAAAAATAATATGTTTAAATCAATAAAGCACGAAATATTTACTCGGACTGTCAACAAAGTTGCTTTATCTAGAAATGATGACAAACGATCGATATCTGTGGATCAAATATCAACCCGAGCCTGGGGGCATGCATTTATTTTTAAGAATGAATTACTTTGATCATAATTTTAAGTTAAGTGTTACCTACTCATAGTTTAGTTTTAGGAAATAATAAATGTTAATATTATACAAAAAATGAAATAAAGTGTGAATTATTATAATTATTGACTTGTTTTATTTCTGAAATCCTGTTTATTTCAAAATATCATTACACTTTTTTTTTTTTTTAAATCGGTAAACAAAGTTAACACTGATTGCAGTTATCTCACTATGCACCTAAAATACCATGCATCATAAGGTTGATTTTCGAATAACTAACTTTTTACGATTAAGTAACATGCTTACAAGGCGTTGTTTGTCATTGTATAAGTGTTACCTACGTTGCAGTTCATTGGCCTTAGTCTTGAGACACAAACGCTTAGTTGACAATATTAGTATGACTTGTAATTATTTAGTTATTTTGTCATCATTTACGAAATATTATTCGGCGCGAACACCTGTTTAATATTTTTTTAACTTCCATCAAAAGTTATCATGTCGGTGAGTAAAATATTTTTAATTCGTTTTTTTATGATTGTTTTATAATTAGAGATTGTGTTCGCAGCTGTGTTGTGTTGCATTTTTCCAGAGCCTTTTGTCACTAATCTAAAGTAAATCTAGACTTTCTCGATTGAAAACCCAATTAAAACGCTATACTAGCGGAATAGTGGTATAAATTGTGTTTATATTTTGTTCCAGAATTCTGACACCGAGATTGTATTCAGCCAGTATGCTCAGGATCCTTACGAGGGATTCTCCGAGATGTTTCGCAGTGAACCCGGGCAAAGCAAACAAGTCACGAAAGATAAAAAACCAAAACAACGGTGCAGGGAAAAATCGATAAAGCAAAATCCTACAAAATCCTTCGTTATGAGTCGACTACATCGAAAAGGGATTAAGTTAATAAAAATTTCAGTGGTAGATCTGTGTAACAACAATCCTCAAACCATAGACAGTGATAGTGACAGTGAAAACGTTATTATAAACGCTCAATATATTGTTCAAGATCCCATCGACAGTGTTATGGACGAAACTGAGTCTTTAGTTAAGAAAATATCAAAATCTTTAATAGGTACTGACTTTTATTAACCGTTTTTGTAAAGTAGTTAATATTTGTATTTTCATTATGATGTTTTTATTTAATTTTGTATTAGGTTGTGTTATTTGTGGAGTAGCGTGGGGGTGTTTAACAAAATAAAAGCAAATTTACATTATTTTGATTTTTATTTAAAAACCTTAAAACCAATAATCTAAATACATTACACATATGAGTACATACATTTATACCCATTCTAAATATTTCCTTAAACAAAGCACATTTTTAAGAGCACAATGCTTTAGATGTTTATTACAATTAAAATTAGATCTTCCTTCACAGTATTTTTTATGCAAAACAGAGAAACTAAGACATTGTTCTGTACCAAGGTCTGATACTTTACAATTCACACACAGTTCCTTTATCCAATTCACCTTCTCCAAACCATTTACAATAATTTCCTTATTTTCTAGATATGGAACGATTATACGCCGAAATTCTCTATAGTCAATATATCCTTCATTCCAATAAATACCTCTATTTCTTTCCAACTATTTAACTTGTCTCTTTTCGTCACTTGTTAAGTATTTAAACAAGTATGGCAATTTTATTAAAAATGTTTGCGTATAATCACGACTTGCAAAAGCTAATTCTTTTATTATAAAATTATTGTTCAGGTCTTTAAACCCTTGAACATCTAAAATAATAGTATTCGGATTCATGATATTTTTCTCACAGTATTACTCAATGGCTTGTACTCAATTATGCAGTCGTTCAATATAAGACAGTATGCAGAAGTTTGATCTGGTATATCGGAATCACTCTCAATTTCCACTCTTACATCCACAATAGGACCTGTCTTTACATTATCAGCTTGTCTAGAGCAATCTATGACAAATAGCGGCGCCAAATCTTTGAATTGTTTCTCACTTAATAAGGGTTCCGAGCGACGTCCGTAATAAGACTGTTGAAATCTGATGTATTGCTCGTATAATAAAGCGATTCTGTTATTCGCGAAGCTGACATTTAGGTTTTCATACGGGAAGTAAGTTGAGTTTAAGTATACTCTAACGTCACGAACATGACAGTGATCGAACTGGGACATATCAGAACTTGAATTGTTTTTTCTATTTGTTTGTAGACCCATAATTATGTATCTTGGTTTCTCTATTTGTGAGGAAGTTTTGATAGACCAGGTATGTTTTGTAGTTTTAGGTAAAGCTGGATATTCGTACAGATCCCAATTTCTGAATATCATCTGGAGTGGTCGATCTTTTTCTAACAGTTTTAGCAAACTTATTTTTTCTTTGTCGGACACTTTAACATGCGGTACACGCCAGATGATTTTATTTATCTGAACGTCGTCTACAAATTCCCCGGTGTTAAGTTTCACAGCATTCAGATTAGTGTTACTTCGTAGCAATATCAGTTCGTGCCTACTATTTATCACGACTTTCTTGAAATCTTCTGCAAAACCGATAATGTTACAGAGGGGTATAGAAGCAGAAAAACTACCCCCATTAATATTTTTTATTCCATCGATATTCCAGCCCCATGCATTGGCTATCTTTGATTCACCTTCACTCATTGATATTAACGATTTCATGGTGGTAGTTATGCCAGCGTTTTTTATTATATCAATTTCCACTCCATTCAGCTCATATCTTATATCTTGGAATAAGTAGAGTAGAGCATTATTCGTAAAATTAACACTAGTGGCTTTCTCTTTCATATCCTTTTTACTTACGACAACAGTTCCTTCCAAATACAAGGTACTAGCTGAGGGAAGTATATACAAGTCCTGTTGGTTAATAGGTATGCGGATTTCATCGTTTCTATTGAAACTAGTTACGTAGGGCTTGTAAGAATGAAATTCGATTCCTTCAACAGTGTTGTCATAAGTCGGAGCAGATAAAACGTCTAAGATATTCATTTTAGCAAACCGATCGCTTTGAGAAATGCCTTGTTTTCTTTAGTTAATTTAATTTTCTTCTTAGAGCGAGCTCTTATTTGGTTGGAAGCTTGAGCGGAACTGATATTTTTGATTTGTTGATGCATATATTTATTGTAGTCAATCATTTTTTTCTTCTGAGATGCAAATACAGCTGCACTTCTTCACCGCGCAAATTGATTAAGCGGTTATTTATATCTAACAGCCTGATATGTATACAGCTAATGTTGTTTTGGTTAATTGGAAAGTATATCGCGTTTTTCGGGATTTCTATAATTCTATATCCGGGAGGCACGTTGAGAGCAAATTCGTGGATAATGTGACTGGGTTCTCCGTTTGTGTACGAGCCGCTTACAATATCACATTCGATCCTGATCACTGTTGTAGGTAAAATGTTGACTGGAAAGTGCGATACATGCCATTTATTTGCTTTTAAGATCTGCTTATTAAACCCTAACAAATTCCTAAACGTACCTTCTTTATTAAAATTTATGTCTTTTGTACAATATACAGCAGCTTTTAAAGTATTGTTATTGCACTGTAGTTTGATTGATGCATCTTTCATTTCAGATTTTAAATAATCATTAATATCTTGCAATTCATAGGTGCCGTCAGGTATTTCAATAACTTCGTTAGAACCATAATAGAACTTATTATTCGTTTTGTCAATGTTTGGAATAGAATTAAATGTTGCGAAATGCAATAAGGCACACTCATACTGTTCATATAGTTGCAACGTGTTAGGATAGTAAGTAGATAAAGTTGACGAGTTTCCAGTTATCGATAATGTGAGTGACATCTTGCAAATGATTCAAATAAAAGAAAAGCATAAGTTTTATACGTTTTATTTCCAAAAATTCCATAGATATTCTAAACATAAGTGTCCACAATTTACAGTGTTGAATTTCTGATATCTTGTATAATTATAAAAAACATTACAATTCTTAAAATATCGCATTAATTCCATTGGAGGTTTTAAATCTCCAAAGCTATCAAAATATTCACAATAATTGCATACTTTTACATAAGCTACCCAATGCGTGCCTTCGTTCTTAGAGTCGTCCAAGTTAACGACACCACATTCAACCCGTTTTGGCGTCCTTGGTAACTGATCCTTCATGTATACTCCTCGAAAGTGAGGGATGTTGCGTGCATACCTTTGGATGTCTATATTAGTGAGAGGACGATTAGGTAGCTTATTTTTCAGTTTTTTGAAGACTTAATGAATAAACCATTACCATTTTTATGTGACTTAATGTACAAGCCCTGGCCTAACTTTAAAGACTCCATAGCCTTATTATGTCGTTGTGTTTCTCGCAAATTTTGCTGACCTGCTTTGTAATCGTTAACAGTTTTTGCAATACCAGCCGCACCACCAGCTAAAGTTCCTAAAGCTGATAAACCCGCAAAAATTGGGATTAAAGGTAGAATACCTCCAGTCTTTGGTAAGGGTATCACTCGCGGCACTCGAATTTTCTGAATGCATGGGATTTTTTTTTTGCTGCTGAGTAAGCAGCGTTAATTAAAGCTTTACTGTCCTTTGGATTCAGTTTCTTTATTTTTGCTTTTATTTTTGACACGAAACTTTTAAACGTTTTAATGCCAGAACCAGATTTCAGTTTGGCTTTCATAACTTTGCTCACTAACCATGAACTAAGTTTTTCACCTTTCCCAGCATCGCTCGATTTAAGTCTTTGTTTAGCCATATTTAGTAGTTGCAAATCAGCTTTGTGGCGATTGGGTAAGTCTGTATGGTTTGCATATGCAATGTCGTGATGCATACAAGCTTCGTCTAGCTTATTTACACCTCGGTCACCTCGTAATAAACGTTTCTGCAATTTAGTTCCGGGACCGCAATAATTGTAGCCGGGTAAATGAAGTTCGAACGGTAGATTATTAATTAAGGTATTAACAAGTTCACCTCCTTGCATTGTCTAATGTGTAATGAGAGAAATGATGCAAAAGTAATCGTTATATAATTATTTTAATCCACTATTGCAGTTTTCTCGATCCAACTATTTTCTTCGTTGCTTAGACCCAACCATTTCACAAACATTTTTGATCCTTTTCTTTTTAAAACCCTTTCTATCAAATAAATACCAGGATAGTAAGATTTCTGAAGTTCTTGCTCGTAAAAGGTTCCCATTATGGCTTGCTTTCGCTGATCTTGTATATGATATGTTACTGGTATGGTATGATTAATTTTTTTTATAGTAAATATTTCAGTTGACCAATTAGGTGTATAACCTTTTTCAAAATGGTGTTTGTATTTACTGATACGAACAAAGTCACCTACTTTGAACTTAGGTTTTCTACGGACGGTTACATGATTTAAGGCTTTTTTAATATTTTCTTTTATAACAGACTCGCAAGATTTATTTACTTCAATTGGTTTAAATTTAATGGTACGATGTTTTGTGTTGTTATATATCTTTAACGTAACCTCTAACGGTATACCTAACCACATATAGTTTCCGTTCAGACTAAAATATTTATATATTTTATTTTTAAGAGTTTTAATCAGTCGCTCTACGATCGAAGCTTTTTTGGTAGAAAACGTTGAGTAATGGTTAACATTGTAAGTCTTCATAAGCGTTTGAAATGAGTTGTTATAAAATTCTGTTCCCATATCAGTTTGTAAATTAACCGGTTTGCGATTGCTGTTAATCAGTATTCGTTTAAATGCATGAGTAACATCAAGTTTATTTTTTGATTTTAATGGCTCTGCCCAAGCGTACTTTGAGAAGCAGTCAATCACCACTAAAATGTAATTATGACCTTTATTATATTTTCTTAGATTTTGCATGTCCATCAGATCAGCTTGCCACAAGTCATCGATCCCCTTTAGAATGACAGGACGTCTAACGAAATTTCTTCGTGCTGCTTTATGTATTTCATTAACAATTTGCTGTTTTGCCATTACGGAGTTTTTTGTAGTAATTTATCTACCTCTGCTTTGGTATAAAACTTATCTTCCAAATGAGTTGAAATCTCAGGTATCTTTGCTTTTAAAGTAGCCTGAACTGTGTCCTTTGTGTCTTTTATGATTTGAGAGCGCAATGAACCAATCATGTTATTAAATTCTTTTAACATATTAGCATTCAATCGATCTACATAATCCTTGTTCACGGTCAGGTTATTTAATTCTTTTAACATGTTAGCATTCAATCGATCTACATAATCCTTGTTCACAGCATCGCCTGCTTCTACTGGAGATCGGACTCCTCTTAATCTTGATGTTTTTAAATCAAAATCTCCGTTTTCTAATTTTAACAATGCGTTCTCATTAAACTCAAATAACTCTGATAAACGCATTCTTTTGTGAATGTAGTGTCCGAATTTGTCTACGTTCATATTTAAGGTGTATTGTATCGAGAAGCTGATAATAAAATAAACACATTTTAAAATATTTATTTATTTATAACTTTACTTTCACGCAATTCTTCAATGATAGATATAATTTCATTATCTAATCCTGTGTTACCAGCATCTCGAGATGCAATTAGTAATTTTAACCTATCTACCAATTCATTTGGATCGTCCCAATAAACAAAATCAACATTTTTCTGCCACATTTTTGTAAAGGGTAGTCCTTTTCCTTTCGTTTGGTGGTCCTGAATTGTACTTCGTAGTTGGAATAGAGGCTTAATAATTTGCAAATATTTTTGTCCTTTATTACTTTTGATTGGTTTACCGGGCTCATAGTCCCGTCGATGTGCGTTTGTGTCAAGTAGCATCGACTTATAATGTTTCATATCACTCTCTGTAACCACGCTTAAATCGGAATTCTTTTTCAACAGCAACTGTTTTAAACCAGGCGTATTTCGGTATTTGCGTCCAGCTACGATGATATACTCATCACTGATCGTTATACGAGCAGAACCTAACATCAATTTTCCGCCCTCTTTTCTGACACCAAACGGAATATCGGTCAGAGCTTCTGAGGACACTGACCAGGATGACGAATCAATACCTTGGTTGTTTTCAACTAATGATTTGTACGAAGAGTCACTTTCGATATCAGATTCATATTCGTCTTCATTGTCGTTATTATCATTGGTTCCTTTACTAATTGTGGGTTCTTTTTGCAAAGTTTTATCGATAAACGGAACTTCGGTTTCTTCATTTTCTATATTATGCGGAACACAAGCCTGCTTACTGACATTAGCAATTTGGTTGAGTGGTTCTGTTACCGGCTTGAAAACTGATTCCAGTACTTGCTGATTGTTAAGCTCAGCATCTCTCATCTTTCGCACCTTCTTCTTAACAGCATCTGCAGCCTCAACAATTTGTCTTTTCAGTGATTTTTCCATAGTAACAAAAAGTTCGTGATTGATTAAGCGTTGTCTGAAGAATAATAATATCGCGAGGGTAACACTCTTAAATATAAATATTTTTAATCAAAGACAACAAAAGTGTCAAATTTATTTCTATAACATCCTTTATTTTTGGAGCAATCCTTATTAATCACTACATAATTAAAAGGTTCACTCCATATTTTCGAACACATTTCACGAAATTCAATCCATGTCATATCAGTGTTGACATGTTCTTCATAAATATGCCGTAAATTAATTTCATCTTGTTTAAAAAGTATGATTAAGTTCGCATTATCTCTTACTAACTGCTTGGGGATTTTACTATATGTTTGGTTCAGATAAAAACAATCTATGCATTTGTGTCTTCCCATTGCAAAATAATCACGCATGTTATTTTGATTTTCACAAGCAACATCATCAAAAATAATCACGGAGTTGGGTTTTGCGTCCTGAACGCTTAGTACTTCCTCATTTCCCTGATATTTCTGGAGGGAAATACCGGGAACCCGTTGCAAAACTCTTTCTAAGAAAATGTACTTAGGTTGGTGCAGAGTTTTTGAATAAACATAAACATTTTCAAATCTTAATCCATTTTCGTGTATAAGAAGGCCAATTAATAAATTGGTTTTTCCACAATTGGATGGACCACAAATGATACATCGTACTGAGTTAGGTAATAATTCCCCATGACGAAAACTAGTCTTACAAATATCATCGCAGACTGTATCAACATGCAGCGATTGCGGTTGTTTTACAAATTTCATGATTACTGTTGGAAATGAACCGATTAAAAATGAGTGAATGTATATAGTACGTTAACATTTATAAACTTACCACAACCTCTTTTGCGTTACTGGTCATTGATCGAGTGGATTGTTCATTACTAAGCATTCTGTACCACCCTTCAGAGCGATAGCAAACTCGCATGATCATTGGTTGTATACAGTTATACACTAGAGAGTAAGTAAACGGAGAGTTGATGGATGATCATCGTTGCTCATCAAGTACGCAGCAAAATGTACTGTCTCGGTCGAGTTTATCGGTCGAGTGGAAAGGCGAGTCGATTATCAATTATTGGGCATTCTATACCACTATCGGCAGCGAGGCGCACTCGCCGAGCAACTTGCCGATAGTGGTATAGAATGCCCAATAATATACTACTAGTGTCGGGTCAATCTAGCTCTTGGGTCGTTTGCTAGACTCGCAACGGGCTTGCTGATCGATGTGTACAACTGCCCATAGAATGTCTCGATCTCCCTGAGAAGCTCCGGTTTGGCGGATACGATCCTGCCATCGTCGGTCTTCAGTTTCGTGAGTTGGCTCTGCCCAATAGCCAGATCCCTTGAAAACACCTTGGAGCCTTTATTTCGCTCGATCGCGTCATTAATACGCTCGGTATTGAAGCGGCGGCGGTCTCTTTTCAAGCATTTAGAGGTCTGCCGGTATTTGCACGCCTCATCTGTAGACTGCAGGATCATCTCACGCCTCTCCTTCATAAGCTTGAGGGTATGATCAGAGAGCTTTTTGTTTCTATCTGTACGACGGGTCTTGAAAAACTTAGACCCGACCGTATGGACAGCTTCCACGAACCCGTTGCTATATTCATCCACGGAGCTCCCTAGGCACTCGAAACGATTCTGGAGTTCGAGCTGAAAGCTCTCGGGGTTTTGGACCTGGGTCTGTGCTGGCCGGAGCGTGGACTTCATCAGTCGAGACCTTTCAAGCTTAATATTAATGTTCAATGTGTCTCTTACCATGCGGTGATCGCGCCCGGTTTTTACCGAATTGATCACAGAGACATCATCATCATCAGACATCAATCTGCGACTGTAGCATAATATTATCTTCTAAGCGAAAATCAAGTCGTCTCCCCAAAGATGTGCCCTAAAAGCCTTGCACAAATGGGTTTCCGGGGTGGCCTCTTATAAGGTAACGAGGCCCCTTCTAGGTGCTGATGGTGATCACCGGGGGTGGTTTCAGTGAGGTAATAAACCCACGCTCGCTGGTGTTTTTCCTAATATTCCAGGCGCCTTTTGAATGGTTCCCCGCGGTCACGATGTTCGCCCGCGTTGTTTATATTGATACTAGATATTGCCGTGATTTTTTATATGCATATTATTTGAACTGCAATATTGTACTGCCTTACTTGAAAAATAATTGGTTCACTATAAAAAATTCCACCAATCTCAACTTTTCATCTTCTTGAGTATTATTGCCGGCATAAAAATCTATCCTATATCCTTCCCAGGGTCTCAAGCTATCTCCATACCAAAAATAATCGAAATCTGTTCAGGTAACAGACAGACAGAGTTTCTTTATAATATTAGTTAGGCTATGTCTTAGTGACAAATATAACGATTACTGACTCATCCGGTGTAATTACAGAAACAATAGAAAACCAATTAAATTCCTTATAAGTTCGTGGCAATGTTTCCAAATCGACATTAGCACAAAACGCGGCACGGTCCTAGTTGAATTTACTTTTTTTTACAAGCTTTTTACCTTGCTATCGTTCTTGTATTTCTCAAGCACTACCTGGCTTCCGATTAAGCTGAAACATAGCTTTGGAAATATTGAGATAAGATGGTACTATGGAGCTGGTCTCATGTTGTAGCCAGAAGGTTGCTATTGCAATAGCCTCGATCAGAAAAGATAGCACCATCGTGTTTGGGTTCATTGGATATATTGACAAGCGATATTAGTTATGTACTTTTTAACCGACTTCAAAAACGAGGAGGTTTTTATTTGAAAGCTGGTGCTTCTCATGTGGTCCTAGATACAAATAGAGGACATAAAGTTATGATCTGAGATATACAACAGAACTAAAATAAATAAATAAAGTTTATTTAAAATCATTAGGTAAAACAATGAGTACAGATTTTGCTTAAATCTATGTCAATTTCACACATGTTGTGTGCCTGAATTAGGTAATCCTGTGTTTCAGACGAAAAGAGGTACATAATTTTTCTACATAAACACTGTAAATCAAATATAAGGTAGATTTGGTGACTTTTTTAAGGATGTAAATAATATAATAAAATTCTTATTTTCTAACATCTTAGATACTAAAATATCAAAATACATAAAATACGCGCAATACCTATTTTAGTACAAGTAGCTCTGTGTCTTCGTAGGACATACATAGTTTCTTTGAGAATTTTCTTACAGTTACAATAATTTAGGGAATAAATGTTTGTGATTTAGTCTATTGTAGAGTAGTGGTCCGAGGAACTCATAAAATTTGTCTTTAAATGCTTGTTTTGTACATTTTTGAAGGCAAACTACATCTCTTCGTCTTTTTTTAGTATATGCATTGCGATAGGGGAGGGCTGCGAGTTGTTTAATACGATGCTCATTATGAATAATTGTCGAACTGTTAGTACTTCACAAGATTTATAGAGGAGGTTAGTGGGAAATAGAAACGGGCGGCAAGTAGACACCTTGAGGATCGCTCTCTGCGCTCTCTCGATTGGTAGTAACAAAGTTTTATCCACTCCACCCCAGGAGGTAATGCAGTAAGTCTAAATTGACTGACTTAGAGCAAAGAAAACTTATAAGTTTTTAAGCTGACATGGTCACAATCACTAGAATTAATATTAATTTTGAGATGTTTATAGATAGACTTTAGTTCTCGTGATTATGGTGCTTGTAACGGTGTCGAAATATCGAGCTCCCAACCAAAACTAAATATACAAAGTAAACTTGCCTAATTAGTAGTGGGTCTGCAATATATCCTAGCTTTTTGAATTCAAATATTAGATTCTACTACTCATTCTATTATTTAAAGCTTCTATGTGATGTTTACAGGCGACGACACCCAGGTATTTTATTTTAATTAGCCATATTGAAATTGGGACACCCGCACTGGCTATCGGTAGGGTCTGTACAACAATGAGCATACAACGTTGGGGCAATATTATGTGTCTTGTGTTTGCGAATCGAAAACCTAATTTAATTAGTCTTATCCGCATTTAGTGTTAGTAAATTATTTTTATTCACAATATTGAATCCATGTTGCGCAAGTTTGTACACTACATTTTCTGAATCTGCCGTAAAAAGTAGAGCAGTGTCGTCAGCGTAAGATAAAGTTATGCCGTGTTTTAGCTTTAGATTACAAAGGTATGTATATTAAAAAATAAGTAAGCCCTATAACACTTCCTTGGGGAACACCAAAGGACATGTTTCTTTTTATCAGCGCTGAGAACATTGCCAATCTTTACGCATTGGGTACGGTCCTCCAAATACCTTTTTAAGAGTTTCAGCTGGGTTTCTCTTACATCAATGGTCTCAAGCTTGTGCAACAGGATGGGAATGGACACTTAGGTCCAGCTGGGTTTCTCTTACATCAATGGTCTCAAGCTTGTGCAACAGGATGGGAATGGACACTTAGGTCCAGCTGGGTTTCTCTTACATCAATGGTCTCAAGCTTGTGCAACAGGATGGGAATGGACACTTAGGTCCAGCTGGGTTTCTCTTACATCAATGGTCTCAAGCTTGTGCAACAGGATGGGAATGGACACTTAGGTCCAGCTGGGTTTCTCTTACATCAATGGTCTCAAGCTTGTGCAACAGGATGGGAATGGACACTTAGGTCCAGCTGGGTTTCTCTTACATCAATGGTCTCAAGCTTGTGCAACAGGATGGGAATGGACACTTAGGTCCAGCTGGGTTTCTCTTACATCAATGGTCTCAAGCTTGTGCAACAGGATGGGAATGGACACTTAGGTCCAGCTGGGTTTCTCTTACATCAATGGTCTCAAGCTTGTGCAACAGGATGGGAATGGACACTTAGGTCCAGCTGGGTTTCTCTTACATCAATGGTCTCAAGCTTGTGCAACAGGATGGGAATGGACACTTAGGTCCATCCTGTGCTAGATAGTCAGTCATATGGTGTACGGCACCGGCGGTTGAGATTTTAGGCCTAAATCCACTGGCGCTCGAATAAAATGTATTTATCCGCCAGATATTTGAACAATCTTTTATTGATATTTTTCTAATATTTTAAACATACAAGGCAGTAAAGAAATGGGTGTATAATTGTTCACTTGCTCTTTACTACCTGATTCATAGATAGGAAGAACTACTGCATGTTTTAGGCATTCGGGCAGAATACCTGAAGATGCGGAAAATATAAGACATTGGTGGTACTAAAACATTCCTGAATTGCTTAATAATTCTATTGGATATGTTATCCCAACCAACTGCACAGTCGTCTTTCTAAGTCGTTATTATGCTTTCTACCTCAGTTTCATTAGTATCCAGCAGCCCAAAGAATGTTAATGTGGTGCTACACATAAAAGGAATGTCTGTTAGGTAATGTGATTGACCCCGAACTTTTCTGCCAGACACTTACCAACATTAACAAAGAAATTGTTACTTTTTTTAACATATTTATATTTGTGCCAGCCTTTTCCTGTTCAATTTTATCGTGGTTGCATTTAACTTTTCCCAGTAGATCTTTGCAAATATATCTGTATCTTTAGTACGCCCATTGAAATATAGACCGATAGCGCTAGGCTATTTTGATGTCATAAGTTTAAAAAATTCTAAAGTTGCTTATTTCTTGCCTGTGGATACAGTCGTATCTATGAAGGTTATTATTGCGTTTTGTGTCACATCTGATACTTGCATTTTCATTAATTCGCTGATTTGTGGTTGATAATTTTTATTCAAATCAAAACGGGCAAAAAATATTTAAAGTTTAAATTAATTATGGTATCTTATCTAGGATAGTTTGCGGAGTGTGCAAAACCATTTTGTGTCATAATCGTCCAATGCAAACTGACATAGGGTCAATATGTAAAATATAGTGCAATAAAAAAATTACAGTTTATGAAATAACTATTTCCTTTATCAGATCACTTACATATGCCTATTAAATAATTTTGTGCCAAATTAGGACACGCAATTTTAAGATTTTAATTATTTTGATTTTCTAAGCTACAAACGCTTCAAAAAAATATTACAATCATTAGAGTTCACTTATTTAATATCATAAATGCATGAAAAATCGACATTGTAAATTTGTGTCATTTTCATTCACGATAAGTATTAAAATGAATAAAACACAAAAACAATGGTTGCGGTCGAAGCGGGCGGACGCGGCGGCGGCAAACGCACGTGTTAGAATCATGAATGGAATTCTATATAAAAGTATTGGTATCTACCAAGATAGTAAGCTTTGAATGTCAAGATGGTTATTGGTTATTTACTGTGTGTCAGAGTTCTAATGTATGTGGTGTGTAAGGAAAGGGTTTTATGAATAAAAGCACAGAAAGACAAGACTAGGTATTTATTTAAGTAAGGCTTGTCAATTAATTCATATTTAGAAGGCTCATTAGCTTACTGCCCGTTCGCTAGACTAGTTCTCGTGGGGAAGAAGGGCAACAAACCCCACGGAAGCTCTTTCGTAGTATTTGTCGATATCTTTTACAAACACAAAGAATTTACAATATTATAGATTTAAAATAACAAGGATAAGGCAAAGGACAGAGTAGCCCTTAAATCAATATAACATATTAGGCATAAAGGCCATAATACAATATAGATACAGCTTCAACACAACCATTAGAAATAATAAAGTTATATTAATATCAAATAACTTACGTTTGTCTTGTGTAGTCGAGCTTACACCAAGTATTATAAAGTAGTATACTTCTAAATAACAATATCTAGCCTGTACTGGCTTGTAGTTCACCAAAAAGTAAGTCCGCTTATCAATTACACAATATTTTATAATATCGGGTCTATCTGTGTCTCAATACGTCCAATATGAGAAAATGGCGCGGTATCCCGCCATTTTCTATATTGCTTCAAATAATCTCAAAATTAGGTGAACAATAATCAATTACTATGAAGTGAATATGTTTTAAAACGTATCAAGACAATTAAGGAATTTAATATCGCCTATATAGTAATTCTTAATCAATATTCGACAGAATATTGATACTAACAGACAGTATTGTACTAATTGTTTCAAAGGACTTATAATACTATTATAGCATTATAAAATCCAGGATACATCACAATGATCATTACAAATTACGTAATCATTTATAGGAATATTATCAACGTGGCTTAGATATAAGTTTAGAGTTATTTCCTGTACACACAACAATATTTACTTATGTGGATACTCTTTTACATTTGACGGTAGTTGACACCACAATAATAATTAAGGTAGGTACTTAGACATTTGTCGGTAGGTGCTTAATAAATATGACAGGTATGTATTATGTAGCAAACCATTGAAAAATGAAAATTAACGATTTAATGACGTCACACATACTTCAAATTCTATCACACGCAAACTCGTTCGTTCGGTACAATTTCTTCTTAGATGCGAAGCGTTCATAAATAAATAACATACCTATCATATTGAGTATTGATTGACTCTTATCTTCGCTACGTAATGAACAAATGTGTAACCTATAGAGATAAAAATAATGAAGTGCTAATTTTGTACACAGCGCGTCTGCAATCTCATTACCTACGAATGTCAATGGTCAATGCTTAGAAGACGGTCAATGCGGTCAATACTATTTTAGATTAACGCTTCGATTCGCTTCGAATTTAAACCTGAAAGCGGTAGGTTGGTAGGTATGCCGACACCTACCTACCTACCGCTTTTTCGTTATACTGCATCTCGATATACCGCGCCCCGCTTCGGTTAGGTAGTGTACTATAAAAAAAAATAGGTACCGCCCTTTTTGCGTCGACCATAGCCAAATGACTTGTATGATTTTTTGCCGTCTTTTTTTAATTACAAATACAAGGGGCTGACAGGTACTAGAGAAACAATCATCCGATGCTGCGATAATATTGGTTGATGAGTATGTCGGCGTTAATTTTGCGGGCGAGCCCTGCAAGCTAAAATAGTCCTTACGGTGATCAGATATAGCTTTGGCCGATTGTACCTACAGTCAGTAAGACAAATAATACACGAAGTAAAAAAAATACTAGATATTTTTGTTGTGTGGTGATAAAGATTATTGGTGTAGTTTTATTTCAGCACGGTCCTTAAACTGTCTGCTTTTCCGTCATTCCTTACAATGCTTGATTCTATGAACTTTAATAATCCCCTTTCACAAAGGACAATCACTGTATGTAACGTCCAGTATCCACATATCAACACCCAATTTGAATAACATTATAACTTTAGTTACACATTGGTACAACTTTATGTCATTTGAACTACTTTTGTAAAATGGAATAATTTCATTGTAATTAAAAATGAACAATGTTTCTACTGAAGTATACTTGTCGATCAAGTTCCAATACCTACACAAAAGTTTTGGTTACAAGGGTTTCTTTATTTTAGAGTAATTTAAATTGACATACAATGTAATACATTTTAAAATTTGCTCTATTTATATTTTACTATATTGTAATTTTAAGTTACAATGCTTTTCTTCTTAAATCTAAACATTTAATTTAAATGTTATCATTGTAAAGAAAGATGCAGTGTTGACATCGAGAATAGGTTTTTAGTATATCATTTGAATATAGTAGTATCAGCATAAATGGTCTTGGAGAAAAACTAAGAGTAGGAATGTAATAAACATGTTTATCTACTCTCATATCGTAATATTCGAATTATAAAATTCAAAACGAGTTTATATTGGCATACTTTATAAACACAATACCGAAATTTAAAAATAAAATCTTATTATAACACTATTTCTCTAACAAAATAATGCTATAAAACAATTTTTTTTCTATTACGATACAGGACAAATCCAAGAAGTTAATCACTAAGGAGTTTCCATCATTTTTTTTTGTAATGCCATTTTATAGTACCTATTATAAAAAGATTTGATTCCAATTTTAAATTGTCTATGACAATGCCCGCTTTAGACTTAGCACGCACTGCGATTTTTATTCGCGCGAATTTTGTTTCCTTCTACCTGTTCATAGAGCTCAAAATATTCGGGCGAATAAAATTCGCGCCGTAGTGCGGTAGATTCTGTGGCAAAACACGGATTTCTTGCGGTATTATTTCCGCACGATTTCTTTACCGCAATGCGAAAAACTTCATACAATTCCATAGGTCGCAGAATGGGCGGAAAAAATCGCGGGAATAAAGATCGCAGTGCGTGCTAAGCCTTAGCGCATGCGCGGTTAATGCGGTGATGTGATGGGTTTAGGCGCCATTTATACGTTTTGCAAGTTTTGCTGTACTGAATTTCAGGAGTTATTTAAATTATTGTTTAAAAATGTCTGATATCAGTGAATGTGAAGAAAATTTGACTCCACCCGATATTTTAGATGCGGCGAAGGAAATTACTCTTAATTTATTACCAGCAAAGTCGAGAAAAGTATATGACAAATGCTATCAAAAGTATATGACATGTAACGTAATATATTTGACATTTATATATAATTTTATTCGCAATTGACTGTACTCTTAAACTCGGCAATGTTAATTAAAATATTTTTGTACACTTTGATTGATTTTGAATTTTGTTTGACAATAGCATTAATATGACATGTAACGTAATCTATTTGACATTTATATATAATTTTATTTGAAATTGATTGTATTTTAAACTCGACAATGTTAATTAAAAATATTTGTACGCCCTGATTGATTTAGAATTTTGTTTGACAATAGCATTAATATGACATGTACAATAATCTATTTGACATTTATATAAAATTTAATTTGAAATCGATTGTATTAAAATATATTTGTACGCCTCTGTGCAAAACATAGAGGATCTACCTATCTGTAACATCTCGCACTCTGTTGTAATTTGACCTATGTTTACAAATAAAGCATTCTGATTCTGATTCTGATTCTGATTCTGATTCTATCACGATTTTATGGCATGGAAAATGCAAAAAGAGGTATTTTGTAGGTTCAATCCCAATTTAAGAGTGTAGATAAAGTAGTGTATGTAACTGCACATAACTAGGTATTAAAACATTCGTGTGAAAGCTATTAAAAACCTCGCCTACGGCTCGTTTTTAAACACACACTCATGTTTTAATACCCCTCATTATGCAACAGTTTCATAAACTACTATTTTAGACTCATTCAATATTACAGATATGTGGGTAAGGAGAATAATACAAAAAAATGTGTAGAAGTAATTGCAAACGATAGGCGTCGTAAGCATTAGGATAGGACAGGATAGATGGACCCCCTTTTCTGAACTTACACTCCCATTTGGTCTATTGTGCGTTTAGGCCTCCTCTCTGTAAGAGGTATTGGGCCGAAATCCACCACGTGGGACCAATGTGGTTTGATGGATGTTACATGTCTTAGATTTGCATTGCGATGCAATGCATTTTTACTTCAGTGTTTTGAGAGCAATAGTGATGAAATAATTTACACAAATTAAAGCACTTGCCTGGTTTTGAATCCACGACCATATTTGTAAATTGTGTCCGTTACCACTGGGCCATCACTGCTCTAGGATCTACTATCCACTGCGTGGTAAGCTTTGCAATAGGGGGAATGCATTTCATTTATATTTGGTAGGCTTGCGCTAGACCACTTCCTCACCTGATGGTAAGCGATGTCGTGGTCGACGGTTAAACACGCTTGCCTAAAAGTTACCTATTCACTCCTGACTTAAACACTTCTAAGTTGTAGCTATCGAGCAACACAAACTCCGGCAGGGAATGCCACTCTTTAGCTGTACTTACAATCTACGTATTCCCAAAATGTTTAGTGTGTATGGGTGGGATGTCCACCATGTACCAATGGCACATCGCCGTATGTCTTACAGTCCGATTATGGAACGGGCTAGGTGGAATTAGATCGTACATTTCCATCGCACACTTCCCGAAATTTAACCGATTAAAACCAACAAGCTCGCATCTCGGCGACGTTGTTTAAGGCTCTGGAGCTATGATTCGACCAGTGTCTCGTTGCCGATCTTCTTGGTCCGTTTTTTGATCAACTTTAGTGCATGAAGCTGGTTTTTGGCAGATCCGGCCCAGAAATGATAACATTACTCCATACATCATCTAACTAGCGCTTGACGAGCTTGACACAACTTGAGCAATTGTTCTGGCGTGAAGAACCGTCTCACTTTTGTGGGGATCCCCAATTTTATGGCAGCCAGTTGAGCCTTTGCTTCAATGTATGGATCAAAATTGAGGATCGTGTTAAAAGTAACGCCAAGAAGCACAAGATGGTCCATTATCGGCACGTTTTCACCTCGGAAGGAAAGAGCCGAGTAGAATTGGCGCATTTTAACAGAGAAAAACACGCCTGAGTTTTAGCAGCAAAGAACCAGACTAAATTGGCATCGCCCCATTTGGAGACTGGCTTCAAGGATAAGCTCAAACGCTCCACCACAGCCTCACGAAAGACAAGGATGGAACAGTACCTCTCAGCAACAGTGCTGTCGTCTGCATACCCAAGTTTCAAGCAGATATTTTATGTGCAGCATAAATAATGTTGCTGAGAGTACCTACCCTTGAGGGACCCCGGTATAAATATCCAATTGGGCAGACGAGAACCCATCGATAACGACTGGAATGGACCGATCCCACAAGAAATCTGCAATCCAATCACACATAGCATCACCAGGCAGACCGAATGAAGGAAGCTTACTAATAAGGCTTCCGTGCCAGACCCTATCGAAACCATTCGAGTTATCGAAGGAGATGGCAAGCACCTCCCCGCACCTCTCGATGGCCTTACTGCAGATGTGAACGGCATAAGCTAGATCCCATGTAGAACCGTATTGGCAATCACTTCAGGATGTCATTAGCTTCTAGGTATACCAGGAGCTTAATATTAAGCACACGAAGAGATGGGTCTATAATTGGCAGGGTCAGCTCAACTTTCCTTCTTGGACACGGGCTGTACGTTAGCTTACTTCCAAGCATTCGACTCTTTCACAGTTTCACACGAAAGGCGAAATAGACGTGTCAAAATCGGAGACAGTTCGGGCGCACAAGTTTTAAGAACAAGTGTAAGTATCCCGTCCCATCCCGTCGGGATCACTAGCTTTGTTCAAGTCGAGGTTGCTACGAACATCCTTTTGATGGATGTGAATGTCCGACAAATATGTCTCACATCCACCAGGAGAAAGAATACATCCGCGCATCACCAGAATGCTGACGCGATGATTATGCAAAAAGAGGCAAAAAAGTTTGCCTTCTCCTTAACGAAGCGGGCCAGCGACCTGTCGGGTTTCAGCAGTGGTGGTAGTGAGGGATGGCAAAAGTTCGACTGAAAAGGCTTACCCAGGGACCAAAAAGCTTTACTATCTTCTGGGTAAGAAGCAAGTTATGTCCCTATTCGGCCAATGTGGTCGAACCGAGCCCTTTGCAACACCTTCTTGCAGGACTTGGCAGCACTGTTGAAGGCCTTTTTTTCTGACATACGTCACTCGCATTCCCAAGGTGAAGTTGTCGACACAGAGTATCGGCCTGGATCTATTGTCAGTAGAAGGTCCAAGCAATTGGCCGTGTGCGAATCAACATCCCCCGTTGCTATTGCTCCCTGAACCAGCTGGCGGATTACCGCTAACGAAAGCTTATGCATTTCCCATCCAGCATGATTACTGCACTGGTATGGGAAGAATCACGTTACTGCTGATGGTGAGCATTAAAGTCCCTCCGGATCACTAATTGGGCGGCAGGGTACCACTACTGTGCCGCATCAGCCACTTAACTGAGGTAATCTGTGAGCCTGCTTGTCTCCTGATCGCCGCTGTGCGAACGGTAGACACGGGCATAGATAATTTTATCCAGACCTGTGTCCACCAGAGCCCAAAGCGTTGTGAATATTAATTGAATTATAATAATTAATAAAAAACGAGTTTTATTAGCTCTTCCATAGTACTTTACATGTCTTTTTATCTAAATCTAATATTGACACACATTGTAATTGTTGCTTACAATAATATTTAACAAAGTTTTTTTTTTTGTCGGTATAATTCGTAACCGTACAATAATATTCATGGAAAAATCTTTCAAATGTTTTCAAGACTCTATTGTAACCGTAGTTACAATGTTTTTCATATCAAAAATGCTAAATATCTGTAAATTGTAACATTGCGAAAATCATACTTGCAGTGGTTTTATCAAAACTGAAAGAGCAATTAAAATTAGTAACATGAAACCTAAAATAAAGCAAATAAACAATAAACTTTACAAAAAAAGAAAATAGCTGTGTTGAAAACTATGCAATGTTGAGTTACTATGTTATTCATATTGGGTGTCGACATAACACATTAATTAAATTCAATCTCCATTTTAGTCTTTCACAGCTTATACATAACTAACTTTTTCAATACAGTTGTTAAACATGGCGTACTTTCAGAGGCTATAATTATGATTCGAAAATTAAATCTTTCGCATAGGCATCTTTCTATTACGCGGTCGTGACTTTTGTTTACGAGCTCGATCATTAGTTTTGCAGTTAAGTTTTAAATGTTTTAGTCAATTTAAAAAAGTTTAGTAGCAAGGAGTTTTCATACTTAAAATAAAATGGGATTTTATTTGAGGCCAAAATGAATGAGTCCGGACGTCTTAGCATAAAATTCTCAAAAGTTTATTAAATGGTTGTTTAATATATTGAATTAACAGTTTTAATTTCATTATTTTGACGTAAACATTTGTCAAAAATCGAATAGGCTGTATAGGCTGTTTTCGTTGTAAAAAAAAATGGTATCTCTAACTCTGTCTCTATCTCGATCTCTAACTCTATCTCTGTCTCTATCTCTTTCTCTAACTCTATCTAAGTTTGTATAACTCTAACTCTATCTCTATCTCTATCTCTATCTCTAACTCTATCTCTAACTCTATCTCTAGATCTATCTCTAACTCTGTCTCTAACTCTATCTCTAACTCTATCTCTAACTCTATATCTAACTCTATCTCTAACTCTATCTCTATCTCTAACTCTATCTCTAACTCTGTATCTATCTCTAACTCTATCTCGATCTCTAACTCTAACTCTATCTCTAACTCTATCTCTAACTCTATCTCTAACTCTGTCTCTATCTCTAACTCTATCTCTAACTCTGTCTCTAACTCTAACTCTATATCTAACTCTATCTCTAACTCTATCTCTATCTCTAACTCTATCTCTAACTCTATCTCTAACTCTATCTCTAACTCTATCTCTAACTCTATCTCTAACTCTATCTCTAACTCTATCTCTAACTCCATCTCTAACTCTGTATCTATCTCGATCTCTAACTCTAACTCTATCTCTAACTCTATCTCTAACTATAACTCTATCTCTAACTCTATCTCTAACTCTATCTCTAACTCTGTCTCTAACTCTATCTCTAACTCTATCTCTAACTCTATATCTAACTCTATTTCTAACTCTATCTCTAACTCTATCTCTAACTCTATCTCTAACTCTATCTCTAACTCTATCTCTAACTCTGTCTCTAACTCTGTCTCTATCTCTATCTCGATCTCTAACTCTATCTCTAACTCTATCTCTATCTCTTTTTCTAACTCTATCTAAGTTTGTATAACTCTATCTCTAACTCTATCTCTAACTCTAACTCTGTCTCTAACTCCTATCTCTAACTCTATCTCTATCTCGATCTCTAACTCTATCTCTATCTCTAACTGTATCTCTATCTCTATCTCGATCTCTAACTCTATCTCTATCTCTATCTCTAACTGTATCTCTATCTCTATCTCTATCTAAGTTTGTATAACTCTATCTCTATCTAAGTTTGTATCGAATATTTTATGCGCAAGGAGGTTGTATAGCATTGCGATGGAGTTTGAATATTATATTGGTGTTCTAAATTCAAACACCAAAACAGTGATTAAATTTTATTTTATGTAAAAATAAAATTTAATTCTTTGACTTGTTTTTACTATTTTCCACAACTGTATTGAAAAACGTCGTGTGATACACGGGTGTGTAGGTTATTGCAAACGAGCTGTCATTAACAAGCCCGAGCCGAAGGCGAGGGTTTTTAATGACACGAGTTAACCTACTTTCCACCCTTGTATCACAATTTACTATTAAGTCCCACTTGCGCAAAAAACTTAACTCCGTTGCTAACTGCCAGTTTCCCAGGTCTCAATTATCGGGCTGTTAACGTAATCGACGATTAATCGCCTGTTAATTCTACTTTCAGTTTCTCAACACCCAACTGTGACAAGCGTTTAACAATTTGTCACATTTGAGAAAAATCTCGAATTAACCACATGTTACAGCAGTTTTGGGTTTCTGAGAACCTTTTTCAATGTTAATCTCTTGTCAACGAGCCTAATTTATAATTGCTGGAAATTGGTCGATTATTCGCAGATTAAAATTAATATTATGATTTTAAAGGCTTATATTACGATAAAAAGATAATAGGGGTCGTCGAAAACTGTGGTATGGGTTGAGTTATAAAAAATATGTTAATTTAGATCAATTATTAATTAGCAAGATTTAAAAAAAATAGGATGTTACAAACTTTTTAAATTAAATACATTATAAAAACTTGACACAATTATCAAAAATAGTTATTTTGTATTTAGGTAAATAAAAATCAAATTTAAATTACTGACCTGGGAATCGAACCTTCCTCAAGCGCATTAATGTTAACTGTACCCTGTACTTAGTACTTATCGAGGTCAATTTCTGGATAGAATTGTGTTTAACTTGAAGCGGCTGGGGTGGTGACCGCGCCAGGGTAAGCAACACTTACCAAGGTCAGTCTTGGGATGGGTGACCACTTTTTTTTGTGGTTCGCTTGTTTATGGATAGGTGACTTCACCAGGGTAAGCAACACTAACAAAGGTCAGTGTTTGGATGGGTGACCATCACCACAAAAATGTTGTATCACCCATCCTAAAGTCACCCCGCTAGGTTAAACAACATTACCAAGGTCACCCAGCCAAAAACAAGCGAACCCAAAAAAAGTGGTCACCCATCCAAACACTGACCTTGGTAAGTGTTGCTTACCCTGGCATGGTCATCCATCCAAAAACAAGCGAATCCAAAAAAAGTGGTCACCCATCCAAACACTGACCTTAGTAAGTGTTGCTTACCCTGGCGGGGTCAGCCATCCAAAACAAACGAACCAAAAAAAAGCGGTCACCCATCCAAAGAATAACATTGGTAAGTGTTGCTTAACCTGGGTGGGGTCACCTATCCAAAAAAAAGCAAACCAAAAAAAACGTGGTTACCCATCTAAAAATCGTCCCTGGTAAGGTTTGCTTAACTTGGCGGCTACACCAACCCAGCCGCTCAAGATAAAATACTATTCTTAGTTACTGATTACGTCATAGTAGTGAATGATGTGAATGAATACCAGCTAGGGTAGCCAACCGAAATAAATAAATGCCAATTATTTATTGTAACAAGCGATTACGTAATTTCTCGATGATGCAGAGTTGAGAAACTCACTGACAACTGACGGCTGGTTAATTTGTGACAAATTGTCAGCTGATTTGAGATGTGACGTCGACTTCAGAAACTGGCCCTAACTGCCAGTTTCCCACGTCTCAATTATCGGGCTATTAACGTAATCGACGATTAATCGCCTGTTAATTCTACTTTCAGTTTCTCAACACCCAACTGTGACAAGCGTTTAACAATTTGTCACATTTGAGAAAAATCTCGAATTAACCACATGTTACAGCAGTTTTGGGTTTCTCAGAACCATTTTCAATGTTAATCTCTTGTCAACGAGCCTAATTTATAATTGTTGGAAATTGGTCGATTATTCGCAGATTAAAATTAATATTATGATTTTAAAGGCTTATATTACGATAAAAAGATAATAGGGGTCGTCGAAAACTGTGGTATGGGTGGAGTTATAAAAAATATGTTAATTTAGATCAATTATTAATTATCAAGATTTAAAAAAAATAGGATGTTACAAACTTTTTAAATTAATTACATTATAAAAACTTGACACAATTATCAAAAATAGTTATTTTGTATTTAGGTAAATAAAAATAAAATAAATTACTGACCTGGGAATCGAACCTTCCTCACGCGCATTAATTTTAACTGTACCCTGTATTTAGTACTTATCGAGGTCAGTTTCTGGATAGATTTGTGTTTAGCTTGAAGCGGCTGGGGTGGTGACCGCGCCAGGTTAAGCAACACTTGCCAAGGTCAGTCTTGGGATGGGTGACCATCACCACAAAAATTTAATTATTAATTAACATTACCAAGGTCACCCAACCAAAAACAAGCGAACCCAAAAAAAGTGGTCACCCATCCAAACACTGACCTTGGTAAGTGTTGCTTACCCTGGCATGGTCACCCATCCAAACACTGACCTTGGTAAGTGTTGCTTACCCTGGCATGGTCACCCATCCAAAAACAAGCGAACCCAAAAAAAGTGGTCACCCATCCAAACACTGACCTTGGTAAGTGTAGCTTACCCTGGCGGGGTCAGCCATCCAAAACAAACGAACCAAAAAAATGCGGTCACCCATCCAAAAAAAACCTTGGTAAGTGTTGCTTAACCTGTGTGGGGTCACCTATCCAAAAAAAAGCAAACCAAAAAAAAACGTGGTTACCCATCCAAAAATCGTCCCTGGTAAGGTTTGCTTAACTTGCGGGCTACACCAACCCAGCCGCTCAAGATAAAATACTATCACGTTATAGTAGTGAAGGAATTGAATGAATACTAGCTAGGGTAGCCAACCGAAATAAATTATTAAATGTAACAAGCGATTACGTAATTTCTCGATGATGCAGAGTTGAGAAACTCACTGACAACTGACGGCTGGTTAATTTGTGACAAATTGTCAGCTGATTTGAGATGTGACGTCGACTTCAGAAACTCGCCCTAATAAGACTAGGTTAAATTAACAGTTTGTTATACAATATTGTCAATTTAACCTTTGTCAATTTCATCTCGTGTTAGCAACTAATTCTGAGTTATGTTTTTCGTGCAAGTGGGCCTTAATCAATCAAATACATCATAAATAACGCACGCACTTTTTTGTTGCAACTTGCAAAGACCGAATGTAAACAAATAAACGCGCCGCGCGTATGGCTTGCCGGCACCCGCGCCGCTTGTGCCTGCGCTTATCCCCGCGCTCGCCCTTCGTGCGAAGTCTAGTTTTTTTTTTTTAAATTATTCGATTTCGTGGATAAAAACGACACAAATTATGAATAGTGTTTTGTCACACCATAATAATGAAAAACACATAAACTCTAATAACTTGTATTTTCTTTTGTGGATTTTACAGGGTGTTGTAGTAAAAAAATAAAATATCTTTAAAAGTCGTGGATGAATTCGACACAAAATATTTTAAACAACAGATATCAGTACTCTAAAACGCGTAATACCTATTTAACCTACTGTAATATTCTTTTAGAGCTAGTTGGCTACGTGTTAGGTACTGGTTAAGTATTAGGATTCTCGTGGACAGAGATGACACAAAATGCCTATGTACATCAGTTACTACTTCGTTATTATCATGTAAGTAAAATTTTCATCTCTAATTTTCTTTTCGTCCGATACTGGTCGAAAAGACAAACAGCTAAATTTCTACCTATGCAAATACCTAGGATGACACAAACTAAGGTAATACCTTAGTTTGGTCATCCTAGGTAGGTTGGGCAAATGGTCCGGCAACTATATGCGAAAAACAAACAACTTTAATATTTTTGAAACCTCAAAACCTAGCGCTATCGGTCTAATATTACATTATCTGGATTAGATTTTGCTTTCAAATGCAGTTTATCTCTACGTTTCACACAGCGATTAAGCCCTGTCGTGATCGTGATGGTTTTAAGTTCTGGTTTTTATTGTTCAACTGCGATAAAACTGTGTTTTTCTGAATTGCATGTCGAACGTACATCTTCTTTTAGTTAATTTGTATTCAATTTAGAAATAATTCACAATTAAAGATTAGTGGGGCAGCATAATCATTGGTTATTGTTGAATTAACAACAAGTGCGAGTGAGTGAAAAATCAATTTAAGCAGCCAGGCCATGAAAGGCGCAACAGTTGAGATAGTCCTGAGCAGATGCATTAGCACTACTTGATAGAATATTGATATTAATATCGCCAATTATAATAGTGTTTTTGAAGGATGACAGGCTTTGCAAGGTGCCGTTTAGAGAATCAGTAAAACTGTTAGTATTTTTAAAAGAAGGCGGTCGATATTGTGCTAGTATAGCAAATTCAGACACAAATTTTAGTTAACAATCTGTTATAGTCATGCATATTTGGTTCCTCAACAGAGATATTCACATGAACTACGAGTATCACTCCATCGTTTTGATTATAATTTATACTAATTATATACGTATTATATCCCGGCATAAGTGGTATGTTATATTGCCAACATAACATACCACCAAGAACAATAATGTCACAATTTAAAATTAGCCGTTGCTGAAATGTACTTAAGCTATCAGAATTCTTAAAAATACTTCGAATATTTTGTTTTAGTATGGTTAACGGATTTTTGTACCCCACACAGAGAAATTATCTAAATCATCAATTAAATTATTAATCATATTTATGACAGCAGAGTTATAAAATAAAATTGAAAGAAAAAGCAATTAAAATAAAAAGGTCCGAAAAATAACCAATTTACGACCCTCTTAGGCGCCTCCATAATCAATGGAATTTATGTATGTTTTTCAGCCATTATTTTTGCGGAGCATACAGCAGAACCTGTGTTGTGTTTGTCGGGCTTTTTGAAATGCAAGCAAGTAGCGCATTTTGGATCATCTGCCTTCTTTGGACATTCTTTTATAGAGTGACCTTGTTCGCCACAGTGACCAGTGTAGGATGCCTGCCGACATGACTTGGCAGCATGGCCATACTGCTGGCACTTATAACACCGTGTGACCAGAGTAAAATCTCTAACAGGGCATGATGACCAATTCAAAAACACGTGGTCTTTTGACATCAGGGCTTTGCGTATGACTGCAGACACTTCTACAACATAGTTGCAGGTCTCAGCGTCCTTCTTACCTGACTTGCGGCTCAACTTAATTGAGGTCAAAAACGTCTTAAGGCTGCTGTCCTGTAGTGTCTCAGCCAGATTTTGATGGTACAGACAAGTGAAAACCTCTTTTTCTGGCATGGATGTCGGCACTCCTATAATAACCACCATAGGCTTCCTTTTATAGGGCTCGTCAACTATTAGGCCCGACTTCGTTAGCTGCACTAATTGTCTCAGCTTCAGGATGTCGTCCTTCATCTCAGTTCTGATAATAACACCCCCGTTCCTCGTCTTTTACGAATAACAGATGAAACTCCACGTAAGACGTGGAGTTCTTCTTCTTTCATAACTTGTATGTGAAAACAAGCCAAGTCAAATCTTGAGCTAGAATTTGTCCTAAGCTATCTGCTTAATGTAAATAATTCGATTTTAAAATTTAAGACTTTATATTTTTAAATAGAAAATATAGTCGTAGCAGAAAAAGCAAGAATTTGTGTTTTTAAATTTATTTTAGAATGTTTTATGTTCTTGTAATTAAATTTCAGGATACAGAGCTTGGCACCCATTTAGATCTCAATTCTTTTGTCAGCGATGTCAACCACCGCGCATATTCTTAGTATTGAACTTGGCTCCCTTTTTCTCATTTATTTTTTTGATGGGATATCATTACTCTTTGTACAGAAATTATTAGTAGGTGCATATTCATAACATAATTAATACCAAATGGTTTTTGTTAATCTACTGATTTTCCTACGCTTACAGGGTATAATTGTCTTTTTAACCGACTTCCCAAAAAGGAGGAGGTTCTATGTTCGACTTCAAGTTTGTTTTTTTTTTTTTTTTTTTTTTGTGTATGTTCACCGATATCTCCGTCAATTGTAAACCGATTTTGAAAATTCTTTTTTTGTTTGAAAACGTATGTTCCGAAATTGGTCCTATTTTAATTTGGTGGAGATCTGATGAAGAACTTTGGAGATATACAACAGAACTCTTCAATAAATAACGGCAAATCTCTCGGGATTGCTGCAATCGCATGTCTGTTTATTGTTTATACCATTTCATAACATAACATCACGCCAGTACGCTCTTAAGGGGTACGCAGATCTCTCATTTCAGCGGTTAAGTTCAAGTTTTTAACAGACTTCAAAAAAAGGAGGAGGTTCTCAATTCGTCGGAATCTTTTTTTTTTTTTTTATGTATGTTCCCCGATTACTCAAAGACGCCTGGACCGATTTCAAAAAATCTTCTTTTGTTTTGAAGGGTATACTACCTAGTTGGTCCCATAGTCATCAGGTCAGGATCTGATGATGGGATCCTAGAACAATCGAGGGAACTCCTCAAATATTATAGGCAAACATATAGTGATTTTGGTATTTTCGTCAACAATGCAATCACTTGCACTCAGAAAGTATAATTTGGTGAAGTGGAACTGATGAAGAAGACCACAGATGGCCACTTGAACTCCTAAATGCTAAGTATGTCACGGGTATAAAATATCTCGAATAGTTAACCGACTACGATGAAGCAAATACTTATAAATGAATGGGACTGATGAAAATGGTATCATTGAACTGTTCTGATGATGAAGCCGGAAGGTAGGCACCGGCACTCTGAAAAAAAAACAATGTATCCTAGTCGTGCTTGGGCTTATTGGAATCGTCATGAGGTGTACTTTGACCACAAATGATTATCATGTTAATTGGAGACACCTACCAAAACTAAAAAGAGAAAAATAAAAAAACTTTTTAACAAAAAAAACAAACCGACTTCCAGAAGAAAAAACTACAAAGCAAAAAATAACTTTCTTTTCCGAAGTCGGTGTCGAAAAACTGAAAAAAATGGATACAAAAGACACCGACTTCGGAAAAGAAAGTTATTTTTTGCTTTGTAGTTTTTTGTTCTGGAAGTCGGTTTGATTTTATGAAATCTATTTCGGCGTTATAGTTACCTTACTAACTTGCCTATTAGGTAGGTACAACTAAAAAGTGAAAAATAAAAAATCTTTTTTGCAAAAAAATACTACCGACTTCCAAATACAAAACTACAAAGTGAAATATAACTTTAATTTTTGAAGTCGGTGTCCATAACGCAAAAACTTGGCACCTACTAAAGACACCTTTGAAATGTTCGAGTGAATTGCCCATTCAGTATCCGGTTGTTTTTTTTACGCGTTTTCTGTTTATACTTAATTTGGCCAAGTCAGGACGGTATAACGTGCGCAGGCGATTGTACTCTACAATAAAGGTCTCTTGGGTTTAGATTTGACTTGGATCTAAATTAATAAGATGTAGTCCATATAAGGTTTTAAATCTGGAGAGTGCAAGGTAAGCCAGTCCGTTACTAAATATAGAAAAGCCTATGTCGAGAAGGGCGCTGTCAAGGCTAAGGCCTTGTGATTTGTGGATAATAATAGCACTTGCTAAGTAAATAAGGAGTTGTTCCCTATGAACATATACATTACTTAATATCTGAAATTTGGTCTTGACTCGTTCTTTAATTAAGGATGGTATTCCACTCGTTATATATTCACATAAAGACCGGCTGTCATCAATTTTGATTGCTGATTCTTACATTACAGGCACTTTAGGTAAGTAAATTTTAATAAAATGTAAAAAAAATACAAGTTTCTGATTTATTCCTCTGTATTTAATCAAATACCTATCTGGATGCCAAATTTGAAGTTTGTAGGACATCCGGTACTGGGTTAGAGTTTTGATATATTATTAAAGGTCAGTCAGTGATAAAAATAACCATTTGTGGGCGTTAATATCTAAATAACCGTTTGAGCTATAATTATGAAATTTTGTTTTCTAGTTCATCTTAGAGATTTTAATACATAAACCAAATTTCATGTGTTTATGTTAAAACGATTAAGAGTTATTAAGATGACAAAAGTTCGTGCCGTCGACTAGGGCAACCTTAATAGTTATTTATGCTACAAGAGCGGAAAGTAGGTGATTCCAATGATTGGCATAAATCGACACGAGTCGGGAATCAATCAAGCAGCGCGGCGGTGTCCTCGCTGAGGCCGCGCGCGCCCTCCAGCCGAGCGCTCAGGATGCGCGCGCTGAACCAGAGGGTCAACATCTCAAGGTAGCGCACCACCAGCCGTGCCATCGCACTGTGCCACGCCGTCCTGGAAGAACTTAAGAGTTTCTGTCCACCCTGCTGCCAGCTAGCTGTCAACCTGAGTGACCAACGTCATGTGAAGCCGATCCATAGTTTTATACTCTATATCCTTTCTAAGTTTATTTTTAATAATTGTTTTATTTTATTAACGTGGCTTACTTTTAGCTTCCTCTTAGCTAGACGTAACGCTACAAAATAAAAAAATAAAAAAAAAACAGAAAATTAAAAAGCACTAGTGAAAAAATCCGCATTGTTTGGCTGCTTGGAAAACGCTCTTTTCGAGGACATGCATTGTAATAGTTATTTATGCTACAAGTGCGGAAGGTAGGTGATTCCCGATGAGTGGCATTTTTATTCACGAGCGAGCGAAGCAAGTGAGTTGAGCTGTCACGACGTAACGCAAAAAGGAACGATCAAAATGTACGTCCTGCCAAACATATTTAATGAATATTTAAAATAAATTTAATGACCAATATCTAAATCTAGAGTAACTACAAGTAAAATTTCAAAATTTAAAAAACCCCCGACATATTTATCTTGCGAGAACATCCCGATTCAAACAGTAGAACGACCATAACTTTTGAATCATGTCAACCAAGAAGCAAATGTTCAATGATGTCTCTGTGATCAATTCGGTGAAAACCGGGAGCGATCACCACATGGTGAGAGGCACATTGAACATTAATATCAAGCTTGAAAGGTCTCGACTGATGAAGTCCACGCTCCGTCCAGCACAGATCCAGATCCAAAACTCCGAGAGCTTTCAGCTCGAACTTCAGAATCGTTTCGATTGCCTAGGGAGCTCTGTGGATGAATACAGCGATGGGTTCGTGGAAGCTGTCCATACGGTTGGGTCTAAGTTTTCCGCCGTACAGATATAAACAAAAAGCTCTCTGATCCTACTCTCAAGCTCATGAAGGAGAGGCGTGAGATGATCCTGCAGTCTTCAGACGATGCGTTGAAATACCGGCAGCTCAATAGACGGATCTCAAAGTCCTTGAAAAGCGATCTCCGCCGCTTTAATACCGAGCGTATTAAAGACGCGATTGAGCGGAATAAGGGTTCCAAGGTCTTTGCAAGAGATCTGACTATTGGGCAGGGCCAGCTCACGAAACTGAAGACCGACGATGGCAGAATCGTATCCGCCAAACCGGAGCTATTGAGAGAGATCGAGAGATTCTATGGGCAGTTGTACACGTCAACCAGTAAACCCGTTGCGAATCTAGCAAAAGACCCTAGAGCTAGATTGACCCGGCACTATACCGAAGACATTCCGGACGTCAGCCTGTATGAGATTAGTATGGCTCTTAAACAGCTTAAAAACAACAAGGCGCCGGGTGAAGACGGAATTACAGCCGAACTCCTGAAGGCGGGTGGAAAACCGGTCCTTAAGGCCCTTCAGAAGCTGTTTGATTCCGTCATACTCGAGGGCAAAACGCCACAGGCATGGTGCAGAGGTGTGGTGGTACTCTTCTTCAAGAAGGGCGACAATGCCCTACTAAAGAACTATAGGCCCATCTCACTTCTTAGCCATGTCTACAAGTTGTTTTCAAGAGTCATCACGAATCGTCTCGCGCGCAGGTTTGACGATTTCCAGCCTCCTGAACAAGCCGGTTTCCGTAAAGGCTTTAACACCGTAGACCACATACATACGCTGCGGCAGGTTATACAGAAGACCGAAGAGTACAACCTGCCTCTCTGCTTAGCGTTTGTGGACTACGAGAAAGCCTTTGATTCGATCGAGACTTGGGCTGTGCTGCAGTCTCTCTAACGTTGCCAAATTGACTACCGGTACATCGAGGTGTTGAAGTGTTTGTACAAAAACGCCATCATGTCAGTTCGACTTCAGGATCAGACTTCTGAACCTGTCTTTCTGCAGTGAGGTGTGAGACAGGGAGATGTCATATCTCCGAAACTGTTCACCGCTGCACTGAAGGATGTCTTCAAGGTTCTGGACTGGAGAGGGCTAGGCATCAACGTCAATGGCGAGTACATCACTCACCTTCGGTTTGCCGATGAAATACTCTTAGTGGTCGTGGCTGAGACTATGGAGCACCTCAATACAATGTTCGATGACCTCAGTAGAGCTGCCGAAAGAGTGGGTCTTAGGATGAACATGGACAAAACCAAGGTGATGTTGAATGCCCATGTCACACCCACTCCTATCAGGGTCGGAGACTACACTCGAAGTTGTGGATGACTATGTCTACCTGGGACAAACGATCCAGTTGGGTAGGGCCAACTTCGAGAAAGAGGTCAACCGTCGAATCCGACTCGGCTGGGCAGCGTTCGGGAAGTTCCGCGGTATCTTCACTTCCAACTTACCACAGTATCTCAAGACGAAAGTCTATGACCAGTGTGTGTTGCCAGTTATGACCTATGGCTCTGAGACGTGGTCGCTCACAATGGGCCTCATCAGAAAGCTTACAGTCACCCAAAGGGCAATGGAGAGGGCTATGCTCGGAGTTTCCTTACGTGATCGAATCAGAAATTTAGAGATCCGCAAGAGAACCAGGGTTACCGACATAGCCCGGCGAATTGCCAAACTTAAGTGGCAGTGGGCAGGGCACATTGCTCGCAGAACGGATGGCCGATGGGGCAGAAAGGTTCTGGAGTGGCGACCGCGAACCGTAAGACGTTGCGTTGGAAGGCCTCCCACCAGGTGGACCGACGACCTGGTGAAGGTTGCAGGGATACGTTGGTTGCGAGACGCACGGGACCGGTCAAAGTGGCGACGCTTGGGGGAGGCCTATGTCCAGCAGTGGACGTCTTTCGGCTGATATGATGATGATGATGATGATGATTCAATTAAATGTATTTTTCGGATTTTCAATTAGTGAAATTAAAGATTTACGTAAACAATTAATTTGCCGGTAGAAAGTACTACACGCAAGGCAGCCAGCCTTATTCCCTACGCAATAGAGGCGAGAATTGTGTGATGATCTGCAATTAATATGGAAATTTCCCAAACTTTTTGGTTAAAATTAGGCTGTAAATAGGCCCAAATTTAATTTATCCGCCTCGAAGGACCAAAATGGTGCGTATAAGCTCTAGGAGATTACTAATAAAATCACACGCGCTTGAACCTAAATTATTAGAGTAATCTAGGCTATAATTGCTGATTCAGCAGTGCTAATTTGAAGCAGAAAAGTACGCAGATGAGACGAAAGGCAATGGATAAAGTTCAATTTATTAATTATGCCACATACCTTTGAAACAGCGATTCCCATGCAGATGCAGATGGATGTCTCGTTCGGGAAGTTCAGTTCACAGACTAGGTACACTATGCTGGCCAGCGGTACACAACACAGTAGGTCTAGGTAATACAGATAACACTTTCCATGTAGGTTCAATTAAGAGGTTTTGCCATGATGATAGACGTGCGCGCGTCCAAACCGAGGTAGAAAGAGACTGTCGAAGATCGCCGGCGGCCATCGGTCGTGGCGCGGCGTAATGACCGTAGCGCCATCACGCGGGATATCACCAAACCAACGATATGTGACACTTATTTAATAAATTGGAACTATTAAACCAATGCCTCTCAATCGCCCTATGGTGATGTAATAAAATATGAACTATAAATTAGGAAGCGTAACCACCATAGTTTTATACTCTATATCCTTTTTCTAAGTTTATTTTTAACTAGAGGACGCCTCGCGGTTTCACCCGCGTAGTTCCCGTTCCCGTAGGAATACAGGGATAAAAAATAGCCTATGTCACCCGGGGATAGAATAGCTTCCCAACGGTGAAAGAATTTTTGAAATCAGTCCAGTAGTTTTGGAGCCTATTCGGTACAAACAAACAAAAAAATCTTTCCTCTGTATAATATTGGTATAGATAATTCTTTTATTTTATTAACGTGGCTTACTTTTTTTTTTTATTTTTATTAAATATTCTACCGCGGACATGTGGCAGTCCGCGCTCTTTTTTATTGTGTATATTTTGTTTGTTATTTTTTTTTCATAATTCTTACAATTGTTGGACTCCTACGTCGGACATTATTTTAAGGCTTACTTAACTAACTTAAATTTACGTGAGTTCATCCCTCACTAAATACTATATATATATTACACACTGGCATTACAATTTTATGTTTCTATTATTCTTATCTTTAAGTTATTAACTATTTTGTTTACTCATTTCTATTGATACACTGCTTATGTTATTACTATATCTATTGGTACACTTTGTGGGAAGATGCATGGCAGTGCGAGTAGACCAGCCCCGGCCGACGGTTCCGGTTATAGAACCCCGTCGTTAGGACGTTAAGGTGAGTATGTCTGACTCGCTCCACCATGCAGCTTCACATGTATATATATAGTTCTCTTTAGACAGGGTGATGGTTTGGGTGTTTGGGTTGCAGTTTTTGGATGGGACTTGTTAGGTGGTGTTTTGGCTGCTGACCAGGGACTTCGCTAGCGTGAGCAAGGCCTCTATGACGACTACGTCTCGATGCTGCATGGCCGTCTTAAGATTGTAGTTGACGACCGTTTTAGTCGGCGCATCCATCGCCCTCTTAGCAAGGCGGCCTGCGGCGTCATCGGCGTCGTCGGTGTAATAGACGCAACTGACTGTATGTCTGGACACCGCCACTACCGCGTGGGAGATGCTGTCGTGGACCTGAAGCCTCCTGGACTTGGTGTTGATGATAACGCTGTCGTAGGTCGACCCCTGAGCCTCATGTATGGTTAGCAGGCGCGACCCCTCGCCGGACCCATATCCCTGGCTCGCAAGAGAGGCTTTCTCCCCCTGCGTATGAACCAGGAACAGGGTGTTTTGGGCAGTACCCGGTATTTGCGCCCCTGTGTAACCTTTCACCTTCAGGGAGTGGACCCGCGACAGCGACGACTTGGAGGAGTATATACCGGGGTATATCTCACTCAGTGCAAACGCCACGTCCATTGGATTGCGGTGTGTGCAGAGAAACTCCTGGGTGATGCCAGCCACCAGGTCTGGACGGGTATACCTAAGCTCGAAAAGATTCTCCCTGTCCAAAAATGGAAGCTGGTTAACGTCTCCGACGAGGACAAGCTCGCTCGCTCCAGAAAACTTTACTGCCATGACTATGGCCCCAAAGTGGTTCATAAGAGCCTCGTCTACCGTAAGACGGTAGCATTTGTCTTGGCTCTTGAAACCGTTTGCTAGGATTGAGGCCATAGTGCGCACTTTGGTCTTAGCTCGGTTTCCTAAGCGGCGCGCAAGCTTTTCTCTAAGATCTTTGGCAGCTTCTGTTGTCGTGGTTGCTATCACGTCCCTGTCCTCTTCGAAGTGCTTTACCAGCCAGGTTGTCTTACCGCAACCCGGAACTCCGTTAATCCACCTGATATTGGGTACCGCCCAACTTTCCTGTGATGCCGGGATACCGGAGGTCCCCGAAATGGAGTGTGCCATTTCCAGGATCTTATCTTCCGGCATGATTTTGGTACATTTGGCGGTAACCACTATCGGGTCGTCATTTGGCACACTGAACTTGAGTTTGCCTGAGCGCTCCGTCTCCTCCTTGTCCAGGGCCACAAAGCCACTCCTCGCGCTGTAGGCTGCCATATATGACCCCGTCATTTCCCCTTTGATGACTTGGGATGTGACGTTGTCATACACCGCTGCCCCTGCTTCCTCGAGCAGTACCCTTAACAGACCCTCTGTGTCTCTCTGGAAGGTCTGCAGGATCTTCCTGCATGTCGTAAGATTGACCTCTCTGGTCGCTTTTACGATTGCTACGTACTCGAGGAACGCGCTCTTTACGTGGTCCGTGGTACCCGACTTTACTGCGAGGGTCGGCGGGCTGACTTGCCCTTTGTCGGCTCGTGTTGGCTTAGGCTTTTGCTGGGTTGGTTCCTTTGGTGTTTTTCTGAAGAACCTCTCCAGTGCTGTCTCCTGCTTGTGAGATGGTGATGCGTAGCTGGTGCTTGGGAGCAGTGCACTGAGGAAAGTGCCAAACGCTTTCAGGCGACTCCTCGACCGGGCCCGGTCCTCCGGGTTTATGGTGTTACACTGCACCTTTGCGGCTTTTTCGGCTGCTGCCTTCTGCTGGGCCCTCTCCGATCCGCTTTGAGTGGTGGGGCTTGTTTTGGGGCTCATTGCGCTGGCTATTGGTTGTCTGGGGGCTTCGAGGAAATTCAGGGTTTCCCCTCTGTCCTCGTAGACAACAACCTCATGATGTTCTGAAGCCTTTAAACAGCCAAAGCGGACTGCGACGTCTCCTCTCTCTCCTCCCACCACCATTGCGTCCACACTTATGGTTCGGGCCGTGGCTGACGTGTAGTCTCCTGCCTCCCTAATCTTCTGAAGCAATGAGCTTGCCTGAGCAAATGGAGTAACCTCTCCCCACTCGAGTAATGCGATTGTTTTCCCTTTAAATCGCATTAGACGGCATCGGTGAGTGGCCACTTCCATTTGAGGTAGTGCAGCATACTTGCTGCCTGTTATGCTCGTTTTGGTGGTGCTTCCGTTAATCAGGGCGGCAAGGCCCGGTGAAAGGTCTATTCGGGCCGCAGCTTGACTTGAGCCTATGCAGAAGCCTATGCCTAACTTCTCCTGTTCCCTGTTCATGAACAGAGCCACGCCTCGCAGTCTGATGCCAGGGACTCCGTCTTCTCCGCTTGCCAGGAATTGTGTGGTAGTCATGCTAGGGGCTGGTTGTAGGCTGGCTGTTGCTGCTACCGTTGGTAATGGCCGTTGGTTAGATTGTGTGTGTGTAATTTGTGTATCAGTCAATGGTGTACTTGTTGTTGTTTGTGTAGTTGTGGTTGTTATTTGTGTGGTTGTGGTTGTTTGTGTTCGATCGTGTGGTCGACTTCGCAAGGTTACGTCCGTTTTGTTGGCCTTTGCTGCGATTGTGGCGACTTTGCTCGCGAATGCCAAGAATGGAATCCTAGTAGCCGGTCTCCCCATGATGGTGTGGAGTGTGGACTGGCTAAGCTGGGTTTCGAATTTTACCTCGAGCTCCATTCTGTCTTGGCTGAACCTTGGGCATTCGAACAGCAGATGCCAGACTGTCTCTTCACAACTCGTGTCACAGACGCACGAGGGACTATCTTTGAGATGGAAGCGGTGGAGATACGCTGAGAATCCGCCGTGTCCTGTAAGGACTTGTACGTGGACCGGTGTGAGCACTGCGTCTCTGAGTGTCCTTTTCGCCGCTAGGACGTCTGGAAAGAACGCTTTCGTGACCGATCCTGTACTCGAAGACTCGTACCGCGCTTGCCACTTCCTTATAGTCCCCTCCCGAATCTTCTTCCTCACGAACGAAACGGGGACCTTGCTGTATTCTGATGTGAGTTTTGTTAGGGCTGCCTCCTTGGCCAGCTCATCCGCCCTCTCATTCCCGGCAGTTCCCACATGGGCCTTGAGCCAAAAGAGCCTCACTTCTCTGCCCTCCTCTCTGATTTCACGGACGCTTCTCTTGATTTGGAGTGCCAGGTGGTGAGTGACAGACGGCCTCCTCAGCAGGTCAAGTGACGATCTCGAGTCACTTAAGATGCTTACGGAGGCCGCCTTGGATTCTCTTGCCATCCTGACAGCTCTGAAGAGAGCGTACATTTCCGATTGGAAGACTGTGTTGTGAGGCTCCAAGCCAAAGGTGCTGAACCTTGACTCCGTCCCGTTTTCCCACCAAGTTAGGGCAGCTCCGACTTTCCCCTCTATCTTGCTGCCATCGGTGTATATTTGGGGGCCGATTACTTGGTGGGTTGCCAGGGTTTCGGGAGTCAAATTCTCTAGGCATTCATACTCGGTTGTTGTGAGTTGCGCCGGGTGGGGGTTTTTGGAGTGGTGCACGTTGCACTCCAGCACGCGGCCCAGCGGTATAAACTCTTGGGAATGTCCCTTTTTGATCTTGAAAAGGGTTGCCGCCTCGATTACCCGGAGGTCTAGGGGAGTTGGCCTGACAGGATAAGTGCCGATGTCAGAGACACCGTGCGGTATGCTTTGCAGATTTTCTGCGCGAAGCCCCTCTGCAGTGAGTCAAACTTTTTCCTTGTCATCAGTTTCTCAGCTGCGGGGGCCCACGCACTCGCTGCATACATCACGATGGGCTCTATCACCGACACGTATATTGTCCTGATTATTTCTCTGTTCAGACCCCAAGTCACCTCGCCGCACATGCCAACTGCTTATAGATGTCTGCGGCCTTTCTACAGGTCGCAGACACGTGCGCATTGAAGGTGAGTTTGGAGTCTATCGTGAGACCCAACAGTTTCACTTCCTCAACCAGGTTTAGCCGCGTGCCCGACATATGAAGTACCGGAACGTCGTACTTTCGCTTCCTCGTTAACACCATCGCATTAGTCTTGTGCGCGGCGAAACGTAGCTTATTTTGGACGCCCCATTCCGATACTTTGGCTAACGTGCTGTTGGCTGATTGCTGCAGGGGACCGGCTGTGAAGTCAGAGAAAACCAGGACAACGTCGTCCGCGAAGGCTTGGCAGTATACCCCCATACTAGCCATTTTGTGTAGGAGTGGATCTAGGATAAGGTTCCAAAACGTCGGTCCGGCAATTGAACCCTGGACGCATCCTTTCGTGGTTCCCTTCTCGCTAGTCGCTCTGGCGTAGTTGACCCTGACGTTTCGGTCTTCCAGGTATGAGGCGACGAGAGTGTAGATATTAGCTGGGCAACTCTTGGCTACCATCTGCTTCTTGAGTGCGGGCCACCACGCGTTGTCAAAGAGGGATCCTTTGTCTGTCGCCGGGAGGGTGTCTATGTCCAGTGATATCAAAAGCACGATCTTTTTGGCTTTGATTTCGGCTCGTAAGTGGCCCACTAGAGCATAGAAGGCGTCCTCAGTCCCGCGCTGTGGCATGAAGCCGTATTGGTTTGTGTGTAGTGTTGGGAGGAAGTGCCACTGTAGTCGGCCCACTAGTAGTTTCTCGACGATTTTTCCTAGGACCGAGAGCAGACCTATAGGCCTGTACGACTTAGGGCTGGTGTAGTCGTCCTTTCCTGGCTTGCGGAGAATGCACACATGGGCGACCTTCCACTGCTTCGGGAAGTGTGACAGCGACAGACACTTGTTTGCTATCGCTAAGAACACCTCCCTATCGCAGTTTATTGCCGCTATGCAGATCTCTGCTGTTAATCCGTCGGGACCGGGGGCTTTTTTCGGATTTTGGTTCTGGAGAACCATTTCCAGCTCCGCGGTCGTGAAGGGCGGATCGTCTGCAGACAGACCTTGGGGGTTTTTCTCCTCCGCTAGCCTCCTTAACGCAGTGTGGTAGGGTTGTTCGGCATCCGTTGAGTCGTCGGGGTAGAAGGTTTTTGCCAGAAGATCCGCAGATTGCTCTGGACTGAGCGTCTCGCCTGCGTTGTTTCTCAGGAGTGCGTCTTCCTTTCTTCTGGCTGTCTTCCTTATTACCCTGAAGATACCGTCCCACATGCTCTCTCGGTCCTGCTTCGTGCAGAACTCCTTCCAGTTGGCTGTGGCTGCTTCCGTTGCTGCTGTCGTGTAAGTTTGTTTGGCCAGCACGTACTCTTGGATGGTGAAGTGTCTCCGGCTTGCGGCTGCGTTCCGGATCCTCCTCTTCTTCGTCATGGCGTCTTTTTTGAGACGGTCTAGAGAAGGACTCCACCATGGGGGTTTGGCGTTGTGTTTGGGCGACCCGAGTTTTGGAATCGCTTCCTCGCATGAGCGGTGGATGTTCTGAGTATAGTTTGAAATGATTGTCTCCAGATCTTCTGGGTTCGATGCGTTCGAGACTCTGACTTGGGTGATGTCACTGTCTGCTAGGCTAGTCTTGAAGTGGGTGTTGAAGTCGGACCACTTGGCCTTCTTGGTGTTGTAGATGCGCGTCGAAATCGGCCGTAAGGGTTCCAGGGCCTTTTCTAGGCGCATCGAGAAGGTTATAGCGTTGTGGTCTGAAGTTGTTAGACTTCTTTCTACCTGCCACTCCTCGACCTTACCTAGTAGCGACGAACTGCAAGCTGTCACGTCAACGATGCTTGTGCACCACCTGTCATTTCTGTATGTCTCGAACGTTGGTGTTTGGCCCGTATTTAGGATGTGGAGATCCCGCTCATTGAGGAAAGAACTGTACGCCGCCCCGCGATGGTTTTCGGAAACACTTCCCCACCAATGGCTCCAGGCGTTCACGTCTCCTCCCACCACGATGTTGTTTGTGTTCAATTTGTGTGTCTTATATTGTGTTTCGGATAGGTAAGGTTCGATGTCCTGGTCACCCTCAAAATAGACCGACAGTACTCCAAAGCTGAGCTGACCCGCCTTTAGCAAGACAGCAGCAACGTCCTCGGTCACAAGCTGGGGGTCTTGGATAACCTCCAGGTTGTTACCGAAAACAACAATCGCTGCCTTAACTGGCTTTTTGCGGTTGAGGCTGCACTGGATGACTTGTGTGCCGGGTTTTTGTTTCATCACACCTGTTCTTCCTACGTAGGGCTCTTGAACAAGTGCTACTGAAATTCCCCTTACTTGGGCCGCCATGTGGAGTTCTTCTGTGGCCAGCTTGGAGCGGTGAAGATTTGCTTGGATGAACCGCAATCTTGCTGTCGTGGCTTACTTTTAGCTTCCTCTTAGCTAGACGTAACGCTATAAGATAAAAAAAATAAAAAGTAAAAAGCACTCGTGAAAAAAAGTGACACTTTCCGCACAGTTAAGCTGCTTGGAAAACGCTCTTTTCGAGGACATGCATTGTAATAGTTATTTATGCTACAAGTGCTGAAGGTAGGTGATTCCCGATGAGTGGCATTTTCATTCACGAGCGAGCGAAGCAAGTTAGTGAATAAATCTACTCGAGTCGGGAATCATCTTACGTACGTATATCATACAACATTTTACTATGCATTGGGCGAGGAAATAAAAAAAAATCTGAACCAAGCAATAAATTAATAAAATGGCGGGCTTATTCAAGTGCGCTCAGCATTTCCACAGATTAACTAATAGTTCCTCGGGCATGTATAACGCGCATGTGCAAAAAAAAAAATCTGTCGCACATCTGAATACAAAATATGACAGCATGTTATACAGATTGAGTAGCAGTAAAGGGAACTTAAAATAGTATAGTATTGGCAATTCCGTCCCACCTGTCGCGCAGTCGAATTAGTTCGCTAACGCTCCGTTGTATATGGATACGTACTATACGGATTCGGATGAACTTAGGCATTCAGAATTCCACGTATCGCTCGGTGTTAAATTCGCAGTCGGTCCGGACGATGTTCCAGAAAAAAACTCACTAATTAACGTTTTACTGGATTGAACAAAAATTTATATACGCATAATAAATGTTCAGTACCTACAGCGCCATCTATTATGAATACGCGGCAGCTCGCGAGCTAGTCGATTCCAAGCAACGCGACATCGGTGAAAACGGCGGCGACACCTATACGCGGCGAAAGGAAGAAATTTACCCTGCGCGCGCAACCCGGTCGCGAGTCGCGAGTGAATATTTTCTTTCATGATCATTCTGTTCAATCGTTCTTCTTCTTGTTTCAATTATTCAATGTTTGATTGGATTCGATTAAAAACCTTTGTAATGACTAGTCCTTGGAGAGTAAACGCATTAGAAATTATTTCCAGTATTTCATTTTGAAATCCAAGTAGACGCCCAAACATATGGTCCTTCGTAGCCAAATTGAGAACTACAAGAGGAGTTCGTGGTGAAAACTCAAGAATTCGTCGCATTATTACGAATACGAAGAAGTTCACCCGCCCGCCATTACGAGAACGCGAACACGTGCACGAGTACCTACCTACATACCCAGGACTTCGAGTGGACTAGAGGAGTGGCAGGTCTGGTTTTCCTTTCATTACCCATCCCATCCTCGATCTGTGTTTAATATTCGTGTTGTTTCCTAGTTGTTGAGCGGCGGTGCCCAGCCGGCGTGATAACCCGACGCCGTGAGTTGTAATCTCGCGGGCCTGAGCGGGCGGCACGGGGCGCAAGTCTAAATCACACAGGAAGGATTACAGTGAGTACTCTTGCGTTCTTATTTTCCCTTAAAATGAGTGAAGCTAAGATGTCGGAACTTGTTAAAAAAAGAGCAGTAGTCAAAGGTCGGTTAACGTTATTTGAAAATTATGTTAAAAGATGTAAATGCCCATTAGATGATCAACAAATATTAGAGTTACAGTTACGCGTAGATAACAGTTCGAGTTTACTAAGTAATTACACCGAGTTGCAAAGTTTAAATGAAGAAAACGCAGACGAGCTCGACCTTCCAAAACAGTTGGAAGACCGAGACCGTTTCGAATATCAGTACTTTAGAACAGTAGCTTCAGCCAAACTCTTGCTGCAGAACGACGTACCTGTAAATAATAATAATGTTGTCGTTAAAAATAAAGTTTGTGTAAAGTTGCCGGACATTAAAATACCTACCTTTGATGGGTCATACGATAGCTGGCTAGAATTTAAAAGTTCCTATTGCAGTATGATACACGAACGGGAGGACTTAGATACCATTCAAAAATTCCATTATTTAAGATCGTCACTCACGAGTAGTGCATCGCGTGTAATTAGTGCGTTAGAGTTTACGGCCGAAAATTATACTCACGCATGGGAGCTTCTAGAAAATCGTTATAATAACATACGGCTATTGCAACACAACCATGTAAAGTCGCTCTTTACAATTCCTTCGTTATATAAAGAATCAGCTTCACAAATTAGAAAACTAATAGACACTGTTTTACGTAACCTACGTGCGCTGTCTTCACTGGGGGAACAGACGCATGCATGGGACACTTTAATTATTTATTTGGTCGCGTCAAAATTAGACCCCAGTACCGAACGCGAGTGGGAAGTGTACCAAGGTACACTTCATAATTCTAACACTAAACCCTTCGTTCAGTTAGGCGATTTACTTAAATTCCTTAAGGACAGAGCAGACATGCTAGATATAATTAAAGTAAACCAAAATACACATAAAAGTAGTGAACAAAATACCAAAAAATCATCAGCTACTCATAGTTACGTCGCCACGAACGCAAGCGATAATAACAATAACAAAAATTCGAAATCGAGCAAGCGCGGTCCGCGTGTGTGTGCGATGTGCAAAGGCAACCATTCTCTGTACGCGTGTACTAAGTTCATAAACTTACCTATTCAAGACAGGATTAACTTCATCAATACTACGAATATTTGCAAAAACTGTCTGCGTTCAGGTCATGGTGTGCAGGAATGTACGTTCGGCCCGTGCAGGTTGTGCCACCAGAAGCACAACAGCTTGCTTCATATTGATGGAGACAACGTTACGTTAGGTAATAATAACACGCAGTCGCAACCGACAACCACTAACGTGTCAACTTCGTTGCATTCAGCAGCTGATGATACCGATTCGCTTTGTAAACAAACGTATTCCATGTTACCTACGGTTCTGCTGTCCACAGCGCTTGTAGATATCGCAGATAATAACAACGAGTATCACACCGCGCGCGTTCTGCTTGACAATGGTAGCCAACAGTGTTTTATTAGAAAATCGTTATGCGATAAACTAAATGCAAGTTTAATACAATCCAATTGTCAAGTTACAGGTGTAGGCCATTCGATCGCGAAGTGTACACACACTTGTAAAATATTATTACGCTCGAAAGATAAGCGATATCACACTAATATTGAATGTTTAGTGTTGCCGTGTATTACTAATAAGTTACCCGCATTTTATTTGAATATAAATAATATTAGTATTCCGGACAATATTCAACTGGCTGACCCCACGTTTCATTCGCCGTCGGATATTGATAGGTGCGGATAAGTTTTGGGATTTATTGATTGATGGTAAAATTAGGTTGAAAAATGGACCTTATTTGCAAAATACGAAGCTAGGATGGATCATGTCTGGACCTTTGTATAATACTAATAATGGCCTGCGCATTAATCAGGTTCAGTGCAACTATTCGCAAACATTAGATGCACAATTAAAACAATTTTGGGAACTCGAAGAGATTCCCAACGCTGGGAATATTCTTAGTCCTGACGAGCAAAAGTGTGAGAATATTTTTGTTGAAACGACAACACGTACTCAGGAAGGTAAATTCTCAGTGCGTATTCCCCTTAAGGAATCGCCCACGGTTCTCGGAGAAAGTTACAGTGCAGCTGAAAAACGTTTGTTGTCGCTTGAACGTAAGTTCACTCGTTTCCCCGAATTTAGGGAAAAATATATTAATTTCTTGAATGAATGCGAAAGTCTCGGTCACATGAGTCGTGTTGATACATACGGGTCACCTCACTATTTCTTACCTCACCACGGGGTAATAAATGAGAATAGCAGTACCACCAAATTGCGCACGGTGTTCGATGCTAGCGCAGTGACATCTACAGGCAAGTCGTTGAACAGTATACAGTTTATTGGGCCGCCGCTTCAAAACGACATTTTTTCCATATTATTGCGTTTTAGGCAGTATAAATATGTAGCGTGTGCCGACGTGGAAAAAATGTACCGTCAAATTTTAGTACAGCCAGATCAACGTGACTTGCAGTTGATTTTGTGGCGTAAAAATCCGTCGGACCCAATAGGTATATATCGCCTTAACACTGTGACTTACGGCACTGCATCGGCGCCTTATCTGAGCATGAGGTGTCTGAACCAACTGGCGAGTGAGTGTGAGGATGAACCAGTAGCTAGAGTGATTAGGGATGATTTTTACGTGGATGACGTGTTGATAGGTAATGATGACTTAAATAGTTTATTTGATATGTGTGATAAGGTCACGAATACATTAAGGCGCTACCCCGAGCAAAACGCCGCGCTAGCCGTTTTTCGTGCAGTTTTTAGGAGCTATCTACTCGTTATTTAAAATGAAATATCAACTAATAAAAATGCATTAAATTTCTACATATTATTGATTCCAAAATTGTAGAATTCTTTTTTTATTAAATGTAGTATATGTTTCACTAATCTCCTTACAACAAAACCATAAAAATGAGAAATAATGATTGATAGCATGCATCTCCTCGTAAAGTGTTCATTAATATTTTTTTGTACAAAAACTAATGGATAGACAATTTGATAACGAACATTTTGGTAGATTTATTTTTTTCAAAAGACCAATATTCAATTTTATAAAGAAGTTATTCTAAAATCTGGGCGTATTCGCTACTGTAATTCATGCGCCACGAGTGCCGCTAGGCCAATAGGAATGCTCAAATCTCATGCTGATTTTTTGGTCAGGGTACGGCCTTAAAATCCGCATGTCTTCCATTACGTAAATGGATATTTAATTTAGACATCACTGCCCATGATATATCAAAAAGATTGGCATTGGGAGATCAGTGTCAAAATAAAACCTTAGGTATGGGATGGTTTAATAAAAATGACGAATTGCATTTCACATCACGCGTAAATAATAATACGAACCCATTAACTAAGCGTAGTATGTTGTCAGTGATAGCGCAGGTGTACGACCCGCTAGGATTGTTGGCACCGGCAATAATAACAGCAAAAATTGTTATGCAAAAGTTATGGTTGTGTAAAATAAATTGGGACGATCCAGTTCCTAATGATGTCATGTTATCTTGGGATAAATTCATTAGTGCTTTAAAATGTTTACATAGATTACGCATTCCGCGTTGTGTAATGAGTTCGCATTCACAATACACAGAATTACATATTTTTAGTGACGCTTCTCAGAGTGCATACGGTGCTTGCGCGTATGTGCGTACATATTCAGATAACTCAGCTGTTACTTGTAAGTTACTGTGTGCCAAAAGCAAAGTTGCGCCTTTAAAACCGACTAGTATTCCTCGTTTAGAATTGTGCGGAGCGTTGACCGCCGCACGTTTACACAGAAAAATAATTAACTCGTTACGTTTAACCTTTCATAAAATCTTCTTTTGGACAGATTCTACCATTGTCCTTGGGTGCCTTCGAATGTCACCTCACTCGTTGAAAACCTTCGTTCAAAATAGAGTAGTAGAGATAAATGAACTGACGAGTAATGCTATATGGTTGCATGTAGGTACTAAAAATAATCCAGCGGACTTAGTCTCACGTGGAGTTAGCTTAGACACACTCAGTGAATGCAGTTTGTGGTGGAACGGTCCACCATTCTTGCAGTGTCATGAACTGATGGAGTCGCAGCAGGGCACAGTCGCAACAGTGACGTCACGCAAAATACAGTTATTAATTTTGAACGGTTTTCTTCGTTTAATCGTATAAGGCGTACAGGTGCATATGTACTGCGGTTCTTTCACAATGCACGCACACAACGACACGATCGCATCGTAGGCCCATTATCGGTGAATGAGTTACGTGCGTCAACGCAAATGTTAACGAGACTCGCCCAACGGGAATCTTTTCCTAAAGAATTTAGTAAATTAAAAGGTAACTTACCATTACAAACTACTAGTGCAATTTCTAGCCTTAACGTGTTTTTAGATAACCATGATATAATAAGAGTAGGCGGACGCTTAACACGTTCGAGGACAGAACGAGATTATACGTCATCGTTCGAAATTTTGATATGGCACAACGTACAATGACGTCCAAATAATTTTATTACTTTACGACAGAACGTACATTTCCGATGAACGTTCAAGTTAAAATCCTATTGAATGTATCTTGTGTCACAACATTTAAAATACCCGAAGCTTTACTGTCACGTAGAGTAAGTTTTAAAGTATTTCAAATAAGTGCCGTTGACAGTGGGCGGGAACGGTACTCACACACGCACAACGTGTAAATGCGTCGCGCGCGCCTACCGCGCTCCTACATTCAGTGCGGCTGCGTCACTGCGACTGCGACTGCGATTCTGACAACTCTACCGAGGCGGATCCTTACCAAGACGATGATGGAGAATATGGTTCGGATAAAGATTTTGACCCACAAGGCAATACATCAGGTAGTGAAAGTTCTTTTTCGAAAACTACTACTAAGGGTCAATCAAATTTGGTCGGTACTTCAACTCAGAAACCTGTTACTTCTGAACCTAGTAGCGATGAAGACGATACAAAATCTGTTGGGAGTAATCATACACTGTGCACTGTTAACAAACCGTCGCCTCTAACTCCTACCTCATCACGTTTTCAAGAGGAGGGTTATGATTCGAATTCCTCAGAAGAAATTTTTCCTCTAGCCAAACGGTTAAAGTTGATTAAATCTCCAACTACGACCGTGCCTACTGTAAACCCAAGTTCAAATGAGGTAACTGAACTGGAACCTGAAACTATTGTCCCTCAATATGTGGCTTCATTTACAAATTTGGATAACCAAGCTTCACACAACACCTCTCAAAATGAGATATTGGGTTCGTCGACTTTATCACTAATTTCTAATGTCTTGGCTGAAAGCTGTGATAATACAGGTGAGTTTAGACTTAACAAACTACCACCTTTATTCCACGAATCTCAAAATGAGTTGGCTTTAGAAAATTTGACATCTGTCGTTTCTGAAAACAGCCAAAACGAGATAGTCCAGGAACAGCAGATGTGTTCCGGCCAACCATCTAATGATCCGCAAGATATAACTACAACTATAGAAGATTGGACAGAAACTACAGCGCCTATACCAGAGTTCAATTTTGATACTGATACTGTGGGAGTAAAATTCACTATAGATAATAAATAACACAACCGTGTTTGTAATTATGCAAATACGAATTGTTGTGATTAAAAGTTAGAGAAGAAAGAGAAAAAGAAGAAACGTTTCTACCTATGATTGAAAAATGTTTCTTACATAAATAAACAGTCGATTTTCGTATTTTGATTTTGATTTATTTATTTACACATGCATTATCATAAAACGTTTAGATACCTTGATATACGATACGACAAAACGTATTGAAACGATGGTCGGCATAGTACGTTGTGACCTAATGATGTGGTTGTCTTAAGATTAAAAGTGCCAGAACGTATATATACGTTAGACGTTATTACACGTTGTGTCCGTTCACGTCTAGTTAACTTACTTTTAATGACATAACGTATTTATACGATAACGTGATAAAACGGTTGTGTCATGATGTCTTTAAAACAATATATTTTCATGGGAGGCTACGTACTCATACGTCGTATAATTTGTATGGACATTTACTGTGTCATTTTGGTACACAGTCTCAAGTGGTAGCGTCCTCGAACGTGTAACTCGCCTAACTTTGATTATGACAAGAAACACCCTAGCCTATTATGCTGTAAACACCGTTTCACATTATTATTGGTTCAGCATTTTCATGATAAGCTTCTCCATGCTGGTCCCCAACTGCTACTAGCTACCATGCGGGAGAGTTGGTGGCCATTAGGGGAAAGAAATTTAGTCAGAAAAGTAACTCATCAGTGTGTCCGCTGCACGCGACTGAGGGGAAAGACCGTTTCTCCAATCATGGGCAACTTGCCTGCGGAGCGGTTAGAAGCGGGGTTTCCTTTCATTCGCTGTGGGGTTGACTATGCTGGACCCGTATCTGTATTGAACCGCAAAGGTAGGGGGTCTAAACTTGAAAAGGGGTATATATGCCTATTAGTTTGTTTTATAACACGAGCTATACACCTTGAGTTAGTTAGTACACTTTCTGCACAAGATTACATATTAGCATTAAAAAGATTTATATCCCGTCGGGGTAAGCCGGCTCAAATTTTCTCAGACAATGGGACAAATTTTATTGGAGCCATGAAAGAAGTTAAGTCAATGTTCAACGAGCATTCACATCAAATTATTGACAACTTAAGTAATGATGATATAGAATTTAAATTTATACCGCCTTACGCTCCTCATTTTGGGGGATTATGGGAGGCAGGAGTTAAATCCTGTAAACACCACCTGAGGCGGGTCATGGGCACCGCTAATCTAACGTACGAGGAATTCAGCACGGTGTTGGTACAGATCGAAGCCGTCCTGAATTCCCGTCCAATGTTTCCTATGTCCTCAGACCCACAAGACCTTCTTCCACTTAGCCCAGCACACTTCCTGATCGGCCGGCCACTCCTCTCCTGCAAGGACCTGACGCAGCAGCCAATTAATCGCCTGACGCGATTCCAGCGGGTTGAACAAATGAGGCAGCAGTTCTGGAAGCGTTGGTCGACCGACTACATAGCGGAGCTTCAGACCAGGACCAAGTGGAAGACACATAATCAAGACTTAGCATTGAATACCCTTGCCGTCATTAAGGAGGACCACTTACCACCTCTAAAATGGCGCATGGGCAGAATTGTAAAGGTGTTCACAGGAACTGATGGTGTGAGCCGTGTAGCTGAACTCCAAACAGCGACGGGCTTGGTGCAGCGAGCTTTCTCCAAAATCTGTCCGCTTCCGGTACCGTCGGCGAGTGAAGCACAGGACCACCGCGAAGTCGTCGACACCAGCGCGCACACCCACCGCACGGCGACGGCGACGTAGCTAATTAGTTTTGAAACCAAGGCCAAATGAGGATTCCAAGGCGGCCGGCATGTTCAGTACCTACAGCGCCATCTATTATGAATACGCGGCAGCTCGCGAGCTAGTCGATTCCAAGCAACGCGACATCGGTGAAAACGGCGGCGACACCTATACGCGGCGAAAGGAAGAAATTTACCCTGCGCGCGCAACCCGGTCGCGAGTCGCGAGTGAATATTTTCTTTCATGATCATTCTGTTCAATCGTTCTTCTTCTTGTTTCAATTATTCAATGTTTGATTGGATTCGATTAAAACCTTTGTAATGACTAGTCCTTGGAGAGTAAACGCATTAGAAATTATTTCCAGTATTTCATTTTGAAATCCAAGTAGACGCCCAAACAATAAACCTGTAACATAAAAGGATACATTAGGTAGGATATTATGTATACCTATTGAATAAAAAAGTGTTAAGATTTTTGTATGTGTGTATTTTGTTATTGTTTACGGATCAACTGATTCCTAAGACAGATCTTGAACTCACCTTGTTTTGTTTAAAAACAAAGGTCTTTTAATTATTTTATTTTATTCCTTTATTTATCTCCTTTCTTATTTAGTACATTTTTAAATATTAAAAAAAAAACTTAAAACATTTCAAAATATAAAAAATAGAGGCCAACCGGTATCGGGAACAGGGTCCAAGCTACCGGTGGTTAGGGCTCCAGAGACAGGAACCTCCTCACAATGCGAGCCGTATCGAGGAGAACTGCCTTCTGTATCAGACCCTTGATCCAACCGCCCAATGACAGCCTCGACAGATGGTCGTCGAGGCTCTTGGCCATCAGGCCGGTGGCCGTAACGACAATCGGCACAATGATCGCCGAGTCCACATTCCACATGTCGAAAACCTCGTGTGCTAAGTCGAGATACTTGATTTGTTTCTCTTTCTCAGCTTTCACGAGGTTCTCGTCATGCGGGATGGTGACATCGATTATCATTGTGCGGCGCGCTAATCGGTCTATCACCACTATATCCGGCTTATTGGCAACAATAGTCCTATCAGTGATGATAGACCGATACCAATACAACGTGACATGGTCATTTTCGAGAACTGGGTCGGGCACATACTTGTAATACGGTACCTCCGATTCCACTAGATTGTACTTCAGTGCAAGTTGCTGGTGAATAATCCTGGCCACTTGGTTATGCCTGTGTAAGTACTCGCTGTTAGCCAGACGAGAACAACCAGAGATAATATGTCTGATGGATTCACCCGGACGGTGGCATGCCCGACATATGTCAACCGTCCCGTCCTTCATTATATGTCTCCGGTAGTTATTCGTCAGGATAACTTCGTCCATAATTGCACAGACAAAGCCTTCAGTTTCCCCGAAACGTAGCCAGGATACGGACGCTGGGAAATCTACATCGGGCCCATGGAGAGCCCGATAGAAGCGCCCGTGTAGCTCCTTGCCTTGCCATACCTCTTTGCGTTCATCGGTCGATAGTATTACAGGCTTGCGCCAGTTCTCTTAAGCCATGGACAACGGGGTTAGACCCTTGTCCACTGCGACCACATTTTATTTATGAATAAAAAGTCTTGAATGTTCTTCAGTCAATTTGTCGGCCACACACACGAAATCTTGCAATTTACGCCAATGTGATGTATCCGTATCGATTTGAACTTGATACGGATCAGTGCCTTCTTCCATAACGCCATGGAATCGGTGTTTTGTAAACTTTACAATCGACATAGTATTCGCCGTCGGTGTTTGCATTTCGCAACACCATTAGCAACACGGTTTACCAAGAACGATGATAAAATCGGTTGGTTGCTCGGACCCATCGTTAAGCTCTGTGTCAGTTTCATTATTCCGGCTGATACCGAATACATTGATAGGACTGGTCTTTGGTTTTTTACTGAAACAACAGAAAACAAAATGGTTATTCACATTATTTCTTACCCTAATCAAATTAATGTGTCCGGAAAATAATTTATTAAGGTTAAAAGCAGACTAGCTACTTTTAACATCAGTGATCAACAGTAGCTTTTCGGAAGCTCGAACGCTTCAATCAGCACGCATACAAAATCCAGTTGCGGTGGTCATATCGAAATTTGAACGCTTAAAGTAGCGACTGAACGCTAGAATGGAACGCAGTTAGTCGACAAACGCGATGCAGCATCGAACGCAGTAAATCACAAACACGATATGCCTAGCTACAATGCCAGTCGCAATATCATCAATCACCGATGCTAATATTGTGTGCTTGAAGCTAAATTATAAATTAATTTAACACTCGCACTTTGTTGTCTGAATATCAAGGTGAAATATTTTTCATTACATTAGTTAACAACAAAATGTTTATTTATTTATTTATTTTATTTTATTTTATTTTGGCATCAAACAGTCATATACAATCAATATAATTCTTCACAAAATTGGTTACTTACAAAAGACCTATAGTGCCGACAATGTGATATAATGGTAAAAATAAGTACAATAGACTCTTAACAAAGAAAGACGTGCAAGAAATACATATTAATTTTTGTATCAGAACATAAGTTCAACGAAACATCATTATCAGTTTACAAAGTAAAGTGAAGGTAGACAATGTAATAAGAAAAAGGTAAGTTTTAATTAGGTGATATATCTACTTTTAAGTTTTTGTTTAAGGCTATTAAGAGAAATGTTAAAAAGATCTATGTCTGTAAGTTCTCTATTATAATTGTTAGTGGAACGGTATATAAATGAGTTACGAGTGTATGTTTTATTTGTATTGTTTTATTTGTATGTTTTATTTATTTGTTTTGTATGTAAGTTTAGTTTTCTTTCCCATGACCGCAGTTGTGTGATAGACCTCACACTCAGATTCGGACCTGGAAATATAGACGTTATAACTTTTAATAAAAATAATAATGCAATAGCATCTCTCAACGGTTGTACATTTTTTCCCGGTCTTTGGCGGCATTCCAGAGGGTGACCTTTAATGTGTTGTCCTCTATGTAATTTGTGCCAGCACAAGGAACCGTTACTTGGGACTGATCTATCATAGACGCGAGTAGGTGAGTGATCAGTTTTCGAGAGGTGTCTCTGCGTATCGCATTGTATGACTACTTTTATTACTTGTGGTTCTACCTTTAAAAATAACTGTATGTGTAAATGAATAAATGAATAAATAAAATAAATAAATAATGGTATTGGTTAAAAAAATCTTACACTATATTGTATGTAAATGAATAAAATAAAATGCATGAAATATTATAATTTATTTATGTCTCCTTAATAATAAACGTTGTATAGCAGGGGAATAGTTGCACCCTAATTTCTCCCTTTCATACATACATACACAAACTCACGCCTTTTTTCCATGGGGGTAGGCAGAAACTGCAGAACGCCACCTGCTACGATCCTTACATACTTCTTTTGCTTCACTCACATTCATACATCTAGTCATACACACACGCCGGTTATGAGTACTGCGCACCTGGCTTCTCTCTTTCAGTCGTCAGTAATTTGACTTTCGACAGAAGAAGACGAAGCGGTGTGTACATAGACGGACGCTATACAACGTTTATTAGTAAGGATGTCCTAAGCAAAATGAGAAGTCTCATCGCGGTCTAGGCAATTTCTTTCAGATAACCTTAGGAAGGACAACTTAATATTTATGTTGTAACGTTATACGTACATTGTTCGATATATTTCCATAGTTTTACCATTTTACGAAAAATAAATACATTCAATCCAAATCCTATCTGTAAAAAAAATATAATAATATAACTCTTTAAAACATAAATTCGTCAATACGAAGCGCCATACTATTTGCGTTCGATGAGTACCTACTCGCAATTCTTTTGTCTGCGCTCGGCTGATCCCGCCACATATATAACGGTCGCAGGCGCACCGCGCCCGCACCCGCCTTTCCCCACCTGAGCGACAGACATACGCCACCCGGCTGCAGAGACGAACGCTCATACCTACTTGACGGTCTCTGCTACGCAGCTAAAAGTTATTCCTTTTTTCGCGCGTAACCGTCACATATAGTTGTTCGCCTCGCAATATATTGTGAAGTAGTTATTCATAAGTGATTTTCCAACCCCAGCTTGGGTAAGTGGTGCACATTATTATATTGTATCATGATATCATCGTCACTTACTGACTTTTAGAGTTTGTTTGTTTACATTCATAAAACATGTAATTTAGTTTCATTTTCATAGTTGCTACATTTAAACATCTTCGAACATCATTGTCATCTAGCTTTGATCTATTTAGCTAACTGTGAAATGGCTTAAAATATTTTCAAATTCATCTTTCATTTCTACCCACATTATTTTAAAATAATTTATAATTATTATTTGATTACATTGTAATCTCCGTGTCTGATTGTGAACATCCACGGCATCACTACTACGGGCCTAGTGCTCCCATCACGCCGTAGTCGTGGATGCTCACAGGAGTTTCTGGAACGCCCCGTAACACCCTTATTTGTTGAAGCGTTCCAGGGTTCAAGGTCCGGGTTAGAAAAATACCCCACTCGGCGGCGCTTCCAGCTGGACTCACCAGCGACCAGTCTACGCCCTACTCCAGACTTCTCGCCGAGCGCCTGCTTCCACCTGCGGCTTGACTCAGGACAGTACTGGACCACTAAGGGATAAATAGAATACAGCACCTAATTGTAGAACGGCCCGAACACCACCACTGTTGCCCCTCCGGCTTGACTTGGCTTTGGAAATAAATATATTTGTAAATGGGTTCCGCCTTCTTCTTATTTCACGCCTTATCCCTAGGGACGTTGGAAGAGGGTAGGAGCATAAACCGTTTCAATGTAAAGGATATAACCCGACACAATTTATGTAGTGTATAAATTTTGCTAAACGGTTCAATTTCCTAAAACTTAATTTCAAATTTAATACAAACAAAATTTACATAGCAAATAGGTCTATGTGAACGGATCCTAACGTATTTTATTTGGACAATCTCACCGCATTATTCCCAAACCACTGCAACTCCTGAAAGCCAGAATCAATAGAGGCGATCACCAGAAAAGTGCCGAGGCAATGAAGCTCGACGAAGTCCCGGCGAATGAATTTAACTGTGTTGGATTCCGCAACGAATTTAATCAGAAAAGAATAATGGAGGAGTAGGAAAACAAATATAAAAATTGCCACTTCCCTTCATATCAAGCAGGAGACAGAACATACAAGGCCAATAGGCACAAAGGGTCGTTTACAACTGGGACATGCCCAGTTGCCTAGCACCACGAATAAAATTAGTATTAATATTAATGGGTGCTAACATTGTGAGATATTTGATTCCAATAATAGATATGGCAAATACGCTTGAACTCACGGAAATTTGTTCTAGTTTCCACAGGGTCGGTATCATAAACAACTCCCGATACAGCCTGTACATTATTCAACACAGTATTGCATTCATTCTGCCAAAGAAAACACTTCCATAAGATATGATGTGACTGTACATATTCGCAGTCAGCTAGATGTCTACATGCAGGCGAGGCAACGAGCTTGAAGAAAAATAATTTACTTTTAAAGTTACCATGCCCTGTGAGAAATTGGGCAACACAGTGATCCACCTCCAGCCACGTCCTGGCCAGCCGCACGTGAACGGATGGAAAGAATTGGTTGAGGTGTCAGCCCTTTATGGAATTATCCCACCTATATTGCCATTCGGATAAAAGTTGGATCCTAACGTTTAATGTCGCAATGCTTATTTATAGTTAAAAGATCGCTGCGTCCCCGTTAGGGGGCACGGCGGGCGGGCTGGTTTTCCAAACACAAAAGCATGAGTTAATAGCTGTATAAATTTAAAATTGGAATTCCAAACCAAAGAGGTGATATTTGAGATCAAAGTGGCCAGTACGACAAAACGCCAATTTCATAGGTAAAGACCTAAACTTCACTGTTCAGATCTACTTTCTAAACATACTTCTAGCCTACTCGAGAGGCCAAAGTTGACCTCATAGGTACTGTCCGGTGGGTTACCAATGTTAGTATCTTTAAATCTATTTCCACACAAATTACAATATCTAGAAGTACTAGAAGCAGGTTTAATATGCCCTGACAGACAAATATATGAGCTTGTGACTATACATGTGTTTGACCATAAAGACACAATGGTCAGGTTTTGCCGCAACAACCTACCTGACTGTCTATTTATATTTGCCTTTTGATAAAAACCTTGGCCACAGAGTCATCTCATCTTCCACAGACATTAGATTTTCATAATATTTGCTAGCATTTATAGTAATCAGATTGCATTGAAACCAGTTAGATAGCCAATTAAGATCACTCTGCGCTTCTTTAACAATCCCCTCTATATTACTGCCGAAGTAAAGGAGACTAGTATCGTCGGCATACAGTGAAATAACTCCATTAAGTCCGATTTCATTAATATTGTTGATGTAGATAAGGAATAATAGAGGCCCTAATATAGAACCTTGTGGTACTCAACAGGTAATGCGTGCACGTGCACCTTTTGTCGACGTTTTATAAGTGCCCATGTAGGCCTAGATGTTTTTTTTTAAATATAATATAGGCTCGCGCTTGACCACTATCTTAACTGATAGTACCGTCGATCACATCAACCGATGATGTGGTCGACGGTGGAGCACGCTTGCCTAGAAGTAACCTATTCACTCTTGACTTAAAGACCCTTAGATTGTAGCTACAATCGGGAAACACAGACTCTGGAATGAGTTTGAGTTCACTCTGATATTCACTAATACTGACAACTTGGTACCTATTAGTAAGATAAGAATTTAATATTTTTAATGCATAACCAGTAATACCGATACTTTCTAGTTTTTTAAGAATAAGTTTGTGACTTACATTGTCAAATGCCTTCTTTAATTCAATGAAGATATCAAGAAGAGCTTTTATTTTAGGAAGTGGACGAACGTATGCCATACGCCACAAGAAAGGGAATTGTGCGGAATCAAACGAAAAGATGATTAGGTGGGTAAAAGAGGCAAGAAGAAAGTCGAGGATTAGGGTGACCATATAACGACTGTTGCCGTCAAAAGCCATGGCCTTGGATTTAATGAAACTGTCATGTGTGGCTCCCACAAGCCCTGTGAAATGCACAAATAAATTATCTATTAACAGAATAATCGCTGTATGTGGGTGTACTACAGGTGCATATTTGTCCCTTGTAGCGTTTTGAGGATCACAACTAAAAATAGTCGAATGATACTAAATATCAAAATTAGTAAGTTAACACGGTTAACAGCCACATCCCTAAAAACACGGCACAACTCAAATTTTCCGGAATGCCATGGCTCGTTCATTTGGATTCCGCTGGCTACGCTAAAATAACCATCTTTCAGTCCTCACGACTCTGTTGCCCCGAATTAGGGTGAGTTTCACATTAGTTTAATTATTGTACCTGATTCTCTGTGCCGGACGACCAATATCGACTCCATCACCTATTTAATATTAGTTTTGACGCTGTCATGTTGGACGCGTGGCTAAGCGTCGTGTATGAGTATGTGTTTTTACTGCATCGGGGTGTGCCTCCGTGTTTTATTGTAAGTGATCACGTTTACTTATGTTAATAAATGCTAGCGTGTTCATACTTAACCTAATTTTGCATCTGTCAATGTGCTTGCTATGTTTGCAAGTTCTTACCTGTAAACCGCTGCGATGTGCTGAGCTTTCACCTACAATGTTTCCCACACCGTTCCTTGGCTTAAAGAGGGAAGGAGGCTAGTACATCGCATGCGGCTTGCTGCTAATTGCACCGCATCTAACATTTGCACCCTATGGTGCTTCCAGGGTTCACCGTACGGCTGAGGGCTGACCCTTTGAACTCGCTTGCTGCTGTGCCTGCACGCTACCTACGCACGCTGCCTACGCACTCCTGCCAGGTCTTGGCCTGCCTACCTGCGGCCTACCGCCACGCGAGCTACGCACGCTGCCTACGCACGCCTGCTAGGTCTTGGCCTGCCTACCTGTGGCCTACCGCCACGCGAGCTACGCACGCTGCCTACGCACGCCTGCCAGGTTTTGGCCTGCCTACCTGCAGCCTGCCGCCACGCGAGCTACGCACGCTGCCTACGCACGCCTGCCAGGTCTTGGCATGCCTACCTGCGGCCTACCGCCACGCGAGCTGGTGCCTGCGCAGCCTACCCTGTGAAATCCTAGCCGCTCCAGATCCGGCGACCTACCGATGAGCCTGTGCTGGTAGGTCCCCGCCACTACCACGTGATGCCAAGGGACGGTACCCTTTTATTTAACTAAGTGATGATTATCGGTGCAGAACTAATTTGACCACGTACCCGCGACCTAGCTGAGCTAAGTTTAGATACCTAAATATATGTATTAACTTGTCCAGCTGTTTTCTTTGTATCTACCTACTTACCTACAAGTTAGCGGCCTGCGCCGGCTACCTAGCGCAGGTTATGATTAAAAAAAAAAATCTGCTACTCGACGATATATGGCGCTGTTTTCAAAAATATTAGAATTGTTTATACTGCAAAAATACTATGCATGTTTGGATAAAGCAAAACATTAAAATAATTATTAATGTTCTTTATTCACAGTTTTTTACATGATCCTTATGGCTGCGAAGTTATTCCTGAAACTTCTGTTGGGTCGATTGGCGGTACGAACCGTTCCTGCCATCTAGCGGGCGATAGCAACACTAATACGATTTAGGAAAATGTACACGTGTAAAATAATTTACAGAGATTGTAATTTTAGATATTCAATCTAGATAAATTTATTATGGCTGTATTTTAATGGGAGAGACTTTTTTTTGATGTGCTCTCTCTTGACCGCTATCATTCTTTTAACGTTAAACAAACACCAATTTTCTTAATTAAGTATAAAATAGTGACTGATTATAATTGAAGGTCAAAGTTAAACCCTAAAAAAATAAGATTCAGATACAGTCAATAAAAGAGTCAATAAAATATCTGAGAAGTTATCTTTTGTTTTGTTGTCGGTAAATATAGTAAAATTATTATTTGCTCAACCTATGTATTATTTTTAACCCCCGGCGGAAAAAGAGTACCTCTAAGGCCTCGGTCTCGAATTTTGCGGGCGGCGGAGCGGCAGCGGCGGCGGCGCGGGAGAGCTCCCGCCGCGCCGCTCCAGCGCCGCTGTTACGAGACCCGGTCCATTTGACGATACGCATAAGATCCTGCCGCTCCCGCTCCGCTGCCGCCGCCGCCCCGCTAGGATAAAGATTTTGACCCACAAGGCAATACATCAGGTAGTGAAAGTTCTTTTTCGAAAACTACTACTAAGGGTCAATCAAATTTGGTCGGTACTTCAACTCAGAAACCTGTTACTTCTGAACCTAGTAGCGATGAAGACGATACAAAATCTGTTGGGAGTAATCATACACTGTGCACTGTTAACACACCGTCGCCTCTAACTCCTACCTCATCACGTTTTCAAGAGGAGGGTTATGATTCGAATTCCTCAGAAGAAATTTTTCCTCTAGCCAAACGGTTAAAGTTGATTAAATCTCCAACTACGACCGTGCCTACTGTAAATCCAAGTTCAAATGAGGTAACTGAACTGGAACCTGAAACTATTGTCCCTCAATATGTGGCTTCATTTACAAATTTGGATAACCAAGCTTCACACAACACCTCTCAAAATGAGATATTGGGTTCGTCGACTTTATCACTAATTTCTAATGTCTTGGCTGAAAGCTGTGATAATACAGGTGAGTTTAGACTTAACAAACTACCACCTTTATTCCACGAATCTCAAAATGAGTTGGCTTTAGAAAATTTGACATCTGTCGTTTCTGAAAACAGCCAAAACGAGATAGTCCAGGAACAGCAGATGTGTTCCGGCCAACCATCTAATGATCCGCAAGATATAACTACAACTATAGAAGATTGGACAGAAACTACAGCGCCTATACCAGAGTTCAATTTTGATACTGATACTGTGGGAGTAAAATTCACTATAGATAATAAATAACACAACCGTGTTTGTAATTATGCAAATACGAATTGTTGTGATTAAAAGTTAGAGAAGAAAGAGAAAAAGAAGAAACGTTTCTACCTATGATTGAAAAATGTTTCTTACATAAATAAACAGTCGATTTTCGTATTTTGATTTTGATTTATTTATTTACACATGCATTATCATAAAACGTTTAGATACCTTGATATACGATACGACAAAACGTATTGAAACGATGGTCGGCATAGTACGTTGTGACCTAATGATGTGGTTGTCTTAAGATTAAAAGTGCCAGAACGTATATATACGTTAGACGTTATTACACGTTGTGTCCGTTCACGTCTAGTTAACTTACTTTTAATGACATAACGTATTTATACGATAACGTGATAAAACGGTTGTGTCATGATGTCTTTAAAACAATATATTTTCATGGGAGGCTACGTACTCATACGTCGTATAATTTGTATGGACATTTACTGTGTCATTTTGGTACACAGTCTCAAGTGGTAGCGTCCTCGAACGTGTAACTCGCCTAACTTTGATTATGACAAGAAACACCCTAGCCTATTATGCTGTAAACACCGTTTCACATTATTATTGGTTCAGCATTTTCATGATAAGCTTCTCCATGCTGGTCCCCAACTGCTACTAGCTACCATGCGGGAGAGTTGGTGGCCATTAGGGGAAAGAAATTTAGTCAGAAAAGTAACTCATCAGTGTGTCCGCTGCACGCGACTGAGGGGAAAGACCGTTTCTCCAATCATGGGCAACTTGCCTGCGGAGCGGTTAGAAGCGGGGTTTCCTTTCATTCGCTGTGGGGTTGACTATGCTGGACCCGTATCTGTATTGAACCGCAAAGGTAGGGGGTCTAAACTTGAAAAGGGGTATATATGCCTATTAGTTTGTTTTATAACACGAGCTATACACCTTGAGTTAGTTAGTACACTTTCTGCACAAGATTACATATTAGCATTAAAAAGATTTATATCCCGTCGGGGTAAGCCGGCTCAAATTTTCTCAGACAATGGGACAAATTTTATTGGAGCCATGAAAGAAGTTAAGTCAATGTTCAACGAGCATTCACATCAAATTATTGACAACTTAAGTAATGATGATATAGAATTTAAATTTATACCGCCTTACGCTCCTCATTTTGGGGGATTATGGGAGGCAGGAGTTAAATCCTGTAAACACCACCTGAGGCGGGTCATGGGCACCGCTAATCTAACGTACGAGGAATTCAGCACGGTGTTGGTACAGATCGAAGCCGTCCTGAATTCCCGTCCAATGTTTCCTATGTCCTCAGACCCACAAGACCTTCTTCCACTTAGCCCAGCACACTTCCTGATCGGCCGGCCACTCCTCTCCTGCAAGGACCTGACGCAGCAGCCAATTAATCGCCTGACGCGATTCCAGCGGGTTGAACAAATGAGGCAGCAGTTCTGGAAGCGTTGGTCGACCGACTACATAGCGGAGCTTCAGACCAGGACCAAGTGGAAGACACATAATCAAGACTTAGCATTGAATACCCTTGCCGTCATTAAGGAGGACCACTTACCACCTCTAAAATGGCGCATGGGCAGAATTGTAAAGGTGTTCACAGGAACTGATGGTGTGAGCCGTGTAGCTGAACTCCAAACAGCGACGGGCTTGGTGCAGCGAGCTTTCTCCAAAATCTGTCCGCTTCCGGTACCGTCGGCGAGTGAAGCACAGGACCACCGCGAAGTCGTCGACACCAGCGCGCACACCCACCGCACGGCGACGGCGACGTAGCTAATTAGTTTTGAAACCAAGGCCAAATGAGGATTCCAAGGCGGCCGGCATGTTCAGTACCTACAGCGCCATCTATTATGAATACGCGGCAGCTCGCGAGCTAGTCGATTCCAAGCAACGCGACATCGGTGAAAACGGCGGCGACACCTATACGCGGCGAAAGGAAGAAATTTACCCTGCGCGCGCAACCCGGTCGCGAGTCGCGAGTGAATATTTTCTTTCATGATCATTCTGTTCAATCGTTCTTCTTCTTGTTTCAATTATTCAATGTTTGATTGGATTCGATTAAAACCTTTGTAATGACTAGTCCTTGGAGAGTAAACGCATTAGAAATTATTTCCAGTATTTCATTTTGAAATCCAAGTAGACGCCCAAACAATAAACCTGTAACATAAAAGGATACATTAGGTAGGATATTATGTATACCTATTGAATAAAAAAGTGTTAAGATTTTTGTATGTGTGTATTTTGTTATTGTTTACGGATCAACTGATTCCTAAGACAGATCTTGAACTCACCTTGTTTTGTTTAAAAACAAAGGTCTTTTAATTATTTTATTTTATTCCTTTATTTATCTCCTTTCTTATTTAGTACATTTTTAAATATTAAAAAAAAAACTTAAAACATTTCAAAATATAAAAAATAGAGGCCAACCGGTATCGGGAACAGGGTCCAAGCTACCGGTGGTTAGGGCTCCAGAGACAGGAACCTCCTCACAATGCGAGCCGTATCGAGGAGAACTGCCTTCTGTATCAGACCCTTGATCCAACCGCCCAATGACAGCCTCGACAGATGGTCGTCGAGGCTCTTGGCCATCAGGCCGGTGGCCGTAACGACAATCGGCACAATGATCGCCGAGTCCACATTCCACATGTCGAAAACCTCGTGTGCTAAGTCGAGATACTTGATTTGTTTCTCTTTCTCAGCTTTCACGAGGTTCTCGTCATGCGGGATGGTGACATCGATTATCATTGTGCGGCGCGCTAATCGGTCTATCACCACTATATCCGGCTTATTGGCAACAATAGTCCTATCAGTGATGATAGACCGATACCAATACAACGTGACATGGTCATTTTCGAGAACTGGGTCGGGCACATACTTGTAATACGGTACCTCCGATTCCACTAGATTGTACTTCAGTGCAAGTTGCTGGTGAATAATCCTGGCCACTTGGTTATGCCTGTGTAAGTACTCGCTGTTAGCCAGACGAGAACAACCAGAGATAATATGTCTGATGGATTCACCCGGACGGTGGCATGCCCGACATATGTCAACCGTCCCGTCCTTCATTATATGTCTCCGGTAGTTATTCGTCAGGATAACTTCGTCCATAATTGCACAGACAAAGCCTTCAGTTTCCCCGAAACGTAGCCAGGATACGGACGCTGGGAAATCTACATCGGGCCCATGGAGAGCCCGATAGAAGCGCCCGTGTAGCTCCTTGCCTTGCCATACCTCTTTGCGTTCATCGGTCGATAGTATTACAGGCTTGCGCCAGTTCTCTTAAGCCATGGACAACGGGGTTAGACCCTTGTCCACTGCGACCACATTTTATTTATGAATAAAAAGTCTTGAATGTTCTTCAGTCAATTTGTCGGCCACACACACGAAATCTTGCAATTTACGCCAATGTGATGTATCCGTATCGATTTGAACTTGATACGGATCAGTGCCTTCTTCCATAACGCCATGGAATCGGTGTTTTGTAAACTTTACAATCGACATAGTATTCGCCGTCGGTGTTTGCATTTCGCAACACCATTAGCAACACGGTTTACCAAGAACGATGATAAAATCGGTTGGTTGCTCGGACCCATCGTTAAGCTCTGTGTCAGTTTCATTATTCCGGCTGATACCGAATACATTGATAGGACTGGTCTTTGGTTTTTTACTGAAACAACAGAAAACAAAATGGTTATTCACATTATTTCTTACCCTAATCAAATTAATGTGTCCGGAAAATAATTTATTAAGGTTAAAAGCAGACTAGCTACTTTTAACATCAGTGATCAACAGTAGCTTTTCGGAAGCTCGAACGCTTCAATCAGCACGCATACAAAATCCAGTTGCGGTGGTCATATCGAAATTTGAACGCTTAAAGTAGCGACTGAACGCTAGAATGGAACGCAGTTAGTCGACAAACGCGATGCAGCATCGAACGCAGTAAATCACAAACACGATATGCCTAGCTACAATGCCAGTCGCAATATCATCAATCACCGATGCTAATATTGTGTGCTTGAAGCTAAATTATAAATTAATTTAACACTCGCACTTTGTTGTCTGAATATCAAGGTGAAATATTTTTCATTACATTAGTTAACAACAAAATGTTTATTTATTTATTTATTTTATTTTATTTTATTTTGGCATCAAACAGTCATATACAATCAATATAATTCTTCACAAAATTGGTTACTTACAAAAGACCTATAGTGCCGACAATGTGATATAATGGTAAAAATAAGTACAATAGACTCTTAACAAAGAAAGACGTGCAAGAAATACATATTAATTTTTGTATCAGAACATAAGTTCAACGAAACATCATTATCAGTTTACAAAGTAAAGTGAAGGTAGACAATGTAATAAGAAAAAGGTAAGTTTTAATTAGGTGATATATCTACTTTTAAGTTTTTGTTTAAGGCTATTAAGAGAAATGTTAAAAAGATCTATGTCTGTAAGTTCTCTATTATAATTGTTAGTGGAACGGTATATAAATGAGTTACGAGTGTATGTTTTATTTGTATTGTTTTATTTGTATGTTTTATTTATTTGTTTTGTATGTAAGTTTAGTTTTCTTTCCCATGACCGCAGTTGTGTGATAGACCTCACACTCAGATTCGGACCTGGAAATATAGACGTTATAACTTTTAATAAAAATAATAATGCAATAGCATCTCTCAACGGTTGTACATTTTTTCCCGGTCTTTGGCGGCATTCCAGAGGGTGACCTTTAATGTGTTGTCCTCTATGTAATTTGTGCCAGCACAAGGAACCGTTACTTGGGACTGATCTATCATAGACGCGAGTAGGTGAGTGATCAGTTTTCGAGAGGTGTCTCTGCGTATCGCATTGTATGACTACTTTTATTACTTGTGGTTCTACCTTTAAAAATAACTGTATGTGTAAATGAATAAATGAATAAATAAAATAAATAAATAATGGTATTGGTTAAAAAAATCTTACACTATATTGTATGTAAATGAATAAAATAAAATGCATGAAATATTATAATTTATTTATGTCTCCTTAATAATAAACGTTGTATAGCAGGGGAATAGTTGCACCCTAATTTCTCCCTTTCATACATACATACACAAACTCACGCCTTTTTTCCATGGGGGTAGGCAGAAACTGCAGAACGCCACCTGCTACGATCCTTACATACTTCTTTTGCTTCACTCACATTCATACATCTAGTCATACACACACGCCGGTTATGAGTACTGCGCACCTGGCTTCTCTCTTTCAGTCGTCAGTAATTTGACTTTCGACAGAAGAAGACGAAGCGGTGTGTACATAGACGGACGCTATACAACGTTTATTAGTAAGGATGTCCTAAGCAAAATGAGAAGTCTCATCGCGGTCTAGGCAATTTCTTTCAGATAACCTTAGGAAGGACAACTTAATATTTATGTTGTAACGTTATACGTACATTGTTCGATATATTTCCATAGTTTTACCATTTTACGAAAAATAAATACATTCAATCCAAATCCTATCTGTAAAAAAAATATAATAATATAACTCTTTAAAACATAAATTCGTCAATACGAAGCGCCATACTATTTGCGTTCGATGAGTACCTACTCGCAATTCTTTTGTCTGCGCTCGGCTGATCCCGCCACATATATAACGGTCGCAGGCGCACCGCGCCCGCACCCGCCTTTCCCCACCTGAGCGACAGACATACGCCACCCGGCTGCAGAGACGAACGCTCATACCTACTTGACGGTCTCTGCTACGCAGCTAAAAGTTATTCCTTTTTTCGCGCGTAACCGTCACATATAGTTGTTCGCCTCGCAATATATTGTGAAGTAGTTATTCATAAGTGATTTTCCAACCCCAGCTTGGGTAAGTGGTGCACATTATTATATTGTATCATGATATCATCGTCACTTACTGACTTTTAGAGTTTGTTTGTTTACATTCATAAAACATGTAATTTAGTTTCATTTTCATAGTTGCTACATTTAAACATCTTCGAACATCATTGTCATCTAGCTTTGATCTATTTAGCTAACTGTGAAATGGCTTAAAATATTTTCAAATTCATCTTTCATTTCTACCCACATTATTTTAAAATAATTTATAATTATTATTTGATTACATTGTAATCTCCGTGTCTGATTGTGAACATCCACGGCATCACTACTACGGGCCTAGTGCTCCCATCACGCCGTAGTCGTGGATGCTCACAGGAGTTTCTGGAACGCCCCGTAACACCCTTATTTGTTGAAGCGTTCCAGGGTTCAAGGTCCGGGTTAGAAAAATACCCCACTCGGCGGCGCTTCCAGCTGGACTCACCAGCGACCAGTCTACGCCCTACTCCAGACTTCTCGCCGAGCGCCTGCTTCCACCTGCGGCTTGACTCAGGACAGTACTGGACCACTAAGGGATAAATAGAATACAGCACCTAATTGTAGAACGGCCCGAACACCACCACTGTTGCCCCTCCGGCTTGACTTGGCTTTGGAAATAAATATATTTGTAAATGGGTTCCGCCTTCTTCTTATTTCACGCCTTATCCCTAGGGACGTTGGAAGAGGGTAGGAGCATAAACCGTTTCAATGTAAAGGATATAACCCGACACAATTTATGTAGTGTATAAATTTTGCTAAACGGTTCAATTTCCTAAAACTTAATTTCAAATTTAATACAAACAAAATTTACATAGCAAATAGGTCTATGTGAACGGATCCTAACGTATTTTATTTGGACAATCTCACCGCATTATTCCCAAACCACTGCAACTCCTGAAAGCCAGAATCAATAGAGGCGATCACCAGAAAAGTGCCGAGGCAATGAAGCTCGACGAAGTCCCGGCGAATGAATTTAACTGTGTTGGATTCCGCAACGAATTTAATCAGAAAAGAATAATGGAGGAGTAGGAAAACAAATATAAAAATTGCCACTTCCCTTCATATCAAGCAGGAGACAGAACATACAAGGCCAATAGGCACAAAGGGTCGTTTACAACTGGGACATGCCCAGTTGCCTAGCACCACGAATAAAATTAGTATTAATATTAATGGGTGCTAACATTGTGAGATATTTGATTCCAATAATAGATATGGCAAATACGCTTGAACTCACGGAAATTTGTTCTAGTTTCCACAGGGTCGGTATCATAAACAACTCCCGATACAGCCTGTACATTATTCAACACAGTATTGCATTCATTCTGCCAAAGAAAACACTTCCATAAGATATGATGTGACTGTACATATTCGCAGTCAGCTAGATGTCTACATGCAGGCGAGGCAACGAGCTTGAAGAAAAATAATTTACTTTTAAAGTTACCATGCCCTGTGAGAAATTGGGCAACACAGTGATCCACCTCCAGCCACGTCCTGGCCAGCCGCACGTGAACGGATGGAAAGAATTGGTTGAGGTGTCAGCCCTTTATGGAATTATCCCACCTATATTGCCATTCGGATAAAAGTTGGATCCTAACGTTTAATGTCGCAATGCTTATTTATAGTTAAAAGATCGCTGCGTCCCCGTTAGGGGGCACGGCGGGCGGGCTGGTTTTCCAAACACAAAAGCATGAGTTAATAGCTGTATAAATTTAAAATTGGAATTCCAAACCAAAGAGGTGATATTTGAGATCAAAGTGGCCAGTACGACAAAACGCCAATTTCATAGGTAAAGACCTAAACTTCACTGTTCAGATCTACTTTCTAAACATACTTCTAGCCTACTCGAGAGGCCAAAGTTGACCTCATAGGTACTGTCCGGTGGGTTACCAATGTTAGTATCTTTAAATCTATTTCCACACAAATTACAATATCTAGAAGTACTAGAAGCAGGTTTAATATGCCCTGACAGACAAATATATGAGCTTGTGACTATACATGTGTTTGACCATAAAGACACAATGGTCAGGTTTTGCCGCAACAACCTACCTGACTGTCTATTTATATTTGCCTTTTGATAAAAACCTTGGCCACAGAGTCATCTCATCTTCCACAGACATTAGATTTTCATAATATTTGCTAGCATTTATAGTAATCAGATTGCATTGAAACCAGTTAGATAGCCAATTAAGATCACTCTGCGCTTCTTTAACAATCCCCTCTATATTACTGCCGAAGTAAAGGAGACTAGTATCGTCGGCATACAGTGAAATAACTCCATTAAGTCCGATTTCATTAATATTGTTGATGTAGATAAGGAATAATAGAGGCCCTAATATAGAACCTTGTGGTACTCAACAGGTAATGCGTGCACGTGCACCTTTTGTCGACGTTTTATAAGTGCCCATGTAGGCCTAGATGTTTTTTTTTAAATATAATATAGGCTCGCGCTTGACCACTATCTTAACTGATAGTACCGTCGATCACATCAACCGATGATGTGGTCGACGGTGGAGCACGCTTGCCTAGAAGTAACCTATTCACTCTTGACTTAAAGACCCTTAGATTGTAGCTACAATCGGGAAACACAGACTCTGGAATGAGTTTGAGTTCACTCTGATATTCACTAATACTGACAACTTGGTACCTATTAGTAAGATAAGAATTTAATATTTTTAATGCATAACCAGTAATACCGATACTTTCTAGTTTTTTAAGAATAAGTTTGTGACTTACATTGTCAAATGCCTTCTTTAATTCAATGAAGATATCAAGAAGAGCTTTTATTTTAGGAAGTGGACGAACGTATGCCATACGCCACAAGAAAGGGAATTGTGCGGAATCAAACGAAAAGATGATTAGGTGGGTAAAAGAGGCAAGAAGAAAGTCGAGGATTAGGGTGACCATATAACGACTGTTGCCGTCAAAAGCCATGGCCTTGGATTTAATGAAACTGTCATGTGTGGCTCCCACAAGCCCTGTGAAATGCACAAATAAATTATCTATTAACAGAATAATCGCTGTATGTGGGTGTACTACAGGTGCATATTTGTCCCTTGTAGCGTTTTGAGGATCACAACTAAAAATAGTCGAATGATACTAAATATCAAAATTAGTAAGTTAACACGGTTAACAGCCACATCCCTAAAAACACGGCACAACTCAAATTTTCCGGAATGCCATGGCTCGTTCATTTGGATTCCGCTGGCTACGCTAAAATAACCATCTTTCAGTCCTCACGACTCTGTTGCCCCGAATTAGGGTGAGTTTCACATTAGTTTAATTATTGTACCTGATTCTCTGTGCCGGACGACCAATATCGACTCCATCACCTATTTAATATTAGTTTTGACGCTGTCATGTTGGACGCGTGGCTAAGCGTCGTGTATGAGTATGTGTTTTTACTGCATCGGGGTGTGCCTCCGTGTTTTATTGTAAGTGATCACGTTTACTTATGTTAATAAATGCTAGCGTGTTCATACTTAACCTAATTTTGCATCTGTCAATGTGCTTGCTATGTTTGCAAGTTCTTACCTGTAAACCGCTGCGATGTGCTGAGCTTTCACCTACAATGTTTCCCACACCGTTCCTTGGCTTAAAGAGGGAAGGAGGCTAGTACATCGCATGCGGCTTGCTGCTAATTGCACCGCATCTAACATTTGCACCCTATGGTGCTTCCAGGGTTCACCGTACGGCTGAGGGCTGACCCTTTGAACTCGCTTGCTGCTGTGCCTGCACGCTACCTACGCACGCTGCCTACGCACTCCTGCCAGGTCTTGGCCTGCCTACCTGCGGCCTACCGCCACGCGAGCTACGCACGCTGCCTACGCACGCCTGCTAGGTCTTGGCCTGCCTACCTGTGGCCTACCGCCACGCGAGCTACGCACGCTGCCTACGCACGCCTGCCAGGTTTTGGCCTGCCTACCTGCAGCCTGCCGCCACGCGAGCTACGCACGCTGCCTACGCACGCCTGCCAGGTCTTGGCATGCCTACCTGCGGCCTACCGCCACGCGAGCTGGTGCCTGCGCAGCCTACCCTGTGAAATCCTAGCCGCTCCAGATCCGGCGACCTACCGATGAGCCTGTGCTGGTAGGTCCCCGCCACTACCACGTGATGCCAAGGGACGGTACCCTTTTATTTAACTAAGTGATGATTATCGGTGCAGAACTAATTTGACCACGTACCCGCGACCTAGCTGAGCTAAGTTTAGATACCTAAATATATGTATTAACTTGTCCAGCTGTTTTCTTTGTATCTACCTACTTACCTACAAGTTAGCGGCCTGCGCCGGCTACCTAGCGCAGGTTATGATTAAAAAAAAAAATCTGCTACTCGACGATATATGGCGCTGTTTTCAAAAATATTAGAATTGTTTATACTGCAAAAATACTATGCATGTTTGGATAAAGCAAAACATTAAAATAATTATTAATGTTCTTTATTCACAGTTTTTTACATGATCCTTATGGCTGCGAAGTTATTCCTGAAACTTCTGTTGGGTCGATTGGCGGTACGAACCGTTCCTGCCATCTAGCGGGCGATAGCAACACTAATACGATTTAGGAAAATGTACACGTGTAAAATAATTTACAGAGATTGTAATTTTAGATATTCAATCTAGATAAATTTATTATGGCTGTATTTTAATGGGAGAGACTTTTTTTTGATGTGCTCTCTCTTGACCGCTATCATTCTTTTAACGTTAAACAAACACCAATTTTCTTAATTAAGTATAAAATAGTGACTGATTATAATTGAAGGTCAAAGTTAAACCCTAAAAAAATAAGATTCAGATACAGTCAATAAAAGAGTCAATAAAATATCTGAGAAGTTATCTTTTGTTTTGTTGTCGGTAAATATAGTAAAATTATTATTTGCTCAACCTATGTATTATTTTTAACCCCCGGCGGAAAAAGAGTACCTCTAAGGCCTCGGTCTCGAATTTTGCGGGCGGCGGAGCGGCAGCGGCGGCGGCGCGGGAGAGCTCCCGCCGCGCCGCTCCCGCGCCGCTGTTACGAGACCCGGTCCATTTGACGATACGCATAAGATCCTGCCGCTCCCGCTCCGCTGCCGCCGCCGCCCCGCTGCCCGCGGAATTCGAGACCGAGGCCTAAAGAGGTACTACCCTTTTACAACCGCGCTGAAACGAGCTTAAGTTAAACTTTTTTTGAAATTCTGGCGCCAAACCTTATTTTTTTCTGGGAACGCAACCGTCATCATATTTTTTCTACCGCCATCGATCAATCGTGAGGATGTCTAGCATACGCTACCAAAATTGCAGGGCCTCCGGTGCGGGCGATCAGTGTCCTGTGAAATTTGATGAAGATAGCGGCGTTTTTTGACCCTCGTGACGTCACGGGTAAGTCAAGGTAGGCCAAAAGAAGTCATCCGATGTTGTTGTTGTTGTCCAATGGAAACATTATTAAATGTATATTCACCAGTCGCACGTATGCCTACTATTCGTATGATGCTGAGCTAAGCCGTACAAAATGATATGTATAATTATGAAACAATTAGATGTGCCAACGGCATTCTTAAACGGTTTTTTAAAAGAAGACGTTTATATAAGTCCTCCCTTAGGTGCCAATCTCGGGAAAGGTGTAGTTTTGAAATTAAAGCGATCGTTGTATGGATTAAAACAAGCGCCTAAATGTTGGAATGAAAGACTACATGGTTTTTGGTTGATAAAGGATTTGTTCAAACAAAACATGATTTTAGTTTATATGTTTTGGAAGAAGTATTTTTATTGGTTTACGTTGACGACATGATTTTGATGTCAAAAAGTGAGATAAATTTAAAGAAAGCACATGACTTTTTAAAAATTGAATTTATTGTTAAAGATTTTGGAGAAGTCAGTAATTATTTGGGGCTGCACATAGTGAGAACGCCAGAAATGATGTTAATTAACCAAAAGTCGGCCATAGATAGTATACTTGATAAATTTAATATGGCTGACTGCAAAGGAGAGAGCTGAGACTCCAATGGAAACAAATTTCGCAAAAGATTATAATGAAGCAATCATCTTGGACAAGCCGTATCGTGAGCTAATAGGATGTCTTCTATATATATCTACTTCAAGTAGACCTGATATTTGTTTTTCTGTGTCATTTCTGAGTCGTTTTTGGGTAAGCCTACTATATCACTGTGGAAAGCAGCTAAGCGTATATTGCGTTACTTAAAACAAACTAAGTCAAAGTCTCTTATATATAAACGGGATAGCAATTGTCGTCTTGTTGGTTATTCTGATGCTGACTGGGCTGGTGACAGAACTGACAGAAAAAGTATTAGTGGATCTGTAGTCTACTACGGTAATAATTTGTTATCCTGGTTCTGTAACAAACAAAACGTTGTTGCGTTGTCAACTGCCGAAGCTGAATTTATAGCTGCTGCTTTAGCGTATGCAGAGTTTTCTGAAGTCGACGTCACATCTCAAATCAGCTGACAATTTGTCACAAATTAACCAGCCGTCAGTTGTCAGTGAGTTTCTCAACTCTGCATCATCGAGAAATTACGTAATCGCTTGTTACATTTAATAATTTATTTCGGTTGGCTACCCTAGCTAGTATTCATTCAATTCCTTCACTACTATAACGTAATAGTATTTTATCTTGAGCGGCTGGGTTGGTGTAGCCCGCAAGTTAAGCAAACCTTACCAGGGACGATTTTTGGATGGGTAACCACGTTTTTTTTTGGTTTGCTTTTTTTTGGATAGGTGACCCCACACAGGTTAAGCAACACTTACCAAGGTTTTTTTTGGATGGGTGACCGCTTTTTTTTGTTTCGTTTGTTTTGGATGGCTGACCCCGCCAGGGTAAGCAACACTTACCAAGGTCAGTGTTTGGATGGGTGACCACTTTTTTTGGGTTCGCTTGTTTTTGGATGGGTGACCATGCCAGGGTAAGCAACACTTACCAAGGTCAGTGTTTGGATGGGTGACCACTTTTTTTGGGTTCGCTTGTTTTTGGTTGGGTGACCTTGGTAATGTTAATTAATAATTAAATTTTTGTGGTGATGGTCACCCATCCAAACACTGACCTTGGTTAGTGTTGCTTACCCTGGCGGAGTCGCCTATCCATAAACAAGCGATCCAAAAAAAAAGTGGTCACCCATCCCAAGACTGACCTTGGCAAGTGTTGCTTACCCTGGCGCGGTCACCACCCCAGCCGCTTCAAGCTAAACACAAATCTATCCAGAAACTGACCTCGATAAGTACTAAATACAGGGTACAGTTAAAATTAATGCGCGTGAGGAAGGTTCGATTCCCAGGTCAGTAATTTATTTTATTTTATTTTTATTTACCTAAATACAAAATAACTATTTTTGATAATTGTGTCAAGTTTTTATAATTTAATTAATTTAAAAAGTTTGTAACATCCTATTTTTTTTTAATCTTGCTAATTAATAATTGATCTAAATTAACATATTTTTTATAACTCAACCCATACCACAGTTTTCGACGACCCCTATTATCTTTTTTATCGTAATATAAGCCTTTAAAATCATAATATTAATTTTAATCTGCGAATAATCGACCAATTTCCAACAATTATAAATTAGGCTCGTTGACAAGAGATTAACATTGAAAATGGTTCTCAGAAACCCAAAACTGCTGTAACATGTGGTTAATTCGAGATTTTTCTCAAATGTGACAAATTGTTAAACGCTTGTCACAGTTGGGTGTTGAGAAACTGAAAGTAGAATTAACAGGCGATTAATCGTCGATTACGTTAACAGCCCGATAATTGAGACGTGGGAAACTGGCAGTTTAGTTTATTTGAAAGGTTTGCTACAAGATGGCGAAAACAGATGGCGCTGCCATCACGTAAACATCGCGCTCCGTTTAATTTTAGTTAAAAAATATTTATAATCGGTTTTTCATTCTAATTTTAGTATAAATATCAACCAGTTAGTGCAATAGATCATCTCAAGTGTTATCTAAGCTTAAATAACTCTGTGAACGAATCTATGTGATTAAATAGTTCTATTCATAGGTGATTCGATTTCAAACCAAAACTGTGTTTGTGCTACTAAAAATAAAGACACTGACTCAAAAAACACATAAACAGACTTGTTTTATCAGTTCTAAACTAAAAATACTCTATAATAATCAGTGTTTTAAATTTTCAAACTGTGCGTCGGTTTTTGAATAGAAAGCTGGCTAACCACCTTTCTAACGAACTTTTTAAATAAACTTGCACATACAGAACCGACATTACACGGACGCCATAGATCGCCGAGTATAAATGCGTGAGTTCGAATCCCACTATAAACAAGTTCTTTTTGTGATGTTATTATCACAAAAAATATATTATAGTGATTATTTGAATTGAATTCAATTTTTTTTTTCAATATAATATTCACCACTCATTAACATCTTGTAATTATTGCAATAATATAGTGATCCATCGCTAGAAGTGCTTGTGACTTCCAAGTTGCACGAACTACAAAAATACAACGTAATATGTATGAACAGTGACTAACCTAACAAAAGTGAAATAAAAACTAATAGTGATAATAAATCTCGATATAAATAATAATAAAAGTACAGTGCAGAGATCAGTGAATAAACATAAAGTGAAAGAAAGTAATATTAAAACGTAAAAACAATAAAAAAGTTAACATATAAAACAGTTTAAAAAAAGAAAGCTTTATTACCCACGTACAAAAATAAATCCATTCGACTCCAACAACAAACTATTCGCTAATTTGGAGCTCTAGTGTAACATAGCGCTTGGTCGAGCGGTTTAAAGCGCTGCTTAACCGACTTGGGTCTTAAGTGTTGTGAGATCGCATCTCACTTACGCATAACGCTTTTTGTGAATTTTAATTACCAATTATTATAACATGGAGTTTGAAAATATCACAATGCGTAAAAACAGACGATCTATGTCCATGCATAACATATCAAGTTCTACAATACTTGATTCAACGATGTTTAGTTTAGCAAACACGTCGATAGGTGGCGTCAACAATTCGTGTGAAGAGTTGCAGGCACAAATTACTGAACTAAAATCGAAATTTTTATCTCCTAATAATGAGATTGTGAATATGCACGGTGAAATTAAACAACTAAAAGAGTCATTGCAGGAATGTCACGAGACAATAAAAAGCCTAAGAAATCATCAAATACTCTTAAATACATGCACAGATAACCAAGCAACATCATCACAAGAGAATACAAACGCTATTATTGAAAATACAAGTCCTAAACTGAAATTTCTTTCTACGGCATCACCCACAAGAAAAGATAAATTAACTACCAATGACATTCCAACTCCAACATGTCTTCATCGGGACATACAGTCAATATCATATGTGGATAACAACTACTTGAAGGATGACTGGAATTTTAACTCCAAAATGCAAGATAAACATCTGCAAAAGGATACATATCATAATAGTAGTAATAACAACATACACGCTGAGTCAAGAAAAAAATCGAAGGACATAAGAAAAGTGATTGTATATTCTGATCAACAAGGTAGAAATGTTTGCCGTATACTTCAAGGACTCCTAGGCCCAAAGTTTAAAGTCTTAAGTTATACCAAACCAGGTGCTAAAATACAAGATATTCTTCATGTAAATACTATGCTAGAACTAAGTACAAACGACTGTGTTATTATCATAGGCGGCATGAATGATGTTGATCCTTATCAATTTGAAATTGCTCTTGGCAACTGTTTTCAAATTGTTTCAAAACCAAATATAATAATGTTAGAGGTGCTTTCAAATAAAAATTTAAACGAATCCAAATTAAATTATTTAATTAAGTATATTTGCAATAGACATTTAAATGTTTCATTCGTAGACATGGGATACAGTAATTATATACCACCAAAGTATAACTTTACTCTTAATATATGCAGAATGTTACTTAAGGAAATATTACGTATTGATTATAGATTAAATAGGGATAAGTACGATATAACCATGATAAAGAAGACCAAAACTGTATCCGATAGGTGTATCCAAACTGATCCAATATTAGGTTTAAAGAAAATATGCAAATGTTATGAATTAAATAAAATATGTAAGTGCAATAATATTAATTGTGAACAAGCATTAATGAATGATGATCTTATTCGAAATACAGCTTCTAAAGCTAATAATAATTCTGAGTTCTTTCTCGTATAACTATGTATTAATCTTGCATCAGAATATTAATGGTTTAATAAATAAATTGGACCTATTTGCCTACCACTTACAAGAACTTTCTAATGAAGGTAAACCTTTGGACATAGTTTGCATAACAGAACATAATATGAAGGATGGTGACGATATTCACTTACATATACCTAATTTTAGACTTGCATCCTACTCAAATAGAAGTGCACGAAAAGGGGGTTCGTGTATTTTAGTTAATAATAAACATACATTTAAAACTATAGATTTGAATGAATACTGCTGTCCTAATGTTATCGAATGCTGTGGAATTGAATTAATAGAACACAAGCTAAATATTATATGCATTTATAGATCACCAAAGAATAACATAGATGCTTTAACCACATTTTTCTATAATTTCGAAGGTATACTACAAAAAGTCTGCACCAATAATAATAAAAAGAATGTGATATGTGGTGATTTTAACATAGATATTCTAAAAAAACACGTCTTTCATCACAATTTGAAAATCTATTACTGAACTATAATTTAAAATTGAGTGTTAAACAACCTACTCGGATAATTAGTGGTACATGTATTGATAATGTTATACATAATATAAGGGGTAGTAAAAGTGAGGTATTAGAGTTAGCTTTATCTGATCATACAGCCCAAATCGCGAAATGTCCAGTAAAAAAAAACATACACACTTACTCATTGGTACGCGCTAAAGCGAGATTATTGCTTGGAAAATATAAACAAATATAATAATGCTATACATAGCCTTACCTTTAATAATGTCTATGAATATCTGGACCCTGATGAAGCCTTTAAAGAGTTTAATAATTTATTTAAACTTTTTTATGATTTATGTTTCCCCAAAATTAAAATTAGAATACCTATTAGAAAGAAACTAAACTGGGTAACGAAAGGTATCAGATTGTGTTGTAAACGCAAGCGAGACATGTTATGGCAATTTCGAAAACAAAAATCTTCAGAAAACAAAGAAAATCTAAAGACATACACTAATCGGCTCAAAAAAATCATCAGTCTCACACAAAAATCAAAAAATAACTTTTATATTAAAAACTCCAAAAATAAAATGAAAGCTACCTGGCAGATCATAAATAAAAATAAATTAAACTGTCCGAAAGAAAATATTTCTAAAATAACTATCAATGACAAAGAGATAACAGATCCACTAGAAATTGCAGAAGCGTTCAATAATCATTATATTGATTTAGTGCAACCGTTAAATAATAGTAAAAAGCCTGATTTATCATTAATTACCAACACATCTAATTCAATGTTTATGCCTGCTACAATCCCTGTCGATATATGCAATATTATCAGAACCTTAAAAAACACCAATAGTGCAGGTTATGACGAGATTATTACTAAAGTAATAAAAAGTGTAGCCGTTGAAATATCTCCTGTTCTTAGTTTTATTGTAAATTTATGCATAGAAAATGGTACGTACCCAAAAGATTTAAAGATATCTATAATAAAACCACTGTATAAGAAAGATGACAGACAAAATCCTAATAATTATAGACCTGTAGCGTTAATTCCAATTTTCTCAAAAATTTTGGAAAATGTCATTTATAACAACCTGTATAGTTTTCTTGAAAAAAATCAAATATTTGCGGAAGAGCAGTACGGCTTTAGAAAAAGCAAAAATATAAATATGGCAATATATGGCCTTGTAAACAAAGTTATAACAAATATGGATAGACGGAAACGTGCGACTGCCTTGTTCATGGATATGACTAAGGCATTTGATTTTGTAGATTTCAACATACTCTTGTCAAAATTAGAAAAAAATGGAGTAAGGGGGAACGTATTAAAATTAATTGAATCGTACCTTAAAAATAAGTATCAAATAACAAGTATAGCAAAGATTTGCCAGAAGACAAAATTAGAACTAACGTACCAATCAAAACCAAGAAAAACGAACTTTGGTGTACCCCAGGGTAGCGTTCTCGGTCCGTTATTGTTCCTCGTATACATAAACGACATGCCTAGAGTTATTCAACATCCCATGACCTTGTTTGCAGATGATAGTACAGTTATTTTCACAGTACAAAATATGGAATCACATAGCTATGAAATGGATATAAATCTAAATCTGAACAGGTTAAATAATAACAATCTTAATGTAAATTTAGATAAAACCTATGCTATGTCATACAAACAAATAATCAATCAAGATAAACTTAACATTAAATACGCAGATAAAACTATAGAAGAAACAAAGCACACAAAGTTCCTGGGACTCTATATAGACGAGAATATGAAATGGTGTAAACATATTGAACATATAATAAAAAAACTAAATCAGTTTCAGTACGCTCTACATAATCTCAGTAAAATAGCAAGTCGTGAAGCCGTACTAACTGCATATCATGCATACGTGTCTTCTACATTGCGTTACGGCATAATGTTTTGGGGAAATTCATCAGATAGGGAGCTGGTTATTAAGGCACAAAAAAAGTGTATAAGAGCAGTATGCCAAATAAAAGCTACTGACAGTTGTAGACCACACTTTATTGAGCAAAAAATAATGACATTTCCTTCACTATATGCATTTGAAATAGTAATGTTCGTTAAAAAACACTTAAATTTATTTGAAACCCTGACTAGTAAACGTCACCGTGACAAAATTCACGTTAAGCCTCATAAAACAGCATTATACGCAAAAAGCTTTCTGGGAATGGCTCCAAAAATTTATAATAAAATACCTACGACTATAAGAGCTGAGAATGATATTAACAAATTCAAAAGAATGCTAACAGATTTTATGGTTAAAAAAGCGTACTATTCCATTGGTGAATTCTTAAAAGACAATTCAAATAAATAATAGTTGGGTATGTCGTTGAGTGAGTCAAATGTCCGATTGATTTATGCTCAATTCGATTTAATGATTATTGGTATCTAATTTAATGTTAATAATAATTTAATTTTAATTTTATCTATTTAAATAATACAATGCATAAAATATATGTTTTAAAATTAGAATTATGTTTCCAAAATTTGTATGCCTATTAGGTTAAACATAGCGATCCTGACACTAGAATAAGATCTTATTATATTGTACCTATGTTTTTACAAATAAATAATTTGAATTTGAAGATTTTAACCGCACTTCAGATTCATATTTAAATGTTGATAATTGTACGGGACGGACGTGATCGTTCGAGGCCGTAGGCACTCCGGAGGTTGTAAGGCTCCAGCTCGAACGCGTTGACGCCCCTTGCACCTATAGTTCGTTGTCTTCGAGCAAATACCGACCCTGCAGTGGTTGGAAGGCTGCCAAGTATGTTGAGGGGAAGGCGTGATGTCCAGGTTAATGAAAGACTTCAATTTTCATGACCAAAAGCGACGCTTCTTCATGGTCTTCGTTACGCAAAGTGACGTGGATTTGATTGTTGAGAAATATTGGCTACAAATTGGACGGTGCCTCTGTGCACTATCCTCCTACCGAAATCGACCGTAACGAGGACCTCAAATTAGCGTGCGCGCATAAACTTTAATTAACAAAATAATTATTATAACTAGTCGCTGGAAACTGACAGAAACTCCCCTTCTACTGAACCGATTTCGATGAGACTTGGATAGGTCTCGAGAAAACCTTCCCTCCGGACCTTAGTCCAGGTCCATAGCTGCTACCTTCAGGGAGCTCTTGCGTGAAGAACGCTGAATAAGGAGAAATTCTGTCAATTGAAAGCTTTACACGCTACTTTCTATAACATTGGTGCACTTTAGTGCCAGGGTACCAGAGAGGGACTTGTAGCCCTACTCCTGGACCATCGAACTGTGACAGTTTCACAGCTTCATCTGTCATTTTCACGGGCACAGCCACGTGAAAGTGCGAAAGCATAGCTTCTGTGCCTGGTTTCGGCATATAAAGCGAGTTTGTACTCGAGCTGGTGGGCGGATCCACATCCACTAACCATCATCGGATAGCCCTCGCGATGGGCCATCCCATGGTGGAAGTCCGGTGGATACAGCTCCAACCCTCGATTCAGTATTCACTCTGATGTGGTCGATGATGCATGAAAACCATGGAACCTCGTACTTTGTCAAGTCGGTTAGTTCCCTAACCACCAGAGCTAGGCTCCTACCAAAAATGTGGTTAGGAAGCTAGAGAATTGAGCTATCGCATGGTGGTACCCTGATGGGTGTACCATCAGCCCTTCTGGTTCTTAAGTTGCCGGGAAGCGGCCGAAATAGGAAATGTCGTGTTGTTCCACGGTTTTAACGCCTCTGTGTGTGTATGTGTAGCTATATATTAGCTTTGTGTTGTGACTGAGTCCACGCGCCTGCCCCAGGGTCCCCGAAGGTAATGCTTCAGATAGCATATCGATAGTCCTTCAGGCACCAAGTGTGTCTGAAGGTAGTGGGCCCTCTGACAGACGCATAGAAAGGTCCATGCTGGCACATACAGACACATTATTTCAAGTAAGTAAGGTCTATGTACTAGAATTACATTGATGCCATCTATATATAGTGCCCGGACATAGTTCTAGGTTACCTAGAAGCGCTAGATCGCTTATGACGAATTTTCTATTTACTTACTTGAGCAAAAATGCATGTATTTACCATCTCAGAGTGAAACTGTTTTAAACCTGGCTATGTACTCTTGTTATGTACAGTTTTTCCGTCATAGCACCAAAGTATACTATCTAGAACACCTAGATGGTGTTTCCTAACAAAACAAATGTGTGAGGGAAATAATACAATTGGTAGGTAGGCAGAGCGCACCTATCGATACTTGCGACCCAGCCATTTTAGGGGGGTCCAAAATAAGTAAACAAATATTTTTTATTTGCTTAAATCACTACTTACACATTATATCTAAAGTATATTAACTATAATACTACTAGATAATCGCTTTTTGCGTACTATAAGCTATTAAAAAGCCCTCAAAACACTATTCTAAATTGCCATTTTTGGCTGCTTACGCGCAATACTATATAAACAAGCGTCGCCATCTGACTGCTCGCTTGTCCGTTCTTCTCCACGTAGGCTTTTCCGAACGGATGGTAGAATCACTTTATCAGATCCTGCCTTTGCCATCCCACAAGCGACGCCCTGAGCCGAGTTCCGACCCCAACTGGGGTAGCCCTTAGTGCTGTCGCTTTAGGTTTAGAAATTTTAAGCCTGGCCGGAGGCTACATAGCTTAGTCTCCACAGGTTAGTCCGGTTAAGCAGTGGACGGCTACTTTGGCCGAACTGCGAGACGCCACGTATTAAAAAAAAAAAAAAAAAAAAACTGACTGCTCATTTCGAACTAAACAGTCGTGGCGACCGGTCGTTTTTACGGAGTTTGTTTTTCTTTCCGTAACTACCGCACTCAGTATGTATGTAATAATTCTAATTTACTCGTTAGACCCCATATTAACCTAATACATACTGATATACACTAAAACATAATGTTTAGTGCCTCAAAAATGCTACCGAAATTCTGTTTGAAAAAACTATAAAATAAAATTTCTCGTCTAAAATTGTTTAGTACGAGATAGCGCGCTGGGATAAGCAGACGTATGTATGTCCATACAATTTTATATTTACAAACTATACTAAATATTGTTTGTGACGCCTCGTCGCGAACATCTCTCCCGCCGTGCAGTGTCGTGTCGACCCGATGTGTTGGCGCGGCGCTGCATCAGCATAGTGAGCGACGCACGTCGGCAGCGCGCGTGCCACGACGCTCAGCGACACGTCGCTCAGCTCTCGCCGCGGGAACTTTGCTACGCTCATTCGGTAGTGGAATGAGCTTATTCACCGGACGCTTTAGTGTGCCGCCAATGGTGCGCACCTCAGCGGTCCGGACTTCTCCATCAGGCCCAGGGTATATGACCTGGATGCGGCCTCGCGGCCATGTGTTGCGTGGCAGCTGGCCGTCAGCGATAAGGACGGGGTCGCCCACCTGCAGGCCAGGCCCGCGGCTATGGGGCTTCCGCCGATTCTGGAGTTTAGGCAGGTACTCTCGCACCCAACGGCGCCAGAACATGTCGGCCAGGATTTGTGACCGACGCCACATCTTCTTGCCGTCGATGTCTTGCTCGGTGAACACGCCGGGGGTTGGTAGTCTGGCCGACCCACCAAGTAGGAAGTGGTTCGGCGTGATAGACTCGTCGTCATCGCCGTCGACTGAATCATGTGTCAACGGGCGACTATTTACCGTGTACTCTGCCTCACAAATCAATGTGGACAACACCTCTTCGTGTGGGTGTTTCTCTGTGAGCACGGTATACAATGCGGTTTTCACGCAGCGGACTAGGCGCTCTCATGCGCCTCCCATGAAGGGCGCTGATGGGGTGATGAAGCGCCAAGTGATGCCTCGGCGACTGGCCTCCTCACGGAAGGCCTCTCGTAGCTCTCGATCGGCACCATGCATGTTAGTTCCGTTGTCCGAGTGTATCTCGGTTGGACATCCTCTGCGGGCGGCGAATCGGCACAGCGCTAGTATAGCGCTGTCTGCGCTGAGGCTGGCCGCTATCTCGAGGTGGACAGCTCGTGTGGCTGGCGACCGACGGTTACTGATAGTAAGGCCGAAGTAATCTAGCCCCGTGTATGTGAACGGCCTCTGATGATGAGTGAGGCGCGTTCGCGGGTGATCGCCGGTCGCTGGCACTGGAGCTTGTGCCGTTTACGTTGGACGTATACGACACTGAAGACATTGCGACAGTACTTTCTTCGTGGTGGGACGCATTCTTACGACCTAATAGTGCTGTCGCACCTCATTTATTGTGAGTTCCGTTTCGCTGTGCAGTAGGCTGCGGTGTGTCCAGTCTATGTAGAGCTGTGTTATGTGATGGTCGCCATGTAATATTGGCGGTCGCCTCACATCTTCCGTTATCTCGTCCGTGGCGGCTATACGGCTTCTTATGCGTAGTAGGCCATCTACTAGCTCTATTTGCAGCAAATGTAGTGGGCTATTCTTGTCCACTACTTCGTGCTCGTGCAATCGGGCTATCTCCTGAGCGAACGATTGCTGCTGTGCGACTCGTATGAGTATTTTCTCAGCCTTTTGGAGAAAACTCGCCTCTAAGTACTGCTTTCGGACTTGTGGCGCTATATATGACGGCTTTGTTGCTGCAGTCGCTGTCTTCTTTTTCTTCCGCCAGTCCGTGTCCTCTTCTGTGTTCTTTTATAAAACGTTTTCTCTGTTTTCTGTTTACAGAGAAAAATAAAACGTAGGACAGTCGCAGTCGCACGTAATACCATCGTAATCGCTCCCATCTCGAAAAGTTGACGGGATTAGGTATAGCTTCTATGAACTTCGAAGTGTATGTGTGTTTGGGAGTTTTTTCCTCCGAAACATCTTTTTCATACTCGTTGTCTGTGACAGTGAGAGTTCTTTCTTCTCCTGTCTCTTCAACCATTGAAGGCTTTTCTGATGGCCATGAAGTGGGGTCTTCATATAAAAAACTGGGGCCACAGAACCACTCGTGCTTCGAATCAAACTTTTGTGGCACGTCACGAGTTGCTATGTCGACGATCTTCAATTTCGTAGGAATCCATCGCTAATCCTCCACTTTGCTGCTTTCCTCTATGGCAGCTATACGATGAGCTACGAAGGCCTTATAGGTTCGTGCTGCTTTGCGTATCCATGACAGAACTGTTTTGCTGTTTTTCCAATATGTGACCGACGACTGAGCATTGTCGTGCTCACGTTTCACAGCTGCAGCCAGACGGGTTCCCATCACCGCTGCCTGCAGCTCGAGGCGCGGTATCGATTGTAGCTTCAATGGTGCTACTCTCGCTTTGGCCATGACTAGGCTCACCTTTCGTGAGCCTTCTGCTGTGGTGGCTCGCCAATACACAGCTGCTGCGTACGCCATTTCGCTTGCGTCGGTAAATACATGTATTTGTATTTCATTGGCATCACTATACCCAGGATAGCATCTTGGTATGCTGATGCCCTTGAGCTGCCGCAGGTTTTCGATCCAGCTTCTCCACTGAGCTGCTTGATCGTCTACTAAAAGCTGGTCCCAATCGATGCCTCGCCTCCAAGCCTCTTGTAATATCTGTTTGACTCGAATCGTTACAGGTGAGGCGAGTCCCAGCGGGTCGTACAGTGACATGACGATCTTGAGGGCCTCTCTCTTTGTAGGGGCCTCCTTCTCTAGGATTCCTGGCGGCAGTCTCGCAAGCGTTAGGTTGAAACCTAGCATGTCATCACTAGGTCTCCAAATCAGGCCGAGAAATTTCTCTGTGCCTGTCGCCTCTCCGATGTTCACAACCTCAGCGCAGGTTTGTGTCGGATCTAGGTTCTCTATTAGGCGCGAACTGTTCGATACCCATTTCGATGGGTTGAATTTCGCCTATTGGTGAATTTCCTTCACCCTGGTCGCGGCTTCTGTCGCTTCTTCGACCGTTCTATAGCTGTCCAGATAATCGTCCATATAATGGTTCTCTATGATAGCCTTTACTGCTACTGGATGCTGTTCAATGTGCCTTCTTGCGTTCCAATCTTTCGCAAAGATGGCGGTGCACGGCGAACTTGCCGCGCCGAAAATGATGGACGTCATGCGGTACTATTCTGGGGCTCCCTCTCTCCTTTTGCCTCTCCACAGGTAACGAAGTGAGTCTCGGTCTTCACACCGCACCTTGACTTGCATGAACATCTCGGCTATGTCTCCGGAGATGGCCACGCAGTGTCTACTAAATCGCATCATGGAACCGGGCAGCGACTGCAGCAAGTCCGGTCCAGTTAGCAGGAAGTCATTGAGTGACTTTCCTCTCGATTTGGCAGCGGCATCATGTACTATACGAATTTTCTCTGGCTTCATTGGGTTGAAGACATCGAAATGAGGCAGGTACCAGGTTCTTCCTGGCGTGCTTGATTTGGGGGCCCTCTCAGCATATCCCTTTTCGACCAGGGAGTCCATTTGTTGTTCACACTAAGAGCTGGGTTTCTATCCAGCTTCTTTTCTATAGAGACTAGCCTGAGTGCTGTCTCGTAACTGTCGGGCATTTCTATGGCTTCTTCCCGCCATAGCATAGAGGTTTCTATGTGCCCGCTTTCTAACCGCCTTATGTCGCGGTTCAGGATGTCTTCTGCCCTCTTCTGAGGGTCAGAAGCTGGCTGTTTCGGATTTATAGCCAACGATTCTATGGCAAAGAATTCACGGAGCTGCTCGTTCAGTTCCGCGTCTCGCCCTGCGTCAACGGACTGACACCCGTTGACATAATGCACCCGCTGGCCCAGTGTTCTGGTGTGTGCACCATGCAATGTCCAGGCCATCATGGTCCTTGACGCGATGGGTTGGTCTCTTGGTCCTCTACGGACCTCGGTGGCCAGCAGCAGATGCCAGTTGTCTTGTCCGACGAGTATCTTCGGTACTCCCGCCGGATATGTAAGCTGCGACGTCAAGTCTTGAAGGTGCCTGCATCGTGCTAGGTCTTCATGACTGACTGCCTGTGGGTCACCATTTGCGCGCCTTAAAGGGCACCCGATTCTTCAACTGGCTCTTGAGAACGACTGTGATTCGTCTCGATGATGGAGTATCGATCCTTGTGTTTCCTATGGCATCGGTCTTCAGTGGGTCAATTGGGCCCACTGCTCCCACTCGCTGAGCGATGGCTTCGTCGATCAGCGAGACGGTAGATCCGTCGTCAAGGAGTGCGTATGTGTCTGCCTCTCCCGCCGGTCCTTAAACCCGGACCGGTATTATCTTCAGGAAAGCATGACTCGAAGCAGTTCGCGAACTGGCTACCGTCTCCTGAGACTCCTTCTTCGCTTCTGAAACAGCAGGCTTCCTTGTCCTGTCTGTCTGAGGCTTCCTTGGTTTATGAAGAAGTCGGTGATGAGTAGCTGTGCACCCCTTGAAGCCACACTGCCTCTTGCTGCAGGTGTGGTCCTTACGGCGGTATCTAAGGCAGCGATAGCACAAGTTGTATTGCTTGGCTGGCTCCCATTTCTTGTCACTTCCTGCGTCTCTGAACTTTATGCAGTCAGACGCGTAGTGACCCTCTTTTTCGCAAAGTCGACAGTTGTTTACCGGCTTGTCGGTAGCTGCACGCGTCCTCTGTATGACGCGTTTTCCCGCCAGGGAGTCCGTCTCTTTGATGTTCTCCGGCGGGGCGAATGCACTGCAGAAGTGAGCTTGTTCTGTTATAAAGTCGCTGATGAGTGACAGGTCTAGCAGCCATTCTGTATGAGCTCCACCGAAGTTCGGCAGAGTCATGATAACCTGCGACGCCGTTCGGTTAGGCGTCCATGGTTCGATGTTTCTGTCTACTAGCGAAGCTATAGCGGATGTCAGCTCCGTTAGAAACGGGCGGAGTGACTCTTTTGCTTCTGTTTGCCCTGGTGGCTCCGTCTTGGACGGCTCTGTCCTAGACGGTTTGATGTTAGCCTTCGTCTGTGGTTGGTCTATATGGGTCTGGGAGTCCGCTACAGCGTCGCCGTCCGCAGGTGGAGGCCTATCTTGCTTCCCATTGGCGACGTCGTCCTCCCTCAACGGTGTGGGCTCTGGCGCCTCTTCGAGCCAGGAACGCACGTACTCTTCATTCGAGTCTCTGTCATCCATATATTCCGCTTCAGAAGCTTCTTCTTCTGCTCTTTGAAGGGCTAACTGTGCAAGCTCCAACTTAATCTTCAATAAGTCTTCGCGAGCTTTAGAGATTTTTCTCTGTGACCGGGTCGTCTTGCTTGTAGACGGCGATCTCTTATGTTCGTTACGGGCGTCACCCCGGGTAGCCATTATTTCTCCTTGTACAAAGGTCTTGTCTTGGATCCATTGTGTTCTATCAGAAGGCTTCAGTGTTCCGTCTGAAGATCCTTCTGCTCTCAATGCCTTCCTGCATGTGCTTGGTTCCTGTGGTTCCTCTTCTTGGTGTGTGGGCGTGTTGTCACCTATCTGTGACACGGTTGGGCTCCTGTTCGGTACGGACTGTTCAGTCCCATCAGTTGTAGTCGGCGAGCGTGGGGGCAATGGATGGTGTATGCCTGCACCCCGACGCTCCATGGCGACTGTCCACGCCTCAGGTCTCTTGTCCTGCGATCTGGTTATCGGCATCCTGATTGGTCCAAAATGTCAGCTCGAAACGGTTAAGTCCAACTCTAGACTTCTGTTCAAGACGTCAGCTCGCATGGGTTAAGTACAACTATAGACTTCAGTACGATACGTCAACTCGAACGGGTTAGTTTATTTTCGAGCTTCGAAACGGCTATGTCCAAGTCCAGTCTTCACTTCAAGACGTCGAATCGAAACGGCTATGTCCAAAACTTCAATGTTTCTTGAAGACTGCTAAGTCGTAACTCCGGGTTTAGTCCAATTTCAGTCGTTGACTCGAAGAGGGTTCGCTTCCTTTTTCAAAATTGAAAGGTAATTCTAAACTCCGGGTTAACTTTTAACTCCGGGTTAACTCTGACCCTCTTAACTCCGGGTTATCCTTCAGACTATAAGTTTCTATTCAGTCTTCAAACTATATGTCCCAAATCAGCTTCAAACTGCTATGTTGACACGACGCAGGTTCACTGTAATACTATCGACCCAAAAGGGGTAAGCACTTCAGTAAGTTTTCACTGTACTTACTGTTTTCTAAGTATCAACCTGTCCAGCAGCCTCCAAGGATGACCAGCAGAGCTGATACCAGTCGCAGAACCTTCTGTCTAACACTTGACGTAAGTAGTCAGTCCAGACTCCAGTTGTCGAAGCTCCAAGCTTCGATCGAGAACTTCTATCTCGTATATGACTATTTGTTTTCAAACAAATTCTAAGTCAATAATAAGTCTTCAGCTATAACGCTTCAGGAAATTTACAGGAACTATTCTTCGTTCTATTTTTTATAGAACAAGTCGCCCACACGAGTATTCAATATGGCTCTGTGTGTAAGCCTCTTTTAGGATAGCGCTTCAGCGATAATCCTTCAGCTGTAATCCTTCAGGAATTCTGTGAACGTCGAATGTTCGTTCTATCTCCTAAACAAGCTATCAACACGCTGTATATGAAATTTCCGATCGTGAAATTTCAGCGATAACTCTTCAGGCTGTACATATTCCTTCAGGATACAGTTTCTATATAATTCTCAGTTACTGCTGTTTCTCAGTATGCAGGTTACACAACAGAGACAACTCAAAAATACCGTCTTTTTACGACGGTAATCTAATCGGAACGATATGCTTCTCTGGAAGCAGCTAAGCACCACAGGAAGCGGCTCAGGAACGGCAGTTGCGTCCCAGCAAAATGGTTGTATTCTAGAGCTAGTCCACGCGTGGGGCCCAATCTACACGTGCACTTTTCACTCCGGTAGTCGCTCTAGAAGCTTCTACTAACCAAGGTCAAACGTACGCGCGCCTTTTGACGACGCTAATCTCCCAGTTACTGGGTTTCTACACTATGTTTTTGACTGTTAAAGAAATATGATCTTAACCTCGACACTTGTAAGGTTTACGAGATGGACGTCAGGTTTCTTTATTCACTGGAACTTTTCTCACGAACGTTACGTTACGTACCCCGGTCGGCACTTTGTGTGGGTGTGTAATCTTACCAGATTTATATTGAGGGTACATACGTTCTCAGTAATGGTCGTCAGGCTTCTTTGTTCTCAGGAATTTTCACTGGCTTGGACCTCGGTTTTCTTTGTTTTCAGGCACAAGCTTCACAGGAACGATACGTTTGACATTCGAAAAAGAAATAAGAATTTAACCCCAATTGACAAGGTTACGGGACGTCAGTCTTCTTTGTTCTCAGGAACGGGAAAACGGTTTTCTTTGTTCTCAGGAACTAGGCTCTTCCTATTGGCCAGTATTTTCACTGGAACCCAGGACGCCAGGCTTCTTTGTTCACTGGAACTAGGCTCTTCCTATTGGCCTGTATTTTCACTGGAACCCGGGACGTCAGGCTTCTTTGTTCACTGGAACTAGGCTCTTCCTATTGGCCTGTATCTTCACTGGAACGCTGCATAGGTCGTTTGCTCAAAAATTCGGCTCGACAGGACCAGCAAATGTACGGGACGGACGTGATCGTTCGAGGCCGTAGGCACTCCGGAGGTTGTAAGGCTCCAGCTCGAACGCGTTGACGCCCCTTGCACCTATAGTTCGTTGTCTTCGAGCAAATACCGACCCTGCAGTGGTTGGAAGGCTGCCAAGTATGTTGAGGGGAAGGCGTGATGTCCAGGTTAATGAAAGACTTCAATTTTCATGACCAAAAGCGACGCTTCTTCATGGTCTTCGTTACGCAAAGTGACGTGGATTTGATTGTTGAGAAATAATGGCTACGAATTGGACGGTGCATCTGTGCACTATCCTCCTACCGAACTCGACCGTAACGAGGACCTCAAATTAGCGTGCGCGCATAAACTTTAATTAACAAAATAATTATTATAACTAGTCGCTGGAAACCGACAGAAACTCCCCTTCTACTGAACCGATTTCGATGAGACTTGGATAGGTCTCGAGAAGACCTTCCCACCGGACCTTGGTCCAGGTCCATAGCTGCTACCTTAAGGGAGCTCTTGCGTGAAGAACGCTGAATAAGGGGAAATTCTGTCAATTTATAGCTTTTTTCACGCTACTTTCTATAACATTGGTGCACTTTAGTGCCAGGGTACCAGCGAGGGACTTGTAGCCCTACTCCTGGACCATCGAACTGTGACAGTTTTACAGCTTCATCTGTCACTTTCACGGGCACAGCCACGTGAAAGTGCGAAAGCATAGCTTCTGTGCCTGGTTTCGGCATATTATAAAGCGAATTATATAAAGCGATTTTGTACTCGAGCTGGTGGGCGGATCCACATTCACCAACCATCATCGGATAGCCCTCGCGATGGGCCATCCCATGGTGGAAGTCCGGTGGATACAGCTCCAACCCTCGATTCAGTATTCACTCTGATGTGGTCGATGATGCAAGAAAACCATGGAACCTCGTACTTTGTCAAGTCGGTTAGTTCCCTAACCACCAGAGCTAGGCTCCTACCAAAAATGTGGTTAGGAAGCTGGAGAATTGAGCTATCGCATGGTGGTACCTTGATGGGTGTACCACCAGCCCTTCTGGTTCTTAAGTTGCCGGGAAGCGGGCGAAATAGGAAATGTCGTGTTGTTCCACGGCTTTAACGCCTCTGTGTGTGTATGTGTAGCTATATATTAGCTTTGTGTTGTGACTGAGTCCACGCGCCTGCCCGAGGGTCCCCGAAGGTAATGCTTCAGATAGCATATCGATAGTCCTTCAGGCACCAAGTGTGTCTGAAGGTAGGGGGCCCTCTGACAGACGCATAGAAAGGTCCATGCTGGCACATACAGACACATTATTTCAAGTAAGTAAGGTCTATGTACTAGAATTACATAGATGCCATCTATATATAGGGCCCATACATAGTTCCAGGTTACCTAGAAGCGCTAGATCGCTTATAACGAATTTTCTATTTATTTACTTGAGCAAAAATGCATGTATTTACCATCTCAGAGTGAAACTGTTTTAAACCTGGCTATGTACTGTTGTTATGTACAGTTTTTCAGTCATAGCACCAAGGTATACTATCTAGAACACCTAGATGGTGTTTCCTAACAAAACAAATGTGTAAGGGAAATAATACAATTGGTAGGTAGGCAGAGCGCACCTATCGATACTTGCGACCCAGCCATTTTAGGGGGGTCCAAAATAAGTAAACAAATATTTTTTATTTGCTTAAATCACTACTTACACATTATATCTAAAGTATATTAACTATAATACTACTAGATAATCGCTTTTTGTGTACTATAAGCTATTAAAAAGCCCGCAAAACACTATTCTAAATTGCCATTTTTGGCTGCTTACGCGCAAAACTATATAAACAAGCGTCGCCATCTGACTGCTCATCAGCATACTCCGCCCCCGGCCGCCGTCGCGAACGCACGCTTGTCTGCGCTCCCCCCGCCGCCCGCACCCCGCACTCCGTATTCGTCGAGTTCTATGCGCCGTATCCGCGGTCGCGCTCTCGCACCGCTATCAGAGGCGCCTTTGGGTACCTCGCAGTCCGGACCGGTCCTTTTAAGGATAGGGAACGACATTCTATTTCTTTGAAAAGATTTTGTCACGGTTATTGACCCCGTCTGGGTAAAAACCACGACTTAGTGGTCCTCTGGTGGAAACCTAACGGTGATAACAAAAATCAGAGGGGGTGTAGCCCCATCGCACCCGCCACGCTTCTTCAGAGCACGGCAATTAGCTGGAGTCGGGAGCAAGGGCTCGTGCCTTGGTGTCTAGCCTAGTCAACCCTTGACTCTGCTTTCAGCAATCACCTGGCACGGCTGGGTGTTTCTACCCCTACGTGCCAGACAACGTTACACATCCGACGGGTGCCCACCTTCTGTGGGTTACCCAGTACCTCAGGGCCCCTATCACCCAATAAGATTGATGATAGGTAAAACTAGCTTAGGGTTCACCTAGGTACTCACCTCCCAGTCTAACCCGACTGGGAGGGTAGGGCAACACATCCCCGGGCGTACCTACCCGGGGACTATCACTATCCGTCCCTAAAGATAATATAACTTCTTTATATTATCTTTGTTATTGTTTTATTTTTTATCACCGAGATTATTTGTTATCAACAACTATGTATCCTGTAGAGTTGTTGATACATTTAGTCGAGGACTTGATGTCGGACGATCCCAGTCCGCTTAAGGAAAACCGGAGGAGGTTTAAAATAATACTCGCCTCCCTGGCTCAATGGGAACCTTACGGTACCCTCCTGGCCCCGCCCCCACCCGCATCGGATGATAGTCCTGCATCTCCTCCGCCCGCTAGCCCCGCCTCACCCCCGCACGTTTCAGACGAAAGTCCGCTCGTAATTGACGAGTCTGTAATGGACTCGGACGAATACAAGACCTCCGATGACCTCTCCTCTTCCTCTGACAGCTTTCAGGTTGTCAATGTTGGTAAGAGGAAGAGGTAGAAGAAGGGTAACTCCCAATTAAAGGCCAACAAGGTCAAGAAGGTTACAGCGTCTCCCTCAAAATCCCCAGCTCAGCCGTCCATCTCCTCCGACGTGCAGCACGCCCCCGCCCCCAGCTCCGCCCCCACCCCCCTCAACTCTACCCCGCGCTCTAGCCGCTCTAATAGTCCTATGACGGTCGCCGACGCCTCTCAAGGGTCGAGCCGCTCCTCCAGCCCCGCTAAAGTCCCCAAAGTCCCCAAGCCCCCGCCAGTATTTCTCCACGATAAAAATAAGTGGACAGATGTATCCAAATCTTGCCTAGAACGCAAGATTAATTACACTAATGCCGTCGCCTGTCAGATGGGCATTAAAATCCAAGTTCCGACTTCAAATGATTTCAGAAATCTTACTCGATTTCCAAGGGAAAGGAACGTAGCGTTCCATACCTATTCGTTACCCGAAGAGGCGCCCATTCGTGTAGTTATCCGACGTATCCCTAAAGAGATACCTGTCGAAGACATTCGTGCCGACCTCATCGCACAGAAAGTCCCCGTTCTCGCTGTACACCGCATGCATAAAGCACGCGGAGGTAAATAGTACGATATGGTAGTGGTTGAGTGCAGCCCTACCGAATTTCATAACCCGATTTTCAGAGTTACCTCTGTTTGTTCTCAATTGAGAAACCCTACCGTCCCTTCGTAGTTGGACAGTGCCACCGCTGTCAACTTTATGGACATAGCCAGAAAAACTGTTATGCCACCTCCAGGTGCGTAAAGTGCCGAGGGGATCATGGTACGCAGGATTGCCCCCGCCCGAAAAACCCCGCCGAGTGCACAGAGCTCCCAAGCTGTGTGCTATGTGACCAATTCGGTCACACGGCCAACTACAAGGGGTGCCCCTGAGCCCCCAAGCTGGCGCCTAAAATGGCCAAGCGTTCAGGGGACCGCGAAGCACGCGCAGCTCCCTCCCCCCCAGACCCCTCCCCTGTCTAGCCCCTCAGAGGCAGTCTCCATGGGGCAAACTAAACCACCAAAAAGTGGCCCCCCAGACCAACCAGCAGACTATCCCAGGTCAAATGGATCACCCCATCCCACCACCAACCCTTAGCCCGGCCCCTCAGGCCCCAGCTGCCCCCATGCCCGCTCAAGGTCATCAGGAGGCCTCCACCACTGCCGCAGCCGCGAGCCCGTCCCCAATCACGCCCAATACCGGACGCAGCGTCGCCGACATTATCATCGGTGCGTATGCGACCCGAGTCCCAAGCCCTATTCAGTAGATATCCGTCTGTTACTAGGGAGCTAGACAACCTAGTATTCAGAAACGGCCAATGGGTCCGCAAATAGGAGTGCGACCCTTGCCCTTTCAATTGTAAGTTACGCAATTAGGGCGTAATCTACAAAATTCCGAAATTTCGCCAACTAAGGCATATTCTCTGAACCTCCACCCCTCTACAACGCTCCTTAAGAGCCTTAGGGAGTAGTATACATAATGTAAACAAACAAACCGATTCGTACCTACCTCGCCGCCGAGGCCCGTCGCGTGTTCTTTCAGTAAAATCACGCCAGCCCGCGTCATCTGTGCTTTAGTTAAATGTTAGATTTAAAAGGAGTTTCTTATCCGTTCTTCTCCAAGTAGGTATTTTACGAACGGACAGTAAATTAATTAATCTAGATCCAGCCTTAGTTGTCCCACCAGCGATGCCCTGAGCCGAGGTCCGACCCCAACTGGGGTAGCCCTTAGCGCAATCGCTTTAGGTTTAGAAAACTTGTTTGTGCCTTGGCTAGAGGCTATAATATAGCTTAGTCTCCACAGGTTAGCCCGGTTAAGCAGTAGCCAATCACTTAGATTGAATCTGCGAGAGGCCAATTAGAAAAAAAAATAATAACTAAATGCTCATTTCGAACTAAACGGTCGTGGCGACCGGTCGTTTTTACGGAGTTTGAATTTGTTTTTCTTTCCGTAACTACCGCACTCAGTATGTATGTAATGATTCTAATTTACTCGTTAAACCCCATATTAACCTAATACGAGTATACTCGTATACTGATATACACTAAAATATAATGTTTAGTGCCTCAAAAATGCGACCGAAATTCTATGTTTGAAAATAAAATTTCTCGTCTAAAATTGTTTAGTACGAGATAGCGCGCTGGGGTAAGCAGACGTATGTCTGTCCATAGTGTCCATACAGTTTTATATTTACAAACTATACTAAATATTGTTTGTGACGCCTCGTCGCGAACAATAATCAAAGTGCGATTAAAACGATAGAATCGAATGAAAACAGTAAGAGGTCAAAACAAATTGATATTAAATACCACTATATAAAAGATCTGTTTAGTAAAAAAGAAGTAAATGTGAAATATGTGAGCACGAATGAAAATGTAGCAGATGTATTAACCAAGGCTTTAGTGAAACAAAAACACTATTCTTTTGTAGAAAGGCTCGGTTTAAATTAGTTTTATTTTTATTGGTTATGAATTTCAATTTTAAGAATGAAAAGTGTTAAACACCAATCTATTATAATATTTTTTAAATTAATGATTCTTTAAATTACGGGGGAAAGGTTAATTATCCTTTCTTTTTTTTCTTTACTGTAATATAGTGTATGATTTATTTTGTGGATTTTAATTAATGTTTTTATGTAATTAATTATTATAAATGCTTATGTTTATTTCTATTTTATCAATTTGAATTTTATAGAAAAAAATTAATTGAGGGGGATGTAGAAGTTTTAGTTTGTCTTTGAGAAACAGTTTTCTATGTTTTTGATGGTAGCAATCTAAGGTAGCAACTGTCTTATGATTCAAATATAAGAATTATGGTGAACGTTGTAAAAATAGTTTTATTGTAGAATTCAACAGTTTGGCTCTCTTTTTTTTTTTAATGATAAACTTCGATTCTGTTTTTTGATTATGTTTATTTGAACCTTTAGAATTTTATTGGTCAAGTCAAGAAGATTATCGGCCAAATGGGCGCCGTCACAATTGATTGCCATACGAGATCGTTTTATGGCATTTTTCATCATTCGGCGAGAACTTCGACAGATTCTCGCACTTGTGTCGAATGTTGTCCTTGAGGGCTTCCAGAGTCTCGGGCTTGTTCACTTAAACACGGGACTTCAAAAAAACCCACAAAAAAAATCTGGAACGCTTAAATCGGACGATCTTGCGGGCCAGTGCAAATCGCCAAAACGAGAGATGAGGCGGCCCGGGAACGCTGCTTTCAGAATATCGTATGTGGCTAGCATGGTATAATAATATACTTCGTATATTTCGCCTGGTATTCTCTTTACAGGATGGCCTAAGACTACGTCACGATAAGTGTTACCATTGATTGTGCTTTTCAGAAAATTTAGGTACTTTCTCATGTAGTTAATGAAAATAAAATAAATTACTAACTAACTTATCTATTTGTAACTCATGTGATTCATATATTTGGTGTTAATTTAATTTATATATTTAAATATTGGTTCATAATTGCTTTATTAAGTTAAAAAATGCATTTTGCTCGGGTAATTCAATCACACACAGTGGCAACACATCGAATTGACAAGTGTCATACTGACAATTCGCCATTTTATCGTTATTGTCGTGTCGCTCACACCTATAGCGTTGTTTCGCTCGGTGAGCAAAATTCTGTGGCTCCCAAACATTTGAGTTACACCCGTGAACTGTGAAAGATACACAAGAAAAAACGTAAATTGTTCCGTACTAAACTGTAAAAACAGAAGTATAAAAGGCGGTGTATTAAGGTTTTTTCTTTTCCCAACGAAGAGACGTTACCATATTCGTGACTTCAATATTGTAATTAACTTCCGCTAAAAAAACTGGTATGTGCTTTTCTAGATATTATTTCATTTATCTACGCGTTGTAAATTCCATAAATTAAGGCATAGCTGTGTCAATACGGCTGTACGCCTGAACTTAACCTAACCTAATTAGTTTTGACATAGCATAGTCAAGTTAAGTTTTGTGGGTTTTCGTCCCGAACTAAATTAAGTTGGTCCATTTTATCACGTTCATACAGACAGACAGGCGCAGCGTGTGACTTTACAACATTTGTTTTGACAGAGACATTGTTTAACTAGATGTCAGATCAAATAAAAAGTCAAGATGGAACGTTGCAAACAACAAGGTGACCCTGGTTAAAACTACACCTTGCCGTATACATACTCAATTACACGTACAACGAAACTATGCCTTAGCTTGACAGTGGAGCTCTCAGATCAAATAAAAAACTCGACAGACAAGCTAAGGCGTATTTTCGTTCCGTGTCTCAGTAGCCGTGGCTTGATCACTTACGGTAAAGCGAAGAGGAACCCGAGGACGGGCCGCTCGTCAGGGCTTTTTCAGCTGTGGGTTGGAGACCGCGGTGGGAGAGAAGTGCCGGTATTGCGTTGCGCCGCTCTACCTACCTTCCGTGGCCTGAACGGGGTCGCCACCGTCTGATTGCGGATGAGGTGGGGCCGCAGGGGAGGTCCCTATCACCTGCGCCCGAAAATTGATAGGTGGCGGGGCCACTGACCTGACCCGTTACAGGAGGGCCAAGGGTGCCATACACTGGGCCGTCTGGCGCCCATGTGCTGGTTTGTTCCCTGGGGTGGTCACGGCGTGCAATGTGTTCTGGTGCGCTGGTAATGAGTGGTACACCCCAAAGGAGGGGTCCGGTGACGGATGGCCGCGGCGGGTTCGCAGTGAGTGCTAACGCGTGCCCGTGTTCCCACCATAAGCTGCGCAGGAGGACACCGTAGAGATTTAGTGGGTTGGAGTCCCACATAACTGCGCTATCTACCCGTGGTAGCATAGCATGCATGAGCATTTCCCCAGGCTAAAAAAAACTAAAATTAGTAGCGATGCCTGTGATTGGTTTTTTTTTGTGTCGAGGGGAATACTGATTTACCCTTGCAAAGAATTGATCAGGGTTGCTGATATAATGGATAAATAATTTAATCAATACCACAGTCAAACGTTGCACAATGAAAAATTCATTTTCAATTTGACTCGGATTGTTCATGGACTTATAATTCATTATGAGGTATTACTCTGATTAGTTCAAACAAGAACCTATCTACGACTCACCATCATCTTCCTGCCCATGCCCCATGTCACTTGGGGTCGGCGCAACACATTTTCTTCTTCCACACCGTCCTGTCCTCCGTCACGCCATCACTGACTCCCTTTTCTTTCATATCACTCCTCACACAGTCCATTCATCTTTTCTTTAGCCATCCATGGTTGACCATTTCTCCATCCATCCACATTAATAGTCATAACTCTTTTAGTAACATGCGTTTCATCCCTCCTCATCACATGACCATACCAGGACAAACGGTTTCCTTTCAACTTTTCTGTCACTGGCGCCATTTTCAAACATCCTGTAATATACTCATTTCTCACTTCATTCATTCTCGTCACTTCGCATCATCAATCTCAATCTCAACATTCTCATCTCATTATAATTATCTACGCGTAAGGAAAAGAAATAAAACCATAATATGCAATCAATTAAAAAAGAAGTAAAGTAAAAAAAATTAAGAAGGATTAAATATGTCGATTTATTAAAAAATGATAAAAATTTAGTACCTATTGTATTATTTTGTCTTTTCTCCACAAAAATACGAGTAGTTTGAGAACCGCTACGCAATCACGTGACCCAGCTGTGACGGGAAGAGACTACCATGTCTTATTGTACCATGGTGGCTAGTAGCTATAGAGTGTGCCGTTGCTCCGTCTTGTTGGAACCACATTTCCCTCAGTCCTAATTCATCCAATTGCGACAGAAAAAAAATGGTCAACATGGCCCTATAGCGCGCACCGTCCACTGTTGTCGTTTGGCAAGCGGCATTCTCGAAAAAAAAATGGCCCGATGACTCCTCCAGCGTGAACAGCGCACCATGCAGTCACTTTGAGCGAGTGTAATGGCTCCTCGTGCATCACTCGTGGATTTTGGTGCTCCAGAAGCGATAGTTTTGCTTGTTCACGTACCCGCTGAGGTGGAAATGAGCCTCATCGCTCATTATGATTTTGGTCGAGAAATCGTCCACTTCTTACTCGAGATTGAGGATGGCTTGGGCATAGGTTACGCGCGTTTGGCGGTCGGCAGGCAGTAGCTGATGCACGGACAGGACTTTGTACGGGAACATGCGTAGGTCTTTAACCAAAATTCGCCTTAGGGACGTCTGGCTGATGACTAATTGCGTGGCACGGCGTCTGGTCGATGTTTCCGGCGACAACTCGACATCCTCGGCAACAGCGACGATATTCTCGGCAGAACGGGTGCTCCGGGGCCGACCACTCTTGGCAACGTCTTGTGTGGTCCCATACTATTCAAGGTTGGTGGCCAAACGGCGCAGTGTTTGCGCAGTCGGTATCGGACGGCCGGGTAATCGGCGACGGAATTCGCGCTGCGCCAACACCACAGACAAATTGTTACGCAAAAAAATAGACACGATTATTCCGCGTTCTTGGGGAGTGTATCACTCCATGGCTTGTTCACTTGTATTCTGCTTCTGTCTAGTCCACAAATGTCAAAACAGATTTGCGGCTATTTACAATAAAAAAACTTTTTTGCAAAAAAATACTACCGACTTCAAAATACAAAACTACAAAATCCACACATATCAGGGGCGTGCACGGGCCAGTGACGAAACTTCAATGACTGGGCCCAGCCCTGTCCCGTCCCGGGCACGGCCCTGATATGTATGGACCTTAAAACTCACGATCGTGAGGGTTAACTCCTGGGTTAGCTATAAACCTGAGTTTTTTTCCAGATTTTTTGCTTATCTCCTAAGCTGTATAGAAAGCTATAAAAACGTGACATAGAGGATTTCGAAAACAAAAACCATCGGGTGTAAAGGGCTAAGTACTAGCGTACCTATCCTATTTTTTTAACCGACTTACTAAAAAGGAGGAGGTTCTATGTTCGATTTTGTGTATGTTTTTTTTTAATGTATTTTCACCGATATCTCCGTCAATGGTGGACCGATTTTGAAAATTATTTTTATTTGGTGAAGATCTGATGAAGAACTTCGAAGATATACAGCAGAACTCTTCAATAAATAACGGCAAATCTCTGAGGATTGCTAAAATCGCATGTCTGTTTATTGTTTATACAATTTCATAGCACAACATCACGCCAGTACGCTCTTAAGGGGTACGCAAATCTCTCAATTAACCGGTTATGTTCAAGTTTCATGATATTCGGGTAATATCATCATCATCATTTCAGCCGAAAGACGTCCACTGCTGGACATAGGCCTTCCCCAGGCGTCGCCACATTGACCGATCCCGTGCGTCTCGCATCCAGCGCCTTCCCGCAACCTTAACCAGGTCATCAGTCCACCTAGTGGGAGGCCTTCCAACGTATTGTCTTCCGGTTCGCGGTCGCCATTCCAGAACTTTTCGGCCCCATCAGCCATCTGTTCTGCGAGCAATGTGCCCTGCCCACTGCCACTTAAGTTTGGCAATTCTTCGGGCTATGTCGGTAACTTTGGTTCTCCTGCGAATATCATCATTTCTGACGTGATCACGCAAGGAAATTCCGAGCATAGCCCTCTCCATTGCCCTTTGGGTGACTTTGAGCTTTCTGATAAGGACCATTGTGAGCGACCACGTCTCGGTCCCATAGGTGATCACTGGCAACACACACTGGTCCTAGACTTTTGTCTTGAGACACTGGGGTAAATTGGACGAGAAGGGGTAATATATTCTGGCATTATAGTTACCTTACTAAAAAACTTGCCTATTATTAGGTACTCGTAGGTACAACTAAAAATGAAAAATAAAAAAACTTATTTGCTCTAAAATACTACCGACTTCCAAATAAACAAAACCGGCCAAGTGCGAGTCAAATTCGTGCGCCGAGGGTTCCGTACCTACCCGTTATACAGACAAAGATACAGATAAAGATGGACATATTTGCCTCTAAGCATTGCAAAGCGTGATTTTCGCGGTTTCTGGAAGAGCGCTAATAAATTGAGCATCCGGCCAGGGCTGCCTGTTAGTGTGAATGGTGTGAGTGATGTGAAGGATATTGCAAACCTTTTTAGAAATCGGTTTGTTTTAAAGTCATCGCTAGGGAGCCCTTGTGAGATGCTAGATGCTAAGCCCCGTTGTGGTAAGGTGGGCACACGTTTCAGTGCCAAATATGTGGCCAGGGTCTTTAGGTCTTAGGTCTACGTCTAGAGGTAAGTCCCCTGGACATGATGGGCTCAGTAGCTCGATTGTTTGCAATACGCCGGTCCTCATTTACCAAGGGTTTTGTCACTGCTGTACAATAATTGATGTATTGGTCATTCATACTTGCCTAATGAGGACGATCGAGGTTCCCATTTTTAAAAGTAAAATAGGTGATCTTTCGTATAGGGCAAACTATAGACCTATTTCTCTAGCAACCATAGTCGCTAAGGTGCTTGATGGTCTGCTTGATACACAGCTAAACGAACATCTTGTGCTGCACGACAATCAGTTCGGGTTTCGGCCAGGACTTTCTACATAAAGTGCACTATGTGATTGATCTGTGTCTCAAGCAGGCCGTCAGGTACTACACAAAAGACCGGCCAAGTGCGAGTCGGACTCAGGCAAGAAGGGTTCCGTACCATTACCGCGAAAAACGGCAAAAAATGTTTTTGTATGGGAGCCCCACTTAAATATTTATTTTATTCTGTTTTTAGTATTTGTTGTTATAGCGGCAATAGAAATACATCATCTGTGAAAATTTCAACTGTCTAGCTATCACGATTCATGAGATACAGCCTGGTGACAGACAGACAGACGGACCGCGGAGTCTTAGTAATAGGGTCCCGTTTTTACCCTTTGGGTACGGAACCCTAAAAAGAGGAACACCTGTTTTTGTTTTTCCTCGATCGGATTAGGACTTTTGATCTGGTTTCCTAAGATATATTATGGAGGAAACTTGAACCTATAAGCTTGCCTATCGAGCTTATAAGTATCTTCAGGCATTGGTATGGAAGCCAGATCAACAGAGTTCGGTGGGCGGGTGTGCTGTCGGAGCTATATCAATTAGAGTGTGGAGTGAGACAGGGGGATTGACCTCCTCTGCCCTCTTCAATTTGTATATGAATGCCCTGATTGAGGCGCTTAGCAGTCATCATTTCGGTTGTCATATTGACGGTTTCTGTGTCAATTAGGTTCTTAATCTAAGGTCAATAATAAGCTTTAAAGGACAATGCTGACATTGAAAGAGAACGGAGGGCTCTTTCCCAGCGTACGAATATGATAGCTCGCAGGTTTACACATTGTACTGCAGAAATAAAGGTGACGCTCTTTAGAGCATTCTATACCACCTTCTACACTTGCAGCCTGTGGGATAAGTATTCACGGATGCCGTCGTATGGAGCCCTTCGTGTCCAGTATAATATCGCGTTCAGAAAACTGATGGGGTTGCCTTGACGTTGTAGTGTGTGTGGGATTTTTACGCGATTATGCGCAAGCGCGCAACATCAATGGTGGCCCGAGTTATGGACAGCCCTAACAGGGTTCTGAAAATGATTGCTAAAAGAGTGGACTGTTCGTATATATACGTAGTTTACTGCTTTCAGTTACATATGTCACTGTATCATGTTGTTTACTAATACTGTTAAATGTCAAACCAAACCCCAATAATGTTTACACGAGGTTTACTCTAAACTTCGATAGATGGCGCTGTACTACTTTCTGAATCGCGCTATTAAAATTCTCCGGCCGTAGCGTATAAGCTCCGACGATGTTTACTTTTTTGGAACAATTACAGTTATTTCAGTGCAAGTGACTAATTGTGGTTTTATTTCTACATCACATAGTTATTCTTATCAGTAGTTATCAGTGCAAGTCGTGTAATTCCATCTCGGTTAATATCAGGCAACTCTTGGTATTAAACATTGGTCCATCGAGCCCGATATAGTTCCGGACTTCCGGTTTTTGTAAGTTCGTCCGTGATACTCGCAGTGGATCGCTGCGGCTAAAGTACACGGTTCCCCGCATCGGCAGCGACAGCTTCGTCCACTGTTGTGGACAGGGTCAGCAGCGGTGGCAAAGTGTCGTCACACGGGCGCCATTTGCATCCAGTGCAAACGTGAGGTGACTGTACGTCATCCGCGTAGTTCAACGTGTCGTCATAAGAAGGACGTCACACCCATTTCGACGTGACAATAGAAGTCTGACGTCGAGTACAAAGTGACGCCACTCGCCACCAGGTGGCGCCACTAGGTCAACTTGCCTTCGTGTTTGTGAGTGAAGTGCAATCGTGAGTACATTGTTAGTTTTAATAGTTTGAGGCAATCAGCAGCAATTTTGAACTTTATTCACATCAAGATTTTAACTTAGAACTTTTAAAGGGGAGTATCATTGGACTTAAGTAAATTAGTGTAGCTTATAGTATAATGTGTAATTTGTTGCATGTTTAATTAAGGACTTAGAATAGTTTTACAAAAAACCAGGGAACGTGGTTTCTATGCCTGATTTCCAGCGATAGTAAAAAGTTGCAATTTGAAACACTTGTAATTTATTCAAAAGTATTTGGCACTTAGAATAATTTTAAGAGTTTACTTACATAGTAATTAACTTAGAAAATATTTGCAAATTAGTTGGTATAAATTAGAAACAGATAATTTACATGTAATATTTTGTTTTCCTTTGAGCAGTAATTGTTTAATCAAACTTTATATATTTTATTGCTGAGTCTATTTTGCTTTTCTATTGAATTTACAATGAAGGGATCAATCAATGTCTTACAAAAAATACACAATTCTATCCAAAAAGGATTGATTAATTTTAAGAAAACGCCAAAGGAAAGACTTACAATAGAATATATAGAAACTAGAAAGGAATTACTAGAACAGAACTGGTCTAATTTTGAGAGTATACATTGTAAGTTATATGAAAGTTATAGTGCTGAAGAGATAGATCAAAAGGTAGATAATATTTATGAATCAACTGAAGATAACTATATAAATTACAAGGCTCACATGAAAACAGTACTCAATAAGATGTCAGTTAAAGGTTCAGAACAAGAAAATGGTACGGATAAATCAACTAAAAAATCTAGTGCCTTTGTTAAATTGCCTAAAATTTCAATTCCTACATTTTCGGGTCGGTACAGTGAGTGGGCTACCTTTAATGATTTATTTAAAGCTTTGGTACATAATAATGAGTCACTGAGTGATTGCCAAAAATTACATTATTTGAAAGATCATCTTACTGGAGAAGCCGAAAAGTTAATCAGACACACTCCAATAAGTGACGCTAACTATAGTCAAAGGCCAAAGGCGTTTATCTGCGGAGTCTGGTAGGGGTCTTAAAGAATTGTTCGACACAACTAATGATTGTTTAAAAGCACTTACACACCTGAACGTTGATGTGACTACATGGGACGTAATCATCATTCACATCGTATCTAACAAATTGGATTTTGAAACGCGCAAACAGTGGGAATTGAGCATTGGTAACATCAGTGGTAATGAATTGCCATCCATGACACAATTTAAGACGTTTTTAGAAACCAGGTACCGCGCGTTGGAGTTCATAGAGCCAAATCGGTCCTCAGTTCACCAGGATAGGGTTTCAACTGGACACAGTCACAAGGCCTTGTTGGCCACCAATTCATCATTTAAGCGCTGTGAATACTGTCAGGAGGCGTCACACAAACTTTGTTTCTGCAAAAAGTTTGCTAAGCAACCAGTAGGCGTGAGACGTGATTTTGTAGCCATGTAACATATTTGCTTTAATTGCTTAGGCAGCAATCACAATGGCTATGAGTGTAAGAATCCCGCTACATGTAGAGTCTGTAACAGGCGTCATCACTCCTTGTTGCATCCAGTTAGCAATCCCGATGCATTAGTTGATTCGTCTGATACTGCAACCAGTGGTGAACCCATAGTGTCCTGCCTTTCAACAGGCACCGTTCGAAAGCCACGATCGGTTTTATTAGCCACGACTCTAATAAACGCCGAAACAAGGATGGGTCATCCACAGGTAGTCAGAGCCTTGCTTGATCAAGGATCCCAGGCTTGTTTTATTACAGAATCTACAGTACAACTGTTGGGTCTGAAGCGAGTTCCGGTTCAAGGGATCATAATGGGTTTGGGTAATAGCAAGTCAACCGTGGCCAACCATGTGGTGCATGTTAAGATCCAGTCCCGCGTCGACCCAAGTTTTCACCTTCACTTGAGCGCTTACGTGTTGAATAAAATAACAACGTACCTGCCAGAGAAGGACATCGATACATGCAATTTCGACTGGATTAAAACTAAGGGTTTGTATCTTGCCGACCCACAATTCAACACACCCAATAGGATTGACATTCTGTTGGGCGCCGATGTTTACAGCTGCATCATACAGGAAGGGATCGTAAAGAGTCCACATGGCACTTTGATCGCACAAAGCACTGCCTTAGGGTGGATCCTGTCTGGTACAGTTAATCCTGGAAATAAAGAGAAACTTAATACAAGAAATATTAGCGTCATGCACGCCCAGATAAACGAAGATGACAGTCTTATGAAATTTTGGGAAGTAGAAGAAACAACTAGAACAAATAAAATACTTACACCAGAAGAACAGAAATGTGAAGAGCTATATCGACAAACTACAACACGAGATGAAAATGGTCGGTATGTGGTCAGGCTTCCATTTCGAGATGTGAATCCTCTATGCAAAGCAGGGAACTCACGCGGCATAGCTGAATCAAGGTTCAAATCTCTAGAAAAAAGATTAGGAAAGAATGAAAAATTAAAGGGAGAATATACAAAGGTAATCAAAGAGTACTTACTACTGGGACACATGAGGGCTGTAAAGAAAAATGATAAAAAAAGCCAAGAAGCAGTTTATTTACCCCACCATGCGGTAATACGAGAGGACAAAACTACTACGAAAGTTCGAGTGGTGTTCAATGCGTCTGAAAAGAACAACAAGAGTATATCACTGAATGATACTCTGATGGTCGGCCCCACGCTGCAGGCTGATTTACGACACACTATTTTAAAATGGCGCCGGCATGCGATTGGTCTTGTAGCTGACATTATTAAAATGTATAGGCAGATACGGGTAGCTGAGAATGACGTCATGTTTCAGCGAGTCTTATGGCGAGACAGCCCGGACTTGCAACTACAAGACTACGAGTTACTGACCGTCACTTTCGGTACCGCTTCGGCTCCATATCAGGCAGTGCGAACGCTTCATCAGATCGCTTACGACGAAGGACATAAGTATCCACTGGGCTATAATAGAGTTTTGAACGCATTTTATATGGACGATCTGATGACAGGGTGTGACAGCGTGGAAGAAGGAACTGAAATATTCAAGCAAATGACAGCGTTATTGAAAACCGGGGGCTTTGAACTGCAGAAGTGGAATAGCAATTGTGAAAACATGTTAGAAGTTATTCAATCAATGGAAACGGATAAGAAGACAGAGCAAATAGGTGAAACAAGCAAATACAAAAAGGATAATCTAATAGAACATACAAGGGAGGAAATCGAAGAACAAAATAGAGTACAAATAAAGCTGGATAATACAATAAAAATTTTAGGTCTTACCTGGAATCGCAGAGAAGACACGTTTCAGTACTCCGTGAATCTTACTTTTGCGTTGACAGCACCTATAACAAAGAGAGCCATAATTTCTGAAATTTCAAGACTGTTCGATCCGCTTGGTTGGTTAGCACCATGCGTGGTGTTAGCCAAAGTATTAATTCAGAAATTATGGCTCGCAGGAGTCGGCTGGGACGAGGTTTTAAGCACGGATTTAGTACAAGAGTGGTGTACTTACCGTACCGAGCTCTCCCTCATCACAAGGGTTCAGGTACCACGGTGGCTTGGAACCAAGCCAACCGATTATCTGGAACTCCACGGGTTCAGTGATGCCTCAAAGGTAGCATATGCAGCTGTTATTTATCTACGCAGAGTCGATGTCACAGGACAAGTACACGTTTCCTTGCTGGTTGCGAAAACTCGAGTGGCTCCCATTAAGCAAATAAGCATCCCTCGCTTGGAGTTTTGTGGAGCAGTGCTGATGGCACAGCTACTGATGGAAACTGCTGAAATTCTGAACATACCACAGGAAAGGATAGCAGCCTGGACGGATTCTACTGTAGTCTTAGCTTGGCTTAACAGTCATCCAAGCAGGTGGAAAACATTTATTGCAAACCGTACCTCAGAGATATTATCAGCTACTAAACCTAGTCAGTGGTTTCATATTTCTACTAAAGACAACCCCGCAGACTGTGCCTCGCGAGGTCTATTACCTAGTCTGTTGGTGGAACACGAAATATGGTTTTCTGGACCATCATTTCTGAAGAACAAAACTATAAATTATGAAAAGCCAAAGGCTCTAAAGGTTAATTTAGAAGAATCAGTTAGAATACATATAGCACTAGCTCTAGACAATTCAATTATAGAAAGGTTTTCTTCATTACCGAGATTGCTCAGGGTAGTAGCATATTGTCGACGATTTTTAAACAAGGGCAAAAATCAGGAAACATATTTACAAAAGCGAGAGCTAGAAGATGCATTGAATAGTTGTATAAAAAAGGTACAGTTAGAAACTTTTTATGAAGAACATTTACAACTACAGAAGAACGAACAAATACAGTCAAAAAGTAAGCTAAAATCCTTGTGTCCCTATTTCGACAATCAAGGTATAATAAGAGCTAAGGGCAGACTCCAGAACTCAGAATTAGATGAGCAAACAAAACATCCAATAGTATTGCCTAGTGATAATCATTTAACCGAACTCATCGTGGCAGACGCGCACCATAAAACGTTGCACGGAGGTCCGCAACTAATGCTCGGTTATCTGAGAACGGCCTATTGGATTGTAGGAGCCAAAAATTTGGTCAAAAAACTTTTCAAAAAGTGTGTAAGATGCGCTAGGTATAGGCATAGCTCTCAGCATCAATTGATGGGTTCGCTTCCAACAGTTCGCTGCACACCTGCCAGGCCATTTTTGCACAGCGGAGTTGACTACGCTGGTCCAGTCCAAATACGCACCACCAAGGGTCGGGGACATCATGCATACAAGGGATATATCTGCCTATTTGTCTGCATGTGTACTCGCGCCCTGCACTTAGAAGTTGTTAGTGACATGACCACTCAAGCGTTCCTTGCAGCATTCAGGCGATTTGTATCTCGTCGAGGTCACTGCGTTTAATTGTGGAGCGACAATGGCACCACCTTTGTAGGAGCATCCAAAGAGCTGCAGCAACTAACCGCCATTCAACCCAAAATAGCAGAGCACCTTGAATCCAATGGTACTGAATGGCATTTCATTCCACCGCATGGTCCCAATTTTGGTGGATTGTGGGAGGCTGGAGTGAAATCCACCAAATACCATCTAAAACGGGTAATAGGCGAATCAACACTTACCTACGAAGAGATGAGTACACTTCTAGCTCAGGTAGAAGCTTGCTTAAATTCGCGGCCGATAAGCACCATTAGTGGAACTGATCCTGGTGAACTGATGCCATTAACTCCAGGACATTTCTTGATTAGAGAGCCTATTTTAAATGTACCTGACTACATGTATGAGAACTCAAACGTAAATTGTTTGACGCGTTGGCAATTCGTGCAACGAATGTTGCAATCTTTCTGGAGACGTTGGTCTTCAGAATACATTACAAATCTCATGCATCGATATAAGTGGTCTAAGCAGGTTCCGGAACCTAAGGTCGGTGACATAGTTTTAATCAAAGAAGATGATTTACCGCCGAGTCGCTGGCTGTTAGGCCGTATCGAACAAAAACTTCCAGGTGATGATAAAATCACCCGTGTAGTCACATTGCGTACGGGTTCTTCAGTTTTGAAAACACCAATTTCGAAATTATGTATTTTACCGGTTTTAGAGTAATGAACTTTGCATTATTTATTGTGTTTTATTGCATGTTGAACTTTTAAAATTTTAACCTTTTACAATTTTAGTTCAAATGTATACCCTTGTTAATTGTTATACTATTTCTACTTTTATTTGTTAAATTCAAGCTATACTTTTATGTACAATCCATTAGGGTTTTAAAGAGCTATTGAATACAATGTAATTCAACCATCTAGATCAATTACCTATTGAATACAATATTGTTTCTTAACGTACTGCATAAATTTGTTGTATTAAGAAGGACATTTCCTCACTAAATGTCCTTGGTGGGCGGCATGTTAAATGTCAAACCAAACCCCAATAATGTTTACACGAGGTTTACTCTAAACTTCGATAGATGGCGCTGTACTACTTTCTGAATCGCGCTATTAAAATTCTCCGGCCGTAGCGTATAAGCTCCGACGATGTTTACTTTTTTGGAGGATTCGCCCTGTGGTCGTCGACTGTCGTCATTTTTGTTGAGTGCCACCTGCCTCCGGAGTGACGTCACGTATCCGCCCGAGCCGTTTTAGTAACTACCAGTTGTGTTCTCATAGGTGTCTGTTGTAACAAATAGATACCTGTGGGAGCGCAACGGGAAGTTGCAGCCCCGCGCTGCCCGGTTTGGTAACAAACCGTTGCGGTTGCGGAGGCCACAGTTTTAGCTTCAGTTTTACCTATTTTATTTTATGCCACCCTCGAGTTTTATTAAAATCAGTTTTTATTTTAATTCTGCGAAATCATGCCGCCCAAGAAAGTCGTTGATGCCAGTGATTATGAGTATGGTCGAGGTCCTAAAGACCGAGACGCCTCCTCTTCGAGCTTGCATACGCCTAGTCAGATGGGTGACCGCTCGGCATCGCTGCCTAGCGTCAGAGGCGCGTCGCCTGGAGCCTCCTCGCCTGACTACGCCTTCAAGACGCCACCTAATTTCCGGACCGGACCTGCTCATTCCGGATCGCCGTCGACACTGGCGACTGCGCGTGTTTCGCCTGTGCCGCCGTCGAACCGGCAACCTGCGGTACCTATCCGACCTCCTGCATTTCGCGCTGTGCCCATACAGGCACCGGGTTCGACCGGGCCACCGAGCCGTTCACAAGTGGTGCGTGCCGCCACCGCCGCCGTGCGCCAAGCTGCGCCGGGACAGCGCGCGACCGTGACGCAACCTTCGCGCCCTGCGGCGATGTCAGTGCGGACCAAGGATAATCAAACCCAAGCGCGCCCCGCGGTGCCGCCCGCGTTTAAAACACCACCAAATGTGCGCCCCGCTGCGCCTAACCCGCCTACGCGTGATACATATGCGCGGGTCGCGACAACAGTTGCGCCCACACATCATGCGCCCACATTAACCGCATCCGATACGCCGTCCTGTGCCTCCACACCTTCCATGGCTGCGATTCATACCGCACCCAAAAAGGTAAACAAAGGAGGAATTAGTGCCGGCCTGCGCCGCGCCGCGTCACCACTGTCGCGCCGCCGGTTGGCAAGCGCCACTAGCGCCGCGGCGGAAGATCTCAGAGGCATAAGCAAGACCTTGTTTGTGTCTCCACCGCCCAGAGGGTCCGCCCAGGACTCCCCCGCTATGATGTCTGCATGTTCGTCCCGTCAAGGGTCGGACATGTCGGCTTCTTCGGGGGGCTCCCGCGACGATCGCCGTGGCATGTCGCCTGATATGTCCGTACGAGTCGACGCACAAGGTGAGTACCCAGCCTTTAATAAAAATATTACAACGGAGGCGTTGGGGTCCGACTACGAATTTACACTCGATGTCGCTGCCAGACCCCAACGCAGACCCCGAAGCCCGGACGAGGAAGAAGAAGAAGCGAAACGATGCTGCATCGACCCGCCCCTACCGCAGCGCATACCGCGCGGGGGGGGCCGTTCGACCCCGCCCACCCACTACGCCACTGAGGGGCGACGAAACTCAGAACCCACCCCTAAAAATTCTGAGCCAGTGGCGTGCACTAATAAAGTTTCCGCGCCGCTAGCGACCGATGTAAACAATCGGTCGAATGCGGGCGCGACGCAACCAGCAAGTGCTGCGGCTCAGAATAAGAAGACAAAGAGCCCCCGATACCCTCCTCTCATCGTGGAGAAGCTGCCCAACGGGGCAACTCACTTCAGGGCCGTGAGGGAAAAGCTGGGTCACCCTCCTAACGCGCGTCCGTACCAAAGTGGTATTAGGTTTTTACCGGAAAGCGCGGAGGAGTACAGGGTCGTCCAGCGATACCTTACGGACCTGGAGAAGGAAAGCGGCCTTAGTTGGTTCGCCTACTCTCTGCCCGCTGAGAGAAGCGTTAAGCTGGCCATCCGCGGACTGCCAGCGGACACCGAAGTCGAGGAGATAGAAGAGGAGCTGCGACTGCTTGGATATGAGCCGGAATACGTCCGCCATATCAAGGCGCGCGGCGAGCGACCCGGCTGCATATTCCATGCAGTCATAAAGAGGACGCCTGACTTCCGTAAGATCTACGACACCACCACGTTCTTGTACATGCGTGGTGTCAAGATAGAGGCGTGGAGGGGTAAGCAAGGGCCTGCCCAGTGCCACAGGTGTCAGAAGTTTCGACACAGCTCGCACCTGTGCCACCGCCCGCTCGCTTGCGTGAGATGCGGCGAAAACCATGCCGCCAGGGACTGCCCGCGCCCAAGAACCCAGCCAGCAACCTGTGCCAATTGTGCAGGTGACCATCCCGCCAGCAATCCACGCTGCCCCGTATTTATGCGGGAAGCCAAGAATAAGCGGGCGGGCACTGTCGCCATCACGAGGCAAAATAAAAATTTAAATAATGCTACCGAAAAACCCATTAATGCCGAGGTTATGGAGACTCCTAGCGAGACTCTGATGGCGGCAGCAAATGGGCCAACTAATAGGCAGGAAGCCCCCTTCGGGAAACGGAGGGAAAATAGGAGGGGGGGGAAGAAAGGGAAACAAACCCAACCCCCCATCTCTAACGACGAGAACCAAAGAGGGGCGACAAATACCGCCACGCATAAGGCGCAGGTGACGGCACAGACCGCCTCTGTCGCTGCTGAATCCAAGACTAAAGAGTCTAGAAGCCAAGTTAAGGCGCGCAAACCAGATATGGGTAGCACAGCACCATCTAAAGTGCCTAACGCACAGCCCAAAAAGGCTTCATTTGCTGCGCCAATTCAGCAGCGCCAGGACCTCAACACAGAGGACACACACTCGCATCCAACAACTAGACCGAGACATGACTTCACCGCCTGCGCCACAAACTTCTGATGGACCTTATAAAGGCCATCAGGCAAGGCCAAGACGTGGAAATGGTGATCCTCGACGGGCTGGCCGAGTTACTAGCAATGTACCATGGCTAGCTCGTTGAGAATCATTCACTGGAATGCCCGCGGCCTGCGTGTTAAGGTCACCCCCCTCCGCCTCCTTCTCAAGGAGCAGCTCATTGACGTGGCGCTCATCAGTGAGACGCTCCTGGGACCTACAGACAAGATCAGGTTCCCAGGATATCACGTCTACAGGAAGGATGAGAGGTCGGCCTCTGGCACTATTTACCGCGGCCTGGTGGTTTTAGTCAAGCGGAGAGTCGTCCATCAACCCCTTCCCCCGCCCCCAGTCAGCACTTTTTACGCGCTGGGAGTGCAAGTTCACGTCGCCGGTGAGGACTTAAACATCTATGCGGCATACAGCCCGCCCGCAAATCGCTATGATATAAGCGAGTTAAGGGCGCTTATTGCAAATCCGTCGCACCCAGCAATCCTAGCTGGCGACATGAACTGTAAGCACCCCGCGTGGAACTCGTTGACTCGTAACACAGGAGGAAACAGACTCTTCGCTGACTCAGAGGCGCATGGTTATGTGGTATCCGGCCCAGAGGTGCCCACGCACTATCCGGCGAACCTTTTACAATCGCCGGACGTGCTAGATATCATTATCCATAGCGGCCTTAAATGCCAGATCGTGCAGCAGGTTATTGACGACGAGTTGCTGTCAGACCATCAGCCAGTACTCGTCGTCCTATCCGAGATGCCGACTCGACTCTCGCCTCCAGCGCCACGTCGTACAACGGACTGGACCAAGTTTCAGGAAGTGATTGAGACCACGACTACCACTTGGCCCGTTACCACCGCCGTCGACGTGGACAGACTGGCAGCGGAGGTCACCGCTTGCATACAACGCGCCTACAATGAGGCGACGACTGAAAGTACGCAGGCGCGGGGGTCGGTTTTTAAACCCCTGCCTAGCTACTTAAAGCTAGTCGCCCAAACTAGGCGCCTACGCAAGCGCTGGCAAGTTACCCCCTGTCCAGTCATGAAAGCTGAGCTAAACCGCCATGCGGAAAAGGTCCGGGCCAAGCTCCAGGCACATAATGCCGAGAGCTGGGAGCGACACATTGATGCTTCTGAGGGTGACTGGCCGGCCGTACACAGATTGTGCCGGCAACTGTCCAGTGCCCCAGCTCCGGTACGCCCACTCCTTCATAGCGACGGGGCACCTAGATATGCCGCGCCAGACCGCGCGGAGATCTTTGCTGACCACCTGGAGCGTCAGTTCCAGCCGAACCCGACTGACAACCTCGAACATGTCGCGGCAGTCGAGCAGCACCTTGTCGAGTACTTCGAGCCTCCGATAGCTCTCGACGAAAATCCCGTTTTCTTTTCGCCTAACGCAGTTAGACGCGCCATACTCCGTACCAAGCCGAGGAAGGCGCCCGGTGCCGACGGTATCACCAACACAGTGCTGCGCCACCTGCCCTACCGTATGGTAGCAGCGTTGGCGCGCCTGTTTACAGGGATACTGCGTACTGGATCCTTTCCGTCGTGCTGGAAGGAGGGGCGCGTCATAATGCTGCCAAAAGCGCATAAAAATGTCCTAAGGCCCGAGAGCTATCGGCCCATCACGCTTCTCTCCACTATCTCCAAGGTGTTCGAAGCACTCCTGCTGCGACATCTCACACCGCACCTAACACCCAGGCCGGAACAGTTTGGGTTCCGCTCTGAGCATTCTACGACGCTCCAGTTATCCAGGGTACTGCACCTACTTACAGCAACGCTAAATAAAAAAGAGCATGCAGTCGCAGTATTCCTGGATATGGAAAAAGCGTTCGACCGCGTCTGGCACGAAGGCCTAATCTATAAGATGAGCAAGTCCGACGCACCCCGTCGCGTAATTAAAGTGGTCCAATCCTTCCTGAAAAACAGGAATTACAGGGTGGTGGTTGACGGTGTACTATCTAGCGCCCGACCCATAGCGGCAGGCGTACCACAGGGCGGTTGTGTCTCGCCACTGTGTTATTCATGTTACACCGATGACATTCCCACGACACAGGAATCCACACTCGCGCTGTATGCAGACGACGCCGCGTACATATGTACCTCGCTTAACGCGCGGCACGCGGCCGTCAAAATGCAGCGCGTGTTAGAACTTCTTCCCGAATGGCTGTCGAAGTGGCGGTTATCGGTGAACGTGGGTAAGACACAGGCCCTATTAGTCGGGTGTGCCCACCTCCCTCCACCCCTCACACTGCATGGGTTAAATATCGAGTGGACCCCCCGGGCGAAATACCTGGGGGTTACCATCGATAGAAGGCTCAGCATGGGAGGCCATGTTAAACAGGTCGTCGCTAAGGCGAGAGTTGTGCGCGCAATGCTCAAACCGGTGCTTTCATCCCGACTCCCGTTACGTACAAAACTGGGCGTATATAAAACTTATATACGTCCAGTAATTACATATGCCGCTCCATCTTGGTACGTCCTCACTAGCGAGACTAACAAGAAACGTATCCGTGCGCAGCAAAACCTTACGCTGCGCCGGATAACGGATGCCCCTCGCTACGTGAGGAACGATGTTATCGCTCGAGATCTAGGGATTGAGAGCCTGGATAGCTACTGTGCCCGCCTCACTACAAATATGTTCGCGCGTGCCGACGCTTCTGCTCACTCACATATCAAGCAGATAGCGCCGTGGCACACGCGCCCGCCGGACGCCCGCCGCCTTCCGCCCGACCTGTGTGTTACATAGGCCCGCCCATGCCCCTCAACAACCCCTCCCCCGCTGCCTCAAATACCCGATTGATGCTTGAGCGAGCCGCACATTCACTACACGCGCCTCGTTCATACAAAAACACTCCACTATTTACATACATGCGGTGTATATAGTGTGCTAAGTTAATATAGGCACTATGTACACTGTAAGTCACACAAGCATGACTCCACAACATATTTACTCACGTAACAAGTATAAGCCGCGCGCGGTGCACGCTTCGTTACAAACATGAGCGGTGTTACACAATACAATACCGCTCAAACATACATAAACGGTCCCTTAGCCTGGGACGTAACTGGCTAGCTTCGGAAGCGGGTCAGGCGGGGGCCATACATCCTCAGTTGGGCGCGCCAATATAGCCGGTATCTAGTCGCTGACTATTTCCTGCCCGGCCTCTGGGGGTTCGCCTCCAGTCTCACTGAGCAGGAATGTGTCGCATAGATACCGTGAAAAACCGACGCTGCAAGGCAGCGTCGCGGCGCTCCCGCTGAACACATGCATCCATTCCCATGGCAGGTAGTGTATACACGCCTGCTATCTACCAATATGCCAAGATAGGCAAACACAAAGATTCGTGCCCGTTGTAACGGGCACGCAGTGAAAACCGCGGAAGAAAGGCCATGCCTATAATCCGCTCGCAGCGCCCCCTGGCGGGGGCGCAGCGAATCATTACTCGAGAGACTTTTTTGGAACAATTACAGTTATTTCAGTGCAAGTGACTAATTGTGGTTTTATTTCTACATCACATAGTTATTCTTATCAGTAGTTATCAGTGCAAGTCGTGTTGTTCCATCTCGGTTAATATCAGGCAACTCTTGGTATTAAACAAATACTTAGTTTTAATGCACATTGTTACTAACGCTCCGTTCCGCTTGTCTTCGCTCGAAATAAAGATTTAGAATTTGAATTTTACCGCCATAGTAAAATTATTTATTGGTGGCTTAGTTTTAAAGATATAGGTAAATCTAGATTTTTGCGAAAACTTGAAAGTACCATAATTTACCTTAATTTTCAACTTTTTGCATCTTTTGGATTTTTTCCTTTATTTGTGCTGTAAGACCTTACTTTTTGCCAAATTTCGTGATTCTAGGTCAGCGGGAACTACCATTATAGGTTTGCGACCCAAAACCTATAGGTTACTTCCTGTTGACCTAGAATTGTAATTTTTTTTCTGCTGTGCTCTGGGTGAATTCACAAGGAGTGCATCGTTTAAAATTAGTTATAGATAAAATTTGTTATGTAAACAAGTTAACATAAAATTAGTTTAGATATCTACTGTTATGTATTAGATTAGGTTTACTGTAGTTAAGCGCATTTATCGTATTGGGTGTAATCCTGTAAAGATGTATGTGATAAGGTTGAAATAAATAAATAAATTTTGGTTAAAAATTGTGCTGTAATACCTTGGTATTACAGCACAAGTGAAGGGAAAATTCCGAAACATAAAAAAGTTGAAAATTAAGGTTAATTATGGTACTTTTAAGTTTTCGCGAAAAACTAAATTTGCTTATATCTTTTTATCGTGGTGACTCAGGTTTTTATACACATAATAGGGACTATAGACCCCAGTAGCTGGTATAAATTTGAACTTGCTAGGTCTACCCGTTCTTGAGAAAATCTGTGGTGACACACGGACAGACAGACAGACGGAAAGACGGACAGACAGACAGACGGACAAGAAAGTGATCTTATAAGGGTTCCTTTTTTACCTTTAGCGGTACGCAACCCTAAAAACTACAAAGTGAAAATAACTTTATTTTTGGATGTCGCTTTTCTTATATTTTTTTACCGTCCCTGTATTCGGGAGAAGCAATTATTCAAATCGGTTAATTATGCCATTTTTGAGTTTTAATTGCGGGACTAACGAACAGCAATTGATTTTTATATATATATAGATTTGTGTCACTGTGTTAACATTTACCTTTTGACAACTGAATGACATTAATTAATTATGCCATTTAATTCAAATAAATAGCTTTGACGTCACCATTGACTCAACACAGTTCATTGTTCAATGTACTGTGTTGTTTTAAATGTTACTACTACTGTAATGTTATTTTATATACGTAATTAAATCAATACAAAGACCAATTACATAAATTTACATAGAAATAGAATATATTTTATTCGACAATTGACAATTATTTCGCATATAATTAGTAAATATAATTCAAATTTGAACAATGGACAGATATATAGCGTATGCGAGCATACGCTTTATAACTCGTGGAGTTCCCAAGGGCAGTTTGCTGCTTGAAACTTATCTTATTTACGTTTGCCAGTTATACGAAGTGAACCGCGATGGCACCGCGACCCGTTCCGCAATCACCCACACCCCCCCTCATCCCCGATTACTTCGCGGGGAGGGAGGTGTTCATCACTGGAGCTACTGGATTCATGGGCAAGGTACGTCAACAGTTACATTAGCTAGGTTTCTAGTCAGAAACTCCTGTGAGCAGCCCAGTTCCAAATAATGCTGAAAATAATAATAGATACGTCCTCGTGGACCTACTGGTAGGACAATATAGTAGGACCACGAGCAAACACCCGATAATTATCTATGTGAATAGATGGGATTTAGAATATCTGGTCTAGAAGCAAATTAAAAAAAAATGTCCTTTCATCTGAAAAGTAAGTTTATAAGTTTTAAACTGTCATGTTCACTAACATTAACATTATTAGCGAGCTATTTACCATGTTTATCCGTGATCATGGTGCTTGCAACAGTACCTAAATATCGGAAACTCGCTACAAACAGTAAACATGGTAAATAACCCGCTTATAATGTTAATGTTAAAATAAGTTTAGTTTCGAAGTCTGCATAAATTTGTTTTAGCTTGACTTGCACATCTTATACTAGTTTTCCATAGTTTAACGGTATATGGTTCTTACACCCCGAACGTAACTATGTATAATATTCACTGCGGATCTTTGTCTCTGAATTGGCTGCAAGACCGTGCGCAGCCAACTTCAGAGACACAAAGCCGCTGTGACTTATATACCCGATGGTGAACGAGACAAATAAAATATTAAAAATAAGTTTTTAAGTCAAACTTATTTATTGGAAATAGAAATAATAATGTGCTAAAAGCCAAAAAATAATTTTACATAGTGATAGGAGCAGGGCACATTGCTCGCAGAACGGATGGTCGATGGGGCCGAAAATTTCTGGAGTCGTAACCGCGAATTGGAAGATGCTGCGTTGGAAGGCCTCGCACTAGGTGGACCGATGACCTGGTTAAGATTGCGGCAATACGCTGGATGCGAGACGCACGAGATCGGTCAATATGGCGACGCTTGGGGAGGCCTATGTCCAGCAGTGGACGTTTTTCAGCTGAAATGATGATGATGATGTTGACTTGATATATGAAATCCGCCATTTTGTACCGGTGGCCATCTCAGATTTGGGTCTTCAGATTTTACTAGTCAAACCCTTTTATTTGATATCCCTAATGAAGAAGCATACCATCGAACTGATCTGATGATGAAACCGGAAGAGGCACTGGCACTCTGAAATAATAAAAATTATCCCAGTCGTGTTTTAGTTTATTGGAATCGTCATGAGATGTACTTCGACTATAAATGCTTTTCATGGTAATTTGGTACCAAAACTAAAAGGTGAAAGAAACTTTTTTCAAAAAAAGACTTCCGACTTCCACCTAAGAAAACTACAAAGTTAAACATACTTTATTAATAAGAACGAACAAAATTCTTAATAATTAATTACGATCTAGCCTAAAAGATTAATAAGCAATTTAACTCTAACTTAATATGTTATGTGATAGATGTTAAAACTAAGAATAGTGTCCATTTACACTTTTACACAAGTCCGTAGCACTTTCCTAGAGTCTGATATAATTTATAAAAACACTATGTTCATGTGTTAAATGTATAGCACAACATTGTCACTATTATTCATTCACTTTATACACTACACTAATTCAAAAGGTTTAGTTCTTTTTAGCCTACGCACTACGCACAAGTCTGTGTTGTCTAGCAGCTGGATAGCCTCAACATTCACGTGTCGATGAAGTCTGCGTTCGTGAGCTTCAGCAAATTTTTGGATGATGGTGGTGACGAATTCCATTTTAAGATCACGGTGAAGATCGTCATTTCTTATGTACCAGGGTGCATTTACAGCATCCCTTTATTTTGAAATTTTTGAATTTATTGACGTTGCTTTTTTTAGTACAGCCCCAAAGTTGGATACCATACGTCCAAATTGGCATCAGTATATGCTTATATAGGGTTATTTTATTATGTTTTGATAGACAGGATTTTCTTCCGAGTAACCAATACATACTTTTATAAAGTATATCGAGTTCCTGTCTTTTCTTTTTGACGTGAGCTTTCCAACGCAACTTGGCGTCGAGAGTTTTGCCCAGGTATTTGGCTGTATTAGCACAAAGCACGTGCATGCCATTTAGGAAGATTGGATGTTTGTTTGTGAAGTCAATGTGAATTTGTGTCCAGTCATAAACCTTGTTCACAGCTAATTGAACTTTTTCTACAGCTTCTCTGTGGCTTGATCCGGTAGCCATAATAGCAGTATCATCTGCAAAGGTCGCAATGGTGTTGTTTTCCAGTTCTGGGATGTCACATGTGTATAACAAATACAAAATTGGGCCAAGCACACTTCCTTGAGGTACCCCAGCTTTTATAAGTTTTAGCTCGGAATATGCATCCTCTTGCCTTATTCTAAACATTCTATTAGTTATGTACGACTCTAGAATGTCTGCAAATTCTGCAAGGTAGCATGCGTATGAGCTTGAATATTTTAAGCCAAACTTTGTCAAAAGCTTGCGCGACATTTAAAAACACGGTGGCGCAGACTTTCTTATTTTCAAGCGTTTTTTCAATGATATGGGTTATTCTATGTACCTGGTCTATTGTTGAATGTTTTTCCCTGAAGCCATATTGATGATTTGGAATAAGGTCTTTATCTTCTATTATTTGTTTCAACCGTTTCTATAACAGTTTTTCAGCTTTGATAACACGGGCAACAGAGAAATAGGTCTATATGATGATGCTTCATGGGGTGGTTTCCCAGGCTTCGCAATCATAATGACTTCAGCGACCTTCCATGGCTCGGGTACATGTTTTAAGATAAATGCAGCATTGATAAGCTTGGTCAGCTTCACTATGGCTTTGCGTGGGAGATGTTTTAGAATTTCACCTGTAATGAGGTCATAACTCGGAGACTTTTTTAATCTGGGGATATTTAAGTCAAAAGTGAATATGTTATTTCTAGGCAAGCGTGTTTCACCGTCGACCACATCATCGCTTACCATCAGGTGTGATAGTGGTCAAGCGCGAGCCAATAAGACATAAAAAAAAAACTAATGTTATTTTGAATTTCTCTCATTACTTCTTTAGGAGTCACCAGCTTAATTATTTGGGCTTGTGATACATTTTCACTTTCAAGTATTTCTATTGAGCCTTCATTGGGTTGAAAAGTTTCTTCCAAGTGTTGAGCAAACCTTAACGATTTTTGGTCATTACTTATGGCCCATTTTCCGTCGCCATCTCTGATGGGCGGTATTTGCATAATTGGCCTTTTTAGATTTCTTGTCGCTTTCCATAGGGAGTAGTCCGTTGATTTCTCATTGGTTAGCTGCAGGAGTTTGGTAATCAGGGATTCATCCTCAAATTGTACAATTTTCCTCTTTAATCGTTTGGTCAGATTATTTAGTAATGTTTTATCTCGTGGGCACCTTGTTTGCTGCCACAGCTTTCTATGTTTCCTTTTCTCAGATAGTAAATCTACAATATCCTTTGGATATATATATATCCCTTATATTTACGTTTATATTGCGGTGTGTTGTTCCACGCATATTGTTGGATATTAACAATATATTTGTTTACTTCTGAGTCAAGCTGATCTTGCTTTTTTATTGGAGTTTTAAGGTCGATAATAGTATCTAGATCAAGGGCAAAACTTTCCCAATCTGTGAACTTATTAACCAGGGTTAAGTTCTTTGAGTAGGATTTTTTGACTAAGCATTAGTACAATCGAAGAGTGGTCAGAGTTCATATGAAAACCTTACTCCAAACTAATGTAATTGGTGGATATATATTTTTGCATATGAAAAAATCTATAAGATCCGGTATTTTCTGGTGATCAGTGGGCCAGTACGTTGGTTTACCTGTGCTCAAAACTTCAGAGTGTGTATCTTTAACTGCACTTAAGAGCTGCCTTCCCTTAGTTGTAGTAAGTCTTGACCAATGCGTATGCTTAGCATTAAAGTCGCCGCCTAGGATAAATCTCTGACCTAATAATTCAAAGAGATATAAATATCGCTCTATTCTCATCATATGCCGTGGAGGACAGTATACGGCTGCAATGGACACGTAACAATATTTGGTTTTAACAGATACTGCCATGGCTTGAATGTCTTGTTCTTCATATTTAAATTGCACATAGTGACTAATATTGTCTTTGATTATAAGTGCGCTACCTCGTCTGGCAGAGATGTCAGGGAGGAGCGAATTATATACCATGTATCCTCTAAATTTGACAAAAGATTGCTTAGTGAAGTGCGTTTCGGACACCAAACACACGTCTATATTATCTGTCTCTAGGACCGCCTGCAACTCATGTTGATGTTTGAAGAGCCCATTAGAGTTCCACGCCATTATTTTAAGAGTGTTATTCATTTTTGATCATTCAAAACAGCTGTCTTTATGCTGTATTCTAGTTTCTCTAATCTCTTGTCAAATGAGGTAATACATTTTAAGATCTGATTAATCTTATCCTCTAGATTCAAAGGCTGTGATTTTTGTTTTGCCGCTTCCGCATACGAACCAATGTTGGTTACTTGCATGGGTTTAGCAGTTGACTGAACACTTGCTGTCTGTGCTTGTTTGTCAAGATTTCGTAGGGGAAGTGACTGTTGGGTAGTTGGTACCACAAGTTTCTTTATAATATTGTTATTTTTCATAATTAGCATCTGTTTAGCTACTTCACACCCTCTATAGTTGGCAGGGTGAGGATGACCACAGTGAACACATTTTGGCTTCTCTTGCGGAGATTTGGTACATTTAGCTGTAAGATGCTTGCCAGTGCATTTTACACATCTTGGCTCTTTTCTGCAGTATTTATGAGTATGCCCATATGCCTGGCATCTCTTTCATTGGGGAACGAGCTTAGGATTTTTGAGTGGGTGTATTTCATTAATACACCCTAAAATGTACTTTATGCCATAGATTTTGTGGACATCTTCGTCATTATTAAATGATAAAACGAACATGTTGTGTGGTTCTTTACTCTTCCAGCTCAATTTGCTGTCTACTTTTTCTATTTTGAATCCTTGTGTCGTTAGATAGTCTTTGATTCGATCAGGTTGGCAAGAAGAATGTAACTTCTTCACAATAACTCTAACTGGTCTAGCCTGCTTATTCTCGTACGAATGCCAATGGTAGTCTTTTTCTGTCAAAAACTTGGCAATTACTCTATAAGGGTCTTCTGTTTTGGAGTTAACCTTCACACAATCCCCATTCATTATTTTAGCGGTAAATGATTCAGCTGGTATTGTTTCAGTCAAGGAGTCGTAGAACGTTTGGTAGTTCTTAACTCCGTCTATTATGATTGGCGGTGGTGGCGGCACTTTTTTGACGGAAGCCTCTTTCGCTTTTTTTTCTTGTTGAGCATTTGTTCCGGGTAGTTGTTTTGGAGAAAGAGAGGTGTTAAGCTTCCTCTTCTTCCTGCTCTTGGCCCTTATCCACTCAGTCTCTTTAGCGAGTTCATCCTCGTCTGTGCAATAATCAGCGTCACTTTTAGTACGCTGGGCGAATATTGTTGTCTCGCTTTCCTGTTTTTCTAAGTATTCTTTATTTTCCTTCAAGCAATTTAATTCTCCTCGAAGGGCTTGTACTAGTTCCTGCTGCTACTTATATGATCATTCAGTTTACGTACCATAATTTACAGGTTTTCTCTATCCGATTTCTCCTGGATTTAACAGTCATACAACCGCTTTTCCAGGTCAGTTTTTATTTTAATTGACTGTGCAGCCATTATTTAGTTGCAAAGCGAGTTTAACATCAAAACAATAAATTATTGTAAACACTTCATGATTTCCGCACTTGTAACTAGGTCATGGCAATGACCCCGATATATCGACGTATGAACACCGCGACGACGCGGACGTTGTTGTGCTGCGTCTGCAGAATACTCTTAACTAGAGCACGCGCGCGCGATTGTACGTCCGTTCACTATTGTAGTTAAACAACAACTGAAAAATACTAATTCTTTTTGGAATTCGGTGTCTTTGGTAGGTACCATTTTTTAACCGACTTCAAAAAAAGGAGGAGGTTCTCAATTCGTCGGAATCTTTTTTTTTTTATGTATGTTCCCCGATTACTCAAAGACACCTGGACCGATTTCAAAAAATCTTCTTTTGTTTTGAAGGGTATTCTACCTAGTTGGTCCCATAGTCACCAGGTCAGGATCTGATGATGGGATCCTAGAGCAATCGAGGGAACTCCTCAAATATTATAGGCAAACATATAGTGATTTTGGTATTTTCATCATCAATGCAATCACTTGCACTCAGAAAGTATAATTTGGTGAAGTGGAACTGATGAAGAAGACCACAGATGGCCACTAGAACTCCTAAATGCTAAGTATGTCACGGGTATAAAATATCTCGAATAGTTAACCGACTACGATGAAGCAAATACTTATAAATGAATGGGACTGATGAAAATGGTATCATTGTTCGAACTGTTCTGATGATGAAGCCGGAAGGTAGGCACCGGAACTCTGAAAATAAACAATGTATCCTAGTCGTGCTTGGGCTTATTGGAATCGTCATGAGATGTACTTTGGCCACAAATGATTATCATGTTAATTGGAGACACCTACAAAAACTAAAAAGAGAAAAATAAACACTTTTTAACAAAAAATCAAACCGACTTCCAGAACAAAAAACTACAAAGCAAAAAATAACTTTCTTTTCCGAAGTCGGTGTCGAAATACTGAATTTTTTCTGGAAGTTCAAGTCGGTAATCTTTTTGTTGTACCTACCTAATATGCAAGTAGATTAGTAAGGTACCTTTAATGCCAGAATCGATTACGCGAATATCATGAAACTGAAAATAACTGGTGAAATGAGAGTGTACCAAGGTGAACTGTTCACATCTGCGTACCCCTTTAGAGCGTACTGGCGTGATGTTATGTTAGAATAGGATAGGATGGATGGACCCCTTTTCCGCACTTAGACTCACATTTTGGTCCGTTGTGCGTACAGGACTTCTCCCTGTGAGAGGGAATGGGCAGTAATCCACCACGCGGGCCCAGTGCATGTTGGTGGATGTCACATATCTACGAATTGTTGGTTCTAAGACATGCCGGTTTCCTCACGATGTTTTCCTTATGTTATGTTATGAAATGGTATGAATAATAAACAGAGATGCGATTGCAGCAATCCCGAGAGATCTCCGAAGTTCTTCATCAGATCTTTACCAAATTAAAGCCCCACTTGCTGGAGTGTCCCGACTGTCCATTCACGTGCACCTTGGATGACCTGTATATAGCATCTGACGCTGCAATAAACGTGGCCACCTACTGGGCTCAAATAGTTTGATCAAATGTACCATCGAAACGAAAAAGAAAAGAAGATCAAATTAAAATGAGACCAATTGAAGAACAATCTATCAAAAAAAAAAAAGGATTTTGAAAATTCAATCCACAATTGACGGAGAGATATCGGTGAAAACAAAAATAAAATATACTAACATAATTTCGAACGACATAGAACCTCATCCTTTTTGGAAAATCGGTATTTTTTTTTTTAAATTAATAAAAATATCAAACTGACTTCCAAAACAAAATACTATAAAGCAAAAAATAATTTTCTTCTCCGAAGTTGGTGTCGAAAAAGAAAATCTATGGATACCAAAGACAAAAGAAAGAAAGTTATTTTTTTATGGAGGTTTGTTTTGAAAGTTGGTTTGATTTTTAAACTGTTATACTCAACTTCTTAAACTGAGGGTCATAGGCCATATTATTGGCCATGACTGATAAGGCTCACCAGCCGACTGTCTATTAGCACCCTGCTGTGCTACTAAACGTTGCCTTCAGCTTTCGGCAAGGCGCAATTGGGTTGTTGAATTTAAAAAAAAATACGATTTTTAAAATTTATTTTGAAACTTTACATATTAAATTATATTGTCGTTGCAAAAATCTCTTAAATATTTTTTTCCAATTTATTATAAGCAATTGAAAATCGATAAAATTTTCAAAAATACCACCTGACTGAACGGGCCATGATTGGTCGCCATGTTGGTGACGTCATAACGTTCAAGGAATTTTGTACTACAGTGTGAAGTACACTTGAATTGACTAAAATATCCGAAAATTTGTGCAAAAATATTATTTATAACAGCAAATTTTATTTAGTCATGTGTGATAAAGAGGCTGATTTCGATAATATACCTGGATGGACGATTTGGCAGTTTTGAGCATAAATAAAGTAGTGGTAATGAATATTACGTGTTGTGGACCGGTGTTTGTTATTATTCTTTACCAGGTACATTTAGAAACAGAATTGTCATAACGTAATCGTTTTCACATATGGGTAGGTGATATTGGTGTAAAATAAAAATAAAACAAACACGATTGGCGCGAAACTTCGACTTTGGATATCAAAAATCTTCATTAGATACCACTAAATATTATACAACCCGAAATCTGTGCAGCCTTTATTTATATTTATTTGATGCACAAAATCCTGAAAATGTTCGGTAATTACCATTATTTACATATCTCTTAATAATATTAAACACTATTATCTAAATTATATATTTACAAACACTAAAAAACTTTGTAGAACAAAAACGTGAAAATATTAACTTGGTAGATTTTTTTACACTAATTCTTCAGTAAATATCTCTTATATGCGTTGACCGATTTTCACTATTCAAACAGAAATATTAGTTTTACGCCTATATCTATCATTTAAGAATAAAATAATGAATATATCTCCATAAATAAAAATCATGTTTTCAAGTTACGTAATTATACAACAATGTCAACTTTGCACGAAAGTTCCCATAAAAATGTACTGATCTCAGTCTGTAATGATCAAAGTAATATATTAATACGAATCTAATACTAAATTAGAACATAATAACATAATAATTAACACATTCTATTTGGAATCTAGTAAGACATTTCTCAAATTCTCAAAACTTTAGTAGGTATAGATTGCTAGGTACTTGGCTATTGCGCGATTCACATATAATGGGGATTTTTTATAGTATTTGTACATAATGGTATGAAGCAAGCACGATAACATTTAAGGATCAATATATTTGATTTTCATCAATATATTGACGACAATAACAAGATTGAATCGGTTAGAAGTCAAAACACCGTATCAGCTATGTGCTACAATGAGTAAAAATGAACGTTGTGACGTCACACGGGCTCGGGTTTGTTCGGGAACTGTCGAGGTGTTTTCTTTACTAGATCCAAGAAAAACTTTTCAATTTGATATTACTTTGTAATTACAGCGAATAAAAAAAAACTAAAAATAGTTTTGTATGTAAACTTATGTATGATCACTCCAATTTTAACAAAAAAAAAAATTGGTTCAACAAACCAATTATCGTGGCGGGGTGAGTGAAAATATTTTTTATCTATGCACTACTTCTCATCTTGTCAACCGCGCGAGCGGTCGAAATATCTGTCTGCCTGTAATTTCTGTGAATAAACCAGTAACTTCCAAAATTTCATAGTAATCATTGAAGAAACCAAAACCCCAAAATTCACCCTTTATGTCTTAATTGACATAAAATTGGCGACCGTGACAGGACGCCAAAAACAAAATTTTCAAAAATTGGTTCGTCGTCGACGTGGCGTGATCATCGAGACCACAAAAGGCCGAGTTCCCGTCTTGAAGCTGAACCCAATGACCTTCCCGAAGCCTAAGCATCGTTGCATCTAAAGCAGCGACACAGGTGTAAGGAAGAAAAGGCAGTTGCAGAAAAATCAGTTACAGAAAATTCATGTGAACCGGATCATCATAAGTTAAGTGCCCTTCCTTCCTCATTCTTACCTAAATTCCTATTTTCTAAATCATACCATCAGCTATCCTAAAACGTGTCTTCCACTTGTGCAATCATTTTAATTAAGTATTTATTTGGATATTGCTGAAGGGTGTCATTGAAGTTCAAATTTTTATTTGATCAAACTTAATTGAAACGCAAATAATTCGCTGCAAAATCAAAATATTTCATTAAAGACCATCCTTAATATTCCATTCCATTAAGTTGGCATGAAACTTATCCGAATAATTATATAAATTGCTATTTAAAATAATTTTCATATTTTTTTTTTCATCTACCTACATCGTGTATTTCTCATGCCATTCTAAAAAAAAAAAACGTTACGTTCCCAATCAGTTTCTGATATCGTTCGCCGAACTCTCCAGATACCTCGGAACATCACGCGAGCACCGCAGTGGTACGAGCAGAGCTTGCATTCCGTGCTCCGCAGCTTGGATCCGGTTTCCTGGTCGGCGGGTGACATCGAATTGAGGGACGTGAGATTCATTAAATTACTTACAAAATTATATTTTTTAAGCTGAAATTTAGTTGAGTAACTCTGCTTGATAGTTAATATTACATAACATATATTGCTTTGACTAAATTGTAGTTTTAAAAAAATGTCGCTAGAACCCGATTTAAAGAAATTACGCAAATTGACTTTCAGGCGTAGCTCAATTAAAGGTCAAATTACCAAGTTTAAAAACTTTGTGGATAAATTGTCGTCTTCGGATTTATTAACTAATGAGGAAATAGCTGAACTAAAGATTAAGCTTGGTAGATTTGAACAATTATCAGCTAGGTTTGATGAGTTGCAAACTCAGATTGAGGTCCTAAATAGTGGGAACTTGGCATTAGAGCTTGAGGAGCGGGACAAAATTGAAGATGATATGGTGAGTGGGCTTGGCACTGCAAAGGGTTTATTAGACAGCTGTGTGCAATCATGTAGTCATGACTGTCATGAATCCCGATTTGAACCTCGTGACTCTGGTAACAGGTAGCCACGTATACAAATTGCAACGTTTGACGGTGCATATTTTAAGTGGCTCGAGTTCCGAGACTCATTTTTGAGCTTAGTTGATCGTAATAAGCAACTATCGCCGGTACATAAATTTCATTATTTAATGACGTACCTTCAAGGAGACGCAGCACGCATTATTTCCAATCTTGAAGTATCATCTGACAATTACAAGGAAGCTTGGCAATTGTTGTGTGATCGCTACGATAGTAAAAGGCTTCTGATTGATCATCACATGAATTCATTGTTTAACATACGTTCATGTAGCAGGGAAACTGTAAAGTCATTACGATTTTTAGTTGACCATGTTACAAAAAACTTAAGAGCATTATCCAGTCTAGGAATGCCCACAGATAATTGGGATATGTGTGTCATATTTAGTTTAGCCTCAAAATTAGACAATAATACACTTCTAAAATGGGAGGAATTTAGAAACCAGCTTGGTAACAATATTCCAACCTTAGAAAATTTCAAACAAGTTTTGATAGATCGCGCTGATGTGCTTAAAGCTTTAGATAGGAATAAATCAGATAACTTAACGCACAAAATAATCACTACAACAAAGAGGATAAATATCAAATATTTTATTAAGGCAGCTAATAAAGACACTTCAAGTTCATTTGTATGTATAATCTGCAGTCAAAATCATAAAATAATTCATATATTTCAAAGTTCCCTAGTTTCAAAGACAAAACTATTCAAGAAAAATGGGCAGATGTAAATAAATACAAACTTTGTTCTAACTGCCTTAAACAGGGTCATCCATCAAAGGCTTGTGGATTTGGACCATGTCCTAATTGTAAACAAAGGCATAATCGTCTCTTGCATAACCCTAGCCAGGCAGTTAATAATAATCATGCACATTCAGGGCCAGTTTCTGAAGTAGACGTCACATCTCAAATCAGCTGACAAATTGTCACAAATTAACCAGCCGTCAGTTGTCAGTGAGTTTCTCAACTCTGCATCATCGAGAAATTACGTAATCGCTTGTTACATTTAATAATTTATTTCGGTTGGCTACCCTAGCTAGTATTCATTCAATTCCTTCACTACTAAAACGTAATCAGTAACTTTAAATAGTATTTTATCTTGAGCGGCTGGGATGGTGTAGCCGCCAAGTTAAGCAAACCTTACCAAGGACGATGTTTTGGATGGGTAACCACATTTTTTATTTGCTTTGGATGGCTGACCCCGCCAAGGTAAGCAACACTTACCAAGGTCAGCGTTTGGATGGGTGACCAGTTTTTTTGGGTTCGCTTGTTTTTGGATGGGTGACTCCGCCAGGGTAAGCAACACTTACCAAGGTCAGTCTTTGGATGGGTGACCATCACCACAAAAATTTTGATCACACAACATAAAGTCACTCCACTAGGTTATACAACATCTACCAAGGTCACCCATCCGAAAACAAGCAATCCAAAAAAAGTGGTCACCCATCCAAACGCTGACCTTGGTTAGTGCTGCTTACCCTGACGGAGTCACCCATCCAAAAACAAGCGAACCCAAAAAAACTGGTCACCCATCCAAACGCTGACCTTGGTAAGTGTTGCTTACCCTGGCAGCGTCACCCATCAAAAAACAAGCGAACCAAAAAAAGTGGTCACCCATCCCAAAACTGACCTTGGTAAGTGATGCTTACCCTGGCGGGGTCAGCCATCCAAAGCAAATAAAAAAAATGTGGTTACCCATCCGAAAATCGTCCTCAACTATATATATTATAACTCAACGCATACCAAAGTTTTCGCCGACCCCTATTATCTTTTTATCGTAATATAAGCCTTTAAAATCATAATATTAATTTTAATCTGCGAATAATCGATCAATTTCCAACAATTATAAATTAGACTCGTTGACAAGAGACTAACGTTGAAAATGGTTCTCAGAAACCCAAAACTGCTGTAACATGTTGATAATTTGATATTTTTCTCAAATGTGACAAATTGTTAAACGCTTGTCACATTTGGGTGTTGAGAAACTGAAAGTAGAATTAACAGGCGATTAATCGTCGATTACGTTAACAGCCCGATAATTGAGACCTGGGAATCTGGCAGCAGAGTCGGAATCTTTAAACGTTAACTCATCGGAATATCAATTCAATCATGTTCTCTTGTCCACTGCTTTGATTGAAGTTCATAATCCTAATAACAATAAATATGAACCAGTGCGTGCATTGCTCGATTGTGGTAGCCAGGGCAGTTTTATTACAAAATCGTTAAGAGATAAACTGTCACTTGATTCCATTCCAATAACTTGTATAAATATTATAGATATCGGAAACCAATTGTCTAATAGGGTAGACGAGAGCTGCATTGTTAAATTGCAATCTATCTATAAACAGTTTGATGTTACTTATAACATGCTTGTCATGAATGAATTATCTGGTTATTTACCGAAAAACCACGTTAATATTAAATTCAAAATACCTAAACACATAAAATTAGCCGATCCTAATTTTAATGAACCCTCTCAAGTTGATATCTTGATTGGGTGTGATCTTTTCTGGGATATCCTAGGAAATGAACAAATTTCTATAGGCCCCCAGATAAACTAAAGTTACGAAATTCCAAATTTGGCTGGTTAATAGCCGGCCCGATAAATAAATATATTTTGAATAGCATTGCAATAATAGCATAATTACAAAAAATAACAAAACTCAAGAGTCTTGCATTGATAAATTACTTACGAAATTCTGGGAGATTGAAGAACTCCTAAACAAACCCATTCTCAGCGAAAAGGAAAGGGCTTGTGAAAAGTTTTTTTGCAAAATACGGCCCGTTTGAGTGACGGATGATTTAATGTTAAATTACCTCTAAATAGATCTCCAAGCAAATTGGGTGAATCCTATAATACTGCAAAAAAAGATTGTATAATTTAGAATCACGTTTTAGGAAAAATCCTATCTTAAAAATACAATACGTTGAGTTTTTGAAAGAATATGAAGAGCTAGGACACATGTCTGTAGCACCTAACAATAAACCTTTTTCCTCATACTTCTTACGCCAACATGCTGTATTTAAAGACAATAGCGAATCAACGAAGGTCCGTGTCGTCTTTGATGGATCCGTCCCCACCTCCTCGGGTATATCTGTCAACGACATTCTTATGGTGGGCCCAAATATACAGGATTCTCTTTTCTCCATACTCATAAGAGCACGTCAACATAAATATTTAATTACTGGGGACATTTAAAAAATGTACAGACAAGTGAGAGTAGATGAATCCTGTAGAAACTTGCAATTAATTCTATGGAGAGAAGATGAGTCCTTGCCCATCAGAACGATGCAAATGAATACTCTTACTTATGGCATCACAAGTGCGAGCTATTTAAGCACTCGCTGTCTGTGGCGGGTGGGGGAGGAGTGACACGACGAAACTATAAAAAACATAATACAAAACGACTTTTATGTCGACGATTTAATCACTGATTGTGATGATGAAAAACAATTAGCTTACATTCAAAATTGCATATCCTCCGCTTTAAAGTCAGCCTGTTTCAATTTACGCAAATACAAAACTAATTCAAAAATCTATTTAAAAATTCATCCCTAAATACTAAAGACAAGTTAACTATAAGTGAAGCGTCAAGCACGCTGGGTTTAGGGTGGGAGCCAAAAACGGATAATTTAAACTTTCCTGTACAATCATATCACAATCATGAAAACATAACTAAAAGACGCATATTATCAAATGCATTTAAGATTTTTGATCCTTTAGGGCTGTTAGGTCCATGTATAATTACAGCAAAAATTATACTTCAAAATTTATGGCAACAAAAAATAGACTGGGGCCAAGCTGTCCCTCATGAAATAGAGGAAAGATGGTTAGAATTTGCGAGTAACTTGAACTGTTTATTAAAGTTACAAATACCTAGAAGAGTGTTATGCGAGTCACCGAAATTAATTGAACTTCATTCTTTTAGTGACGCCTCACAGAAGGCATACGGAGCATGTGTGTACATGAGAAGCACGGAAAATAACCGTGACTTCACGGTGCGACTATTAGCCGCCAAATCGTAAGGTAGCTCGTATAAATCCTATGACAATACCGAGATTGGAACTTTGCGCTGCATTGTTGGCTGCTAAACTATGTAAAAGTGTCCTTGAGTCTATTCGTTACAAGCCGTCACGAATCGTTCATTGGTGCGATTCAAGCGTAGTGCTGGCGGCTCAAGGGTGATCCGACCAAACTCAAAACATTTGTCGCGAATAGGGTGGTTGAAATAACTGAGCTCACTGACGCCTACTCATGGCGATATGTTCCCACGGATATGAACCCAGCCGATCTCATTTCTAGGGGTATAAATGCCAATCAAATAATAAACCATAGACTGTGGTGGTCAGGTCCAAAATATTTAATTAATTGTGAAAACGATTGGCCAATTTTAGATCACATTGATATCAATGATGTACCTGAAACTAAAAATACATCTAAATCTAAAACTACATCTAAGATTATAAACAAAACTAAATACTCACCCAAGACCGTCTTACCTGGTCCGCTCTTCTCAACTTTCACACCGACGAAACAAGCAGAGCAATCAGCATTTGAAACAAAAAATAAAACACAAAATTCATTAGTTACACTTAAAAAAAACCTTATCTGATCAAAATGAAATATATACTTACCTTAACACTGACACACTGCAACCTATAATCGATGTTGAAAGATATAGCAAACTTAACAAACTTATAAGAATAGTTGTGCTATGTATGTGGCCTTCTTTGTTATATATTTACTTCGTTTTTGGATTATGTCATGTCATCATTCTGTCACTGTGAATTTCATTAAACCTATTGAATATAAAATTAGTGTAATTTTACATGATACATAATAAGTAGCATGGGTAAAAAGATTTTGTTTTAACATTCGTAATGTTCATAACAAAGAGATTTTATCTCTCAGCGCTAATGAGTTGGATGACTCATTTTATTATCTATATCGTGTTGTTGTTCAGTTTAAATGCTTTCCTAGTGAATACAAGGCGTTATCTAAAAATGTACCTTTACATGTTAAATCTAAATTACTATCTTTGTCACCTTTTTTAGACGACAACGATTTAATTAGAGTTGGAGGACGAATAAGCTCTTCACCATATAGTTTTGATAAAAACATCCAATACTTCTAGATTCATCCCATCATTTGACGAAACTTTTATTTGAAAGAGAACATTTACGGCACATGCATGCTGGCCCGCAGCTGTTGTTATCACTGATAAGGGAATCAGTATGGCCACTAAATGGCAGAAGGTTCGCTCCGCGCACAGTTCACAATAATAATTGTGTGCGATGTTGTCGTGTCCGAGGCAAAATTCTTTGTCCTAAAATGGGTGATTTGCCATCACAACGTGTGAGTGCAGATTTCCCATTTAATTCAGTGGGCATAGATTTCGCTGGACCTTTTTACATAATTAATCGTAAAGGTAAAGGTGCAAGGGTTAACAAATGTTACCTTTGCATATTTGTGTGCTTGCGTTATAAGTGCGTTCATTTGGAAGCGGTCTGTGACCTTACTAAGGACGCATTTGTAATGACATTACGCAGATTTATTGCCCGTCGTGGCAAACCCAATGAAATATTTAGTGATAATGGGGGCAATTTTGTAGCATTACGAATGTTAAAACAAAATCTTTTTACCCATGCAACTATTCTTATAAGTTTGTTAAGTTTGCTATATCTTTCAACATCTATTATAGGTTGCAGTGTGTCAGTGTTAAGGTAAGTATTTATTACATTTTGATCAGATAAGGTTTTTTTTTAGGTGTAACTAATGAATTTTGTGTTTTATTTTTTGTTTCAGATGATGATTGCTCTGCTTGCTTCGTCGGTGTGAAAGTTGAGAAGAGCGGAGCAGGTAAGACGGTCTTGGGTGAGTATTTAGTTTTGTTTATAATCTTAGATGTAGTTTTAGATTTAGATGTATTTTTAGTTTCAGGTACATCATTGATATCAATGTGATCTAAAATTGGCCAATCGTTTTCACAATTTATTAAATATTTTGGACCTGACCACCACAGTCTATGGTTTATTATTTGATTGGCATTTATACCCCTAGAAATGAGATCGGCTGGGTTCATATCCGTGGGAACATATCGCCATGAGTAGGCGTCAGTGAGCTCAGTTATTTCAACCACCCTATTCGCGACAAATGTTTTGAGTTTGGTCGGATCACCCTTGAGCCGCCAGCACTACGCTTGAATCGCACCAATGAACGATTCGTGACGGCTTGTAACGAATAGACTCAAGGACACTTTTACATAATTTAGCAGCCAACAATGCAGCGCAAAGTTCCAATCTCGGTATTGTCATAGGATTTATACGAGCTACCTTACGATTTGGCGGCTAATAGTCGCACCGTGAAGTCACGGTTATTTTCCGTGCTTTTCATGTACACACATGCTCCGTATGCCTTCTGTGAGGCGTCACTAAAAGAATGAAGTTCAATTAATTTCGGTGAATCGCACAACACTCTTCTAGGTATTTGTAACTTTAATAAACAGTTCAAGTTACTCGCAAATTCTAACCATCTTTCCTCTATTTCATGAGGGACAGCTTGGCCCCAGTCTATTTTTTGTTGCCATAAATTTTGAAGTATAATTTTTGCTGTAATTATACATGGACCTAACAGCCCTAAAGGATTAAAAATCTTAAATGCATTTGATAATATGCGTCTTTTAGTTATGTTTTCATGATTGTGATATGATTGTACAGGAAAGTTTAAATTATCCGTTTTTGGCTCCCACCCTAAACCCAGCGTGCTTGACGCTTCAATAGTTAACTTGTCTTTAGTATTTAGAGATGAATTTTAAAATAGATTTTTTGAATTAGTTTTGTATTTGCGTAAATTGAAACAGGCTGACTTTAAAGCGGAGGATATGGAATTTTGAATGTAAGCTAATTGTTTTTCATCATCACAACCAGTGATTAAATCGTCGACATAAAAGTCGTTTTGTATTATGTTTTTTATAGTTTCGTCGTGTCACTCCTCCCCCAGCCGCCACAGACAGCGAGTGCTTAAATAGCTCGAACTTGTGATGGCATAAATAAGAGTATTCATTTGCATCGTTCTGATGGGCAAGGACTCATCTTCTCTCCATAGAATTAATTGCAAGTTTCTACGGGATTCATCAAAAAAAAAACAAAATCAATTTTTTTTTTTATTTCACATAGGCCTACATGGGCACTTATAAAACGTCGACAAAAGGTGCACGGTTCGGGTTGGTCGTTTCCTATTGAGAAGAACCGGCAAGAAACTCCATGGTTACTCTTTTAAAAATGGTTTGGTTTTACAATATTTCCATGTTACAGCATTAGTACTTAGATATGGGGGGACAACGTAGGCCCGACTTATGACAATAAGTCGTAAGAAACTAAAAAAAAATAAAATAAAAGGATTATATATATCGGCGCAAAATCAATATTAATACCGGCGTGAAGGCGTAACCGAGCGTCGAATAAATTATCATTGATTATTTTAAGTTCAAATAACGTTTGATTGCTTATTTGAATATTTAAGTTGATAAAAATCGCTCAAATGACTATTTGATTATTTTTACTCATTTTATTAACTAAAATTATTAAAATCGAATTAATCTGTACTTCTAAATTCATTTTATGATTTGTTAAATAAAAATAAGAATGCAATAACAAACAATAAACAAAGACAGTCTATTGACTTAGTCAACCGAAGATTCGTATAAATAGGACCGCCCGACCGCTTACAATCCATTCTAAGTCGAGTCGTCGGACGAGTGACGTCAGCATTGCTGACGTCACTCTTTTTAAAAATAACCAGGGGGCCCGTCCCCCGTCATATATTATATAAAAAAAGTTAACTAGCATCTAGAAGGCCTACAATGTTCACACATTCACAAAACAATCGGTAAAAGAATCTATACAAAGGTCAAAAATAAATAAAATAAGTACAACAAGACTAAATTTAACATGTGGCACAAATTTTGTTATCAGTGCTGTAACTATTCTTAGTAAAGGGCTATAAAAATGATTGAAAACCATTGTAAAAAGTCTAATTAAAAGAAGGAAAGAAAAAATGAGATTGACATCTACTCTCACTTGTCTGTACATTTTTCAATGTCCCCAGTAATTAAATATTTATGTTGACGTGCTCTTATGAGTATGGAGAAAAGAGAATCCTGTATATTTGGGCCCACCACAAGAATGTCGTTGACAGATATAACCGAGGAGGTGGGGACGGATCCATCAAAGACGACACGGACCTTCGTTGATTCGCTATTGTCTTTAAATACAGCATTTTGGCTTAAGAAGAATGAGGTAAAAGGTTTATTGTTAGGTGCTACAGACATGTGTCCTAGCTCTTCATATTCTTTCAAAAACTCAACGTATTGTATTTTAAGATAGGATTTTTCCTAAAACGTGATTCTAAATTATACAATCTTTTTTTTGCAGTATTATGGATTCACCCAAGTTGCTTGAAATATCTATTTAGAGGTAATTTAACATTAAATCATCCGTCACTCAAACGGGCCGTATTTTGCAAAAAAAACTTTTCACAAGCCCTTTCCTTTTTGCTGAGAATGGGTTTGTTTGGGAGTTCTTCAATCTCCCAGAATTTAGTAAGTAATTTATCAATGCAAGACTCTTGAGTCTTGTTATTTTTTTTATTTATGCTATTATTGCAATGTATGCTATTCAAAATATATTTATTTATCGGGCCGGCTATTAACCAGCCAAATTTGGAATTTCGTAACTTTAGTTTATCTGGGGACCTATAGAAATTTGTTCATTTCCTAGGATATCCCAGAAAAGATCACACCCAATCAAGATATCAACTTCAGAGGGTTCATTAAAATTAGGATCGGCTAATTTTATGTGTTTAGGTATTTTGAATTTAATATTAACGTGGTTTTTCGGTAAATAACCAGATAATTCATTCATGACAAGCATGTTATAAGTAACATCAAACTGTTTATAGATAGATTGCAATTTAACAATGCAGCTCTCGTCTACCCTATTAGACAATTGGTTTCCGATACCTATAATATTTATACAAGTTATTGGAATGGAATCAAGTGACAGTTTATCTCTTAACGATTTTGTAATAAAACTGCCCTGGCTACCACAATCGAGCAATGCACGCACTGGTTCATATTTATTGTTATTAGGATTATGAACTTCAATCAAAGCAGTGGACAAGAGAACATGATTGAATTGATATTCCGATGAGTTAACGTTTAAAGATTCCGACTCTCAATGTGCATGATTATTATTAACTGCCTGGCTAGGGTTATGCAAGAGACGATTATGCCTTTGTTTACAATTAGGACATGGTCCAAATCCACAAGCCTTTTTAGAACAAAGTTTGTATTTATTTACATCTGCCCATTTTTCTTGAATAGTTTTGTCTTTGAAACTAGGGAACTTTGAAATATATGAATTATTTTATGATTTTGACTGCAGATTATACATACAAATGAACTTGAAGTGTCTTTATTAGCTGCCTTAATAAAACATTTGATATTTATCCTCTTTGTTGTAGTGATTATTTTGTGCGTTAAGTTATCTGATTTATTCCTATCTAAAGCTTCAAGCACATCAGCGCGATCTATCAAAACTTGTTTGAAATTTTCTAAGGTTGGAATATTGTTACCAAGCTGGTTTCTAAATTCCTCCCATTTTAGAAGTGTATTATTGTCTAATTTTGAGGCTAAACTAAATATGACACACATATCCCAATTATCTGTGGGCATTCCTAGACTGGATAATGCTCTTAAGTTTTTTGTAACATGGTCAACTAAAAATCGTAATGACTTTACAGTTTCCCTGCTACATGAACGTATGTTAAACAATGAATTCATGTGATGATCAATCAGAAGCCTTTTATTATCGTAGCGATCACACAACAATTGCCAAGCTTCCTTGTAATTGTCAGATGATACTTCAAGATTGGAAATAATGCGTGCTGCGTCTCCTTGAAGGTACGACATTAAATAATGAAATTTATGTACCGGCGATAGTTGCTTATTACGATCAACTAAGCTCAAAAATGAGTCTCGGAACTCGAGCCACTTAAAATATGCACCGTCAAACGTTGCAATTTGTATACGTGGCTACCTGTTACCAGAGTCACGAGGTTCAAATCGGGATTCATGACAGTCATGACTACATGATTGCACACAGCTGTCTAATAAACCCTTTGCAGTGCCAAGCCCACTCACCATATCATCTTCAATTTTGTCCCGCTCCTCAAGCTCTAATGCCAAGTTCCCACTATTTAGGACCTCAATCTGAGTTTGCAACTCATCAAACCTAGCTGATAATTGTTCAAATCTACCAAGCTTAATCTTTAGTTCAGCTATTTCCTCATTAGTTAATAAATCCGAAGACGACAATTTATCCACAAAGTTTTTAAACTTGGTAATTTGACCTTTAATTGAGCTACGCCTGAAAGTCAATTTGCGTAATTTCTTTAAATCGGGTTCTAGTGACATTTTTTTAAAACTACAATTTAGTCAAAGCAATATATGTTATGTAATATTAACTATCAAGCAGAGTTACTCAACTAAGTTTCACTTGAAAAATTTAATTTTGTAAGTAATTTAATGAATCTCACGCCCCTCAATTCGACTTTACCCGTCGACCAGGAAACCGGATCCAAGCTGCGAAGCACGGAATGCAAGCTCTGCTCGTACCACTGCGGTGCTCGCGTGATGTTCCGAGGTATCTGGAAAGTTCGGCGAACGATATCAGAAACTGATTGGGAACGTAACGTTTTTTTTTTATAGAATGGCATGAGAAATACACGATGTAGGTAGATGAAAAAAAAAATATGAAAATTATTTTAAATAGCAATTTATATAATTATTCGGATAAGTTTCATGACAACTTAATGGAATGGAAAATTAAGGATAGTCTTTAATGAAATATTCTGATTTACGTTGACAATTAAGTTTGATCAAATAAAAATATGAACTTGTCGCAAATAATTCCAGCCCACGTACTTCCGGACGCCGCCGCGCATGCCTTCCCTCTCGCTTTAATGACTATGCACTCGAGGCATAAGAGAGGGAGATCGAGAACGCAACCTAAACGCACGCGCGCTGATCAACGTCCGGTCCGACGCATGCGTAGTACACGCAAGGTCAAGTTTCGAACCGTCGCGCGCGCCCGAGCTCCTAACCGCCGTGCGTTTTTCTTAATCGGTTGTATTAGTTAGAAATAGTGTCCTTGTATAATATAATAATCTGAATTTTAGTGTACCGTTACCGTGATTATAAGACATTCTATCACTCAAGTGTTTCATTCAGCAAATCCACGATAATCCTATATGAACACAGTTACGAAATATGGCGTCCCAACTGTAGGCCGAATACCACAGTGCCTGTGAAAACTGTAGTAAAATACTTAGTGTGTGTACAACTGTGAACATAATTGTGATCGTGTAACAATGCCGAAGACACGGAGTAGGCAATCCGTCAGTGGTTCGCATGACGATGAACTCAACGACAGCATCACGCTGTCTCGCGATAACTTTACCGCTCTGTTATCAACAATTCAGCAATCGAATGCGGAGATCTGTGAGCGTATGTTAGAGCGCCTGTCGACATTCACGTCTCCTCTGACCGCTCAGTCACCGGCGCCAGTGCCGAGTGCGGCAGAGAACACCGGCAATTTCTCACGATGCACGTCCAGATTCTCCGGAGCGGCGAAGGAAAATGTCGAAGCGTTCATCGATGCCATTGAAGCTTTCAAAGAATGCACGAACATCTGCGATGATGTCGCTATTCGTGGCATGTCTATGCTACTTATCAGCGAAGCAGCAACCTGGTGGCAGAGTATCCGCGCAGAGGTCACATCCTGGAAAGATGCGATACAATACCTACGTGACGCGTACGGCGACCGCCGTCCTGAATACAAAATATATCGGGAGTTATTCAGAGATGAGCAGGGTGAAGACGAACGAACAGATATCTTCGTAGCAAAGAGTCGAGCCCTCCTAACACGCCTACCAGCAAACGACCTGTCTACCAAGGTGCAAATTGATATGATTTACGGCCTATTACACCGAAAAATCCGTAAAAGATTACGACGCGAAGAGGTCAGTAATTTTGCCGAGTTGCTATCGAAATCTAGAATTATCGAAGATTCCATAAACGAATCGCTAAACCGAGAATCGCAAAATGCAACATCCACTGCTTCGCGAACGAAACGTAACGCAACCGAAACGCCTAATCAGCCCGCAATGAACAACGCGCGAACATCAAACTCCGCTGCAAGCGTGAGACCGGCGAACGGGGCAGCTATCACAACACGCGGCGGCGGCGCTCCGCCTTTCCGCGCGCGCCCGCAGGAATCGCACGCGCGTGCCACCACCGAAACACCGCGTGATCGTGATGAACACGCATCCGCTGCAGCAACATCGAGACAGCAACGACCGTTTTGTGCGTATTGTAAACACTACGGACACCATAAGGACCAGTGCCGTAAGTTGGCGGACAAAGGTGAGTCAGCAATTAATTCTCATAATTCGGTTTCGTGTTACAAGTGCGGATCTAAAAATGTTACTCGTGAAACTTGCAAAAAGTGTAACAACGAATCAAGTTTTTATAGTGTTGATACTACTGTGCAAATTTCGGGACCAAAGCACACTGAAATTCTAAAGTCTGAAAATCGTGATCTTAGTGTGTGTTCCGAAAATTTATATAACCCCGTAGATTTAAACTATACTACTTCTCCTTCTTCTCGTTTTAATAATGTTGATGCAAATGTTAGTTGTGTCGTTCAAGAAAGTAATAACTGCTCTTGTGATAGTTCGAGTGAATCTGCGTACTATCAAGCTGAAATGTCTTACAATAATAATTGTTATTCTGTACAGAGTAATTTTTCGGACAAGGATTTGTCGAACGATCACGTGACCAGCTGCGAGGTCGATTACAATAACGACCGCGAGGTCGATTACAATAACGACCGAGTTTCAAATTTTTCAGACGATGAGAATTTCTATTATGATGACGCTCTTATTGTAAAGGAGCGTAAGGGCGAGATTTGTATATCAACTGAAAATAATAATCTTTTTGATAATGACGTCCGCTTTGCAAAGGGACGTAAGGACCATTTTTGTGATGTTTCGGAAAATAAATGCTTTCGTCACGATAACGTTCCCAATGTAAAGTGGCGTAAGGACGATTTGTGTACTTTGAGGGAAAATTGTAAATGTTATTGTAGTGACGACCGTAATGCATTAGATCGTAACAACCATTTTTGTAAATTTATGCAAAATGATTTATTTTGTTGTAATGATGTTTCTATGAAGGTGTTGAATGATAATATGGTGTGTAGTAGTGACACGTATGTACAGAATGCGCGCGCCGGTAGGAGCTCCGACAAGAAAATTTTGCGTCCGATTTTTGATATTGAAATTTTAGGCGCGTCGGGGACCGCGTTAGTTGACACCGGGGCCAAACATTGTATTGCGGGCCATACACTGCACACCCTCCTCTGTCGAAAGGGACACCCTCTTGAAACTGCGCGAAGACGTATTAAGCTTGCCGATGGACACGTTCGCGACATAGACGTCCTCATAACTACTCTTGACGTGCACTTAGAGGAGAAGGTCATTAGGACTCCTTTTCTTATCCTTCCTGAGGCGCGTAATAATGAAACGTTGCTCGGCATGGATTTCTTGTTTGCAGCCGAAGTAGTCATGGATTTCTCTCGGGAATGCTGGTACTTTTCTAATAACAAACGCGTTCAGTTCAGGATGCGTTTTGAACCCTCCTTATCACCAGAGCTGTCTTGTTCCTCTGCTGACGTACTCCGGGACGACGAAGGTACATCGCTGAATCCACCTGACCGGAACCTGCTGGCGCAGATCTTGGTTACCAATACGGACATTTTCCAGCTAGGGGGAGAGCCTACCCCGTTTGCTGAGCACCGTATTGATACAGGTGAGCATCCTCCTACCTATGTACCTCCGTACCGATTAAACCCTGCCAAAAAGGAACTTATGCGTCAGGAGATTGAGAAGATGCTGAAGGACAACATCATTGAAGAATGTGAGTCTGCATGGTGCTCACCAGCTCTCCTGGTTCCTAAGGCTAACGGTGGCACCCGTTTCTGCGTAGATTACCGACGCCTAAATGCCGTGACCAAAACCGACCATTACCCGATGCCTTTGATCGACGAATTGTTACAGTCGACAAAGAGGGATTGTTATATGAGTACATTGGACTTGCGATCCGGTTACTGGCAGGTCAGTGTAAATGAGCAGGATAGAGATAAAACCGCATTCATTAGCCCATTGGGAACCTTTCGCTTCAAGCGCATGCCCTTTGGTCTCAAAAACGCTCCGGCGACCTTTCAACGACTGATCGACCGGCTGCGCTCCTGTTCAACCCTGGCCAATGTGACAATCCTGGCCTATTTGGATGATCTGCTGATCATTTCTGAAGGTTTCCAGCAGCATCTCCAAGATCTCCAGGCTGTATTCAGTCGGCTTCGCGAATTCAAGCTGCGAGTCAACCGGGAGAAGTGCGTTTTTGCCAGGGGAAGTGTCAAGTATCTGGGGCACGTAATTACCCAACAGGGCGTCTTACCCGATCCTGAAAAGGTTCAAGCTATACTAGAAATGAAAGAACCAAGCAACTTGAAACATCTACGGACATTTTTACAAACCTGCTCCTGGTACAGGAAATTTATCCCAAATTTCTCCTCTGTAGCAGAACCACTTACAAGGCTAACAAGAAAGCATCAGACCTGGACCTGGGGTTCAGCTCAGATCACGACTTTTAACGAGTTGAAACAACTACTTACCTCAGCGCCAATCTTAATCCAGGCTGACTTTAATCGCCCTTTTGTCCTCCGCACCGATGCGAGCAATTATGCTCTCGGAGCCGTTTTACTCCAGGGGGAGGGCAAGGAAGAAAGACCCATTGAATACGCCAGTCGTCTGCTAAACGCCGCTGAGCGTAACTATTCTACAACTGAAAGAGAGGCCTTAGCGGTAGTGTGGGCGGTGGAGCGATTTAGATGTTACCTAGACGGACATCCGGTGATTATTGGTAGCGACCATCAACCGCTTCGTTGGCTGATGACTCTAAAATCTCCTACAGGTCGTTTGGTGAGGTGGGCCCTCAAGCTACAATCATTCGACATTCAGTATCAGTACACCCCCGGAAAAGCAAATGTAGTGGCCGATACGCTGAGTAGGCCGATATGCTCCCAAGATACACGTGACAGTTGCGGTATTTGCTCAGTGATAATTGACGTACCCACTAAGAGTCCTGCAGAGTTAAGGCAGGAACAGCTGGCCGACCCGGAGGTTGACAAAATAATCAAAGAGATGGAAAGTGCAGACGAAGTGGCATCTCATAGATGGACGGAGCGCGGGTATCTTTTATCGCAAGGTGTACTATACCGGTATAATCCCGACTCCGATAGCGAGACTCCTCAACTTGTTATTCCGATTTCACTCCGTCCCGAGATCTTGAAAGAGTGCCACGATTCACCTCTGGCGGGCCATTTTGGAATCGATCGTACTTACCATAAGATCGCCCAGTCCTATTATTTTCCCGGAATGCGAAGAATCATTACCGATTATGTGAGAGCTTGTGTCGATTGTCAACGATATAAGGCTACCCATGATAAACCCTCTGGACTACTCCAGACGCCCGTGATGCAGCAGCGGAATGAGGTCCTAGCTGTAGACCTATTCGGTCCCTTACCTGAAGGAGAGAACGGTGAGCGGTGGATACTTCTTGTTGAAGAAACCGCCACACGTTGGATTGAGCTCTACGCCCTTCAGGAAGCGACTGCTGAAGCCTGCGCCCGTACTCTTACCGAGGAATACTTTCTCCGATACGGTTTACCGCGCAGGGTCATATCTGATAACGGCGTACAATTTGTCGGGGCGGTCATGCAACAATGTATGTTTATCTTAGGGGTCAAACAAAACTTCGTGCCACTTTATCATCCGGAGGCAAACCCCGCCGAGCGTAAGAATCGGGACCTCAAGGCGCAGCTCGCACAACTCGTGGAGAATGACCATTGCTCTTGGCCTTCGAAACTCCCAGTGATTCGTTTCTCTATGAATAGCGCGGTATGTAGAACCACGGGTGTCACTCCCGCATATCTCATGTTTGCCCGAGAAATGAGGTCCCCCACGGAAGCTCGTCATGATTTGAGGGTGATTCTTGATAAAGAGAATTTTCTTCCCCAAATTACTCCCTACTTAAGATATTTTATCAACTCACTATCTGCTGTTCGTGAAAGAGTCGAATTACAGCAAGATCAGACTAAGAAGGTTGCTGATCGATCCCGTCGACCCAGTGCAACATACGAGGTTGGAGATAAGGTTCTAGTCCGGTCACATGTACTGAGCCAAGGAAGCAAAGGTCTCACCGCTAAATTTGTGCCTAAACGCGATGGACCGTATATTATAACAATGAAGGTTAGTCCTACCACCTATCTTATCTCGCCAATAGGAAACCCTGAGGAATCCTTAGGAAAATATCATGCACAGGATTTGACGCCCTTTGTAGACAGCGGTACTGGAAACGACGTACCACCTAAACCTGTCATTCCCAAGTGACGACGCGGACGCCCGAAGCACAAGGCCAATGAGCCAGTCCAGGAACGAGGACGTTCTCCTAGACTAGAGGGGGAGTCTGTCGCAAATAATTCCAGCCCACGTACTTCCGGACGCCGCCGCGCATGCCTTCCCTCTCGCTTTAATGACTATGCACTCGAGGCATAAGAGAGGGAGATCGAGAACGCAACCTAAACGCACGCGCGCTGATCAACGTCCGGTCCGACGCATGCGTAGTACACGCAAGGTCAAGTTTCGAACCGTCGCGCGCGCCCGAGCTCCTAACCGCCGTGCGTTTTTCTTAATCGGTTGTATTAGTTAGAAATAGTGTCCTTGTATAATATAATAATCTGAATTTTAGTGTACCGTTACCGTGATTATAAGACATTCTATCACTCAAGTGTTTCATTCAGCAAATCCACGATAATCCTATATGAACACAGTTACGAAAAACTTCAATAATACCCTTCAGCAATACCCAAATAAATACCTTATTAAAATGAATGCACAAGTTGAAGGCACGTTTTAGGATAGATGATGGTATGATTTAGAAAATAGGAAGTTAGGTCAGAATGAGGAAGGAAGGGCACTTAACTTATGATGATCCAGTTCACATGAATTTTCTGTAACTGATTTTTCTGCAACTGCCTTTTCTTCCGTACACCTGTGTCGCTGCTTTAGATGCAACGATGCTTAGGCTTCAGGATGGTCGTTGGGTTCAGCTTCACGACGGGAACTTTTGCGGTCTCGATGATCACGCCACGTCGACGACGAACCAATTTTTGAAAATTTTGTTTTTGTGTCCTGTCACGGTCGCCAATTTTATGTCAATTAAGACATAAAGAGTGAATTTTGGGGTTTTGGTTTCTTCAATGATTACTATGAAATTTTGGAAGTTACTAATTTATTTATAGAAATTACAGACAGTCAGATATTTCGACCGCTCGCGCGGTTGACAAGATGCGAAGTAGTACATAGAGTAAAAATATTTTCACTCACACAGCCACGATTATTGCGCCTTGCCGAAAGCTGAAGGCAACGTTTAGTAGCACAGCAGGGTGCTAATAGACATTCGGCAGGTGAGCCTTAACATGGCAGTACTGGAAAAATCCAGTAGCAATAATAAGAAATTGTGCTTTGCCTTGTAAGTAATATACAGGTCATATCTTGCAACAGAATTTTTAAACAGTTCCTAACCCTAACCGATTGAGCTACAATTTTATATACACGGTTAACGATTACTCTTAATCCAATATGACTGACACGGACACCTAAAATAGCAAACCCAAACCATTTTTAGGGTTCCGTACCTCAAAGGTAAAAAAGGAATCCTTATAAGATCACTTTCTTGTCCGTCTGTCCATCTGTCCGTCTGTACGTGTGTCACCAAAGATTTTCTCAGGAACGGGTGGACCTAGCAAGTTGAAATTTAGATTCTAAGGTCTATAGTCCTTATTAGGTGTATATAAAATCAAGGTCCTGAGTCAACACGATAAAAAGATATAGGCAAATTTAAATTTTCGCGAAAACTTGTAACTACCAAAATTTACCATAATAATCAACTTATTAAATTTTTCGGATTTTTTCATTTCTTGTGCTGTAAGACCGAGTGTCATTCTGAATTTCGACAGTTAATTATTTCGACTCAGTCTCAATTTCGAAAAACAATAGTTCGACTACTCATTGCTTCGACAGAACATATATTCGACTAACCTTGCTTGTAACCAAAATTGACAATTCTAGGTCAACCTGAAGGACCCTATAGGTTTTGGTCGAAAACCTATATATGTTAGTTCCCGTTGACCTAGAATCACGAAATTTGGCAAAAAGTAAGGTCAGGAAAAATTACAAAAAATATAAAAGTTGGAAAATAAGATACAATTGCCCATATCTTTAAAACTTAGCCACCAATAAAAACCGGCCAAGTGCGAGTCGAACTCGCACACGAAGGGTTCCGTACCATTATCGCAAAAAACGTCAAAAAAACACGTTTGTTGCATGGGAGCCCCACTTAAATATTTATTTTATTCTGTTTTTAGTATATGTAGTAATAGCGGCAACAGAAATACATCATCTGTGAAAATTTCAACTTCCTAGCTATCACGGTTCATGAGATTTTAGCCTGGTGACAGATGGATAGACAGACAGACAGACAGACGGACCGCGGAGTCTTAGTAATAGGGTCCCGTTTTTACCATTTGGGTACGGAACCCTAAAAATGATAACAATTGTATTATGGCGGTAAAATGGGTAGGTACGGAACCCTCGGCTTACGAGTGCGACTCGCACTTGACCGGTTTTTTTTATGCAACTTCATGAAATTGGTATCAAATGAAAAGTGTTGCTGAGATGAATTCGAAATAGCTTGCAGTTGTCACAAAGTTTAAGTCAAATACATAATTTTATGAACCTCAGGTGCTGGTAGAAAGGCTGCTGTGGACCTGCCGCGACATCTCACGCTTACACTTGCTGATACGGCACAAGAAGGAGACCGCACCGGAGAAGAGGCTTGCACAGCTCAAACAATCGCAGGTCTGTTGCAACTTATTACTAGGCAAGCATGCTTCACCGTCGACCATATTATCGCTTACCAGCCGGTGAGATAGTGGTCAGATAGTAGAAATGGTGGTTGATAGTAACTGTAATAAAAATAGACTTTAGACAAGTGATATTATTTATATCAACGAAAGTGTCACAATAGCGATTGAAAAAACGTCAAATACGTGTAGGATTGCGGAGCGCTATCGAAATGTCTTATGATCAATCCATGGCATTTCGACCATCACCTCGCTTATGGAATTACACATGGTCTCAAGCCTCAGATACTTCATCAAAGAAGTACTCATCGCGTCAGTGAATATCGGTCAATAGCAGTCTTATCAGCGATGTCTAAGATCCTGGAAAGAGTATTGTGCAAATCACTTGTTTCCTAAATGGCTTTAAAATCATAGCAGATAATCATTGCGGTTAGAAATTTTGATGAGTGTGGTAGTAAAGAATCTAGTAGTAATTTAGTGTAATAAATACATACCTATTCATAAAGCGTTTGACGCAGTGTCTGTTTCCTAGTCTAGTGTCTAGTTTCTCCTAGCTAAATTGTATTAGAAAAAGTAGGCGTGAGAGGCTACCCCTCAATATCTTGAAAGATTATCTTTCACAGCTAAAACAACGTGTGAAAATAGGGAACTACCCTAATGATGAATAAGAAATCTCTATCGGTGTCCCACAAGGGACCGTCTTGGTTCCTACTATATTTCAAAATTATATAAATTACCTCTGAACAATGAACCTCCCACACACCCCGGTATATAAGCAGACTTAATGCCTGAGGCATTCTCTACCAGTCAACCAAGGATGGTAGAGAGATAACATGGCAGGTACATAAAAAATACAAATAACTATTAAAGTAAAAATTTAAGTATATATATATATATACTTAAATTTTTACTTTATATATATATATATTATTTTTTTATTTATGATGGGTTTGCTCTTGAGTCTATATATAGTTAAAATAAACATACATATATACTCGTAGTCGTATTTCGTGTTCGTTCGTATTTATATATTTGTATTCGTATTGGTCGTTCGTTTGTTATATTCTTTTTCATATATTCCTTAACATGTTTCTCTCTGTCCAGGTGTTCGATGTGATCCGAACACACTGCCCGCAGCAGTTGCACAAGCTGAGTGCGCTGGCCGGTGACGTCACCGCGCCGCAATTTGGCCTCGATCAGCACGCCATCAGTCAGCTGAACCAGGTACTCTACTTCTTTTTTCTTGTCGAATAACTTAAATATAGTTTCAACTCATCATATCAGCCGAAAGAAGTCCACTGCTGGACATAGGCCTGATGGAAAACTTGTTTGGTTATTTTTCTAAATTAAAATGCAGATCTTCGATTAACGTGTGCTACATTTTATTTTTCTTATTTTGACAAGTGATTGACAGTAGTCACAGTACAGAATATAAAACTAAATGTTGTGTTGCCAACATATTGCCGGGGCAACTGAAAAATCAATTAAGAACTTAATATTTAAGTGTACAAAAATTTAAACACCTCTTAGTCAAATTAAATTTACAACTGACAATGTAACTTATAGGTACTGTTATTATTCTCTTTATTACTTACATTTATTATAATAAAAGGAAACTAAACTAAGTGCTTATCTTATTCACCACTACATTCCAACGATAGAACAACAAACTTTCAAACTAAAAAGTTACTAATTTTAATATTAAACTAACAATTTTTGCTTATTAATTAGCACCACTATAATCTTGTGGTAATACACAAACTTTCATTACAGCTCTTTTATGTGTATGACCATTTGCAGTCTTGACTTCAACTACTCTTACTTTACCATCTTTACCTGGGTAAGTATTTATGACTCTGACTAAGGGCCAGTATAATGGTGACAAGTTGTCATCCCTTAGGATCACTAATGTTCCTACTTTTATATTAGGTTGCGTGTCTTGCCACTTAGGGCGAGATTGTAGCAAATTTAAATAGTGCTTACTCCAAACCTTCCAGAATGACATTTTTATCTCATTACAAATTTTACAAAATTTAGATTGTTTTACTATGTTGACATTAGGTTCAGGATAGGTATTTAAAGCGGTTCCTATTAAAAAATGACCTGGGGTTATACAAGAATAATCATTTGGATCTTTAGATAATGGCATGAGAGGTCTGCTGTTTAAACTCGACTCAATTTGGCAAAGGATAATATACAATTCTTCATAAGTAAGAATAGACTTTAGTAACACTCTCTTTAAGTGGTATTTTACACTTTTGACACCAGCTTCTACAAGTCTCTGTTTTCAAATCAGAGGCCAGCCCTAAATGGATGGGTTTTGTTACAAAGCACACAAACAGGCAAATGTAACCTTTTGAGATTATAGGTTTTCTGATCCTGGCTATTTTTAGTGGGATCGGACCAGCATAATCTAAACCAACCTTTTGGAAGGGGCGACATACATTGACTCTATCTGGCGGCAAAGAACCCAATAACTGTTTTGCAGATTCAGCTTTTAGTCTAAAACAAACAGTACACTTATATAACACTTTTCTAACTTGTCTGAGACCGTTCACAATCCAGAATCTTTGGTTTATCGATGACAGAACGAGCTTTGAACCCTCATGGAGGTTTTTTATGTGTTCACTTGTAATAATGAAGTTAGTGATACGCGAATCCTTAGGTAAAACAATGGGATGTTTCTGTGTATAAGGGATGGAGGCATTTTGTAATCGACCACACGGACTAAACCCGATAAACGGACATAATGGTTTTAAGGTACCTTTAACATTTGTTTTATTACATTTTAGAACATGTATTTCTTCTGACAAATACTTTTGTTGTTCATATTTTACAATCATTGACAATGACAAACCAAGTTCCTGAGTTGTAATATAATTAAGTTTATTTTTAGAGGTTTTAGACTTTGCATTCTGACCAAAACGTAAGATGTAAGCTAAAACTCTAATCATTTTATTTATATCAGAAAATCTTTCAAGAAAATCAAGACATAACAATTCCTCAACAGAAAAACAATTCCTCAAAGTACAAAACATTGCGTTTAGGCATGCAGAGTGGACGCTAACCTCTGGTAAATCCTGTGACAAAATAAAATTTAATTGTGACTTGTACTCACGTGACTTCAGAAACGGTGGGCCTTTCCACCATAAGTCGTGATTGGCTAACTCGTCTGCCATGACTCCTCGGCTCAGACAATCGGCGGGGTTCTCGTTCGAGCTAACATATGCCCATGTGTATTTTTGTGTAAGTTGTGAGATGACCTTAACACGATTCGCTGTATAAGCCTTAAGAGTATTTATGTTAATTTTAAGCCAGGCTAATATTATTTGTGAGTCAGAATAAAGTATCACATCCTGTATTTGCATTTTAACAGTCAATACATTATAAACTCTGCTTACAAGCTTTGCAAGCAACAAGGCTGCATCAAGTTCCAGTCGAGGAACTGATAAACTCTGACTAATAGGATTTATTCGTGATTTCGAGCAAAGTAAAGATATCATGACATTGCCCACTGAATCCACAACTCTTAAATATACGCAGCAACCATAACCAGTATTGCTAAATGCATCAGCAAACCCTATAATTTGTGTGAAGCTTGTGTCATGCATACTTATATGTCGCGGTATAAGCATTGGTTTCATTGTAAGCAAGCTATTATAAAACTTGTGCCAAAGCTGTAGCAGTTCACAACTAGGCACTTAATCCCATTCCAACTTTTATTGCCATAAGCGTTGCATTATGGCCTTGGCGCTTACCACAATAGGTCCAGCAAGACCCAGTGGGTCATAGAATCCACTTATGAAGCTAAGAATTTCACGTTTAGATTGAGGCATGCTATCAATAGTTTTGGGACTCGATATAATGAATGAATCTAGCTTAATATTGTAATTCATACCTAGTGTTTTTAAAGATGAGTTGTTTTTCTCTAGATCAATGTCATCAAAATGTTGTTGATCTTTTTGTATTTCTTTCAATAGGTCTGGTGAATTTGAAACCCATTTATGTAATTGAAAACTTAACAAACAGCATATAGTTGTTCTTTCGCTTTTGACAACTTAGCTAATGATTTTTCGGAAAAAAGAATATCATCGACATAGGTACAATTGTTTGATAAAAGCAGCTACAGGGTATTCACTTTGGTACTGTTCTGCCAACATTTTTAAACATCGAGTTGCCAAATAGGATGAACTCTTTAAGCCATAAGTAACTGTGTTTAGTTGAATACATTTAACACTTCCATTTGGAGAGTCTCTCCATAGAATATTTTGTAATGACCTGTGCTTTGAATGTACTTTTATATTTCTAAACATATTCTTGATGTCAGTTATAAAAAAAATATTCATCATCTCTGAAAAGCATTAAGACATCTACTAATTCTTTTTGTACTACAGGACAATTAAGTAATAAATCATTCAAAGATGTTTTAGTGTTGGTTTTCATGGAACCATCAAATACAACCCTGCATTTTGTAGTCTTTTTATCTAACCTAAGTACAGGGTGATGTGGCAAAAAGTAAACTGGATCAGTAGATAATTTATATTGACTGATATCAATTAATGTACCATGACCTTGTTTTAAATATTCATGAATGAACTCCCTGTATAAAGATTAGAATCTTTTTAAAATCTAATTTCTAAGTTATGGAATCTTTTTAATGCTAAATATAATGAATCTCCTAAAGTTTGATTGATTGATTCTAATGGTAACTTCAATGGCAAGACTACTTGAATTTTACAATTTTTTGTATCTTGCTCAACATTTTCACAAAATATCTTTTCACATAAGTCATGCTCAGAATGTGTCTCCGAAAAGGTTTCTGGAACACTTTCAGAACTCAAAAATAGATTTATGTAAATCAGAATCACATTTTTTGCAAAATAATGTAATAACTGGTTCTGTGTGTTGTGTAGGTGTGTTACCTGCAATTACATAACCAAGTCTTGTATTTAATAATGGAGCCTCAGATGTGACGCTGCCATAAGCTGCCTCCGAGCTGGATGGAAGAACTCGAGGCTCAGGCGGCAGCAGTATCTGAAAAAATATGTCAGCACCTAATAGAATGTGTATGTTACTCGGCTCATTAAACTTCTTGTCAGCTAACATAATTTTGGGAGGTAAAACTAAATTATGTAAATCAAACTTTCTTTGTGGTAACTTTGAAGTTATTTTGTCTAATAATTAACATGTGACTGAAATTTTATAATTTTGAGTGAGGGAATGTACATATAAATTGACCTTCTCCTTTAATTTATTTAAATTATTGCCAATACCGATAACCGGAGTGTTGGCTGTATCAATTTGTAATTTTAATAAATTTGCAAGTTCTTTTGTTACAAAAGATGCCTGCGAACCAGTATCTAGAAGAGCCTTGACATGAACCTCAGTACCATTGCTCGCTAACAGTTTTACCTGTGCTGTAGGCAACAGTACCTGCTCGGATGCAGTCTCAGACATCAATGTTACTGGAGACGGTGGTTTATTTTCGTGGAGCAATGTGTTATGCCCTTCCTTGCAGACATCACATTTAAAGTGATATCTGCATTTTTTATTACGAATATTTAAACAAATCTCACATACTTTGTTAGATGTAGCAAACTTGATTCGTTCACTTGCAAACATAAGTTTAAATTGTGGATAAGTAAAAAGCTTGTGGTTGGACTTACATAGCAAGCAGCTTCCTGTTCCTACCATCTCCACAGCAGCACCTGCATCTGGCTTAGCTTTCTTCACAGCCGCAACATTAGATACTTTTGAAGCTGGCTGGGATCGCTCCGGTGGCCGCTCCGCATTCTCTAGGCCAGTGCACGCTTATCTAGAAAATCAATAAGGTGCGCAACCGTAGGATCTTGTACTCGAGGTAATTGGAATTCCCTACTGCATAATAAGTCTGACTTTCTGGTCAGAATGCAAAGTACTATAGGGTTCCATTGGTCAACCGAATGACCTAGGTTTTTTAAGGCAGCTAATTGTTGCTTTGTAACAGATACAAAATTTCTTAAATTACTTGCTGTAGACTTACTTATAGGTACAATATCTAACAAAATGTGTATATGTTCATTTCTAATTTTATATTTATTGTCGTATCTATCGAAGAGGATTTTCCTGGCCTCATGGTAACTCTCAGTAGACAAGGTGAGATTTTTAACCAGATCGTGAGATTCCTCTCGTAGAAAATTACGTAAATAGAAAAACTTTTGCACGTCATCCAAATTGTGGTTGTTATGTATGAGCGAATCGAAGAGTTGTATAAACGGCTTGAACTCTGAGTACTTACCCGAGTAGGTTGATACATTAATTGTTTTAAATTGATACATTAAATTGTAACTTGGTATTAAATTTCGTAATACACTCTTTTTTAACTTCGATATCACAATCATCCAGCAACTCCTTAATGACGGTGAGCGTTTTGAAGTATTGCTCTTCTACATCATCGTCGGCATCGAGTTCGGGTTCTATAGCGCATATTTCCAAAGAATATTCTTCGTATTTTAGGAAGGCATTCCGAAGACGCTCTTCTTTTAGTAGTAACGCTTGTTTCGAGATGTCCTTGCATGCCGCTTTGTCTTTGAAGGTGTTTTCAATCTTCGTTATGGAGCCTTTGATGGACGCTCGTTTCCTGACGAACGACTTAGCTTGGTCTTCCATTGTTGGAGGGCTGAAAACTTGTTTTGCAAACGAAATTGCCACTACAACAATATATATCGGTTGTCAGTGTTGTAAATTGTAACTTGTATTTAACTGAAATTATCTTGACTGTGTAAGAACAAGACAATACGTTTTTGTAGAACATTTCTGCACAACAAGCGAAAAAATATGGCGGTTGGGACGCGTTGCGATTTTTTCGTTTGAAGCACTTCCGAGTACCATCCGGTCGCGTCGGCTCGGCGGCGCTAGCTGTTCGAGCGCAATGGACTCGCCCGATGCTCGCCCGTCGCTGGTTAGCTCGGCGGGTCGCGTGAGCCAATCAGATGCGTGTTGCTTGGCGCGGCGACGAATTTATGTCGGCGTCCCCGAAAATCGTAATATGCTTGCAGTTGCAACTTGCAACATGAACCAACGACGAATGGATATCTTCACAGAACACTCGAACGTGTCGATCTGACTTTCTGGAACGTTTTGGACTTGCCCTCGAATTCCTTGAAATACGAAAAATGGACTTACTCGTTCCTGTTCGTTCCGACCGGCGGCGTAGGTATTTTCTGGAGCCTGTATTAACGCTGGATTAACTACATTATAGCTCGAAGGACCATGATGGGAAACTTGTTTGGTTATTTTTATAAATTAAAATGCAGATCTTCGATTAACGTGTGCTACATTTTATTTTTCTTGTTTTGACAAGTGATTGACAGTAGTCACAGTACAGAATATAATTAGATACGTACAACTAAAAAGTGAAAAATAAAAAAACATTTTGAAAAAAAAATACTACCGACTTCCAAATACAAAACTGCAAAGTGAAAAATAACTTAATTTTTTGAAGTACCATTTACCTGCGTTATGGACACCGACTTCAAAAAATTAAGTTATTTTTCACTTTGCAGTTTTGTATTTGGAAGCCGGTAGTATTTTTTTTGCAAAAAGTTTTTTTATTTTTCACTTTTTAGTTGTACGTATCTAATAGGCAAGTTAGTAAGGGAACTATTTCGCCAGAATAGATTTCATGAAACTTGAACATAACCGGTGAAATGAGAGGTCTGCTTACCCCTTAAGAGCGAACTGGCGTGATGTTATGTTATGAAATGTTATAAACAACAAACAGACATGCGATTGCAGCAATCCCGAGAGATTTGCCGTTATTTATTGAAGAGTTCTGTTGTATATCTCCGAAGTTCTTCATCAGATCTTCACCAAATTAAAATGGGACCAATTTCGGAACATACTTTATCAAACAAAAAAAGAAAAAATCGGTCCAAAATTGACGGAGTAATCGGTGAACATAAACAAAAAAAAAAAAACAAAAAAAAAACAAACTTGAAGTCGAACATAGAACCTCCTCCTTTTTGGGAAGTCGGTTAAAAACTAAATGTTTTGTTGCCAACAAGGCCTCCCCCAAGCGTCACCACATTGACGAGTCCCGTGCGACCCGCATCCAGCTTATCCCCGCAACCTTCACCAGGACATCGGTCCGCCTGGTGGGAGGACTTCCAACGCAACGTCTTCCGGTTCGTGGTCACCACTCCAGAACCTTATTGCCCCATCGGCCATCCGTACTGCTAGCAATTTGCCCTGCCCACTGCCACTTAAGTTTGGCAATTCTTCCGGCTATGTCAGTAACTCTTGTTCTCCCAACATTTCTGAACTAAATTTCAAAACATATTTTCTTACGTAGTTACCATTATTATCCATGTTTACAAAAACGCAAATGATTTGTTTTGAATGTAAAGTGAATAATAATTAATTTCAAGTGTTAAGGAGTCGCTTCTCGTTTATAAAACAAAATGAAAATTAATGTTGACGAATTATTTAAATATTGAAACCAATACATTTTTGTTATGTTGGTGGACAATAAAATATATTCTACTAGCTTTTGCTTGCGGCTTCGCTTGCATTAATATGGATTTTGTCAATCAATTCTGGTTGTCGATCTACTTTCTCATGATTCTGATCTTCTTGTAATTAGAGAGTCTTTACCACTCATGATTCCAACCCCGGGTTATTTTAAACTTCATGATTCTGGTCTCCTGATTCTTTGAAGGGATTTTCTTATGCAAGAGGTAAATAATACTCACGTAGTATACCTATTTCACTATGTGTATAACTATGATGGTTTTTACAGGCAATAAAAAAAATCCGGTACAAAATATCTACAAATATTGATTCTGAAAAAAAATATTAATCTTTCGAAAACCCACCGTCTCTTGCCAGCATCATAAAAAAGTTGTGAATTTAAACTCGTTACAGCACTTTGTAATTAAGCAAGCTTACGATATAATAAGAAGTTTTATGAAAAGTTCACCCTTCCTTCTTTTCTTTCCTTCAAGTTTTATGGAAAAAAGCAGCCTGTAACCGCTTCCTATATCCTATCTATCTCTGTATCAAAATTCATCAATATCGGTTCAGTCATTTAAGGCGTAATAAACGAAAAATTGAACCAAAGGAAAGAGAATTTGCAATGGCCAATGTCTTATAGACTTTGCACAATTATACAATTTACGAATAGTGAACAACCTGTATAGGAAAAAGTCATCTAGGAAATGGACTTGGATCTCACCAGACGGGAAATATAGAAATGAAATAGATTTTATATTATCTAACATTCCCTTCCACTTTAAGGATATAGGATTTATAAATAAGTTAAACTTCAGCACAAACCACAGAATGGTAAGAGAAACTGTCACAACTCATAATAAGAAAACTAGGCATATCAAGAGAAATGAACCCATACATAAAATTCCGCCACTTTCAGAAGAATACGATGAATTAGAAAACTATTTAAAGGAAATACATAAAGAAGTTGGCCTGAAAGGAATAAAGAAAGATAAAATAGGTGACGCTGCTAGAAAATTAATTGACGAGAGAAAATATCTGCTAAATTATCGAATAAAGAACAGAAAACATATAGAAGAAATATATAAGCAAATCAATGAGAGTATCAGGAAACATAAAAAAAACTAAAGCGTATCAACATAATAAAGAATGAAATAGTAAGAACAGGCGGGTTCAAATAAACACTGAAACACCACTCTACTTGGAAGCCGGAAATAAAAACTGAAAACAGACAAGGAAAAGACAAAACCACGTCACATAGGATATACATAAGAAGAGAGACAACAAATTTCTATAGAATACTATACAGCAATCTAAGAAACCCAACTGAGCCACCATCCCTCGACCATTCAGTAGATGGTAGTGTTCCAGAAATAATACAAAGTGAAGTAAGGAAGGCAATAAACACACAGAATAGCTAAAAAGCACCAGGAGAAGACAAAATAAGAAACGAACTATTAAAAGAGCTAGTTGATATTATCCTACAGACACTAACACAATTATTCAATGAAATACTAACCAACGACCATATACCAATACAGTGGACTAAATCTACTATAGTTCTCATACACAAAAAAGGAGACAAAACAATATAGATAACTATCGACCAATAAGTATGATGTCCAACCCCTATAAGATACTAACAGTAACATAAGAAGCGGGATATTTACCGTATTTACTGTTTGTTGCGAAGTATCGGCAACTCGCAACAAACAGTAAACATGGTAAATATCCCGCTTCTAATGTTAATGTTAGTAACCATGACAGTTTAAAAACTCTATAAGATTTTCTCCAAGATAATACTGGGAAGGATCACGAAACCCGGACGAACAGCAACCAATAGAGCAAGCCGGTTTCAGAAGCGGTTTATCTACAGTCAATTACATACATGTCGTGAAACAGTTCATCGAAAAGTATAACAAATACGGAAAGTTCTACTACATCTTGTTCGTAGTCTATAACAAAGCCTTCGACTCCCTATATCACAGCTCCATATACAATGCACTCGAGAAACAAGGAGTTCACGCCAAGTATATAAACATCATCAGGCAAATATACAAAAGAAGAGTATATCCGATGCTAGTGCCGAAGTGGTTCTCACGATCAACTTCTCTAAAACAAAAGCAATTACCAACAGCACCCGAGTAACAATAGCAATAGAAGAAATGGTTGAATATGTAGAAGAATACATATACCTGAGACACCTTATATCGCCTCAACACTTAATGCCCAAAGAAATACAAAGAAGGGTAAACAACACCTGGTCCCGCTACTGGTCTCTCAAAGAAATAGTGAAGAGCAAGTCCATACCAATACAGGAAATGAAAAAGGTCTATGATAGTTGCATTCGGCCAGTACTCTCATATGGATGCCAAACAAGGTCCTTAACGAAATCAAGTATACAAAAAGTAAAAGTTTGCCAACAAGGAATGGAGAGGAGCATCCTTGGCATCCGCATCAAAGACAAATGTCGACTTGTAGAGATACGAAAGCAAACGGGGGTTGGCGGACGTAACCAATAGAGTCAAGAGACTGAAGGAGATGGACGGGCCACGCAATGCGAAATAGGATAGAAAAGTGGAAAAGAAGCGGAATTGAGTAGACGAGAAGCGTAAACGCGACGGGAAATGGCGCAGAGGCAGGCAAAACAAGAGGTGGAGGACGATCTCCCACAGGGGTGGAGGAGCTCGGCAAGGCACCGTAAAAAGTGGCATGATCTGGAGGAGGCCTATTTCAAAGGGCAACTTGACTAAATAACAGTCTCAATTAAGTTAGTTAAGGATAAATTTAAAAGTCAGTGAATAAAGACTATTAGCTATTTTTATAAACGAACAATGTCGGTTTGGAATTTATAATATTAGTTAGAAATTTATTCCATTCTAAATATTATGTTCGGGGTCAAACAGCATCGTTTAGCTATTGACAATAAAAAATATTTATTTCAGATTTACGGAATCCATAGAATGTTAGTACAGTAAACAAAACAAACAAACAGGGTTAGTAACTAAAATTAAAGAAAACAAAAAGACATTTATTTCATCGTGTAGGCCCTGACCCAGTGTTGGACGTACCGCGTGTCCAGCCTATCCGCTATAACGGCCAGGATGCTGTTGGTGTTCGCGCAGTCTGCAGAGCGCCGCGGCGTATCGTTTGCGGAGCACGGCGTGAAAGCCGTCTACATGCGCGTCCGCGAACATGCCCGACGCACTGCACCAGCGCGGCAACCCCAACAACACCCTGAACGCGTTGTTGTACTGGACGCGCAGAGCGCTGAACGATCGTTGCGTATAACGAACCCACAGGCTGCACGTGTAAAGCGATGTACAGTGCGCTCTAAATAGTGTTATTTTAACACTCGCAGCACAACGCTTGAACCTGTGAGCTATCATATTCGCTCTGGTCGATAGCCCTTTACGCTCCCTGTCCATGTCCTCGTCATCACGTAGGTGCTCAGTGACCATGTGCCCAAGATATTTAAAGCGGGTGACTACCTTCATAGGTATTCCGTTTAAAGTAACGGGAGGGACCTGCTCCGGTGACTTTGTACCCGCCTTAAATATCATGAGCTCACTTTTTAAAACATTATATTAGAGGCCATGCCTAGCCGCGTACATTTCACACACATTGACTAATTTCCTAAATCCGCCGATCGTTGGGCTTAGCAAAACCATGTCGTCCGCGTAACTAAGATTGTTTACACATATGTTATCGACATGGCAGCCGACATGAGTGCTGCTGAGCTCAACGATCAGTGCATTAATGTACAAATTAAACAAAAGTGGGGATGACAATCCACCCTGTCTCACTCCACATCGTAAGCTATATGGATCTGATAACATGCCAGCCCACTTGACATAGTAAACTTGACTGAGGTACCAAAACTTTAGGATAGCAATAATCTCACGAGGTAAATTGATGTCTTTAAGCTTATCCCAGAGTGTGTCATAATTGACAAGGTCAAACGCTTTTGACTGGTCTAAAAATAGGCATAAATAGGCGTTTTTCTACTGGTGTAATACTCAACAGTATGCTTTAGGCCCAGTATAACGCTCTCTGTAGAAAGTCCGGCGCGGAAACCAAACTGCGCATCATGTAGGTGGATACATTTCGCCAACTGGGCCTCAAGCACACTGTCTAGTATCTTCGCAACGACTGTAGCAAGCGAAATCGGCCTGTAATTCGATTTCAGCGAACTATCTCCCGTCTTTTTCTTCAAAATGGGAGTAACAATTGTTTTACTACTAATACTACTTCTACCTACCCAGTGTCCAATGCACAAATTAAAAAACATCGACTAAAGACTAGCAATGTGTGGCCCTGCATTTTGCAAATGCTCGACGCTGAGCCCGTCATGCCCTGGTGACTTTCCACCTTTCATAGTTCTAATAATTTTTCTTATGTCCTGAGCACTAATTTTAGACAGTACGTGTTCACTAACGGGGTCCACGTCCATCATTGCATCACAAACTCCTAATGGGGATTCTACAGTGAAGTGATCTTTGAACATGTTTGCGATCATCTTCGTGTCCGTGACACCCTCGATGATCAGAGGAAGGCCATTCCTCAAATTCAGTTTATTTGTATGTTTCCAAAATTCACGAAACTTATTATTTGAATGCAGTGTCGCTAGCCGGTCCATTTTTATCCGCTCCTGATTTTGTTGGCACCATTTAAGTTTAGTTTTGAAAACCTTTCTGCTACGACACATTGCTTCATGGATGAATCCCACTTTAGGTAAACCCCACTGTAACCAACTCTGAAACTGTAACCAAGCCTGGCCACCCTATAAGCTTCTGCAACATATTTATACCACCCCATAATTTGCCTATTCTTACCACTCGTACCTACCCTATAGCTAGACTCAGAAGCCTCACTAAGTGATAAGACAATGTCATTATATAACTTATCCAATATTTGCCTGTGTTCCACACCATTACATCGTTTATCCCCACATTCTCGTAATTCAATAGGAAAGTCAATTTGTCTCAACAAATTATTACAAAGTTTTGTATACATACCAATTTGTTCTGGCTTCCTTTCACTCCATGTCACTTTACTTTTAGGGACTGCATGACTAACATTTTTTTATTATCCCCAGATTACATTTAACAGACACAGGATAGTGGTCAGACCAGGAAACATTATAATCAACCCAGATATCTAAAACAGAGGGCCATGCTGCATCAGTTATAATGTTGTGGTCTAACCAACGCTGACAACCATGCACTTCGCTAACAAAAGTATGCGTATCAGAGTCCACCCCACAGTTGACAACACCAACTAAAAAGGTTTTCTATTTTTTATTAAATCTTGAGAAACACATGATACGCAATAAGGATTTGAATTCGAATTTAACATTCTTTTAGTGAAAAAAAATTCGTTATCGGATCAGTTATAGTTTAGAATTACTTAACCTATTTTTGGCTTTATTTATAGAATCTATATTGTTTTTAAGACGCTGGCGAAATCAATGTCAGCCATCCATGTGTCAAAAGAAAACTCCTTTAATTTATTATGAATTAAAACGAGCAGAGGAACTTTTTTATTTCTTTCATTAAGGTACAAGTCACTTAACTTTTCTAAAGTTGACGTTACTGTATTTAATTCATACTCGTAAGAGTCTATTTTCAACCAAAATTTACCTGCCAAATACCATCGTCTAAACCCCAATGGTGGTAAACTTAGCTCGCATTCCATGACATGTGTAGGTGTAGTCCTAATATATCCCCCAATTACCCTCATACATTGGTTTTGTCCGATATCTAATTTATTTAAATATTTTTTGGCACTGTTATTATAAAGAAAACTAGCGTAATCTAAACGACTTCTAATAGTTGATATATATAACCTTTTTAAATGCTTTTGGTTAACACCCCAACCAGATCCTGACGAAGAAGATTTTAAATACATTAAGGTATTTGAGGGTTTTTTCAATAATTTCATTTACGTGTTTTCCCCATTTTAAGGAACAATCCATCCACAATCCCAAATACTTAACGCAGTCCACAATGGGTAACGAACTACCGTTTACATTAATATCAATTGGATACCTGGCATATTTACGACCTTTATAAAACAGACATAATTTACTTTTAGAAGAGGATATTTCAAGACCCAAACTTGATAAAATAGAAATAGTGTTGTCCAACATACATTTTATGTCAGTTACAGCGTCAATAATGTGTTGGCAGGTTACATACATAACAATATCATCTGCATATTGAGACACCGCTACGTCATGATGTACTTGTTTACAAATCTTATAGGTTGCAACATTAAATAATAAAAGTTATAACGGATCTCCCTGTGCTATTCCAATTCCCGAGTTTCTGTACAGAGTTTTAGTGGCACATGTAATAAGTAAACTCCTCTCTTTTAAAAAATTAAACAAATAACTCAGACCAACAAAAAAAGACAGACGGTGCATCGCGAACATCTTAAGTGAAGCCACAAAACTATGCTCCTCCAAGTAAATATACACGCTCACGCACACACCTACACTAAAACTATGCTCATTTATTTATTTATTTATTATAACTTCATGCAACATAAAAGTACATAGGCGGACTTAATGCCTTAGGCATTCTCTACCAGTCAACCAAGGGCGGTGAAGAGATAGCATAGAAATAATAATATTATAAACGCAAAATTAGTACAAAAGTATATAGTTAAAATAAATATACTTAAATACTTCCTATATATAAAATCTCATCTCACAAGCTCATCGCTCTTAGTACGTCACGAGTCGTCGGCTAGTTAACATATAAAAAAAAAAATAGAATTATGCCTTCCTGTGTAGTGAAAACTTGTTAAAACAATAGCAAAGCACATAAAAAGTCTCACGGAATCACTTTTCATTTGCAAGTACTTGAAATAACATCGTTTATTTATTAAATATACTATGAATTTTAGGTTACTTAGAACAAAAAATCTCAACGAACGAAAGCAGTAACATAAAGTGCGAGAGTTGCCATAATTTGATTAAAAAATTCCCATACGATTAAACATATTTAAATATGATTTCTTTCTTCGAGTTATTTTCTACTTGTTTACATCTTTTTAGTTCGCAGTCGGGTTTTCGATTTTTCAATTAACTTTTTTTTTGTGGTGTGTATTTGAATATCATAAGTAATATGTTATACAAGCAAATATAAGCAAAGAAAATAGAGCAAATATTGTTGCCTTGCATAAGAATAGGCTAAATACAATCACTAATTTCTGATGCAACCGGATTATGTGTAAGTTATATTATAAAAATAATGTGATGAATTTTAAAATATATTGCATGATATTTTTGTGTCGATTATGTAATTTTTTTTTAAATTATTAATAAGTGTTTATTTAATTTTTTAGAGGAGAACTGTGATTCGTTGGATAACGAAGTTTGAGAAATAAGGAAGTCTCAAGAGACGTGCATGAAGTGGCAGACCACCACTTATAAGTCAGTCTCAATGAAGTTTTATGGTTGAATAAATATGAAAACAATGGTTTTATACCAACTAGGCGTTTTGCTAGTGAATTCGATACGTCATAGTGCACTATTCGCCACGCACTCCATGCCGAAGAAAAGAAGTGACTTAATTTAGTATTTTAAATCAGTGTTTGAAATCTTTTAACTTTGACCACCGCCTTATCTCGGGAATGTGTTGAATTCTTAGTCGACAACGAACCATTTGTTTTTCTTTTACCTTCACTGGGATAATACTTCTTGTGGTGTCCTCGTGTGCTGCTGTATTGATAAATAAAAGCCACACACCGATTTCACCAAGGAGCGTACACACGTTCGCACCGGCCGGCAGTTGAGCGAGCTCTTCCCCCGTCCCGCGCCTATGTATACACCGCTTGCCCTTTATTCATACATCACATCTCTTCCTTTACATAAGAATTTAAACAATCAAATATGATACTGATTACTCATTTTCATCATCATCATCATTTCAGCCGAAAGACGTCCACTGCTGGACATAGGCCTCCCCCAGGCGTCGCCACATTGACCGATCCCGTGCGTCTCGCATCCAGCGCCTTCCCGCAACCTTAACCAGGTCATCAGTCCACCTAGTGGGAGGCCTTCCAATGTATCGTCTTCCGGTTCGCGGTCGCCATTCCAGAACCTTTCGGCCCCATCGGCCATCCGTTCTGCGAGCAATGTGCCCTGCCCACTGCCACTTAAGTTTGGCAATTCTTCGGGCTATGTCGGTAACTTTGGTTCTCCTGCGGATATCATCATTCTTGACGTGATCACGCAAGGAAATTCCGAGCATAGCCCTCTCCATTGCCCTTTGGGTGACTTTGAGCTTTCTGATAAGGCCCATTGTGAGCGACCACGTCTCGGTCCCATAGGTGATCACTGGCAACACACACTGGTCATAGACTTTTGTCTTGAGACACTGCGGTAAATTGGACGAGAAGATACCACGCAACTTCCCGAACGCCGCCCAGCCGAGTCGGATTCGACGGTTGACCTCTTTCTCGAAATTGGACCTACCCAACTGGACCGTTTGTCCCAGGTAGACATAATCGTCTACAACTTCGAGAGTAGAGTCTCCGACCTTGATAGGAGTGGGTGTTACATGGGCATTCACCATGATCTTGGTTTTGTCCATGTTCATTTTAAGACCCACTCTTTCGGAAGCTCTACTGAGGTAATCGAGCATTTTACTGAGGCTCTCCATGGTCTCAGCCATGACCACTATGTCGTCGGCAAACCGAAGGTGAGTAATGTACTCGCCATTAACGTTGATGCCCAGCCTCCTCCAGTCCAGAACCTTGAAGACATCCTCCAGAGCAGCAGTGAACAGTTTCCGAGAAATGACGTCTCCCTGTCTCACGCCGCGCCGGAGAAGGATTGGTTTCGAGGTCTGATCCTGAAGACGGACTGACATGGTGGCGTTTTTGTACAAACACTTCAACACCTCAATGTACCGGTAGTCGATCTGGCACCGTTGGAGAGACTGCAGTACAGCCCAAGTCTCTATCGAATCGAAGGCTTTCTCGTAGTCCACAAACGCTAAACAGAGAGGCAGGTTATACTCTTCGGTCTTCTGTATAACCTGCCGCAGCGTATGTATGTGGTCTACGGTGCTAAAGCCTTTTCGGAATCCGGCTTGTTCGGGGGGCTGGAAATCGTCAAACCTGCGCGCGAGACGATTCGTGATGACTCTTGAAAACAACTTGTAGACATGGCTAAGAAGTGAGATGGGCCTATAGTTCTTCAACCGGGCATTGTCGCCCTTCTTGAAGAAGAGTACCACCACACCCCTGCACCATGCCTGTGGCGTTTTGCCCTCGAGTATGACGGAATCAAACAGCTTCTGAAGGGCCCTAAGGACCGGTTTTCCACCCGCCTTCAGGAGTTCGGCCGTAATTCCGTCATCACCCGGCGCCTTGTTGTTTTTGAGCTGTTTCAGAGCCATCCTAATCTCGTACAGGCTGACGTCCGGGATATCTTCGGTATAGTGTCGGGTCAATCTAGCTCTTGGGTCGTTTACTAGACTCGCAACGGGCTTGCTGATCGAAGTGTACAACTGCCCATAGAATGTCTCGATCTCCCTGAGAAGCTCCGGTTTGGCGGATACGATCCTGCCATCGTCGGTCTTCAGTTTCGTGAGTTGGCTCTGCCCAATAGCCAGATCCCTTGAGAACACCTTGGAGCCTTTATTTCGCTCGATAGCGTCTTTAATACGCTCGGTATTGAAGCGTCGGAGGTCTCTTTTCAAGGATTTAGAGATCTGTCTATTGAGCTGCCGGTATTTGCATGCCTCATCTGAAGACTGCAGGATCATCTCACGCCTCTCCTTCATATGCTTGAGGGTGTGATCTGAGAGCTTTTTGTTTCTATCTGTACGACGGGTCTTGAAAAACTTAGACCCGACCGTATGGACAGCTTCCACGAACCCGTTGCTATATTCATCCACGGAGCTCCCTAGGCACTCGAAACGATTCTGGAGTTCGAGCTGAAAGCTCTCGGGGTTTTGGACTTGGATCTGTGCTGGCCGGAGCGTGGACTTCATCAGTCGAGACCTTTCAAGCTTAATATTAATGTTCAATGTGCCTCTTACCATGCGGTGATCGCTCCCGGTTTTTACCGAATTGATCACAGAGACATCATTGAACATTTGCTTCTTGGTTGACATGATGAAGTCGATCTCATTTTTTGTTGCACCATCGGGGCTCTGCCAGGTCCACTTCCTGTGTTCACGCTTTTTGAAGAAGGAGTTCATCATATAGAGGCCCTCCTTCTCCATAAAACTGGCCAGTAGGTGACCCCGGTGGTTCCGTTGTCCAACTCCAAATTGCCCCACTTGCAGCTCATCCTCGTCTCGTTTGCCCAGTTTCGCGTTGAAGTCCCCCATGACAACGGTGAAGTGAGTTTTGAAACCATGCATGGCTCTGGAGATATCCTCATACATGGTCTCTACCTCATCGTCGGGGTGTGCCGAGGTTGGGGCGTAGACCTGTATGACCTTCAGCGAATATCTTGAGGATATTCTGAGTATAAGGTACGCCACCCTGGTCGACACACTCTCGATCTTCACCACGTTGTTCACAAGGGACTTGTGGACGATAAACCCGACACCACCATGGGACTGCCGGTCACCTTCTCGGAAATAGAGCAGGTTACCGGATTTGAGGATTATCGAGTCCTCCCCCTCTCTTCGGACTTCAGATAACCCTATAATACTCCATCGCAACCTGCTCAGTTCCTCCTCGAGTTCGGTGACCTTCTCGTCGGTCCGAAGTGTGCGCGTGTTGTACGTTGCCAGGTCCAGTCGTCGGTGATTGTTGGGGTAGCCGGATCTCGTCCGGAGATTCTTAGCACCCCTTGCCATGCCGTAGCCTCGACCGCTACCGTAGTCGAGGGTAGGCAAGCTGCCGGGTACCAGGGGCCATTTTTTATTTGTGCTATTCATTGGGGGGGTTTTGCCATAATCGCCACGCTTGGCAGGCGGGTTGGCGATCGCAGTATGGTTGTTATAGAAGCACAGAGAACGCTGCTGCCCATTCTCTGGTTTGTCCCTTAGTCGCCTCTTACGACACCCACGGGAAGACATGGGATGGTGAAATCCTTTACGTCCGGCACCATACGGAACGTATGCCGTACCGTATTAACTCCTAACTCTCTGTGGTCTCCTGGTACAAGCAAATATGAATAAGTCCATGTCAGAATCAAACTTGAAGGACCAATCAATAAGTGAACCAAATAGTACCCCCCAAACTTGTCGTTGTTGGTCGTGCTAAAAAGAGGAAAGAACAGAATAGTCCTGCTGATCCAAGGCTGTTTACCCCTAGCACTGGATTGGATGATTTTTACGCATTCAGGGAAGAAATTAGGGGGATGTTTGCCTACTTACTTGCCGCTCAGCGACAAGAATATAATAACATAAACCCCACGTTGAAGAAAATTCAAGAAACCAATGCCAAAATTGAAACTTATTGAACTTCAAAATTGAACACAATGCAGAATTGAAAAATAAGATTGAAAATTTAGAACAACAGAAAAAAGAAGATGTTAAATATATATTCACCCTTGAAGACAAAATTGAAAATATACAAAAAATCTATAGAAAAGCCAACATTGAAATTAAAAATGTGCCAAAATTAGAAAAGGCAACCAAAGATGATCTGATTAAATATGCTACCAGCCAATCCACCACCGTTGGTGCAAGCATGACGAAATCAGACATCACTTTACTCATTTTAATTATACTTAATTTACAATTAATTAATTAATTCTTCAGATCAAACTTTCCACTAAATATTTATTATATAATTTGACCAAGTTATTTATTTATTCTTATGCTTCTATGAAATTAATTTCATTCTCCAAATCATCTATTTGCTTCTCATTAGCAGGTTGTTGGATCTGCCATTCCCCTTCTACTTTTTTTAGATGTATCAGGTTTCTCCTATATTCATGACCAGTTTCGTCGTTCCTAATATTATATTCATTTCCACTAGAACTTACTACGGTATGTGGTGTTGAGTTAAATGTCGTAGTAAGCTTATTTTCTTTTGCCATGTTTTTAACATAAACTTTTTCTCCTGGTCCTATTTCGTAATCCGTCGCTCTCCGTTTCCGGTCTTCATATGTCTTCCCTTTTTCTTTCATTAATCTGTCTCTATCCCTGATTTCACAATAAACCTCATTTCTGCTTCCAACAACCGATGGAATCTTGTCCCTAAATTTCCTGCAAAAGAAAAGTTCACCCGGCGTTTTACCCGTGGTACTATGCGGAGTACTGTTATACATTATAAGATAGTCTAAAAGATCCGACTGCCAATCAGATTTCATGATTTGACTGATCTGTAATCTTTTAAGGATATCTCGGTTTTGGCGTTCAATACCATTTTCCTGAGGCGAATACGGTGTTGTACTAAGTAATTTAATGCCTAGTTCTAGGCAAAAGTCTTTGAACTTATGACTAGTAAATTGTCTGCCGGCAGCTTATTGGCAGTGATGGATAATGGAATACCGAGTCTTGAGAATATTTCTTTCAAGATTTTATCGTATCGTTGGTGGTTATTGATTTCATGATTTTTATTTCTTTGTACCTACTGTAGTAATCAATAACTACTAACAAATAGTGACCCGAGGGGAGGGGGCTAAAAAATACATCGCCACATCTTGCCAAGCTTGCTCTAGCAAATTTCTTCTTTTTAAAGGTAAGGGTGGATTTCCTGCAGATACGAGTGTACATCCCCGGCAACTCTTCACTTTGGCCTCTGCATCTTTATCTATCTTAGGCTACCAGACTTTTGTGCGCAATCGGCCTTTCATAGCTACGATGCCTGGGTGGCCTTCGTGAGCTGACTCCAATACTTGTTTCCTAAGGTTTATGGGAATTACAATTTTGTCACATCTGAGGAGAATACCATTATGAACCCAAAGTTCTGTTTGAAAGACACGATAGTTGTTGATTTGAGAGTTCCAGACATTTGTGTTCAAAGCTTTCTTGACCAACTAACTGTATTTCTTCGTCTGATTCAGAAGTCTCACTCAACGTCTGCATAGCTATCGCATGAGGTCTTATGTATTGGACCAGATGATTAATATGGCATTCATCTTCAGAGGGTTTTACATTGGTAGATTGCCACAAACGGGAGAAAGGGTCGGCAATATTGGCTTTTCCCGGGCGATAAACCACTTTGAAGTTGTATGATTGTAAACGCAATACCCAGCGCTCAATCCTGGCACAGATTTAAAAATCGTGGTCCAAAAATCACTTCAAGAGGTTTATGGTCTGTAACAAGGTCGAAAGTTTTCCTACCATAAAGATAGACGTGAAAGTGTTCTACGGCCCAGAATATTGCCAGAGCCTCCATTTCTGTCTGGCAGTAACGCTTTTCAAGGTCAGACCGGCTTCTGTTTCCAAATGCTTTAATCCGGGGTCCTCTGGAATCTGTTTGTACTAGTACTGCTCCCAGACCCACGGGGCTCGCGTCAGCTAAAACTTGTGTCTTATCTTCGGGGTCGTAATATCCTAAGGTTGAAATGTTTTTAAGTTTAACTTTAAGTTCGCGGAAATCTATATATTGTTCGGATTTTCAATGTCCCGATATATCCGTTTTTTGACCAACCTTAAGTGTTGAGAGTTTCCTGATGGGCTCTGTCAACGTTGACAGATTAGGGATCCATTTATTTACGTAATTCAAAAGACCTAAAAACATTTGAACTTCTTCGATTGTTTTTGGTTCCCTGAACGTATCAACGCTCTTCATGTATGAATCTAGTGGTTTCACTCCGTCCGCTGATAGTTCATGACCCAAAAAATTTACAATTTTGGCATTAAATATACATTTCTTTTTATTAAGTGCTACATTGTAACCCTTTAGAACTTCAAGGACGCGATTCAAACGAGTTTTGTGCTCAGATTCATCCCAGCCAAAAACGATTATATCGTCAATAAAGTTCAATGTTCCTTCGCAAGGCAGTAACATTTTTTCCAAAGTCTTTTGAAAAAGTTCAGGTGCGCAGGAGATACCAAACATTAGTCTTTTATAACGATAAAGACCTCTAGGCGTTATAAAAGTTGTAATCGTCAGATTACAACTTTTATAACGCCTAGAGGCGGACTTTTATAACAGCCTAGAGGCTGTCCTCGCTTATTTCCACCTGATGAAATGCATCCTTAATGTCCAACTTCGAAAATATTCGAGCTTTAGCACCTATATTCACCTTGGAAAAATAACTGCTTTGTGCTCCTTGGCACGTTGATTCAAATTGGAAAAATAACTATTTTGTGCTCCTTGGCACGTTATTGAACCTTGGCAACATTTACTTTGGTACACTTATTATGCTCTAATAAACTGTAGTATATCAATTGGTAGTACATGTACCCTTTGTACTGTGGGTTAAGAGATATTTACTCAATGATTTAACATATTATATTATATCACGATCAACAGTGAAGTATTATAATTTTCACTGAACATTCTAATTACGTAGGTATTTAAATAAATAAAACCGCTGGATAGGATTATATTTAAGCGGATTTACGCAGTAAGCCGCGATTGCTAATAACGTTACAACTAACGTCCAAGATATAAAAATGTTTATTATACAGGGGTTGCTAACTTTTATGGGTACAGAACACTCGACAAATCCTTTCCATTCTATGGAACCCTACTTTCAAAGGTCGAATGAAACAAACAGCAATTTTATTAAAATATCAGAGGGTATTCTTTTTATTTTGCAAGAGGTTTACCTACATGACAATTATAATAATAACATGTCATTAATCGATCAGACATAAATAACACTGTGTTTGTTATTTGTGATATCTAGTCATTGTGTAAAATAGTTCTTGGACAAATAGATACATATACCACTCAATCGATAGCACCACCATACCGTGAGGTTTTTATTAGTGTTATTTTTCGTGTGTACGTGAGTTCGTTATCACCCTCCTTTTTTTTTCAATAGCAACAAATTTTGCCACTTACTTGAGGGCTCGTCGCCACGTGTGGTGTCCTCGTTTGCTGCTTAATTGATAAATAAAAGCCACAAACCGATTTCACCAAGGAGCGCATACACACGTTCGCTCCGGCCGGCAGTTGAGCGAGCTCTTCTCTTCCCCCGTCCCGCGCCTGTGTATGCACCGCTTGCCCTTTATTCATACATCACACTTCTAAAATCCGAAGCCCGAAGTCGAAGACTGAGGGCTTTCTGAGTCGAGGTTCGTAATTCCCGTACCGCCCGTGATACATACAATGTTTTTCATCACATTTGCGAGTAATAATTATGAATTATAGTTTTAATTACACAAGTCAGCACAGCTGTTATTACGAAATACGTGTTTTTTTTTAAGCGGTTGGCGAATTTTTGCCCACACCACAGATTATACAGTGTTTCGTTCAGAAACTTTAAGGGCAAATACTTACGTAGGTATAAAGCCATGACGGAGTGTAAAAAGAATTAAATAATTTCGACGTTTTCATACTATAACTATTAAAATCGATTATTAAGAACATTAGTTGAGTATTTAAGTAACATGTAGCGAGATTGCAAAGAAATTCCTGTTTAGATAACATTTTAAGACAATTTTCAATTGCGTGTCCTTGCTTGAACTTGCATGACCTGTGTGCTGTGCCATAAATTTAAAAAATATTACTTACCGCCCTAGGGTTTCATGACAAAAAGAAAGCGCGAGGGTTTTATATGGGGCATTACGGCCAAGTTAACCTGTATGTTTAGATACTTTTTACGTGCAAGTGTGATGAAAAAAGATTTAATTTTATTACAATATTATTATGTAATAAACATTGAGGTGTGACTGCAATTTTGACCCCTTAATGTACCATTATTACCTATGTTTACAAAGAGGCAAATGATTTGTTTTGAATGTAAACTGAATAATAATTGATTTCAAGTGTTAAGGAATCGCTTCACGTTTATAAAACAAAATGAAAATAACGTACATAATTTGACAAAAAACTTGAACTCCAGCAGTATTTCAATATTGAACCCAAGATATTTGTAACTATGTTGGTGGACAATAAAATATATTCTACTAGCTTTTGCACGAGGCTTCGCTTGCATTAATATGGATTTTGTCAATTAATTCTGGTTGTGGATCTACTTTCTCATGATTCTGATCTTCTGATAATTAGAGAGTCTTTACTACTCATGATTACTTCATGATTCTAGTCACTTGATTCTTTAAAGGGGTTTTCCTATGCAAGAGGTAAATAATACAGGAAAATTGTTTAACTCACGCAGTATACCTATTTCATTATGTGTTATACCTATGATGGCTTTTACAGGCAATAAAAAAAATCCGATACAAAATATCTGTCGCATGGAAATGATAAAAACAGGTGAGGTGGACTGTATTTTGGTTGTTCGTTGGAGTCTTGTTGAGGAAAGGAAAATACTATCTTGATTCGTATTTTCCAATTTATTCCTTACTTGTTACCCCTTGTGGAGCTGAAGACCGACTGTGTCTCAGCCCCCAAGCGATCCGGCTTTTATACAAAACCGCTAGGTGATAACAATGGCACCCCTCTCTCCCAACGCTACTCAGGAATGGCACCATAGAAATGCCGATTTTATCTAACTTATCTTATATTTCCTTAATCTACATACTTAATTCTACATAGGAAAAATATAAAAGGTGTACAAAGGTCAACACAAAAGTCTTAACCTAGATTCCTCCTTACTCCAAGTTTTAAAATATGAAAATATACATAATCTTATCTAATTAGCTACCTTACGGTTTTATGACGGTTCAGTTGGGCCCAAAACGATAAGCATTTATTTGAACTTACATTTTATAGTATTGTAACAATGCGACAATTGATCTATAATGTGTCATTCATAGACCCGCTAAAAACCGCAAACACATGTAAAAACAAAGCGCAAAACCATTAACGAATTTAGCGTGGGAAGTGTCTATTTCTAAAAATCACCACGTTAAGCTCGGGCATTTTAACAGTTCTCCCCCCGGTGCAGCTCGCGTAGCCTCCTTCGTTGAAATGACGACCAGCTTGTTCACGGGGCGTCGGAAGCTGCCGGTCCTGGTGCACACCTAGACGACTCTGATGCCGCCATCCAGTCCGCGATGCGTGAGCTCGACGATTCCCATCGACCATGTGTTCCGTGGCAGTGTGTTATCGACCACGAGGACCACGTTGCTGGTTTGCATGGGTCACACGTTGTTCCGTGGCTCGCCGCGAGTTACCAATTTGGGCAGGTACTCGCGTAGCCATCGTCGCCAGAAGTAGTCAGCGAGTGCCTGACTAGCCCGCCAAGTCCTCCAGTCGTCCTCTTCGCAGGGCCCTGTCGTCGGCAGCCCCTTGGACGACCCAACAAGAAGTGGTTGGGGATTAGGACCTCGGGGTCACTGGGATCCACATTGACGTGTGTCAGCGGTCGCGCATTGATTAAGAACTCAGCCTCAGTGCTTCTTCCGCCGGCGCCTTCTCCCGCAGGGTCACGCCGCGCCGTCTTCACAGAGCGCATACGTTCCCACGCGCCGCCTTGGTTCCCGCGCCGGGGGGATGAAGGCCACTCCAAGCGATGCAGTAGCCCCTCTCGCAGGACAGGCATCCACTCGGCGTAGGCGTGGCGTAGCTCCTGGTCGGCCCCGCGGAAGTTAGTCGCGTTGTCGGAGTACATCACTCTCAGACAGCCCCTGCGCGCGGCCATTCGTCTCAGCGCCATGATTATAATAATAATATAATTAAAAAAAAAATTGTTTTGTCACCACAAAGGTGACTTACAATCTACTTAAAACTGTGTAATTACATGTTAGAAGCTCCTTTGCGGGAGACTGGAGTACTTAGTACGGAAACCCTGTGTTACGGATCTCCAGGCCCTCCCCCTATAGTATAATTTCTTATTGTTTTTGCATTATTAATAATAAAATTAAATTCGATTATTCCGGCAATTTTAACTAAATCAAATTACATATTAAAGAATACTATGAAAAATCAAATAATAATCAAACCACAATAAAATAGTAATCAAATAAACTTAATAAACACAATAAAGAATAATAATATGTGATTAATTAGTAAGCATGTCTGAGGCAAATAAATAATTTCGCAACATATTTTGTACATCGTGAACACAATAAAAGTGAAGAAAAAGAAGAAAAGTGGTCTGTGCTTGTGAGTTACGGTTGCGAGTGCGTATGTGTGTGGTGCTGGTGTGTGAGTGATGATAGTTTTCGTGCCTGAAGGGCGTGGGTGATTTGTATATTGGAAACTTGATTTGCGAGTTGTGTGTGATGGGCCTAAGACTTATCCTGAGTAGTAGTTCCTCTGTACTGTCATAGTCAAGGTTTTGCAGCCATTTGAATAATTTTATCTTACATGAGTGTTTGGGAAGGTTGTACAATGGCAAGGTTTTATTGATTTTATTATACAGGTAGTTGCTCAAAAACGTGAAGTGGCGGCGCGCGAAACTTGTGTATATTTTAGGTGACGGACACATAGTGTGCTTACGACGTTTTTTCTCAAAAGCTGTGGGATTATAATGGAGCTGAGAGTGTTTATGGTGGATGCATATTAATATGAATAACTGTCTCACCGTTAGGACGCCAGTGAGTGCATAGACTAGACTTTGGTTGGATGTAAGAAGGGCATAAAGTTACGGACCCCGTCAGTTATTGCTGACATCTCTTTGAGGCGCGCATGGAACACTACACGCCGTCGACTCGGGCCTGGTCCTTATCGGACGGCGGGCTACCCATTACTCGCCGTCCGCAAGTCCGCGCCTACGGTGGCCGGGAATCGGCTTGCGACTCCCGATGCCCAGGGCGTCTCCTGCGGTGGCTTGGGGCGTGAAGGCGTCTCCGTTGCGTCTCCCTCACGCGTTCTGCCTCCTTCTTCGCGAGCATTACTGCTTCGCAGAAGGAGATGACAGCTTCCCATGCTCTCTCGCTCCGTATCATGGCCTGAACCAGGGCCGGACGCGCGAGGTCACCACCGCTGATCGCCTCCACGAGGACACGGCGTTGCTCCGCCGAAGCGGGGCAAACCTCCACCGTATGTTCTACCGTGTCCTCCGGGCGACCCTCACAATGGTGACACCCGGGCGTCTCCTCCCACCTTATCCTGAACAGGAACGTCCCAAAACAGCCGTGTCCGGTGAGGACCTGTGTCAGGCGGAAGGTGAGGACGCCGTGACGCCTCTGAAGCCACTCCTCAAAGAGGGGCCTTATCCCCACAATTGTGGCGTGCCCAGCGGATTTTCGCCCCGGCATTTCGCCTCCTCGCGCCATTCCCATATTTGTGCGAGGACTTTTGCCTCCAGATCCCATGGCGGCAATCCAGCAAGGAGGCTCGCCGCCTCACCGGAGAACGTGCGGTATCCCCGGACCAGCCGAATGGCCATGATCCTTTGGGACGCGTTCAACAGGCGGGCTGGTCGCCGCCTCAGGGAACGCGCCCATACTGGTGCCCCGTAAAGGGCCATGGACCGCACGACCCCCTCGTAGAGCCTCCGGCAGGAACGGGCCCGTTTGGACCCCCTAGATTGGGCAGGAGCTGCTTGAGGGCAGCCCCGGCCCGCTCCAGTCTGGGAGCCAAACGTCGGAAATGCTCGACGAAATTCCACCGGCTGTCGAGGACGAGTCCCAGATACTTCATCGTCGACATTACCTCCTTTAGAGGATTTGTTCCTCTTTAAGGCCACATCCCGGATAGCGGCTCCCACGACCTCTGCGAACCTGGCCGCTCGTTCCAAATTGGAACCACCAGCGGCCTCCAGCTCGTCGCCAGAAGATCCCGAGAGGACAGCCCTGCGGCTAGTCGGTCCCGGGTGGCGCCCCTCCACGGCAAGCCTCTCGGCTCGATGGGCAGCCTCCTGGGCACTGAGCCCTCTGCCTACTCCTCTGTCTCGGCCCCCACCCCGCCTACTGGTGGGGATCTTTCGGGCCGAGGCCAGTTCGTCATCGGAGAATGACCCCAGGCCATCTCCCGATTTGGGGCGCTTGCGGAAGAACCTTAAATTCTTCGCAGCAGCCCCCTCCACTACGCGCTCAGAGCTCTGTGGGCCTTTAGCGCCAGATTCGGGGTCGGATTCTGACCCCGCATCACTCACCTCTTCATTTAAAAATATCGGTGTCCATATTTCATGCATGAGGTTGTCGGTTTTATCTGAGACAGTCGGAAGACGTTTGTTGCCCACCCCAGAATACGGAGGGCAGCCCGACGAAGCGGGGTGGGACTCCCCGACCACTGAGCAGTCGGGACCCACCTGGGGACGTTTTTCGCAAAAGTCTTGTTCCTCTTTTTTAACCGACTTCAAAAAAAGGAGGAGGTTCTCAATTCGACTGTATTTTTTTTATATGTGTTACCTCAGAACTTGTGACTGGGTGAACCGATTTTGATGATTCTTTTTTATTTGAAAGCTGGTGTTTGTCATGTAGTCCCATTTAATTTTTATCAAGATCTGGTAAAGAACTTCGGAGATACACATCAGAACTCTTCAATAAATGACGGCAAATCAGTCGGGATTGCTGCAATCGGATGTCTGTTTATTGTTTACATCATTTCATAATATAACATCACACTATCACGCTCTAAAGGGGTACGCAGGTTGAACAGTTCACCCTGGTATACTATAATTCCACTGTTTTTGTCTAAGTTGCATGTTTCTGGGTAAATCTATTATGGCTTCACTTTGGAGAATTGGTCCATTATGAACCACAACTAAAAAGTGAAAATAAAAAAAAAACTTTTTAACATAAATACAACCGACTTACAAATAAAAACACTACAAAGTGAAAAATAACTTCAATTTCGGAAGTCGGTGTCAAAAAACGAAGATCCCAAAACAGGAACACCACACACAGGAAGTCGGTAGTATTTTTTTGCAAAAAGTTTTTTTATTTTTTAGTTTTCCTTTAAAGGGTGAGGTCCCTATTTCTCCCTCCTTCTCTACGCTCACTCGACCTACTCTCTGTAAGCAGAGGGGGGAGTAGGCGTCCTGTCACTAGCCCGGTTCCCTTCACAAACCATCAAAGATGATCTGTGATTGGCCGTGACCCTTCTTCGTGTGTTGAAAATTAGCCGCCAGCCCCAACTGTCCACCCAAAGTGGGTGGGCAGCTGAAGCCGACGTTGCCCAGGGTGCGCCACGTGGAGGCTTTCAACATGCACCCCATCAATTGTGACACCTAGGTACCGTATTATGTCGGTTCTGTGTAGTGTGTGGCAGGAGCACGCAGCAACATGTAAAGTGCAGTTTGAAGAGTGGACTGTTATGTGGTGATTGGAAAGATTTGGTTTTCCCAACATTAAGTGTAAGCTTATTGTTGGTTAACCAGTTCATGACCATATTTAAAACCAGATCATGCTTTTCGAGATAATCAACTAGACTTTTGTTCATGATTCTCTCCAAGATCTTTGATAGGGTTGGTAGTATGTATATTGTTCTATAGTTATCCACCCTGGCCCCATCACCACTCTTAAAAATATGAAGTACTTCGGCTAGTTTCCAATTGTTTCGGAACTTGCCGGAGCTTAGGGCCAGGTTACATATGAACGTAATTGGTGGCATTAATATGTTTCTATACCGACGGCACAATCACTCCTGAGATCCAGGATAAGATTTTCAGATAAGAGGGTCAGTGGGAAGTAGTGCCATGGAGTGCAGATGAGACTCCAATGGTAGAAGGAAGGAAGAGAGATCATCCACACTAGGAAAGCTGTTGTCGGCAAGATTCTTTCCTATGTTTACGAATAATTAGCTGTGGGGACTCTTTTTTTGTTTTAGATGTTTGTGTGACGTTTTTAATTGCATTCCATAATTTTTTGTTTTAAACTTATCCGCGGATTCAATTTCTGATTTTTCGTGTCTGTTTTTTTAATTTCCTTAGTAACTCATTGCAAAAGTTTCTGTACCTTTTGTATGTTATAGCAATGTCTTGATTGTCAGGGTTCTTCTTGGCCTTTCTATGTAGGTTATCCCTATTCCTCATCCATCTCAACAATCCTCTAGTGAGCCACGGTTTGGATACTTTTTTGCGATTAGAGGTTTTGAGTGTTTGTTTGTTTTCCTGAATTAACTCACTAAGGCTTCTGGAAAAGACGGCGACGGCCGTGTTAACGTCTTTAGCAGAATACATATCAGAAAAATCTATGTTTAAGATATCAGCTTCAACTTTATTATAATTTATTTGTTTCGTTACTTTACTCGATCTAACCAGTGGTTTAGTTAATTCCAGAAAAAGAAGAACTGCGTCGTGATCTGTAAAGGAAGTCTCAGCAACGCAGGACGAAGGAGAACGCTAGGAGTCGCGTCTTTAAGATGCTGTGGTCGGTTTTGCCATGGGTCGGGATAGTATAAGCTGGCAACATGATTGCTGAGTCGATGGAGAGTGTAGCGACAAGCTCGATGTGCATGCACGGCGCGGGAAGTGAGGCAAGTAAACAGTGCGCCCCACCTCTTCTCTCGGCGGCGTCCTACCTTGACCATTATTGGCCCGAAATAGTCCACCCCACAGTTGGTGAACGGGCGGTGAAAAGGGTCAAGGCGGGCGTGTGGCAGGTCTCCTGTAGCTGGCGTTTGCGGCTTCGCCCGCCTCATTTTGCAAAAGGCGCAGCTCCTCTCGACAGCGCGTACCGTAGGTCGCAAGTGAATGACCCAGTACCACTGTCGTAGATTGTTCGTCACACGCTCCCTATTGGCGTGGCCTGCAGCGCTGTGCTCCTGCAGCACGAGGAGCTTAGTCAGCTGATGGCGGCCGTCGAGTATGATGGGCCGTGTCATCTCGGTCACCGGCACTTAGGGCACCGTCTTCCAGCACTGGATCCAACCTGTACAATCGACTCGCCCTCGCGAGCGGACGAGCAGACCAGATCTTCTTCATATCTTCCCCGAAGCTGACCTCTTGTGCTTGTTTGATCAGTTCAGCCTCGGCACGCTGGATACGATGATGCTCCATCCTTGTTGCTCTTCGTCGGCAGATATCAGTGTAAGCGATCGCTAAAGCGGCGGCTCTCACCAATACTTCATACTTCGAGAAGCGGGCCGGGTTCGGTAGCCAGCTATCTCGCTCCGTTTCTTCCCTTGTGTGAAGGACCTCCTCGTCCTCTGGTTCATCCGTCGACGTCGTGGGCCACTGCTCTTCAGGCAGGAGCAAGAAGTCCGGCCCTCGAAACCATCAATCCGTGGCGCAGATGGGCGTGTCGACGAGTCGGGGCATCGTCCGCTACGTTGCACGCAGTAGGCAGCCAACGCCACTCTTCTTTCTGGGTCATCTCTACGATTTCTCCCAGCCGGTGCGCAACGAATGGCGTGTAGCGTCGCACGTCGTTATGGATCCAGTGTTCCACGGTAGATGAATCGGTCCAGTAGGTCGTCTGGCCGATGTCAACTCGGTGCTCCCTCCTTATCACATCACTGCGGCTTGTAGCTCCAGGCGCGGTATAGTTTACGCCCGACGAAGCGCCACCTTAGCTTTGACGGCCACCAACACGATGTTCAGGCTCCCATCGACGCCAATAGGCCACGGCTGCGTAGGCTTGCCCGATAGCGTCGCACAGTACGTGTAAGTCGACGCATTCATACCTTTGCGTCACGTAACAGCACGGTAGTCGCAGCTGAGCGAGTTCAGTCAGGCGAGCGAGCCAGGAGGCGAAGAGCTCGTTCTCGTCCTCGGGGATTTAGTATGATCTTCGACCGTATTGTATAGTGGTTCAGCAACCCAAGCGGATCGTATTTGGACACCACGGCGCTGAGGGCTTTACGCTTAGTCGGGGCGCGTGTTCTCGCACGTACTTCAGCCGGGACTCGGTTCATAGATGTGTTGAACCCCAGCTCATCGCGCTCCGCGTCCCAATGCAGCCCCAAGATCTTGCTCTTAGGCTGCTCACCCCATAATTGTGTAGTAGAGGTGGCGTGTAGCTTGATGGGTACGTCGCATAGCACCGTCTTGTCGCTGGAGCTCCAACCTCGCAGCGTGAGCTCTGCGTGTGCGTGCACTGCCCTCGTTTCTTCGACTGCTTTCCGTGCTTCTTCGGCGTCTTCATAGCTGGCCACCAAATCGTCCATATAGTGACTTCCTTTGATGGCCACAAGCGCCCGCGGGTATTTCTCCCCATGTACGTCTGCGTTGTGATTGCGTACGTAATGGGCCATGTACGGAGAGCTCGCGGCATCGAATATCATACTGATCATCTTGTATTTCCTCGGAGGCTCTTGTTGGTCGTCATCTCTCCACAGGAACTGTTGCGCTGGTTGGTCCTCCGGCCTTATCCTGATCCTCAGCAACATCTTCTGCACGTCCGCTGTAATCGCTACCGCCTTCTCTCGAACACTAAATAGGATTCCTGGCAGCGACAGCAGTAGGTCGGGTCCCTCCAACAGTTCGTCATTTAGGCAGACGCCGTTGCTCTTCGCTGCTGCGTCAAACATTAGCTTGTTTTTACCAGGTTTGTTCGGGTTCTGCATGGCGAAGTGTGGCAGACACCAACAGATGGCGCTTGCTCCCTCCGACCCGTCGCATGGCGTTGCGTACTCCTTGTCCAATAGGTTGTTAACCTGCTTGGAGGATTCAGTCGCGAACTACGGGTCGGCGTCCATCTTCTGCTCGATCTTCTTCAGCCGGCCGAAGCTTGATTGTAGCTACGTGGCAGAGTGACCTCGTCTCGTCGCCATGGCAGCCCAACCTCGTACCCACTGTCAATCTTCCTGATTGTCCTCCCGACTATGTCAATGGTCCGTTGATCGCACGTCTTGACTCTCGGCTTTCCTTGTAGGCCGAGCGCGTCGATCCTGAAGTGGGCTTCGACTAAGTCGTGTAGTTCCTGACTGCATGCACCCGTGGTTTGGTCGGGCTCGTATACATGCAGCACGTTCCCTTCTTTAAAGATGGTCCTGCGTGGTGTGGTTCCGTGCATCACCCATCCTAGTTGCGTTCTTGATGCGGCTGGTTGGTTAGGGCCGCCGATTCGGAGCTCGCGGGACACTATGCACTCCCAGTGATCTGTACCCACTAGAAGCCCGGGGCGAGCCAGTTCGTAGCACACCTCTTCTGGTGTCAGGTCCCTCAGGTGCTCGTAGTCCAGCAGCGTGTCGGGAATAGACTGTTGGTGAAGCCGGAGAACTTTCATGGTCCTCGCTCTGACCTTATAGCTCTCGTCTTTCTTCAGTCACTTCACATTGATGTTCACTACTTGGCTGCCCATATCTCGCTGCGACATGTTGACCCCGCTCAGGTGGAGCGGCCGTGATGGACCTTCTGCCTCGACGCTCGCCGCCAGTTCTTCGTCCACTAGGGTGATCGTGGCCCCTTCGTCTAGGAGCGCGTAGGTCTTGACCTTCCCCCGTGGTCCGGACACAATGATAGGACACATCTTGAGAAAGACTGCCCGTGGCCCGGTAGCAGGTCGGGTAGCCACGGACAGGACCGCTTCCTCCTTCGGTGGTTCAGCCTTCCCCGTGTCTTCGGTCTGTGCTTCGCGTACCGCTTGATGGAGCGTCGCATGATGCGGACGGCGACATTGATCCACGCCACACAGCTACCCTTTGCAAATTATGCGCCTGTGATGCTTCTAGGCGCATTTGAAGCAAATCTTATTAGATTTCAGTAAGCTCCATCTCTGCTCTACCGTGAGCGCCTTGTACTGCGAACACCGCGTCAACACGTGGGTTTGCTCGCACTTGGGGCACTTATCCTTTTCTTCTTCCCTTCCCTCAGTCGTAGTAAACACGCTCGCCTTCTTCTTGAGTGTCACGATGGGTCGAGTTTCCTTTCTCGGTGCGGCGGCGCTTGTAGACGGAGCGTAAGTATATCGTAACGCTTGGTCCGCCTCTCGCTTTAGAAATCGTGACATCACGACGATTTCCAGATCCACTGTCCCTTCTTGATCGTAGGCGTAGTCACACCAGCGGGATCGGAGATGCGGGCTGAGCTTGTCCAGTACTTCCCAGGTCATAAAAGGGTTGAACAAGTAACCTCTTCGATCGATTGTTTGCAGCAATCTTAATGAAAAAAAAAACAAATGCATTAAGTTTACCCTACCTCACGTTAGGCAGGTGAAAACCGATGTGTTGATAAATGGCGAAGAATTGAATCCTGAAAATAGCACAGTATTCTTAGGCTTAACTTTGGATGCTAAGCTTCAGTGGGGTCCACATATAGATAAACTGTCAAAGAAGCTAAGCTCCGCAGCATATGCTGTTAGAAAAATTCGTAATTTAACTGACATAGAGACAGCCCGTTTAGTATACTTTAGCTATTTTCATAGTGTAATGTCGTACGGTATTCTGTTGTGGAGAAATGCCGCCGACATCCAGACTATCTTTGTTTTGCAGAAAAGAGCTGTTCGATCAATTTATAAATTAAGCCCGAGACACTCTCTCAGAGAGAAATTTAAGGAGATTAATGTAATGACTGTGCCTTCTCAGTATATTTATGAAAATCTTTTATATGCCCATAAAAATATAAAATTGTTTAAAAAATACAGTGATATCCATAACATAAATACTAGGAACAAACACAAATTTGTAGTACCTACAACAAGGCTCAAAAAAATAGGTGGCTCGTTTAGATGTCAATGTGTACGCTTTTATAATAAGCTTCCAAGCCACGTACAAGATCTAAGTCTTAATAAATTCAAATCTTTCATTAAACGTAAGTTGTGCCAGAAAGCGTTTTATACAACAAAAGATTACATTGAGGACAAAAAGGCTTGGGATTGAGCTGCTCCAATTAATTTTGTTTTTTTATTATATTTTGCACCATGCATTTTGTTATTATATTTTTTTTTGGTTTTCTTGCAATGACAAGAATATTTACTTTTTAAAGTATTATAATATTTTATTTTAATTATTGTGATGGATGGACTGTGTGAGGAGTGATATGAAAGAAAAGGGAGTCAGTGATAGCGTGACTGGGGACAGGACGGTATGGAAGAGGAAAACGTGTTGCGCCGACCCCAAGTAACTTGGGACAAGGGCAGGAAGATGATGATGATGATGATTGTGAATGTGAAGACTATGTGGATCATTTTTTTTTCTGTTTTAATTTAAATTTATCTTAGTTTTTAATCATGGTCTGGCAGTTTGAGTAGTTTATGCGGCCTACCCGAATGTCCTTTCTTTGGTATTGTTCGTCGAATCGTTGAGCTCCTTAAATTCTGAGTTGAGCTGCTCGGTCATTGACAAATGCGTGCACTGACTGGACAGGTCCACTCAATCTGGCTGGTTCTTTCCTCAAAAGACCATTTCAGACATCAGTCTACATGGTCTTCACATGATCTAATCAAGATTTTGTCTGGACTTTAAAAGAGACTGTGACCTCTGAGTTTGTTTCGGCCTTTCTTCTCAGAGTAGTCAGATAGGAAACGCCGACCTCATCTAGTTTTAAAAATATGTTCGACATGTAAAAGTGTTTGTACAAACCAACTTACAGAAATAAAATCATTTATCATTTAGCACGCAAATGATGTTTTGTAGCTTGACAGCGAAACTGTTGAGTTCTGTGGCCGATGTACCAGGTTTCGGAAGCTTTTTCAAGTCATCAAGTGCCCGGTCGATGATGACTTCCGGCCGTCCCAAGCTCTGCTCAAGGGTCTTCATAATGACGCCTGGATCAGTAGCCGTTTGTAGAAGGGCGGCCACGGCGTATCTTACTTCTCCTTTGAGGCAGCTTCTCAGCCTTTGTACGTTCTCGGCTGCTGTAACCTGGGACATGTCTGTCGAATCTCGTACAGCCGCCTTGAATTGCAGCCACTCGTTGGCCGCTCCGGAGAATGTAGGTAGCTCCGTGTGCCTAGGCCTAGGTCGGGCCATCTTCTCTAGCGTTGCTGCCAAGTGCTCGTTGCTGTTCTTCGCTCTTGTGGGGGTCAGTGATCTCGTTCTGGATGTGAAGCGTATCTGTTTGGATTCTCTTGGTCCCTCCTCCTCCCGTGTATTGAGGGGATTCATCCTCAGCCATTCATCCACCATTTGATGAGGCTCTTCGCGTGGACGAGAGGGCTCTTGTTTCTCTTGTAAGCTTTCTTCATCGTTGATCGCTGACACCTCCACTGCTAGTCTCTTCTTGACTAGCTCTACTGCCAGTGCCAGTTGCTGGGTCCGGATGGCTGCTAGCTTCTCTGCAGCATCCAGTTCCGCCATCCGTAGCCTTGTTGTGACGCTTGTCGTCGACCGTTGCGACCTCATTGTCTTAGTCGGTGACGTCATTCGCTGACGGATCGCGGTGAGTAGGTTGAAATTGGGGTTTCTGGATCAGATGAGATCCAGAAACACTCAATTTCACATTCGAATAGTACACCCAATTTCAACCATCATTCAGTACATTCGAATAGTACACCCAATTTTAACCATCATTCATTACATTTTAAATATGGAATGCACTCATATGTTGCCCCCACCGCTGCCTTTTATAGCGTAGTGGCTAATTGTGCTAAACTGTTCTATTAGGCGAGTACTTCATATTTTATAAGGTAGAAATAAATGAACTATTCTTTTCTAGAATTATTTTATTTTAAATTAGCATTTTAATTATGACTTTTTACATAGTTTCTTGTCCACACTCATGTGAAAATAATTGATCACACCTAATATGTATTTACAATGTGTATAATATTATTCTAAAATAGCAGGCATGGTAATAAGTATGTTCAAATAGAAGGTATTTCGTCTTCTGGCAGAATCTGGTAGCATAGAATGTCTTCTAAATCAGGAAACACTACATCACGCACAATATTTCTTGTTACTAATGTACTGTCAACTTGAGGATTTGATGCACTGATAGCCGGTTTTTTAGGTCCAGGCTGCTGTATGTTACCAACTCGAACAAATTTTAGGAACTCATCGTGATCACTCTCGAGAGTGAGATATTGTGTATTTTCGAAGGCGGATTTTACTGAATCTTGCTTTGTCCTGTTCGTATTATCTTGATGTTTTGATAAACTAGTATTCATTTTTTTCTGATCTGTCATGTCTTGAGTAAATATAATCCCTCCACTAGCATTTTTTAAAATAAGTTGCGAAATGCCTTCCAAATCAAATTTTCTTGAACGAAGCATGATGTTATTTATATCAATGTATTATTCCTCATGAAATATTTGCAAATATTTGCGTTTTTTGTTACTTAATTATTACAATTAAGATCGAACCATCACACTACGATGCTATGAGTTTAATGCTGTGATGGAGACATGAGTATTTAATTATATATTCTGTTCCTTTCACAGCGTTCAAATAAAAACATTGAGGAAATTGTATAGTATGTTGCATCCAAGGATCATCATAAATCTCCCAATCTTCTATAACACCTCCACATGAGAAACAAGCTACTTTATCATTTACACCATCTCCACAATAAAAAAATCCAGCATCAGCCATTTCCGTTACCAATCTTCTCCTTGAATCAGCCGTTGCCCAATAATAACTAAATGAAAATTCACGCATTTTATATGCATTATACATGTCATATCGAGGGTTGTAATTATTTTGAGACATGTTCTGTTTACTCACTTCCTAGCTCTTGTTTTAGATAATTATAAATGTATAATGACATCGCAAAGCTGTTGTCAGCAACTTATAACAAATCACATTGGAGGGATTGATTGAATAGGAAACTGATAAATATTACCCAATTGTGAAAAATTAAACAAGAAAATATTTATTTAAATTTTTTATTATCCATACACCATTTATTTAAACATATTACATTTTTTAAAGCACATATCGTATCATGATAAATACAACTATACAAATCAGGATAATTTTGATATTTGTTATACAAGATTAATAAATTAGGACAACCTTCATCTTCTAAATTATTTATATTTTCTTTTATTCAACTTTTTTCCTTATTGATTACATTTTTAAATATTTTTACAAAACACACACACAAAAGAAAAACATTTAAAAATATAAAAAATAGAGGCCCACCGGTATCGGGAACAGGGTCCAAGCTACCAGCGGTCAGGGCTCCAGAGAGAGGAACCTCCTAACAATACGAGCCGTGTCCAGCAGTACTGCTTTCTGGATCAGGCCCTTGACCCAGCCGCCTAACGAGAGCCTCCTAAGGTGTTGGTCGAGGCTCGTGGCTATTAAGCCATGGGCTGACACGACTATCGGTACAATGATCGCTGTATCCACATCCCACATGTCGACAACCTCGCGAGCCAAGTCAAGATACTTGATTTGCTTATCTTTCTCGGCTTTCACGAGGTTCCCGTCATGCGGGACAGTTATGTCAACAATCATTGCACGCCTCTCGATTCGGTCCACCACCACTATATCAGGCTTATTAGCGATAATAGTCCTGTCAGTGATGATGGACCGATCCCAATACAATGTGATACTTCCATTTTCGAGAACTGGGTCGGGCACATACCTGTAGTACGGCACCTCCGACGCCACAAGAGTGTATTTCAGAGCAAGTTGCTGGTGGATAATCCTGGCTACAAGGTTGTGCCTATGCAAGTACTCTTCGTTAGCTAGACGAGAACAACCAGAGATAATGTGGCGGATCGATTCACCCGGACGGTGACATGCCCGACAGATGTCAACCGTGCCATCCTTCACAATAAATCTCCGGTAGTTATTCGTCATGATAACTTCGTCCATAATTGCACAGACGAAACCTTCGGTTTCCCCAAAGAGGTCACCGAATCGCAGCCAGGCCACGGACGCTGATTGGTCTACATCGGACCCATGTAGGGCCCGGAAAAAGCGTCCGTGAAGCTCCTTACCCTGCCATACCTCCCTGCGGTCGTTAGTGTCAAGCACTACAGGCTTGCGCCAGTTCTCATTCCCCAAGGAGAGCGGGGTGAGTCCCTTGTCCACTGCCACTACATCTCGATGAATACCCACGTCGGTGTTTAGAAAATATTCTCTGAGATTGCATATCTCGCGGTTGTGGAGGTTTTTGGCATTTAAAAAGCCTCGGCCTCCACACTTCCGCGGGATATACAATCTCATGACTGACGATTGTGGGTGATGCATTCGATATGCAGTCAGCAGTGTACGGACTCGCCTATCCAGGGCGTCAAGTTCCGTTTGAGTCCATTTGAGTATGCCGAAAGAGTACATCAGTACCGGCATGACCCAACCGTTGAAGGCGCGCACCTTGTTTCCGCCCGAAAGAAGGCTATTGAATACCTTCTTCAGGCGGCCGAAGAAGCGTTCCCTCAACGATTGCTTCATGTCAGTAGTACTGATACCTAACGCTTCCGACATACCCAAATACTTATAGGTTTCGTTTGGAGAGAGGGATCTCAGGTTTATGGAATCCGCAAGTTGAATTCCTACGGATTCCACAATCTCCCCTCGCTTTACATGCATGACCGCACATTTGTCCACACCAAACTCCATCCTGATGGCGCTACTAAAAGTTTCAGTTACCTTTAGTAGCTCCATCAGCTGAAGATTGCTGGGGGCAAAGAGCTTCAAGTCATCCATGTAAAGGAGGTGAGATATAACCTGACCACCTCTCTTCATCCGATAGCCTAGCCCTGAATTCTCCAGCATCATGCTTAGAGGATTCAAGGCTAGGCAAAACCAAAGTGGACTCAAACTATCGCCCTGGAATATACCTCGCTCGATCCTTACAGGTTCGCTATTCCTCTGGATATTTCGACATCCTGGATAGCGAAGGACTGTGCTCCATTGCCTCATACACGACATCAGGAAGGTGCGTAGAGTTGCATCTATTTTATACAATTCTAGCACCCTCATGAGCCATGTATGAGGCACTGAGTCATAGGCCTTCTTATAATCTATCCAACATGTCGACAGATCCTTTCGGGAACGCCGAACCTGTTGGCTAATGGCCATATCAATAAGGAGTAGCTCCTTAGTACCGCGGGACCCGTTCCTACATCCATTCTGAGAGACCGACATGATGGAGTTATCGTCGACGTGTTTATTAATTTTAACTCTCAAAATGGATGTAAGAACCTTATAGACCGTTGGTAAACATGTAATTGGTCTATAATTTTTGGGTTCCGCGGTGCTACCAGACTTGTGGAGCAGGTGGGTTATACCTGTCGTAAGGAACTTGGGTAGCGAACCAGACTCTAAGGCTGCCTGGTACTGAGATGCCAAACGAGCGTGTGACCTTTGTAGCCACTTGATCCAAAAGTTGTGCAGTCCGTCCGGTCCTGGAGATTTCCAGTTCGGCAACGGACGGACTGCACGGGCTACATCTTGGGGGCTGATCGTGATAGCCCTCATTTCTTGTATTGGATCACACGCTCGTTCGACCTCCCGAGTCCATTCACCTTCGGTGTGACTGACAGGCACCGACCAGATGCTGCGCCAGAATGAAGACATAGCGTCATCATCCGGCAGGTGCGTATCAGTCACACCTTGGTTGGGTCGCTCCCAAGCCCGATAAACCCACCTTTCATTACTTTGGAATGTGCGATTCTGGGTGTATCGCTCCACTCTCCGCCTGTACCTACGAATACGGTTTGCCCATGCATACACTTTTTGTTTCAGGAAGTCGATGCGCTCTGTGACATGGGATATATAGTCCCGGGGGCTGACATCAGTCCCCGAAAACGCCCGTCTCACAAAGCGCATCACTCTTGGGCGGCTATTGCCCTCCCTGAAACAAATTAGTTTGCCGATGAGTGCTCTGGCCCCACCAATACGACGCTCGATCCTGCACTGCCAAGCCGGTACGGCTGGTTTCGGTCGTGTAGCTCTGTCATCTGCAAATTTGACATGAGCTACACGACATGCCGCTACAGCCGCGCAGTACATAATCGAATGTGTATCAGTGAGGTCTTCGCAGTCATCAAAATAGTTTGACAACTGCGAATCCAGAACAGCCACCAGCGCCCTATTCTTGTTATGCATGGGCAAACGAGGTAATCGTGGCCTAAGTTCGGGTGGCATGTTGCGATACTCCCGAATAGCACACTCCAAAGCACTCCTCAATTCCTCATTGCACTGGGTACTTACGTTTGTAACTCTGTCACTACTCTCCTCGTCAGCGTGGTTGGACTGTGGTAGCACCACAGCCTGCGACGTTGGGGCAGTGACACGGTTACCCATTTCCGTTCGGAGGCGATCAAGTACAGTATCATCCAACATACGATTACGCTGGATGACCCGCACCTGATCCGAAAGTCGTTGGGCCGAAACGTTGACGGCTGGCTCAAGCACCTGAAACAAAGAGAGCATCCGGACACGGTACGCGGTCAGGTTGTTTCCTCCCTCTGTAGCCCCAAAGTATGCGCGCATGACATTTTCGTTTATGGATTGTGTCCATCTCATGCGCTGCACACTTCCGCCGGGTGCTGGGACCCTATCAGAGACCGGTAAGCCTCGAGGTCCTAAGCCGGACCGTAAAGGCCGGCGTCCTCCCCGTCGACGCGCAGGTGGTGGTGTCGTCGGCGGAGAGAAGTACTCGTCGCTCGAGCTCGACGCAACTGCCACAGCCGGTGTCACAGCACTCACGGTGGGGCTGGTTTCCGGCGGCGGCGAGGCGGAGCTGGGCGACGAGGCCGGAGATGGTGGGCGTGCACGTCTTGCAGCGGCAGCTCTCGTCAACATGACGTAGTTTTCATTTTTCTCATATTTTGTAATTCAGTGTATAAATCGGTCATAATTTTGATAATGTTATTGTTTTATGTTTTTTTTTTCTTGGTTTCATTGTATATATATATCTGCACTATTTAGATGGTTGAAATTTTATATTTTGTAATATTATTTATATTTTATTCTTTTATTTAACTTTTTTCTTATTTATTACATTTTTAAATATTTTTACAAAACACACAAAAAAGAAAAACATTTAAAAATATAAAAAATAGAGGCCCACCGGTATCGGGAACAGGGTCCAAGCTACCGGCGGTCAGGGCTCCAGAGAGAGGAACCTCCTAACAATACGAGCCGTGTCCAGCAGTACTGCTTTCTGGATCAGGCCCTTGACCCAGCCGCCTAACGAGAGCCTCCTAAGGTGTTGGTCGAGGCTCGTGGCTATTAAGCCATGGGCTGACACGACTATCGGTACAATGATCGCTGAGTCCACATCCCACATGTCGACAACCTCGCGAGCCAAGTCAAGATACTTGATTTGCTTATCTTTCTCGGCTTTCACGAGGTTCCCGTCATGCGGGACAGTTATGTCAACAATCATTGCACGCCTCTCGATTCGGTCCACCACCACTATATCAGGCTTATTAGCGATAATAGTTCTGTCAGTGATGATGGACCGATCCCAGTACAATGTGATATTGCCATTCTCGAGAACTGGGTCGGGCACATACCTGTAGTACGGCACCTCCGACGCCACAAGAGTGTATTTCAGAGCAAGTTGCTGATGGATAATCCTGGCTACAAGGTTGTGCCTATGCAAGTACTCTTCGTTAGCTAGACGAGAACAACCAGAGATAATGTGGCGGATCGATTCACCCGGACGGTGACATGCCCGACAGATGTCAACCGTGCCATCCTTTACAATAAATCTCTGGTAGTTATTCGTCATGATAACTTCGTCCATAATTGCACAGACGAAACCTTCGGTTTCCCCAAAGAGGTCACCGAATCGCAGCCAGGCTACGGACGCTGATTGATCTACTTCGGACCCATGTAGGGCCCGGAAAAAGCGTCCGTGAAGCTCCTTACTCTGCCATACCTCCTTGCGGTCGTTAGTGTCAAGCACTACAGGCTTGACACTAACGACCACCGGCATTCTGATGATTTGAGTAAGACACAAATCCTTCACTCCAAAATATCCTTCTATTACGTTCAATCCAACTGACTTGCCGTTTTTCTGGTTTTGTCAAATCGTAAAATGGAAATGGTGGCTTAATTAAAAACACCTGAATTTTTTGATTACTTAATACAGCAAATTCTTTAATGATAAATTCATTTGTTTCTGTTTTAAAACCTTGAACATCTACAATGGCAGTCATGATAACCTGCGCACTATGTTACTCAAAGGTTTATATTCCACAAGTCGATCGTTAATATTATTTATTATTATTTATTTTTAGCCTATTCTGTCCCACTGCAGGGCAAATAAATAATAATTAAACAATATCCAGTTGTGTTATCTGGTATTGGTGCTGAACATTCAATCTCCAACCGCACATCTACGGGACCTGTTTTCAAACTATCGTTTTGTCTTGAACAGTCTATGATAAAGAGAGGGGCCTTCTCCTTGAAACCGGTCAAATCAAGCAAGGGGTCTGCAGGACAGTTGTAATACGACTGACGAAATTTCACATACATTTCATATAATACATTGTATTTGCTCTCGGCGAAATTTAAGTTTAGAGGCTCGTAAGGATAATATTGTGAATTCAAAAATGGTGTTACGTTGGTAACCCCACAGTGATCAAACAGGGAACTGCCTTTAGCTTTATTATTTTTTCTGTTGGTTTGCAAGCAAAAAATTACATATCGAGGTTTCTCTAATTGGGATGCAGTCTTAACTGACCAAGAATGTTTTGTAGTTTTAGGGAGCAAAGGATACTCATATAAATCCCAATTTCGAAATGCTATCTGAATAGGTTTATCTCTTTCCAAGTGTTTTAGAAGTGTCAGTCGTTCACAGTCTGATACTTTTATATGCGGTACACGCCATTGTAATCTTTGCATATCTATTTGAAAATGCAAAACATCATCAGTCGCTATGATGCTGTTTAAGTTAGAGTTACTTCTATTCAAAATAAGTTCATGTTTACAATTTATCACAATTTTATTGTAATCCTCCGCAAATCCTAAAATCTTATTGAGAGGTACAATAGCACTAAAATTACCATCATTTTTAAATCCATCTATGTTCCACCCCCACAAGGCAGCAACTTTATTTTCTCCATCATTCATTGAAACGTATGACTTTATTGTCGATGTTATTCCAGAATTTTTAATGCGATCTACTTCAATACCATTTATTTCGTATCTGATATCTTGAAACAAAAACATAATAGGGTTTTTACTGAATGTAATATTTTTCTTAATTGGTTTTCCATCTTTGTCGAAGAATTTTGCTTGGCCCTCAACGTAAATTGAACTGGCTGATGGTAACACGTATATGTCTTGTTGGTGTATGGGAATTCTGATTTCATCGTTTTCTCTGAAGCTGTTATTGTAGGGATTGTAAGAATGGACTTCATAACTTTCAATCGAAGTATCGAAGTGTGGTAACTCATTAATCTGTAGAATATTCATATTTTGAAACCTAAGGCTTTAAGAAAATCTTGATTTGTTTTAGTCAAATTATTAACTTTTTTCTTACGTCTTTGCACCTTAGTGTTTTTAGAAGAAATAGGACGTTTTTTGTTAACCGCAGGGTTTTTATAATAATATAATATCATTTTGTTTTTTATATGAAGGCGTAGTTGAATATTATGTTCTTCTTTAAATTTAATACAGTAACCAAATTGATCAACTATCTTAATAGATATATAGATGTAATAATGTTTTTGTTCACTGGAAAGTAAATAACGTTTTGTGGTATTTCTATGATTTGATGATCTGTAGCAGTACTAGATACAAATTCATGAATAATATGACTTGGTAACCCGTTACAGTATGAACCATGTACAAGATCGCATTCGATTCTGAACAAAGGGTGAATGTTGTTATTATTGTGTACATTTGGTATTGAATTTAATACTGAAAAGTATAGTAAACAGCACTCATATTGACCAGATAAATTCAGAGGTGGATGAAAGAATGTTTCCAATTCTGATTTATTTCCAGAGATGGTAACAGCTACAGACATGCTTGTATACTGAACACTTTTAGAAGATACTTTTTATTTTATTCCTTGATTACACCAGAAATTCTTTAAAAAATTTAAACTTAAGTGCCCGCAATTGTAAGGGTGATCACGTTGTATATTATCATAATTATAGTGAACTTTAGAACCTATGTATTTTATAAATTCCTTTGGCGGTTTAAGATTTCCATAACTATCAAAATACTCACTGTAATCATTGTATTATGCATAGGCTACCCAATGAGAACCTGAACTTTTAGAACTATCTAAATTGATAACTCCACATTCTTTTTTAAAAGGTTGCTTAGGGAGCTCATCTCTCATAAAGACACCTCTAAAATAGGGAATATTATTTCCATACTTCAGAATATCAATGTTAGTTAAGGCTCGTTTAGGTAGACGATATATTAGTTTTTTCTTTTGAAACGAAAATCCCGAGCTTGTTCTTATGAGGTTTAAGATATAGTCCCTTGCCAATACAAAGTGATTCCATTTTTTCATTATGTCTCTTCAGTTCACTAAAACGTTCTTTAGCCATCTTGAATTCATTTATAGTTTTTGCTATACCAGCAGCACCGCCTGCTAAGGCTCCCGCAGCTGATAATCCTGCGAAAATAGGTATCAACGGTAACACACCACCGGTTTTTGGTATAGGTATAATCCGCGGCAGTTTTATAGATGAATCATCAGCTAATTCTCTAGCAGCAGCCATAGCTAATTCTATCGCCATTTTCTTGCATTTTGGTTTCAATCTTCGCATCTGTTTTTTCGTTTTAGTAGTAATATTTTTAAATTTATTTTTAACACCATTTCCAGACGTAAATTTATTTGAAGTTTTTTTATTACATTTACTATTTTTTAGACCAGCACCAGTTTTAATTTTTGTTAACATAGCTTTGCTCACTAAATGTGCTGCAATTTTTTCACCTACACTGGCATCACAGGCAACTGCTCGCTTTTTCGCCATTTTTAATAGAACGATATCTGCTTTATATCGATCGTCTAAGTTTGATGATTTGTGATAGGCAATGTCGTGTTCTTTGAAATATTCGTCCAATTTATTAACACCTTTATCTCCACGTGTGAGCCTTTTAATTAATTTTGTACCAGGACCGCAATAATTGTATCCTGGTAAGTGTAATTCAAATGGTAAATGATTTAGAAGCCAATTGAGAAGACTTCTCTCCCCAATACACATCATAAGACTGAAGAAACAAGGATATAACTCTTAATAAATACGTGGTGGTTATTAGCGGTTACTTTGAAATATTAAATAATGTTCCTTTTAGTATTTATTTTTAACCGACTTCAAAAAAAGGAGGAGGTTCTCAATTCGTCGGAATCTTTTTTTTTTTTTTATGTTTGTTCCCCGATTACTCAAAGACGCCTGGACCGATTTCAAAAAATCTTCTTTTGTTTTAAAGGGTATACTTCCTAGTTGGTCCCATAGTCATCAGGTCAGGATCTGATGATGGGATCCTAGAGAAATCGAGGGAACTCCTCAAATATTATAGGCATTTGTATAGTGATTTTGGTATTTTCACCAACAATCCAATCACTTGCACTCAGAAAGTATAATTTGGTGAAGTGGAACTGATGAAGAAGACCACAGATGGCCACTGAAACTCCTAAATGCTAAGTATGTCACGGGTATAAAATATCTCGAATAGTTAACCGACTAGTTATGATTAAGCAAATACTTATAAATGAATGGTACTGATGAAAATGGTACCATTGAACTGTTCTGATGATGAAGCCGGAAGGTAGGCACTGGAACTCTGAAATAAAACAATGTATCCTAGTCGTGCTTGGGCTTATTGGAATCGTCATGAGATGTACTTTGGCCATAAATGATTATCATGTTAATTGGATATACCTACCAAAACTAAAAAGAGAAAAATAAAAAAACTTTTTAACAAAAAATCAAACCGACTTCCTGAACAAAAAACTACAAACCAAAAAATAACTTTCTTTTCCGAAGTCGGTGTCGAAAAACTGAAAAAAATGGGTACAAAGACACCGACTTCGGAAAAGAAAGTTATTTTTTGGTTTGTAGTTTTTTGTTCAGGAAGTCGGTTTGATTTTTAATATATTAGACTTATTAATCCAGCTGTTTTCAGTAGAAGGTAAACCTAACCATTTTACTAAAACCATATTTTCTTTCCCTCTTAGAACTTTTTCGACTAGATATACATCAGGATGTTTCGTTTTCTGAAGTTCTTGTTCATAAAATGATCCTAAAATAGGTTGACCTCTGATGGTATCATCAATTAAGTAGGTGATAGGAGTTGTGTTTTGTATTTTTCGAATTTTAAATATTTCTGTAGACCAGTTGGGAGTATATCCTTTTTCAAATATTCCTTTGTACTTACTGATACGTACATAATCACCCACTTGAAACTTACTTCTTTTTTGTCTAACTTTGGTTATCAACCGCATATATCTTTCTAATATACGTTTTTTATTATTATGGTCTACATTTGCAGGGATTTCATCAATCGTTTTATGGTAGGTGTGATTGTATTTATAAATAACATTTTTGAGGGTGTTATCTATCCAATTATAGTTGCCTATTAAACTAAATTCTTTATATAATTTAGATTTCAATGTTCTGATAAATCTCTCAACTATCGATGCCTTTTTTGTTGAGAAGGTTGAATAATGATTAATATGATAAGATTTCATTAGTTTCTGAAATTTATTGTTATAAAATTCTGTTCCATTATCAGTTTGCAAATTTTTAGGCCAACGTTCCTTATCCAACAAAATCTTGAAGGTATTACATACAATGTCTTTGTTTTTAGTTTTCAAAGGAAGCGCCCAAGCGTATTTCGAAAATGTATCGATAACTGCAAGAATAAACCTAATTTTTTTATTTTCTCTTGAAATTGATTGCATATCAATTAAGTCTGCTTGCCATAGATCATCTATATCTTTCATAATAACATTTCGTCGCGTAAAATTCACCCTTACATTTTTATGAATTGCATTTACCACATCAGCCTTGCTCATCTTCAGAAATTTTCTGTATCACCTTTTCTTTTCATTAATTTTCTATCTATAATTCAGATTCTTCAAAAAATAATTATTCTAGAGCTCAAAATTATTACGTACTGCCAATGCAAAGATTTTTCACTTTTATTTTAACTACGCTGAAGTAACAACACATTTTTGTGTCATTCATATACCTAGTGAAGGTATATAGATAATTACAAAATTTACCTATGTTCATCACGAATGACTATGTGATACTGAATCAAAATCTTTTTAGTAATAGTATTTATTCCTTAATTATGTTGGCTTCTTTTAATTCTTCAATTATTGATAAAATTTCATTATCGTGATTTGTATTACCAGCATCTCTTGAAGCTACTAATAATTTCAATCTCTCAACCAATTCGTTGGGATCGTCCCAATAAACCAAGTCAGTGTTCTTGTTATATTTTTTAAGCTTTGGCAAGCTGCCTCCAAGTTTTGTCTGAATTTTATAGTTGGAAGTATTGGAAAACAATGGTTTGATTATTTCACGCATCGACCACATAGCCACTAGACGCCTAATAACAGGCGAGCGATGTCTGTCAACACATATGACTAAAAAGATCATATACAGGTAATACTGATCGCCACTCGACAATTTCGAATTAGTAGCGACCACTTCTGTGAGCCATAAACACTTCCTTGTCAGTCAATAAAAAATTGATAAAATAAATTGTATAATGGCCTCTTGTACAATACGTTGCTATGGTAACAACAGCCAGACATCGAGTTTCCGAAAAAATAACATAACATTAAATTGATAAGTTAATAGTTACATAAACATAATTAGATTTATTTTCTAATATAATTTATCGGAGTTCATATTATACTGGTCAAGTTTGTAGGTGAACACGCCCACCGCATGTTTGCGTCTCTTTCTTTATAAAGTATTTTTTTCGCTATCTCTTGTCCTCTATAATTACGTAAACAAAACTAGTGAAGCACCATATCCTATGACCAAATCTGTTATCGATAGAACTAGAAACCTTACAAATGCAGACATTAAATTGAATAGTTTATTAATTGTGAAACGATTTTATGATTACGTGTTTTACTAATATTTAATATTACTATATTTAAGAACCAACAACCAAAAAAAAGTATGTTTACCTTTAGAATTTTGTTTCTTATTTTTTTGATTACTAAAATGTTAAAACGCCGTATAATTAATAATAAAAAAGGTAATATTAATTTTAAAAAAACACAAATACTATTTATAAAAATCGATACCTTCCTGGTTTTATTAACCGACTTCCCAAAAAGGAGGAGGTTCTATGTTCGACTTCAAGTTTTTTTTTTTTTGTTTTTGTGTATGTTCACCGATTACTCCGTCAATTGTGGACCGATTTTGAAAATTCTTTTTTTTTTTGAAAAAATATGTTCCGAAATTGGTCCCATTTTAATTTGGTGAAGATCTGATGAAGAACTTCGGAGATATACAACAGAACTCTTCAATAAATAACGGCAAATCTCTCGGGATTGCTGCAATCGCATGTCTGTTTGTTGTTTATAACATTTCATAACATAAAATCGCGCCAGTTCGCTCTTAAGGGGTAGGCAGACCTCTCATTTCACCGGTTATGTTCAAGTTTCATGAAATCTATTCTGGCGAAATAGTTCCCTTTTTCGCATAACGCAAAAAAATGGTACTTACGAAAGACTTTAAAAAATTAAGTTATTTTTCACTTTGCAGTTTTGTATTTGGAAGTCGGTAGTATTTTTTTGCAAAAAGTTTTTTTATTTAAACCTGTCCCACCCTTAATGATGCGTATGACCTTGGTAAGGGACCAATCAGAGCGCAGTACCCCGTGCCTCATACCTCAGCTAGTTGCCAGAATTGTTTTGATGTATTAGATCAACATTAGGCGTCTAGGGGCTATGTGGTCGATGATTTCACGATACTTAATTCCTTTGTCACCTCTTATAGGGTTAAAATCTCTCTTATGAGCATTTGTATGATGTAATATGTCCTTATAGACAAGTTTATCTGTGCTCGATATTGACTTTAAATTAGGTTTTCTCCGAAGTAAGAGTTCTTTTAGGCCAGGTGTTAAATTGTAATATTTGTCTCCGATTTTAATCAATAATATGTTATCATTATTCAAACTATCAATTTTTGAAATTGTTACTACTGAATTACCCATCATTAAAGTTTTGTTTTGGTTTCTTATCCCAAATGGTATATTTAAACCATCATGAATATCATAAATATCATCGCGTTCTAGTGAAATTTCTAAGTTATCTTTCACTTCATTTTCAGGAGAGCTTGAAGACTTTAATTCAGCATCATAAAAATCGTCACACATAGCAAAAGAGCTTGTGCTATTTTCATCCGACTCGATTGCTTCAGAATATTCGTATATTTTATTTTCGTTATTTTTTATATTTTCAAGAAATATTTTAGACTTCACTAGGGTTTTAAGGGGCTCCGAAACAGGTTTAAGCATTTTATCAAACGATAAGCTAATTTCATGTTCCTGATTTTTCAGTTGTTTTAATTTGCTTTTTATTGAGTCGACAGACTTCAATAACTCCATTTTAATATTTTTTTCCATATTATTAAGTATTTCTTAAATAATACTGTATTCGACTAAGGACACTCTAATACTTATTTAATTTATAATTAATAACGATCATTTTATTCAAAGTGAATAAAATGATACTTTCTAATGTGCATGCACAGTAGCTGGTAATGAGTTTCACAATTGCACCTAACGAGAAAGATAGTACTTTTTAATGTGCATTCACAGTAGCGGGTAATGAATTGCACAGTTAAAAGTAACGAGAAGGATAGTACTTTTTAATGTGCATGCACAGTAGCGAGTAATGAATTTCACAGTTAAAGGTAACGGGAAGGATAGTACTTTTTAATGTGCATGCACAGTAGCGGGTAATGAGTTTCACAGTTTCATTTAACGAGAAGGATAGTACTTTTTAATGTGCATGCACAGTAGCGGGTAATGAGTTATACAGTTACAGGTAACGTGAAGGATAGTACTTTTTAATATGCATGCACATTAAAAAGTACTATTATTCACGTTACTTGTAACTGGGCACTAACCGTACCCGCAACTGAGCATACACATATTTTTTTTTATCCTTCACATTACCTGTAACTGAGCAAGTACAGTAGCGAGTACTGCACGTGTACAGTAGCAGGTATCGTGAAATAAAAAAATGTTCTTTAGGACATTTATTTTAAAATAATCACACGTATTAAAGTAGTAAAATTCTTATATTTACCACAAAATAAATGGAAAACCAACCAAAATATTTACACTTAGATAATTTAAAGATAATTATTATTAAAGGTCAATCTATTCATGATACACGAAATCTCTTAAGGGGTCATTGTACTCATCATTATGAACAGCTTTTACTATGGGAAAAAACCCTGAATCAGGGTTTGGTCTTGTAGTAAAAGTTGTTCGTAATGATGAGTACAATGACCTCTTAAGAGATTTCGTGTATGAACAGATAGACCTTATATGCACATAGTCATTTCAGTCCAAAATGTAAGTACAATATTTATAATTAAGTAAAATACCAAAACAATATTATATCGAATATATTTAGAATTAAGTAAATTGAAACAAGGTTCTATAGTCTTAAGCACTAAAATGCACTTTTAACGCTCGTACGTTTATGACAACAGTATTACAAATAAAACAGGTAACCATTTTTACTCAGCAGACATACTACAATCACTCAATAAACTTAGGACAGACGATGAAACTCTGTTTTTAACCGACTTCAAAAAAAGGAGGAGGTTCTCAATTCGTCGGAATCTTTTTTTTTTTTTTTTTTTTATGTATGTTCCCCGATTACTCAAAGACCCCTGGACCGATTTCAAAAATTCTTCTTTTGTTTGAAAGGGTATACTTCCTAGTTGGTCCCATAATCATCAGGTCAGGATCTGATGATGGAATCCTAGAGAAATCGAGGGAACTCCTCAAATATTATAGGCAAACATATAGCGATTTTGGTATTTTCATCAACAATGCAATCATTTGCACTCGGAAAGTACCATTTGGTGGAGTCGAACTGATGAAGAAGGCCACAGATGGCCACTGGAACTCCTAAATGCTAAATATGTCACGGGCATAAGATATCTCGAATAGTAAACCGACTATAACGAAGCAAATACTTATAAATAAATGGTACTGATGAAAATGGCACCATCGAACTGATCTGATGATGAAGCCGGAAGGTAGGCACTGGAACTCTAATATAAAACAATGTATCCTAGTCGTGTTTGGGCTTATTGGAATCGCAATGAGATGTACTTTGGCTGTAAATGATAATCATGTTAATTGGAGGTACCTACCAAAACTAAAAAGAGAAAAATAAAAAACTTTTTAACAAAAAATCAAACCGACTTCCAGAACAAAAAACTACAAAGCTGAAAATAACTTTCTTTTCCGAAGTCGGTGTCGAAAACTGAAAAAAAAGGGTACAAAAGACACCGACTTCGGAAAAGAAAGTTATTTTCAGCTTTGTAGTTTTTTGTTCTGGAAGTCGGTTTGATTTTTTGTTAAAAAGTTTTTTTTTGAAATAACATTTGCAGAAAACTTGTAAATGGCCCTTTCTAAGAATTGCCAGATCGGTAAACATTCACTAGGATACTCTAAATTAAGAGCCCATATAATTTTAAAACATGTATCCACAATTTTGCAGATGTTTGGCAATTCGTAGAGAATATCATCAACAACAACGTAACGTGCTATTATATTTTTCAATGGACCTGCAACTATCATATAAGGTTGGATGGTCAATCCCAAAGACTTGTACCTGTCGTGTCGCTTCAATCGCTCTTCCAAGACTTGTCTTTGCTCTTCAACATGCAAAATAAAGCTTTGACGCACTTCTGCAGCGGAGATTCTCTTCTTTTTTAAGTGAACAGGTCCAATTATGTGGGGAATAAGGAGTAATACAGCGAGAACGCCCGTTTCAGGATCTTGATCTGTCAAGCAACAAGAACAAAAATTAGTAAAAAAGTAATACATTAAGAACTCATAGTAGGTAGTGAAAAAATTTACCCCCCCCCAAGAGCGCTTCAAACATGGGTATTCTTGGATATAAGACTCTTTTTCATTTGAGAGAACACGTTGCTTCCGATACTGGTAGGTGCTTTGCCAGTTTTCTGCACACAAGGCATAATTATCAGAAGAGCAACGTAACCACTCCAGGCACTCCTCTTCCTCTTGCGTGACGGATATTTTATTATTATGTAAACTAACACTGTTACTTGTAGATGTAGACGGTTCTGGAGTTAACGTCTTCTCTAGAGAGCGTCGTGCTCGCGGTTGATACACTTTTTGTCTTCGGTACTTGGCTTTTAAATTTACCACTGCGTCGTAGAGCCGGCCGTGAGCTCGTTGTATTCCAGCTTTTGGTTTGGTGTAATAACAATGTAGATTTTCTGAAGGAAATAACCGTTCTGAAAAGAAAAACAACAACAAAATATAAAAACATAAGACACCAAAAGAAGTATAATCCATTAAAAGTGCCAGTGAAGCTTACTTACTTACTCTTATCTCGCTAAGCCAACTTAAATATATATCAGCAGTTACATTTGACCTGGGGTCATGTCTAAGAATTTCCTTTGAAATTACTCGTACTAATATTTTTCTACATTGTTCTCCCAATGACTTTTCTTGATCATGTTGAAGTAGCAGTTGACCATCTGGAGTAGTTGCCAAGAGCAAAGCAAGATCCTAAAAATAAAAACATGTCACCAATCGTCTTATAGTTTTATACAGGATGTTTAGAAGCTAGGCATAAAGCTCATAATGCTCCAAATGGTGTCAACTATCGTACCTTAAGGCTTTGCACCCAGCTTCCAAACATCCTGTATTATTGTATAAACATAAATTAACTAAAAAGTTTAGTGTGTATCTTCAAATTCTACCTAACTTAGAAAAAGCTAACGCGTCTACTTCGTTTTCTGAAAACAGTAAGATAAAAAACTTACAACAATACACATTCTTTATACTCCTTAACACATACACCCTTAAATCATTTAAGTGTGTCAATAGTAGCACGCTTTTGTACTGGAGGTTTAAATTGAATGTATTTTTTAATGATGTATTATTATAACTGAACGTTCTATGTGCATGCATAGCTTAACTCCGCCCCTAAGGCCGGGCATATACGTCAGTTTTTTTCATCACAGTCTGATCTGGCCTCATCTGGCCATTCGGAAACAAAATCTGACGTGTATTTCCAGCCCATTTTGAACTGTCTGACCTTGATTTACAGTATTTTTAAGCACAAACAGAAACATTCGAAGCAAAGAAACCATAACCACAACACAATGATCACTACTTATTAGAAAACTAAGTCCTCCGCCGCGTCTGTCTGTCTCTTCGCGATAAACCAAGAAATAAACGATTTTCATGCTGTATTCTCCAATGGATAGAGTGATTCTCGAGGAAGGTTTTAGTATATAATGTCAAGCGGGCGGGCGGGCCCCGGGCATCAGCTAGTATTGAATAAAGTACCTCCTGTTTTACACTCCGTCGATAAAACGTCACAGTTTTGCACTAATCGGTTTCGCATCAAGTCACACTAGTCATGAAAAAGAAATTCAATTCAAATTATTACATAATGAAGGGTGAACAGTTTTTTAACGATACCTGCCTAGTACTTTTTGTGCCTTCACAGTAGCGACGGGTATAGTCATCTGCACGTAACTTGGCAAGAGTCATTAGATGCGCACAAGTCGTTTTTTAGGTCTCATTGATTACCACGCGGGACGCGGGGTACGTTTAGCGCCGTTCCGAGCACGCGATTGGTTTGTCAGTTGACACAAAGATCGACTGACCAATCGCGTCGCGTCCACGTCCCATTCGCTCTATATGGTGGTTGGTCAGTTCGCGCATTATGCGCGAACTTACCGCCACTACGCTAAAACCTTGCCAAGTTACGTGCCGATAACTATAATGAATGTCACATTTATATTTAACGAGAAGGCTAGTACATTTTAATGTCCTTTTTTTTCAAGATGGCTACGATTACACAATAATTATGTAGTACAATCATGATTTATCTCAATATTAAACACATATTACACCTGTCATTAGCAAAGCCACACAAACTAACAATATAGAGGTAAACTATTTAATTAACCAAAACCGTTTTTCCTTAAAATTTTCAAATGGAACTTCTTTGAATGTTCAAGTTTTTGTGTGGCTAGGTTTATTATAGAATATACCTAGCCACACAAAAACTTGAACAAATCATTCAAAATTACTTATATGAATAGTCATATAAGTAATTTAGAATTAGCTGTCCTTTCGTAAGTATTTCCATTTCAGTAACATAACGGTCTTATGAAATGATTTAAGTATTCCTAGATAAACCTATTTAAGTAGGTAACATAGTTCATAAAATGCCTTACCTCTAAATACATCAATGTATTTTTGAAATCCCCATTCCCTGAGGAGCTTCGCTGTGGTCTCAATCTCGTCACCCATGATAAATTCTTCAATTTAATCAAATAGACGAATACACTGCAGCCACAACAATTTTTTTTTTCTGTGCACGTATGTACGCGTAGCTGGCACAAGATTCAAAATTTCAAATGAAAGAAATAAATATATTGGCGGCCGGCGGGGAACGTTAACGGTGTTGCCAACAGTTAGGGCGTTTGTGCACTACAAGGAATTTTACTGTCCGGCAGCCCGATTTTTTACAGTCCGATATGGCACGCCATGAATGTATATACTAGTTTGTGCACTATACGTAATTTTACCGTCCGAAATTTTACGTTTCCCCATGCCGGGCCGTTTTTCCGGTCCGAGATGACAGCAATGAAAAACGTGTTTATGCTTGTGCATTGCGTCCGCGATCGGTATTATTCATAAGATCGGTAATCGAAGAGATCGGACAGTATATTAAAAAAAATCTTTCGTTCTGCCTCAATTTAGTGTGGTTTATGTATAATGACCCTCTCCGTCTTCGCACCTAGAGTAATAAAGCAAGCAACTGCCGACGTTCCTAGAGTAATTACGCGTCCGTGACGTGTAGTTACAAAGAAACCTACTCTAAATTGCGCTGCACCGATCCGAGTAAAAACGGACAAGTGCACAAGCCAATCATCCGTGTTTTCATGCCACATCGGACCGTAAAAAATCGGACTGCCGGACAATAAAATTCCTTGTAGTGCACAAACGTCCTTAAAACTAACTCTCCACCAGATTCAACATCTCAGAGTGCTTATATAAAGAATGCATTTTTTAAAGTACCTTATTTTTAAGGTACTGACTTATCCGGGTAACGGGTAAATCTGTTCATAGTGTCCATGATGTCTTCGAATTCGTCGGACGATGAGTTTTTTCTTCTCGAAAGGGTTCATTAAAAAAAAAGGACAATAAACAAAGACATAAAAATAAAACATCTAAAGACACACATTACACATACATACAAAGTTCAACACACACACAACACATACACACAAAGAAAACACAAACATAAAAAGTTCGATGAATCCATGATAACATAGTTATTATATAATATTAGTTACTAATCTCCTCCCAATATTTGTCAATCATATTTCTGTTGCTGTATAATTTGTGTCTTTTGTCCCACAATGGTGGCTTAGCAAAAACCAATGCTATTAAAACTTCGCAATCCAAATCACCAAACACCACCAGAAAACCACTAACGAAAAACTGCCCTACTCTCATAGTTCCAAAATTTACCACTAAACAATTTTTAGTTGTTATGAAAGAAAACAATAAGTAGAAATAATCATTGGTTTCTTTTATGATTACGTAATACTAACAATCAATAAATCAATATTATTATTTTAACTACTAAAACCCCGGATTGAAACCACCAGTTTTAGTGGAAAATCCACTAGGTTGGCAACACAAATTGCCGAAACAGATTTAATCGTTTGAAATTCATCGTAGGTATAAACAATCAGTTTTCAATTTACATATTTAACTCGTTGCCAACAAATCGAAGTTAGGTTCAAATTCAATCAGTTCAGTCGCATTATCATCTCAGCGACAATCAATGTCAAAAATTGCTTAAATACTAATCGTACTTGCACCTATCGGCCGCGCCGAGCAGGGGGCGCGGTCAATGACAAGCAACGCGACGCAAACAAGAACTGGACATGTTTTTTTATCATTTCACTGCGTCATCAATTTAGGGATTTGTTCAAATCACTAGATTTGTTTAGAGAAATGATTAAATTGTGTTGTTATTTTAACATCCTCCGTGATTTGAAACCAAATCCCTGTTTTATTCATATCCCTACGACATATGTACAAATATTGATCCTGAATAAAATTATTAATGTCTCATGTTTAAATGCCTACCAGAAATACACCTATTTTACTACCAATAATCGCACGAAACACACATTGAAAACTGTCATAAATAAAAATTCCCATTTTGATTAAAAAGCTCGAAAATATGGGAGTTAGAAGTCTGCCGCTGCAACTATTCACAGACTAACTATCTGACAGAACACAAAAAACGAAAATAGGAAATTGGGTTAGCGATGAACTTCCTACTTATTATTAGTTTACATAAACGATTTATGTAATATCAGTTTAGAAAACGGGAAGATTATCACGTTTGCCGATGATACTGCCTTGATATTTCATGCTAACACTTGGGAACAGGTTAGACAATATGCTCAACAAGGATTTGATACCGTCTATAACTGGCTGCATTACAACTTGCTAACCCTAAATGTTGAAAAGACGAAATTTATGATTTACTCACTTAGGCCGCAAGATCAACCTGATTTCTACTTAAAAGCTCACTCTTGTGATAATATCAGCCAGTGTTCATGTCCTGGCTTGGTTAAAACTAGTTCTATTAAATATTTTGGTATAATTATATATTCCAGACTCAGCTTCCAACAACATATAAAAAAACCCTTGTTAAGAGCGCGGCGAACCATGAATTGTCCATACAAACGTAATACCAAAATCTTTTGTAATTTTAGCATATTTGCACAATATTATGATGATATTCGGATTAAGACAGTATTTATCTAGGTTCCTACGTCTTCTTTTTTTTTAAATACTCACCTAAAATGAAGTTTTAGCGAATTCCATTTTGTATATTTTTACAGCGTAAATGACATGTTTTCTTTTTGATATTTCTGTATTATAAAAAACAATATCTTTATTAATATCGTACCAGCTCATATAGCTCATATTATCAAATTACAAATAATCGTTTTTATTTTTTTTAAACATTAAGTTTTCATTCATAATTTTTGGTATTACGGAACACATCAAATTAATCACACATTTCCAATAGCTAGTATTGCTGTCGCGTCAAGCAAATGTCAATGTGTGCGTTGTCGCACTGCTCACGGTTGTGTATCGTTCGTACGGCGTGGGGTTTGTTCGGGGCACTTCGGCGGGCTTATTACGTAAGGAACAGCAATAATTGTACAATTATTGCGCGATCAATTTAGTGACCTGGCTACTGAGGCCTTTAAGTCAAGTCTTTTTTTTGACAGTCACTTTTAACAGAAGCTATTTTATCTGTCTGATGATTTATAAAATGTATCATTTGATGCATTAACCAGCTTAAGAAAGAGCAACACTTCGTGGAGGCTGTTTTTTTACAATAGTTAATTTGATTACTATTTATCTCCAATATTCCGGTAAATTAATATGCGCAGATGTAAAGTATTTGTGTAAAGTAAATATGGCAGTGAAAATTGGTTATTTTCTTTTTATTTACATAATATAATAATTAATTTGAAAAACTGGATGACTAAAATGTCAATGTTTAAAATTTCTTCGAATTGTTGATTGTTATAAGAAATCGAATCGATAATGCATTAGGACATCACTTAAAAGACTACATTATCTCGTGTTTGAGCTATGAAACGTTAAATAGATTTTTCTAATTTCATTTAGACATTGGCAGAATAGTCGACAACGGTGCTTGCCATGTAAAAAAAGAATATAATAGAAGATACTTATTGCGGACTTATCACAATCTTATGTGTTTGTAAGTATTTAGTAGGTAAACATATAAGCTTCGCTGAGGTAGCGAACACTACAGTATATAAAAATCCTCCACTTTACCGTGATCACATTTGTTTCAATTATTCAACAAATAGTCCAGTTGCGTAGACATTACAGACACAAAACAACACCAATTTGTCATTACAATATTCACTAGGAATTTGTTATTTCAATATTTACTTTTATATTATTATTCTAATTTGCGGATAATTAAAGTAGCCACAAAATAACACACGAAAAAAGCTGTCAAATACTCAAAAACTTCTGTACCTACTCAGCCATCAGCGAGCGATTGGCAATCGACCAACAACAAGGGAAAAAGTTATCGCAATTTGACAGCCACATTTGCTCGCCGATCGCTGTCGCTCTGCTGTCAAAAACCATACGTAATACGAAATGATCGCGATCACCTTGCGATAATAGCACATTTCAGTTGGCAGAATTTTATTGTTAGCAGTGCTGTCGTAAAATTATTATGGTGTGGCTATAGCTCATATATAATGCGGATTCGTGATTGAAGAGCAATTAATTCGCAAAAATAAGTCTTCCAATTTTTTGACGTAAAGCGATAATCGCGCGATGATTGTACAATCTCTGCGCAAATATTGCTAATTGCTGTTTCATACGTAATAAGCCTGCGGGTGTGCTTCGGGTGTGTTTTACTGTTTTTTGTTCTACTGTTCTGTGGATTGTTTGTTGTCATTATTAGACGATTATTTATTATTTATTTATTTATTTATTATATTCTTTATTGTACACCACACAAATATATATACAGGATAAAAAATCATAAAAGCAAGTGTACAATGGGCGGTCTTATCGCACAGGGCAATCTCTTACAGACAACCTTTACTATGATTTATGTGCGCGTTTATTTATTTTCTAAATTGTATTATTTTAATATTTTTGACACTATTGACTTATGCTATGAACTTGGATTTAGATTTGCCTTGTGATTTGAACTTTGGTATTGAGTAATCTACTTTTTTACGAATTTTGCGTTGTTTACGGACTTTGTTATTATTTACTATATGGTTCGGTTGCCGACATGGTCTCCGAACGTTATGATGTTTCTCACAGGAAGTACCTATTTCCCAATGACATAATACAATAAGGTAAATTAATAGGTACCTTAGTTTATCTATACTAATATTATCAAGCTGAAGAGTTTGTTTGTTTGTTTGAACGCACTAATCTCAGGAACTACTGGTCGGAGTTGAAAAATATTTTTGTGTTGGATAGTCCATTTATTGAGGAAGGCTATAGGTTATAACATCACGCTACAACCAGTAGGAGCGGCGCATAAATGAAAAATGTTGTAAAAACTTGCAAAATATTCCTTTTTGAGAGTTTCCGTTGCGTGCGTTGCGTACGATCATGTATGTAGTATAGAGTAGGTATGTAGATAGGGTAGGGTAGGGCAGGGTAGGTAGGTAGGTAGATTGACGGGAGCGAAGCCGCGGTGGACAGCTAGTTTTGTATACATTAGTATTTACCTACCTACCTATCCATCAACTTACGAAGCTTTGTTTTTAGGGTTCCGTACCCAAAGGGTAAAAACGGGACCCTATTACTAAGACTCCGCGGTCCGTCTGTCTGTCTGTCTGTCTGTCTGTCACCAGGCTGTATCACAAGAACCGTGATAGCTAGAGAGTTGAAATTTTCACAGATGATGTATTTCTGTTGCCGCTATACAACAAATACTAAAAATATAATAAAATATATATTTAAAGTGACACAAATAACATGATTTTTATGCCGTTTTTTGCTATAATGGTACGGAACCCTTCGTGCGCGAGTCCGAATTGCACTTGGCCGGTATTTTTCGTTTGTTTATTCATGTCATGAGACAAAGCGGGCGTAGGTAATGATCTCAAGGACACCGCTAAGACTTACCTACATTGCTCCTCTATACTTACTGTGACGTTAGTTCGGCCAGTTCGGCTCACCCAGGGTAGGGTGACCATGCGATTGGACTTGCATGCACAAGCGCGGTTTTATACCGTCGGTCCAGATTTTGCTGGACTTTTTTGTAAAATTCCTGTTACAAAAAAGTAAAAATCCAAATTCGTTCTAGTTTATTTAATTATTCTGGGATTTTTATCTGGACTTCGGTGACCCTTACCCTGGAGAGGTTCTAATAGACTTTGATAACTGGCTGGCTAATCGACCTCATAATAAACTGCAAAAATATTTACAGAGCCACGACGATCAAAGAAAAAACGACTATGGCCATCAGTTTTCATAAAGAAACACTAGAAAGAAAGAAAATAAGCGTGTTTAGTGTGGATCTTTGACACTATGTTTTCTGATTACTATTATTGTATTTTTTGTTTTTCGTTCAGTCGATAATATAATTATGGTCACCCTACACGACTTTATCAAGTTTCGATTTATATTTTTTAAACAGATGAATGATGATATTTTTCTATTCAAGATCCTTGTTTTTATTTTTAACTAGAGGACGCCTCGCGGTTTCACCCGCGTAGTTGCCGTTCCCGTGGGAAGATCTATCCCCGGGTGACATAGGCTACTTTTTATCCCTGTAGATAAAAAGCCTATGTCACCCGGGGATAGAGTAGCTTCCCAACGGTGAAAGAATTTTTGAAATCGGTCCAGTAGTTTTGGAGCCTATTCGGTACAAACAAACAAACAAAAAAATCTTTCCTCTTTATAATATTGGTATAGATATTCTTAGCTCCGAGCGCTTTTATTTATCTGTACCTACTTATATGCGTAATTAGGCATACATTATTGGAATATTTGTCTTTTACTAATACTTTGCCTAAGTAACACTTGTAATAAAGGAATACCTACATCAATAAGACAAAAGAACGCGGGCACCATTCGCGTCGGCCGGCTTTCGAGTCGATAGGATGATTAGGTAGCGATATCTATCTGCTCACACACACACACGGCAACGCACGGCGCGCCGCGTGTGCGTGCAAACAGAGATAGCAATACTCCGAATGAATTTTTCGCTCGCCTCGAATTGCATTTGCGAGCTTTGTTCGCCGCGCCCTTAAACGAATACGTAAATTAATTTCTATATTTAAAAACCTACGACATATTTCCAATTCCTCATTTCTTAAGAAAGTTTACTTCGCATTATGCCAATCACTTATTTTATATTATATTACCACATGGGGCGGTTCCTCTAAATCATTCATGATCAATCTAGAAAGAGCCCAAAGAGCATTTACCGGTTGTCAGGAGATACGTAATTAAAAGAGTATTCGGGTTGAATGACATATATTTTAGGAGCAAGGTATTTATATACAATTCGTTTCGTTTATTACATAGATGTAGGGTAGGTGATCAACAATTATATTATGCTACCCACTTGTTGAAGTTATAGATGAGCGGGTCGATTTTGCACGAACTATAAATACCGCGCGTCGTTACACAACGGTAGACTTGTCCGTTCTTCTCCACGTAGGCTTTTCCGAACGGATGGTAGAATCACTTTATCAGATCCGGCCTTTGCCATCCCCCAAGCGACGCCCTGAGCCGAGGTCCGACCCCAACTGGGGTAGCCCTTAGTGCTGTCGCTTTAGGTTTAGAAACTTTAAGCCTGGCCGGAGGCTACATAGCTTAGTCTCCACAGGTTAGTCCGGTTAAGCAGAGGACGGCTACTTTGGCCGAACTGCGCAGACGCCACGTATTAAAAAAAAAAAAAAAAACCCAACGGTAGACATGTGTCCGCGCGCGTAGCGCGTTGATGTTGATGCCGGCTGCTACATAGCTCCTCCCCAGCGAAGCGTCAGTATAATGCGTGTAGTACAGATTGGTGTCTCGACTCGGTGCGAGCGAGCGCCTAGGGCTGCGGTGACGCTGGTGCGCGTGGACGCAGTATTCGCGCCTTTCACTTTTGGTTTTAGTGTGCGGTAGACTTCCGTCTAGGTCGGATGTATGTTTTACAGGGCGAAGCGTACGGTGGGTCTTGTAGTGCGGCCGGCTCGTGTGACGTATGACGATTGTTTACTTGGGTGACTTGCTGATTCTTCGGTGTTAGGCAGGAATGCAGGCTTTAGTCGGTCTATGCTGATAGGTCGTCGTGTATAAACATTGCGCGGCGATCGGTGTTACGGCGAACTGCTTGCATTTTTTTTCATTGCGTTGGTTATGACGTCGCTAAAATATGTGTTTGAGTTCGCATATGTCGTCGTTTCTCCACACATTTCGCCGGGTAGTCGTAGCGGTTTACCGTATAGCGCTTCTGCTGATGACACCTCAGTGTTTTCTTTAATTGCAGCGCGTAGCCCTAGCAGAACAGTTGGTAATTCTTGTGTAAAGCTTGAGTTATGTAGTCGTGCTGTCAATGCTGTTTTAAATGATCGATGCCACCTTTTAACCATTCCGTTTTGCCTGTGGGTGGTAGGCAGTGGTCCGCGTTTTCTCGATACCCATTCTATTCATTAGTGTTTTGAATAAATGTGATTCGAACCGTCTTCCTTGATCGCTTGTGATCCTTTCTGGGCACCCTAATCGCACTATCCACCCTTCGTAGATGGCCGTGGCGAAAGTGTTGGCTTCCATGTCGCTGACTGGGAATGCTTCTGGCCATTTTGTTGCTCGGTCTACGATGGTAACGCAATACCGTCTTCCCTCTGATATAGGTAGTGGTCCGACGATATCTATATGTATGTGCGACAGTCGATGTGCTTGTGGGTACTGTTCTAGCGGCGATACTGTGTGTCGCTGCACTTTTGTTCGTTGGCAGGTTATGCAACATTTGGTCCACATACTGATGTCGTTGTTCATGCTTGGCCAGAAGAAACGTTGCGTGATCATTTTCCTAGTTGCTCGGGTGCCTGGGTGGCTCAACTCGTGTATGGCGTCGAATGCTTTTCTTCGTAATTCTGGTGGCAGGTAAGGTCGTACGTGGCCACTTGATGTTTCGCACAATATTGGTTTACTTGCGTTGTGTGGACGCAGCCGTTCGAATCGGAGCGAATTGTTTTTCGTGACGTCAGTCAGTTGCCTGTCGCTGTGTTGTAGGCGAGCCAGCTCGTCGTAGTCGATTGGTGATGGGGTAGATATTGCTTCGATTCTTGATAATGCATCGGCCACAACGTTGTCCTTTCCATCAATATGGCGTATGTTCATTGGGAACTGACTTATATAGTGCAATGCAAGTACCTCGTGCGTTATGGTGTTTCTGTCTTGCTGTTTAGCCGCAGTAGTGCATGCGTTAGCGGCTTGTGGTCCGTGAAAACCGTTATTTCTCTTCCCTCAAACATGCGCCGGAAGTGCTTTATTGCCAGGTAGATCGCCAGTAGCTCTCGGTCGAACGTGCTGTATTTCTTTTGCGCTTCTGTCAGTTTCTTCGAGTAAAAACCAAGTGGTCTCCAGCTGTTTCCTACCCGTTGCTGTAGCGCGGCTCCGACACACGTGTTTGAGGCGTCACACATCAGTGATAACGGTGCGTGAAATGAAGGGTGTGACAGAGTGACGGCGTTTTTGATGCTGTTTTTACAGTGTTGAAATGCTTCTTTATCTTCATTGTTGAAATTCACCTTGGTCTTGTCATTTTTCTTGCATGTTCGTAGATATTTATATAGATTTTCCTGAACGTGTGCAGCGTGTGGTATATTTTCTTTATAAAAGTTTAATATACCGAGGAATCGTCGTAATTCTTGAATTGTGGTAGGTTCAGGATAATCAGATATTGTCCTCACACGATCTTCTGTTGGTTGGATACCGGCTTCTGTTAATATGTACCCAAGGAATTTTAGTCTTTTATTCCCGAAAACACATTTCGACACGTTTATTTTTAGGCCATGCTCTTTAAGTCTTTTGAAAAGATCTTCCAGGTGTCCTCTGTGGGTTTCTTGGTCTGGTGAAGCGACGAGAATGTCGTCGACGAATGGGAAAACGTGGTCCATGTTGCTGAGTACACTGTTGATGTGTCGTTGGAAGGTTTGTCCGGCGTTACATAGACCGAAACACATTCGTGGGAATTCAAAAAGCCCAAACGGCGTAATGACTGCCGTCTTCTCGATGTCTTCTTCACGTATTCTTAATTGATTATACGCTTTTCTTAAATAAATCTTCGAGAAGATTTTCATCCCTTCGAGATGGTAGGTGAAGTCACGTAGTCGTGGTATTGGGTACCGATCCGGTTTGGTTACGGCATTCAGTCTTCGGTAATCGCCACATGGTCTGTATTCACCTGTCTTCTTCTCTACGAGGTGGAGTGGACTTGCCCAAGGTGATTTTGATGGCCGACATATTCCTGGTTCAAGCATTACTTGGAACTCCTTCTTCGCCGCTTGATATTTGTGTGGCGGCAACGGTCGTGCCTTATTGTACACGGGCGGCCCATGAGTGACAATATGATGTTCAACTTCACTGTTCTTCATGTTGTTGAAGTTCGAGGAAGTTATCTCGGCGTACTGTTGAAGAAGGTTATGGTACGGGTCGGTAAGGTTAAGGCGCTACCCCGAGCAAAACGCCGCGCAAGCCGTTTTACGTGCAGTTTTTAGGAGCTATCTACTCGTTATTTAAAATGAAATATCAACTAATAAAAATACATTAAATTTCTACATGTTATTGATTCCAAAATTGTAGATTTCTTTTTTTTTTAAATGTAGTATGTGTTTCACTAATCTCCTTCCAACAAAACCATAAAAATGAGAAATAATGATTGATAGCATGCATCTCCTCGTAAAGTGTTCATTAATATTTTTTTGTACTAACACTAATGGATAGACAATTTGATAACGAACATTTTGGTAGATTTATTTTTTTCAAAAGACTAATATTCGATTTTATAAAGATTTTATTCTAAAATCTGGGCGTATTCACTACTGTAATTCATGCGCCACCAGTGCCGCTAGGCCAATAGGAATGCTCATATCTCACGCTGAGTTTTTGGTCAGGGTACGGCCTTAATAGTAAGCACCGTGGGGGTAGCGGCACTATTTGCAATGCAACCGTCGATTGCCAGTCCTGTTTTCTTATCGACGAGTTTTCTGGCGCGAAGGTCGACGAGAAGGTCGTAATGACGCAAAAAATCGGCGCCCAATATCGGCCGTTTCACGGCAGCAACGATAAACTGCCATGATAAGGGGCGGCGTAGACCAAGGTCGAGTTCCAACTTTTTCTCGCCATATGTGTGTATTGGTGTGCCGTTCGCTGCGTACAAAACTTCTTCTACCCGCTTCATTCTTTTTGTGTTGGGAATGACCTCAGATCAAGTAAAAAAAGGTAGATTCCGCACGGCCTACAGTTTAGGTGAAGCCACAAAACTCAGCCGATTCTTGTAAACACACGCGCTCACGCACACACAAGCAATAAAACTACGCTGATTTTTGTGAGTATCTCACGGACCGTCGTGCAATAACTTTGCCTTAAAAATGCCGTCCTGTGTTGTCAAGTGATGCAAAAACAACACCATAGTGAACAAGAAGTCTTTAGGAGTATCGTTTCACACGTAAGTACACGCAGAACTATTTGTATTTTTGGTTTTCCAACATAATTTTGAGGTTATTCGGAACAGATAATGTTTTTTCCCGAAAATGACATATTGGGAGAGTGTTGCCAGTAATTCTTATTTCTAATTGCCCAAAATGTGGGTAAGTAGGCAAATTCAAACAAAAATAATTAAGTAGAGAGTTGACCTAATTAATGTTTATTTTCTATTTAAATCACATGAATACATAAATATTACATACAAAATTATGTAAAAATACACAAAAAGTATCTACAACCTATTTCTGATTTTCTATTTCTGGCATTTTTCTTAAATTCGACAAAAACGACCTTGGAGTAGATGCCTCCGATTGCACGACAGAAATAGGTCACCTTGTTTCAATCTTTTTTAAAGTTCACTAAGTTTGTTAGTATTCTGTTATAAGTTAATGCTCTATTTCGTACTTACTTACATACAAATACTTTTCATTCCATCTGAAAAAGTATATTTTTAACCGACTTCGCAAAAAGGAGGAGGTTTTCAATTCGACTGCATGTTTTTTTTTATGTGATTTACCTCAGAACTTTTTATTGGGTGAACCGATTTTGATGATTCTTTTTTTATTTGAACTCTGGTGCTGCACTGCACGGCAAACCACTCGGGATAGCTGCAATCGCATGTCTGTTTATTGTTTACACCGTTTCATAACAAAACATCACACTGGTACGCTCTAAAGGGGTACGCAGGTGTGAACAGTTCACCCTGATATTTTTTTTTTGGGACAATCCCACCGCACTATTCCCAAACCACTGCAACTCCTGAAAGCCAGAATCAACAGTGGCGACCACCAGAAAAGCGCCGAGGCAATGAAGCTCGACGAAGTCCCGGAGAATGAATTTAACTGTCTTGGATCCCGCAACGAAATTAATCAGAAAAGAAAATGGAGGAGTAAGAAAAACACAAATTTCCACTTCCCTCCATATCAAGCAGGAGACAGAACAAACAAGACCAATAGGCACAAAGGGTCGTTTACAACTGGGATAAGCCCAGTTGCCTAGCACCACGGATAAAAATTTGCATTAATATTAATGGGTCCTAACATTGTGAGCTGTTATATTTGATTCCAATAATAGGTATGGCAAAAGCGCTTGAACGCACGGAAATTTCTTCTAGTTTCCACAAGGTCCGTATAGTAAACGGCTCCTGATACAGCCTGTACATTATTCAACATAGTATTGCGTTCATTCTGCCAAAGAATACACTCCCATAAGATATGATGTGCAGATTGTACATATTCACAGTCAGATGTAGAACACTGACATAATGGCGAGGCAACAAGCTTGAAGGAAAATAATTTACTTTTAAAGTTACCATGCCCTGTGAGAAATTGGGCAACACAGTGATCCACCTCCAGCCACGTCCTGGCCAGCCGCACGCGAACGGATGGAAAGAATTGGTGGAGGTGTCGGCCCTTGATGGAATTATCCCACCTACATTGCCATTCGGATAAAAGTTCCTCCCAGACGTCAATATGTGGTTTATATAATCTAGAGATTTTGGCACGGTCACTCCGCGTTAAAAAGTCCGCGTCCATGGTCTCTTTTGCGGAATAGTACATTGCAGCACGTCGCTGCACTTCAAGGTCGACCGGAAGTACGCCAGCAAGTACCGATAAGGCCTCAGTACTAACCGTCCTGTATGCTTTGCATAAGAATATCAAAGCCAAACGCAGACTCTGAAGTAATTTACGTCGTACCGCCCCTATTGTGGCCCTATCAGCCCAAACAGGCGCCCCATAGTAGATACAACCCAAGTAAGTAGCCCCATAAATAGTCTTTAAAGTCAAAAAAGACAGACCCCACGTAGATTTAGATATTCTCGTTAAGGCATAGAAGTTCTTTTTTGCTTTTTCACCGACGATTTTAATATGATCTATAAATGCAAAATTCCTTTCTAACACAAGACCAAGATAGCACACGGACTGCTTCCTTTTTACCGGAACGTTATTAAATTTAATAGTAGGACACGATTTAAGATTACCTTTCAAAATGAGCTGATAAGTTTTATGCGGAGCAAAGGTCAGGCGGTTACGATCGCCCCACTGAGATATTAATCGTAGGCAAGTGTCAGCCAAGTTCTCGAGTCTAGCTTGAGTACTTGATTGAATAAGCAGAAGAGCGTCGTCCGCGTAACCGGTTAATGAACAGCCGCTTGGAAGCGGAATCGCGAGGAAATCATCAAAACCTAAATTCCATAAAGGTGGACCAATAACCGAACCCTGAGGACATCCCATGGTGAGAGACTTCGACATGGAATGATGGCCGAGTTTGAGTTTCGCGGAACCATTTAAAAAGTAAGAGTAAACTAAATTGTATATATTTCTATAGCAGCCTCGATTTTCATTTTAAGTAATAGCATTGGCCACCATGCGTTATCAAAAGCCCCAGAAATATCTAGAAAAATCCCAATTACATACTTACGAGTATGTTCAGATGTAAGAGTATTAACTATTTTCCTAACAGTAAGGGCCGCGTCTATGGTAGATTTTCCAATAGTGAAACCGAATTGATTATTATGAAATTTTGGTCCGTCCGGTAGCAACCGTGGAACGATAAGGTGCTCCAGGAGTTTTCCCAAAGGTGGAAGTAATGTTATGGGCCGGTACGACTTCGGGTCGTCCGGGGGTTTGTCGCCACTTTTCGGGATTATTCGTATAAATCCGCGTCGCCAAATACGAGGAAATACGCCCTCCGCAATACAATGGTGTAAACGGTTAAAATCGCATCACCGGCTGTTTTACACGCTTCTATAATCATCCGATTAGATATTTTATCTTCACCTGATGACTTGTTGAGTGGTAACCTCTTGACAACGTTAATAAATTCGTCAGTGGATGGAAGGTCTGACGCTGGTGATTCAGGTGGTACAGCTGCCCACGCTCTGATCTGTTGATGGTATTCGTTGTCATTAGCTAGTACGTCGTCACCCTGGTATACTCTCATTACACCGGTTTTGTTTAAGTTTCATGTTATTGGATTAATCTATTCTGGCTTCACTTTGGACATTATAGGTAGCTAGCCTATAAAACTGGTCCATTATGTACCACGACTAAAAAGTGAAAAATAAAAAACTATTAAACAAAAATTACAACCGACTTCCAAACAAAAACACAAAAAAGTGAAAAATAACCAATTTCGGCAGTCGGTGTCAAAAAACGAAGAAACGAAAACAGGAGCACCAACTTCCGAAATTGTTTATTTTTCACTTTGTTGTGTGTTTGTTTGAAAGTCGGTTGTAATTTTTGTTTAAAAGTTCTGCAGTTTGCCCCATCCGCATACACTTCTTTACAAAATGTAGCACAGTCGTCGATTAAAATTATTCACATTAATATTCGCAGTGTTCACAAAAACCTTAATAGTTTTTTGGTTGTTCTTGCACAGATGACTATACAATTCGACCTTATTATACTGACAGAATGCCGGCTGAAAAATGCTCTTCCAACACCAACTATAAACGGTTATACGGCGTACTCCACTACAAAAAACCCAATTCAAAATGATGGAGTAGTAATCTACGTTAAAAATAACCTACAATGCACTGTTACAGAACCGTCTTTCTTTGTGGACGCAAATTGCTTAATCTGTCGTACTCAAGACACTGCAATCATTGGCATATATCGTGCACCTTCATATATTAACTTAACTAACTTCTATAATTGCCTGGACACTGCTGTATCTGCCTTGAAAAACAGCACATCTGTTATAGTAATTGGTGGAAAACAGCACATCTATTATTTTGGGCTCTAGTAAATTGAGATTTTTCATAAGAACGTTAACGTTACGATATCTGGAGTAGGTTATTTTGAGAACAGTGTTTTGTGGATCTGAATTTAGCTTTGAATGCACGGTGTCTCGGTTTTTGATGCATCGGATAAGACCGGGTGTCATCCAAGGCTTTATTATCCTAGTCTTTCTTGAAATTTTGATGTGTGAGGTATGTGTTAGAACAATGCCTTTGAGAGTAGTGATTAAATTATCTGCAGCAATGTTAGCATCGGTAGCATCCATCACCTGGGCTAAGTAAGCGCTTTCCACATCTTTTACAGCATTAGCATAGTTTATATATGTGGTTGTCTGTGAAATTTATACGTTTTATTCTACCGCATACTTCAAAACCAGCCGAAGAAACCGGAAATCTGAAAGCCCATAACTGCTCGCAAAACACTGAAACTTGTACTTGTCTGTCGTTGACAAGAGTAGAATCTATAAAATATCTCGGAGTGTTCGTCGACGATAAACTAGACAGGTCCACACAACTGGAGTCTTTAACTTCTCGCACCAGAAGACTAATATACATATTCAAAAATCTTAGGTTTTCAGCGGATGAAGACACTCTCCGAATAGTTTACCTGGCTCTGTGTCAGTCAATCCTGACGTACTGTATCCCAGTGTGGGGGAGAACTCGGAAAACTGAGCTAATAAAGCTTGAAAAAGCTCAAAGGGCTGTGCTGAAAGTAATTCACTTCAAACCACGCGACTACTCCACATCAATGTTATATTCAGAATGCAATGTCCTAACTGTTAGACAATTGTATATCTTAAGATCCATCCTCTACAAGCACTCTATGATTCCGTTCAATAAGCCGCTTGTCAGTCAGCGGCGTCGTGGCTTTCCTTTGTCTTGCTTTATGTCCAACTGTCTCCTGTAGGACGGCCTTCGCAAGTCGACAGTTTAATAGCCTAAGTGATAGGCTCTATAATAAAGCCCACACGCAATTTAATATCTACTCCTTGACTAAGCGTGAGGTAAAACATAAGATTAATTCCTGGCTACTGACATTGACATATGGTGATACCGAGGAGCTTCTAACCACTGTGCATTAAAATGAGATAGGTTAACACACACTATAGGCTTCAAAACAAACAAACATAAACACATACATCCTATCACACACTTACACACATTTTTATTTTTATTCTTATCCTTTGCTTATCCACTGCACATACCAAATTTTTTGTAACCGCAATAAGACTCATTATGTATGGATACTCTTTCCTAAGATACAGACAAGTTTCCTGCCTAGTTTAGGAAAGAGAGTCCTAAGATCCATTTTATATTTGTTGTACTGATTTTTAACCGACTTCAAAAAAAGGAGGAGGTTCTCAATTCGTCGGAATCTTTTTTTTTTATGTATGTTCCCCGATTACTCAAAGACGCCTGGACCGATTTCAAAAAATCTTCTTTTGTTTTGAAGGGTATACTTCCTAGTTGGTCCCATAGTCATCAGGTCAGGATCTGATGATGGGATCCTAGAGAAATTGAGGGAACTCCTCAAATATTATAGGCATTTATATAGTGATTTTCGTATTTTCACCAACAATGCAATCACTTGCACTCAGAAAGTATAATTTGGTGAAGTGGAACTGATGAAGAAGACCATAGATGGCCACTGAAACTCCTCAATGCTAAGTATGTCACGGGTATAAAATATCGCGTATAGTTAACCGACTATGATTAAGCAAATACTTATAAATGAATAGTACTGATGAAAATGGTACCATTGAACTGTTCTGATGATGAAGCCGGAAGGTAGGCACTGGAACTCTGAAATAAAACAATGTATCCTAGTCGTGCTTGGGCTTATTGGAATCGTCATGAGATGTACTTTGGCCATAAATGATTATCATGTTAATTGGAGATATCTACCAAAACTAAAAAGAGAAAAATAAAAAACTTTTTAACAAAAAATCAATCCGACTTCCAGAACAAAAAACTACAAACCAAAAAATAACTTTCTTTTCCGAAGTCGGTGTCGAAAAAATGAAAAAAGTTGGGTACAAAAGACATCGACTTCGGAAAAGAAAGTTATTTTTTGGTTTGTAGTTTTTTGTTCTGGAAGTCGGTTTGATTTTTTGTTAAAAAGTTTTTTATTTTTTGTTTATAACATTTAAGTATGTAAGACAACTATGTATGCCATGTACAAACTACTTGTTGAATAAATTATTATTATTATATTATTACCTATATTATTTATAGCCACATTGGAATCCATAATAAACAAGCTTGAATGAAAAGAAAGCAAAATTGAATGAAATTCATAAAAGTAAAAAATAGGTACCTAAAACACCTAAGTTTCGCTGACGATTTGGTGCTAATATCAGAGAAAGGAACAGAATTACAGTACATGGTAGAGTAATTAAATAATGCTAGCAAACTTGCTGGCCTAGAAATGAATCTCTCCAAAACTATGATAAAGACCAACAGCACCAAGATACAAATTTATGCCGACGACGAGCCTCATCACTATACCAAACAATACATGTACAGCTAATTTGTTTACCGAGGTACCTCGGTAAACAAATTAGCTTCGATAGATTAAGCAACTAACAGGAGGTAGAACGCAGAGCACAGTTAACATGGAATAAATACTGGAGCTTAAAGTAAATATTTAAGAGTAACATGCCGATCAACCTGAAGACCAAGGTAATGAAATTACGACGTGTCAACGCGGAATAGAACGCAGTATGCTCAATATTAAAAAAATACAAAAAATTCGACATACAAAAAAACGAAATAACACAAAAGCAACAGACGGTCTGACACATGCTCTTGCACTAAAATGGAAGTGGGCTGGACACGTAGCTCACCTCCAAGACCAGCGATGGACAAAAAGTGTGACTGCCGCGGGCACGGGCTGCCGCGACGGGATGCCGTGGCGTAGTGCGGGTCTGCGGCAGACAATGTCATGCCGAGGACACCGGCGCTCCTTGTGACATACCGCGAGGTGAGGCGGAGGTAGAGAAGTGGTGGATGCGAGACTAAATGTGTATCGGGCAACAGGAGCTGCCGAGGCATGCTTTCTCGTGCCGCGGCACGCCGTGGCAAGGCACTGGAATGCCGTGGTATCTAAGCGGCTAGTATGCGCTGGCTGACGGCAAAATCTCTTGCCATCCCGTCCCGGTCTAGTTGGCGTTAATGCGTGTTTACGTGACGCAGACTTATAGGCACTTATTTTAAGGACAGGGCCGAGTCACTATCTTTACCGTGATACGGCATAGTAAGTGCGATCGATGTTGGCGACGAAACGTGTGGGTAGGTATTTTGTTTGAAATCTACCCACATTGTTATAAAGTTTAGGTAAACGTTTGTTTTATATTATAATATCTACAGATGAGGATGGATTTGAAACACCACCACCCACATGTTTTGTGATTTTAATAAATAATATGACGTTGTGGCCACGTCGCGTTTCCATTGGTTCATTATGATAGAGTTCGATATAATTATAGGTGTGTGCATGAGTGTTATGTGTCTAAAGAAGAAGGTCGTAAGTGGGACTGATTGGCTATACTATAGTTTCGTGAAGATAGGACTGCGATTTTGACCGTGATAGTACATATAAGGTACATATAGGGCACTGGAATCTACGCCATTTTACTTTATTGCAACGATAATATATTTTTATGCGTTCTTCAGTGTTATATACCTTTTAAATCACACCTACGCTTTTAATAAAAAATTTGGCTTCCCGAATATTTGAAAATTTGTTGACAATCACCCAAGATCTTCCTTGTTTGCTTTTCGTTTTGGTTGTAATTATTTCCTTGGTCTGAATCAGATTCAGAATTCAGTAGAGGAATTTCAACAATACTTGGCCCGGCCAAAGCTTTATCGGACATCGTAAAGAAAGCACGTGCACCAAGCGAATAATTTGCAACTAACATTTATACCTCTAAACATTTTTTTGTTTCTATTCTAAAGGTTTTGAGGTTTCAAAAATATTAAAGTTGTTTGTTTTTCGCATATAGTTGCCGGACCATTTGCCCAACCTAGTTTGTGTCATCCTAGGTATTTTCATAGGTAGAAATTTAGCTGTTTGTTTTTTCGACCAGTATCGGACAAAAAGAAAATTAGAGATGAAAATTTTACTTTCATGTTATTAACGAAGTAGTAACTGATGTACATAGGCATTTTGTGTCATCTCTGTCCACGAGAATCCTAATACTTAACCAGTACCTAACACGTAGCCAACTAGCTCTAAAAGAATATTACTAGTAGGTTAAATAGGTATTACGCGTTTTAGAGTACTGATATCTGTTGTTTAAAATATTTTGTGTCGAATTCATCCACGAATTTTAAAGATATTTTATTTTTTTACTACAACACCCTGTAAAATCCACAAAAGAAAATACAAGTTATTAGAGTTTATGTGTTTTTCATTATTATGGTGTGACAAATCACTATTCATAATTTGTGTCGTTTTTATCCACGAAATCGTATTATTAAAAAAAAAAAACTAGACTTCTTCGCACGAAGGGCGAGCGCGGGGATAAGCGCAGGCACAAGCGGCGCCGGTCGCCGGCAAGCCATACGCGCGGCGCGTTTATTTGTTTACATTCGGTCTTTGCAAGTTGCAACAAAAAAGTGCGTGCGTTATTTATGATGTATTTGATTGATTAAGGCCCACTTGCACGAAAAACTTAACTCAGAATTAGTTGCTAACACGAGATGTAATTGACAAAGGTCAAAGACAAAGGTTAAATTGACAATATTGTATAACAAACTGTCAATTTAACCTAGTCTTAGCAACTGAGTTAAGTTTTTTGCGCAAGTGGGCCTTAAAAGTTAGTTATGTATGAAGCTGTGAAAGACTAAAATGGAGATTGAATTTAATAAATGTGTTACGTCGACACCCAATATGAATAACATAGTAACTCAACATTGCATAGTTTTCAACACAGCTATTTTCTTTTTTTGTAAAGTTCATTGTTTATTTGCTTTATTTTAGGTTTCATGTTACTAATTTTAATTGCTCTTTCAGTTTTGATAAAACCGCTGCAAGTATGATTTTCGCAATTTTACAATTTACAGATATTTAGCAGTTTTGGTGGACACAGGTCTGGATAAAATTATCTATGCCCGTGTCTACCGTTCGCACAGCGGCGATCAGGAGACAAGCAGGTTCACAGATTACCTCAGTTAAGCGGCTGATGCGGCACAGTAGTGGTACCCTTCCGCCCAATTAGTGATCCGGGGGGACTTTAATGCTCACCATCAGCAGTAACGTGGTTCTTCCCATAGCAGTGCAGTAATCATGCTGGATGGGAAATGCATAAGCTTTCGTTAGCGGTAATCCGCCAGCTGGTTCAGGGGGCAACAGCAACGGGGGATGTTGATTCGCACACGGCCAATTGCTTGGACCTTCTGCTGACAATAGATCCAGTCCGATACTCTGTGTCGATAACTTCACCTTGGGAATGCAAGTGACGTATGTCAGAAAAAAGGCCTTCAACAGTGCTGCCAAGTCCTGCAAGAAGGTGTTGCAAAGGGCTCGGTTCGACCACATTGGCCGAATAGGGACATAACTTGCTTCTTACCCAGAAGATAGTAAAGCGTTTTGGTCCCTGGGTAAGTCGGTTCAGTCGAACTTCTGCCATCCCTCACTACCACCACTACTGAAACCCGACAGATCGCTGGCCCGAGAGAAGGAGAAGGCAAACTTTTTTGCCTCTTTTTGCATAATCTTCGCGTCAGCATTCTGGTGATGCGCGGATGTATTCTTTCTCCTGGTGGATGTGAGACATATATGTCGGACATTCACATCCATCAAAAGGATGTTCGTAGCAACCTTGACTTGAACAAAGCTAGTGATCCCGACGGGATGGGACGGGATACTTACACTTGTCCTTAAAACTTGTGGACCCGAACTGTCTCCGATTTTGACGCGTCTATTTCGCCTTTCGTGTGAAACTGAGAAAGAGTCGAATGCTTGGAAGTAAGCTAACGTACAGACCGTGTCCAAGAAGGAAAGTTGAGCTGACCCTGCCAATTATATACCCATCTCTTCGTGTGCTTAATATTAAGCTCCTGGTATACCTAGAAGCTAATGACATCCTGAAGTGATTGCCAATACGGTTCTACAGGGTATCTAGCTTATGCCGTTCACATCTGAAGTAAGGCCATCGAGAGGCGCTAGGAGGTGCTTGCCATCTCCTTCGATAACTCGATTGGTTTCGATAGGGTCTGGCACGGAAGCCTTATTAGTAAGCTTCCTTCATTTGGTCTGCCTGGTGATGGTATGTGTGATTGGATTGCAGATTTCTTGTGGGATCGGTCCATTCCAGTCGTTATCGATGGGTTCTCGTCTGACCAATTGGATATTTATACCGGGGTCCCTCAAGGGTTGGTACTCTCAGCAACATTATTTTTGCTGCACATAAAATATCTGCTTGAAACTTGGGTATGCAGACGACAGCACTGTTGCTGAGAGGTACTGTTCCATCCTTGTCCTTCGTGAGGCTGTGGTGGAGCGTTTGAGCTTATCCTTGAAGCCAGTCTCCAAATGGGGCAATGCCAATTTGGTCGGGTTCTTTGCTGCTAAAACTCAGGCGTGTTTTTCTCTGTTAAAATGCGCCAATTCTACTCGGCTCTTTCCTTCCGAGGTGTAAACGTGCCGATAATGGACCATCTTGTGCTTCAAGAACGCCAAGGCGTTACTTTTAACACGATCCTCAATTATGATCCATACATTGAGGCAAAGGTTCAACTGGCTGCCATAAAATTGGGAATCCCCACAAAAGTGAGACGGTTCTTCACGCCAGAACAATTGCTCAAGTTGTATCAAGCTCGTCAAGCGCTAGTTAGATGATGTATGGAGTACTGTTATCATTTCTGGGCCGGATCTGCCAAAAACTAGCTTCATGCACTTAAGTTGATCAAAAACCGGACCAAGAAGATCGGCAATGAGACACTGGTCGAATCATAGCTCCAGAGCCTTAAACAACGCGCCGAGTTGCGAGCTTGTCGGTTTTAATCGGTTAAATTTTGGGAAGTGTGCGATGGAAATGTACGATCTAATTCCACCTAGCCCGTTCCATAATCGGACTATAAGACGTACGGCGATGTGCCATTGGTACATGGTGGATATCCCACCCATACACACTAAACATTTTGGGAATATGTAGATTGTACGTACAGCTAAAGAGTGGCATTCCCTGCCGGAGTTTGTGTTGCTCGATAGCTACAACTTAGGAGTATTTAAGTCAAGAGTGAATAGGTAACTTTTAGGCAAGCGTGTTTAATCGTCGACCACGACATCGCTTACCATCAGGTGAGGAAGTGGTCTAGCGCAAGCCTACCAAATATAAATGAAATGCGGATCCTAGAGCAGTGATGGCCCAGTGGTAACGGACACAATTTACAAGTATGGTCGTGGATTCAAACCCAGGCAAGTGCTTTACTTTGTGTAAATTATTTCATCACCACTGCTCTCGAACCCACGACCTACAACTTGTAAGTCGCGGCCGCTACCACTGGGCCACCACTGCTCTCAAATTAAATTACAATATAGTAAAATATAAATAGAGCAAAATTTAAAATGTATTACATTGTACGTCAATTTAATTTACTTTAAAACAAAGAAACCCTTGTTACCAAAACTTTTGTGTAGGTATTGGAACTTGATCGACAAGTATACTTCAGTAGAAACATTGTTCATTTTTAAGGTTCCGTACCCGAAGGGTAAAAACGGGACCCTATTACTAAGACTCCGCGGTCCGTCTGTCTGTCTGTCTGTCTGTCTGTCACCAGGCTGTATCTCATGAACCGTGATAGCTAGACAACTGAAATTTTCACAGATGATGTATTTCTGTTGCCGCTATAACAACAAATACTAAAAACAGAACAAAATAAATATTTAAGGGGGGCTCCCATACAACAAACATGATTTTGTTGCCGTTTTTTGCGATAATGGTACGGAACCCTTCGTGCGCGAGTCCGACACGCACTTGGCCGGTTTTTAATTACAATGAAATTATTACATTTTACAAAAGTAGTTCTTATCCTTTATTTCTGCCTCTTAAATACGGTTAAGAGGCAGAAATAAAGGTCTGTCCTTGCTGATTTCATATGACATAAAGTTGAACCAATGTGTAACTAAAGTTATAATGTTATTCAAAGAACAATGCCCACTGTTCATACATTGCTTGACCTGTCACTTGATTCGTTTTACAGGGCGCGTCTGCCTACAACTAGTGTTGTATAAAATCAATTATTGTTTATAATAACACAATAACTTATCATCTTTTCATTTAAAGGCCAGGAAAAAATGCTATAATGTAAATAAGTTTTTGTGGTTATAACAGCTGTCAGATAAAGGTTTGACAACTGTTTTAACCTTAGAAAACTATACGATACTTGATAATTTAAATCAAATGGTTTCATATTCGTTGAGAGAGTTACAATCAATCAGAAATAAATACCTCTTTAACGTAATATCATCATCAAATCGGCGCGCGGTCTCAAACAGCAGTTATATTCTCGCAATATCCCGCCGATGCAGAGTTTTAAAGACTTCACGGGTGATGTTATGCCATCCTTGTTTATTACACATCACACACAAATCTAAACTCACATGCAGCAAAATCTAAAGCAACAGAGTGGTCGCTTTAAGGATTACTCTAACACGGAGTTGTCACATAAATAGATAACGAAGAGCTGCCTACCTACATGTTTTTGGTGAGGGCAGGGTAATGAAATAAAAATCTGGGTATGATTTATTATTATATTTCATTCTATGTCATCTCCTACAAACACTTAATCTAAAAATGCCGCTGGAGCCACAATGTTGTTTCCATGCCTGGCCCATCTTAGGTTTAGGTACCACACCAACGTCATAACATCAAACAAATGACAGCCTGTCATTCACTAAACGTTACGTTATCGCTTTAAAAAGTTCGTTTTACGACCTGTCAACTCTACACTTATTTTTCTTTCCACTCCATAACATAAAACCATAAAAAATCTTAACTAGTTATAAAATAATAAGTAAAATAAAAATAAAGTAGCAATTGGTTATTTAGATCATTTATTAACCACATGACGAACGAACTAGTTTTTCGTATTCTGTGAAATGAAACGTGTGTAATACACGTTCCGTTTCCAAAACTCTATTGACTAATGAGATACATATTAACATTGCTTTTTTTGCTGGCCTTATTTGAAAATTCAATTAAGCGATACGAAATGAGCAAAAAAAATTCATTCTTTTAAGATATTTTACATCACTAGACGCGTTAGAAAATTTTCAGGTCAATGCTGGACATGATTCTTGGGTGTTGATATGTGGATACTGGACGTTACATACAGTGATTGTCCTTTGTGAAAGGGGATTATTAAAGTTCATAGGATCAAGCATTGTAAGGAATGACGGAAAAGCAGACTGTTTTAAGGACCGTGCTGAAATAAAACTACACCAATAATCCCTATCACCACACAACAAAAATATCTAGTATTTTTTTACTTCGTGTATTATTTGTCTTACTGACTGTAGGTACAATCGGCCAAATCTATATCTGATCACCGTAAGGACTAGTTTAGCTTGCAGGGCTCGCCCGCTAAATTAACGCCGACATACTCATCAACCAATATTATCGCAGCATCGGGTGACTGTTTCTCTAGTACCCGTCAGCCCCTTGTTTTTGTAATTAAAAAAAGACGGCAAAAAATCAAACAAGTCATTTGGCTATGGTCGACGCAAAAAGGACGAGGTACACTACCTAACCGAAGCGGGGCGCGGGATATCGAGATGCAGTATAACGAAAAAGGGGTAGGTAGGTAGGTGTCGGCATACCTACCAACCTACCGCTTTCAGGTTTAAATTCGAAGCGAATCGAAGCGTCAATCTAAAATAATATTGACCACATTGACCGTCTTCTAAGCATTCTATCTGACCATTGACATTCGTAGGTAATGAGATTGCAGTCGCGCTGTGTACAAAATTAGCACTTCATTATTTTTATCTCTATGGGTTACACATTTGTTCATTACGTAGCGAAGATAAGAGTCAATCAATACTCAATAAGATAGGTATGTTATTTATTTATGAACGCTTCGCATCTAAGAAGAAATTGTACCGAACGAACGCTTCGACCGCAACCATTGAATTTGTGTTTTATTCATTTTAATACTTATCGTGAATGAAAATGAAACAAATTTGTCGATTTTTCATGCATTTATGATATTAAATAAGTGAACTCTAATGATTGTAATATTTTTTTGAAGCGTTTGTAGCTTAGAAAAACAAAATAATTAAAAATCTTAAAATTGCGTGCCCTAATTTGGCACAAATTTATTTAATAGGCATATGTAAGTGATCTGATAAAGGAAATAGTTATTTCTCAAAAATGGTATGTAATATTGCCATAACATCTCTAAAAAGTCTCCAGAAAGTGAATTCTACCGGAGACTTATTCACAACTGTCCAGTAAGAAGCGAGATTTTAAATTTGGAATCTCCTACTGTCCAGTAAGTAAGTATGTAATTTACTTACTGGACAGTAGTAGGGATAGGTCCGTTATATCAAAACGTAACTTATATCGGATATGTGTTAGATATCATATCATATCGATATCTATATCAAAATAACCGAAATTACAAAAACTATATCTAATACTAGAGGACGCCTCGCGGTTTCACCCGCGTAGTTCCCGTTCCCGTGGGAATACAGGGATAAAAAGTAGCTTATGTCACCCGGGAATAGAGTAGCTTCCCAACGGTGAAAGAATTTTTGAAATCGGTCCAGTAGTTTTGGAGCCTATTCGGTACAAACAAACAAATAATCAAACAAACAAAAAAATCTTTCCTCTTTATAATATTGGTATAGATAGCTGTACTACTAATACCGATATCTGAAAACCGACCCAATCCATTTACTTTTCAAAATCAATGACAAACAACGAACAAAAATAATTATGCCCGCGTTAGGCATTTTTATTCGCGCGATTTTTCGCCCACTCTGCGGCCTATGGAATTGTATGAAGCTGCACGCATTGCGGTAAAAAACTACATAAATCCGCGCAAATAAAATCGCAGTGCCTGCTAAGCCTTAAAGTGTTCATTTGTTTTTTTTTTCAATAAACAGCTTTCTATTAGCACGCCAGTTCGAAATTTAATTAAAACCTTTGATAAGTTACCTCCTTGGTTGCCATGTTTCGGTGAAAAAGATCGTTCCATTTTTAAATTACACGACAGATATGAGTTTACTATGTAATTTATTTGGCCGCTACACACGGCAGATATGGATTTTCATACAACTTTTGACGGCCGCTGCTCTCATGTATTTGGTCTGTACTACAATTTCGATTTTTCTCGAAGAAGGTTGTCAAAATAATGCTCAAATTTCCAAGCATGTTTGAGAAAATATAAATAAATGCCCCCGGTAAATCGATCACAATATCTATCAGTAATTGCCCTAATATGAATGTAACCTAAAATATTAATTAAACCAATTTGTTGTTAAACTTTCTTTCATTTTTGAGAAAAGCATTATACAAGCCTCAACCAGTAAGAAAGACATCCTGGCCTCGTATATAACCGGACCTCACCTGCGGTTCGGTCCGGTTAACTCATACTTGGCCAGGAAGTCTTATTTACTGGATTCTGCAGTAATGTACTATTTCATAAACTGTAATTTTTTTTTGCACTATATTTTACATATTGACCCTATGTCAGTTTGCATTGGACGATTATGACACAAATTGGGTTTGCACACTCCGCAAACTACCCTAGATATGATACCATAATTATTTTAAACTTTAAATATTTTTTGCCCGTTTTGATTTGAATAAAAATTATCAACCACAAATCAGCGAATTACTGAAAATGCAAGTAACAGATGTGACACAAAACGCAATAATAAGCTTCATAGGTACGACTGTATCCACAGGCAAGAAATAAGCAACTTAAGATTTTTTTTAACTTATGACATCAAAATAGCCTAGCGCTATCGGTCTATTTGCATCCCGCGATCTGTGCATCACGTGGCGGTGGCGGCAGTGCGGGTTGCAAGCTAAATAAATAAAGGGAAACGACTGTAATCTTAGTTTGACAATAATATATTTTGGATTCAGGTTGGATAATTTGATTACACTAAAGCTATTTAGAACTGTAATTTTCGGTTTATTATTCTGATGAAAACATTGTTTTGAGGCACCTCAGTATAGAGTGGATTTAATTTATATAAAGTTAATATATTTTACTTGGTAATTAGGTACCGTATGGTGTCGGACGTAAAGAATCTCACCATCCCATATCTTCCCATGGGTGTCGTAAAAGGCGACTAAGGGATACACCAGAGAATGGGCAGCAGCGTTCTCTGTGCACTTTAACAACAAACTGCGATCGCCAACCCGCCTGCCAAGCGTGGCGATTAAGGCAAACCCCTAAAAACCAAAATGAAAAGCACAAAGAAAAAACGGCCCCGAGTGCCCGGCAGCCCGTCTACCCTCGACTACGGTAGCGGTCGAGGCGATGGCGTGGCAAGGGGTGCGAAGAATCCCCGGAGTGGACCCGGCTACCCTAATAAACACCGACGACTGGACCTGGCAACGTATAACACGCGAACACTCCGGACCGACGAGAAGATAGCCGAACTCGAGGAAGAATTGAGCAGGTTGCGGTGGAGTATTATAGGGTTATCTGAAGTTCGAAGAGAGGAGGAGGACTCGATAATCCTCAAATCCGGTAACCTGCTCTATTTCCGAGAGGGTGACCGGCAGTCACAGGGTGGTGTCGGATTTATCGTCCACAAGTCCCTTGTGAACAACGTGGTGAAGATCGAGAGTGTGTCGACCAGGGTGGCGTAACTTATACTCAGAATATCCTCGAGATATTCGCTGAAGGTTATACAGGTCTACGCCCCGACCTCGGCACATCCCGACGACGAGGTAGAGACAATGTATGAGGATATTTCTAGAGCCATGCATTTTTTTTAAAACTCACTTCACCTTTGTCATGGGGGACTTCAACGCGAAACTGGGCAAACGAGACGTGGATGAGCTGCAAGTGGGCCAATTTGGAGTTGGACATCGGAACCACCGGGGTCACCTACTGGCCAGCTTTATGGAGAAGGAGGGCCTCTATATGATGAACTCCTTCTTCAGAAAGCGTGAGCACAGGAATTTGACCTGGCAAAGCCCCGATGGTGCAACTAAAAACGAGATCGACTTCATCATGTCAACCAAGAAGCAAATGTTCAATGATGTCTCTGTGATCAATTCGGTGAAAACCGGGAGCGATCACCGCATGGTGAGAGGCACATTGAACATTAATATCAAGCTTGAAAGGTCTCGACTGATGAAGTCTACGCTCCGTCCAGCACAGATCCAGATCCAAAACCCCGAGAGCTTTCAGCTCGAACTTCAGAATCGTTTCGATTGCCTAGGGAGCTCTGTGGATGAATACAGCGATGGGTTCGTGGAAGCTGTCCATACGGTTGGGTCTAAGTTTTCCGCCGTACAGATATAAACAAAAAGCTCTCTGATCCTACCCTCAAGCTTATGAAGGAGAGGCATGAGATGATCCTGCAGTCTTCAGACGATGCATTGAAGTACCGGCAGCTCAATAGACGGATCTCAAAGTCCTTGAAAAGCGATCTCCGCCGCTTTAATACCGAGCGTATTAAAGACGCGATTGAGCGGAATAACGGTTCTAAGGTCTTTGCAAGAGATCTGACTATTGGGCAGAGCCAGCTCACGAAACTGAAGACCGACGATGGCAGAATCGTATCCGCCAAACCGGAGCTATTGAGAGAGATCGAGAGATTCTATGGGCAGTTGTACACGTCAACCAGTAAACCCGTCGCGAATCTAGCAAAAGACCCTAGAGCTAGATTGACCCGGCACTATACCGAAGACATTCCGGACGTCAGCCTGTATGAGATTAGGATGGCCCTTAAACAGCTTAAAAACAACAAGGCGCCGGGTGAAGACGGAATTACAGTCGAACTCCCGAAGGCGGGTGGAAAACCGGTCCTTAAGGCCCTTCAGAAGCTGTTTGATTCCGTCATACTCGAGGGCAAAACGCCACAGGCATGGTGCAGGGGTGTGGTGGTACTCTTCTTCAAGAAGGGCGACAATGCCCTACTAAAGAACTATAGGCCCATCTCACTTCTTAGCCATGTCTACAAGCTGTTTTCAAGAGTCATAACGAATCGTCTCGCGCGCAGGTTTGACGATTTCCAGCCTCCTGAACAAGACGGTTTCCGTAAAGGCTTTAACACCGTAGACCACATACATACGCTGCGGCAGGTTATACAGAAGACCGAAGAGTACAACCTGCCTCTCTGCTTAGCGTTTGTGGACTACGAGAAAGCCTTTGATTCGATCGAGACTTGGGCTGTGCTGCAGTCTCTCCAACGGTGCCAAATTGACTACCGGTACATCGAGGTGTTGAAGTGTTTGTATAAAAACGCCACCATGTCAGTTCGACTTCAGGATCAGACCTCGGAACCTGTCTTTCTGCAGCGAGGTGTGAGGCAGGGAGATGTCATATCTCCGAAACTGTTCACCGCTGCACTGGAGGATGTCTTCAAGGCTCTGGACTGGAGAGGGCTAGGCATCAACGTCAATGGCGAGTACATCACTCACCTTCGGTTTGCCGACGATATAGTGGTCATGGCTGAGACTATGGAGGACCTCAATACAATGCTCGATGACCTCAGTAGAGCCTCCGAAAGAGTTGGTCTGAGGATGAACATGGACAAAACCAAGGTGATGTTGAATGCCCATGTCACACCCACTCCTATTAGGGTCGGAGACTCTACACTCGAAGTTGTGGATGACTATGTCTACCTGGGACAAACGATCCAGTTGGGTAGGGCCAACTTCGAGAAAGAGGTCAACCGTCGAATCCGACTCGGCTGGGCAGCGTTCGGGAAGTTGCGCGGTATCTTCACGTCCAACTTACCACAGTGTCTCAAGACGAAAGTCTATGACCAGTGTGTGTTGCCAGTTATGACCTATGGCTCTGAGACGTGGTCGCTCACAATGGGCCTCATCAGAAAGCTTACAGTCACCCAAAGGGCAATGGAGAGGGCTATGCTCGGAGTTTCTTTACGTGATCGAATCAGAAATGTAGAGATCCACAAGAGAACCAGGGTTACCGACATAGCCCGAAGAATTGCCAAACTTAAGTGGCAGTGGGCAGGGCACATTGCTCGCAGAACGGATGGCCGATGGGGCAGAAAGGTTCTGGAGTGGCGACCGCGAACCGGAAGACGTTGCGTTGGAAGGCCTCCCACCAGGTGCACCGATGACCTGGTGAAGGTTGCAGGGATCCGCTGGATGCGGGACGCACGGGACCGGTCAATGTGGCGACGCTTGGGGGAGGCCTATGTCCAGCAGTGGACGTCTTGCGGCTGATATGATGATGATGATATGATGGTAATTAGTCTTAGGGAAAAAAAAAATGCTTTGGAAAAAATATGTAAATTCAAAATATCCTAATACCTATGTCGGTTTGTTTCAGACATCAGGAGTGAAACTCCAAACAATACACAAATTTATTTTAGTTGAACAATCAGTTATCTTAACCTAGAAAATAGTGAGTTAAATCCAATTTATTAAATAACTAATAATGGCAGTGAAGGCGGTCACATAGGACAGTACTGGCTGTCAGGGACAGTGTTCCGTGCACTTACCGCAATAAGGATAGTACTACTTGTCGGAGACAATGTTCCACATCCAATTACTGGGCAGTACAATATCTAATAATGGCAGTGAAGGCGGTCACTTAGGGCATTATTGACTGTCAGGGACAGTGTTCCGTGCACCCACCGCAATAAGGATAGTACTACTTGTCGGAGACAATGTTCCACATCCAATTACTGGGCACTACTGACTGTCAAGAGACATTGGTCCGTACACCAAGACGCATCCGTTCAAAATGCGTACCGACTGCATTATTTTCTATTTGGCGTCTTGCAACTCGGTTCTAGTGACCGGCTGTTGCTTAACAGGGCTTCCCTGTGGAGACTTATCTCTTAGCCTACCAGCCAGGCTTTAAAAGTACTAAACCTAAGCGAACACGCTGTGGGCTACCCCCTGTGGGGTCGAACCTCGGCTCAGGGCGTCGCTGGGGGGACAACTAAGGCAGGATCTTAATAAAGTGATTCTACCATCCGTTCGGAATAGCCTACGTGGAGAAGAACGGACAAGAAACTCCAATGAATTATCTAATTAGAATTTAACTAAGGCAAAGCAATCGCGGGCTGGCTTAAAAAAATTATCATCTTTCACAAAAGTAGACCACATACTAATTGATGATTCCAAAGATTCTATTATAGCTTCGGAATTATCTACACTTAAGGTGCGAGAACTTACAGAAAGTGTTTCCTCTGAATCATCTGCAGTCAATGTACGAGAGCTTACACAAGTTTTTCCTCTGACTCTGAGGGCATATTATTATTTACAGGTACAAAAGACATACCGAACTCAACATCTGCCGTCACGGTCCGTTCATAATCATCATCATCACTATAATTTTCGCAAATTTCCAAATAACCTTCTTGCCCTTTAGGTACTTCTCTTAAATTTTCATTAGCAATTTTATAAATTCCGTTAGAACCGTTGATATATTTAAGCTCATAACGGTCTAATACAAGTAAGTAATATTATCTAATACAGTGACTATTTTATAAGGCCCCTTAAATTTATTATCTAGCTTCGTTTGATGTCTAGCTTCACATTTTACAAAAACAAATTCACCTACTGCAAAAGGTTTAATCCGGGCTTTTCCCTTATTAAACCGTATAGTGTCAGCGTTAGCTACTTTTTGAATAACTTCTGATGCAGATGAACGAGCCGTTTCAACATTTATTATAGGTGGTTCAGTAGAACTAGGAGTTATTTTAGCTAGATTAAGTGAGGAACCTTGAACGCCAAACATCAGTTCCATAGGCGTAAAACCTGTGGTCTTCCAACGTGTACTATTAAGAGCGAGTTGGATCTCTCCTATTTCATCCTTCCAAGCATTATTAAAATTACATTCTATAACAGTAAGAATATTCTTTAAAGTTCGCATGACCCTCTCAACCTGCCCGTTAGCTCTAATAGAACTGGTTGCTAGCACTATTTTATTCTCATTACAAACGTTTTTAAACTCACTTCAATCATAACAACGTCCTTTATCTGCGATAATGCGGTTTAGGGCACTAAATAAGTTAACAGCATTCTTAATTGCTCTTACAGCGTATGAAGAGCTTAAGGCCGGAGTATATTCAAGCAGTACAAACTTTGTAAAGGCGTCTATTAAAACTGAGCAAAAGTTTTCCAGTTAAATCTAAATAAATTGTGTGCCAAAGGGCTGGATGCTTAGGAATTGAATGCAGCTGCATTTGCTGTGCACCTGAAGGGCCTTTAGAAGTTTTACATACTACACAGCATTTGATCAACTTTTTTAAAAATTTAGCTGTACCAGAAAACCAATAAAGTTCGTAAAGTATGTCTAAAGTCCATTCAAAGACTGACCTTGGTAAGTGTTGCTTACCCTGGCAGGGTCATCCATATAAAAACAAATGAACAAAAAAAAGCGGTCACCCATCCAAAGACTAACCTTGGTAAGTGTTGCTTAACCTGTGTGGGGTCACCTATCCAAAAACAAGCAAATAAAAAAAACGTGGTTACCCATCCAAAAATCGTCCTTGGTAAGGTTTGCTTAACTGGGCGGCTACACCAACCCAGCCGCTCAAGATAAAATATATAAAACGGAAATGGCAAAACCCGTTATAACCTTCAGATAATCTTGCGTCCGGGATATTTTCGATCAATTACCAAAGCCGTAAACACGCCTGAGCGGAGGTCTCGTTAGAATTAAGTTGAAATTTGAGGATACTGTCAAAATGATCCTCAATAAGCATAGGGCGAGATAACTGAGCTTTCAAAGTCTCCTGTATATCTTCCCATTCATATTGACCGGGACGTATCTTGGTCAGTAATGTGGCTGCGCGGCCTAGGAGACAATGGGTCAGCGTCATGATTAAATCGACACCTTTTAGATTTATGCTCTTAATTATAGTGTCTGTCAGCCGACACCAGCCCCCTTTGTCTGAATTGGGTACGTCAGGATCAAAAGGTACTAACGATACCAAAGGTTGTGGTGGCGCATTGGACCGGGGTAGAAGGGCATCAGTTAATTTTGAAAGAAATGCTTCAACTGTTCGAGGGTAACAGAATATTTTCCTGCATACTTTGTGACGATGAAGTGCCAGAGGTGGGCGGACAACCGATCCCACTTTCGATGTCGGATTTGGTTCAGACATCAGGAGTGAAACTCAGATATGGCAATCATCATCATCATCATGTCGGAAACAATGTTCCACATCCAATTACTGGGCAGTCCCGACTGTCGAGAGACAGTGGTCCGTGCACCAAGACTCATCCATTCGAAATGCGTACCCAAAGAGTATTGCGAACCGACTGAACAGTGCAACTCCTTATAAAGGCGATCACCAGTGGGAGGTTAAACGTCACATAATTTTACTCGATTTAACTTCGAGTCTTTTAAGCCAAATGACAGATAGTGAATGATTTGTCCAAGATGCGTCCGGTGCACGTTCCACTAGCGCAATGTAGTCGCCGTCTCTCACAGCTGCTACATCATATGGCTTTTTCTTTTTGCCTGGAGAAATGCTCATGCATACTGCACTACCACGGGGAAATAGTGCAGTTATGTGTGACTCTAACCCACTAAAACTCCACGGTGTCCTCCTGTGCCGCTGGGACGCTCCATAAGACATCGCGGCCCGCGTCTGTTGCAATAACAGTTCGCTGGATAAAAGAAGCGAGGACCGCGTTGTAGAAAAGTTCATGTTTGGTCGACTCACACCTGTGTGACAGACCCTGTTCCATATATATAATAATCCCCGGGCACTGGTAACTGGAACAATTCAGGTTTCAATTAAACTAGCTTACGAAACTAAACAGGCTCTGGCTAAAAACGGGTTGTTATCAATTGCTTGCTTACCGTGTTTAGACATTGACCTATTTATAGAACTTGCACTAGCTAATTTTGAGGGTGTTCCGATACATTGCACTATTGATTTTGGTGATGATAGCGCCAAAAGACTTTCTGATTCAGTTTCCGTGAGTTTCAAAAACCATTTTTGAGTCATGAATACCTACACAAATAAAGAAAAATTCTGTTCTATTACATTCTTTCATTCCTATACAAATTTCGACGAAGCTTTGTATGGAAAATCTAAATTGTTTTTGAGAATTGCCGATAACTGTCTTGGAGAAAATTGGTACATGGGTAGAAGCAGTTTTTAAATAATGATCGCACCTTTCCGTTACAGCCTGTATAAAGCTCAATGTGTTATATTGCTCTTCAACTGTTCAGGTGTCGGTGGTGTTCCACTCGGCAGCGACGGTGAAGTTCGACGAGCCGCTGAGTTTGGCGGTGGAACAAAACCTTCGGTCCGTCATCAAGCTTATGGACATCTGCGATACGCTGCCCAACATGCAGGTATAAACATTAACCTAACCCTATGTACTAACTAACTGCCTTGACGTGACGTGATGTGTAATGACGTCATCATTCCCCTGGACATATGCGACATGTTGTCCAAAATGTAAGCATGCTTACTATTCTAACCGTAGGTACTATAACGAGGGCTTCTCAAATGGCAGGCAAATAAAATAGGAAAACCGTTGAAATCACATAGTATTTTATCATTTATGTTTTGCCTCTGATGACTTTTCCAGGAATGGAAAAAAATACTAAAAAAAAAATGTTATCAAATATTTGAACCGAGTTCTGAATATGTTTAACCTTTTAAAAAACTATTATGCCTCTTGCCAGCGTTAGGGATAAGGTGTGTAACCTCATTAGTAACTGGCTTCCGTGATATGACGTGACTTGGCATGACGTCATCATGCTTCTGAATACCTGCGACCAGCTTTCCGGCAAGCAGTTACTAACATAAACCATCATCATCATTTGTGCTCAGTGCAACATGTCTTCTTTTTCATTCCTATTTCGCAAATTATCATTACCCTATTTCTTAGATTATAAAAAGAATATCATAATTATCATAAATAGAATAAACTAAAGTAATATTATTCAGGATTTTAATGTCATCAATTTCATTTCCAATATAAGAACCGCCTAATGCGGTAAAAGCCCCCACCAACGTTAAGAGTAGTCATAATAATAATAATATTTGGTTTTCTTTTGTGTAGGAGGGTTGTCGTTGGCACTTGATGAATGTGAGAGGGGAGAAGCTGATTGCTAGATTTGATCTGTGTTAGAGGACTCTTTGTTTCAGTCTCCTTCTATAATACTATCCTAATTTATTTACGGGCTTTAACCAGTCATCGTCATAGTCAACCATTAAGTTGGTCAGATGGCGCTGACTTGTAAACATTGCTTTTGACTGTGCTCCTGCCAAAGTAATTATAAAAAATAGTTAAATGTGACTTCGGACAGTGTAACATATTACAAAGTTAAACTTATGATATTACCGGACTGTGACAGTGTTATCGTCAATAATGGTGTACGAACATCTGAAATAACAGTGTTTCTACGTTACCCAAACAGTGACTTGCACAATACGGAACTAGTTATTCATATGTTATTTGTGAACATATTGTGACATTTCAAACTTAATACTACAAACAAACTTAATTATTGGCTCAAATTTCATTACCGTGGTGATCTTCAAAAAAACAAATTACCACGAAAACATTCGTTTTTTATTTGAAACATATTGACTGCAACGCCATCTTACAGAAAACTAAGCAATCAACAGAATTAGTTGCCATCCGATAAACAGTGTTGACAGACCATAAATATACTTCATTAATAAATTAAGTACAGTGACATCTTTTGACTACTCAAAAAAATTTGGGCGCACGGTTGGCGCAGTGGTTGAGCGATTGACTGCTGCGCTGCGTGTCGCGGGTTCGATTCCCGCACGGAACAAATATTTGTATGACCTACAGATAGTTGTTCCGGCTCTGGGTGTTTGTGCATGTGAGTTTATATGTTTGTAAACGCACCCACGATACAGGAGAAATTCCTAGTGTGGGGCAATGTTTTTTCTTAATAAAAAAAAAAAAAAAAAAAAAACGTTGTAAGTAGTTTCGCCTACCCATATTTAGATCGCTAATTTCAACACCAATTACTAATAATGGTTGTCCTAGCGGTGTAACCCGCTACACCCAACACTGTAGAACTCAAGTTCGAATCCCATCACACGAAATTATTTTTGAAAGTAATATTATTCTCAAAATGAATTTCTTAGAGAATATAACGTTTCGGCGTACCCGTACCCGATCGGAACCATCGAATGATGACAGTGACATTATACTACCAACTGCGAACTGTACAACGAGTACTTTACCCGACGTATCAGAAGACGAAGACATCCAACAAGTTCAAGTATTAAAAGATGAGATCGCCAATCTTAAATCTGAACTAAAAAATGCTCTCAAGAAAATAGAACTGTTATCAATAGAAAACAGTAATTTGAAAAAAAGGAATGAAGAAAGGAAGGTTAATAATTTAGAAAAAACACCACAAACTAAGATACAGAAAACAAAAAACTCAAAGCAAATACAGAAAAAAATTGATAACATAAATAACGATCCTTCTTCATCAGGCTCATGCACACTAAAACATGGCAAACTATTCGAGGATAGGAACAATCGTATTGAGCCAAGCCAACCTAGCATGAATTTTAACCAGTCACCTATAATGAGTCAGTCAATCCCCGTTCCTTCACTAAAAAACAAGATATGTCTATTAAGCACAAATAATCGGAATAAAGTCTTATCGACAGCTGAAGATTTATTTATTGACAAATATCACATATGTCATGTGGAATTCAGGCAAAAGTGATTGATTATAATAAGAGCGACTTTTGTGTATAATTAATTGGAGAGGAGGACTTTAAAATGACTAACAACTATTTTAATACTATTGTATACATTCGAGACACACTGAAACAAATTTCTCATACAAATGTAATTATCTGTACTCCAACCTACAAACTACGAAACTACAACAACATTTATAACTGGAGAATTGAGACGTTTAATAATTTATTGTACTTGGATATATTATCTCATGAACATGCTTATTTCTTAGATTGTAATTGTAATTTAAATTATGACTATACTATGTTTGACTTGTTAAAGGGCCGTATTAATAACTATGGTTTACGCAACATTCTTGAAAATTTGTTACATTTAATTGATGACATTACTGTATGACTAATGAAGGTATTGGAAATGCTGCAGAAGAAGCGAATTTCTTTATTTTTTCGATCTTAAATTTATTAATGTTCTGCATCAAAACATTGCGGGACTGCTAAACAAATCTGACCCACTATTAGTAAATATCGAAGAGCTAAAAGACAAAGATATTGACGTTGATGTGATATGTGTCACGGAACACTTTATGTTAGCAGGTTATGAACAGCACCTGAAACTTAATAATTATGAACTCGCGGCATGTTATGGTCGTAATTGCAGTAAAAGAGGAGGTGCCTGTATTCTAGTTAATAAGGTGCATAAGCTTAAAGAAATTTCTCAAATTAGTCAATTGTCCATAACTAATGTGATCGAATGTTGTGCAATAGAATTACTTGACTCCAAAATCATAATAGTTTGTGTATACCGAGTGCCGGTACCAAGTAACCTCAATTTATTTTTTGCTAGGCTTGACAAGATATTAAAATGTATTTCTAGACTAAAAAATCATAATACTGTTATAACTGGTGACTTCAATATAGATGTCATGAAGTGTAACAATGTTACCTTAGATTTCGAGTGTTTATTGTTAAAATATAATCTTACATTAGCACTTAAACAGCCCACAAGATTATCCAGTAATACATGCCTAGATAACTTTGCCCACAACTTTAATAAAAAGTGTAAGACGGATGTGTTGGAATTTGGCTTATCTGATCATACTGCCCAATTAATTAAACTACCAGTAAAGAAAATATTTAAATTAAAGTATTGGCGTAAAATTAAACGGGATTACAGTTTAGAAAACATCCAAAAATTTAAAAAACGTATTAGATACCTTTCTTTTGATGAAATATATAAGACCGATGATCCATCAGAAGCGTATCATCATTTTATTGAAATATTTAAACTAATTTACGATTTGTGCTTTCCGCTAACTACAATCACTGTGCAAGTAAATGCCAAGCCAAAATGGATATCGCGCGGGATTAAAGTGTGCAGTAAAAATAAAAGAGAATTACTCTGGAAGTTCAGAAGAAAACCAACATTAACTAATAAATATACTAGCTATTCTAAACTGTTTAAACGAATTATGAATCTTACTAAGCGTGCACAAAACAATTACAAAATAAATACATCAACTAATAAAAGTAGAACGGCATGGCAAATTATAAATAATAATAAATTAAATATACCTAAGGAATCGACAATCGAATTAAAAATTAATGACACTTTGACAACAAATCCTAAAAAAATTGCCAATGCGTTTAATAACTATTTTATTGAAAAAGTAAAACCTCTCCCAGGTGCTGGTAAGGATGCCACAGCTCGAATCAATCACCAACCTAACTCAATGTTTTTGTCACCAAGTCTGCCTTATCATATGCGGAGGATTATATCAAATCTAAAAAACACGAGTAGTGTAGGGTATGACGGTATTTCAACGAACGTGATCAAAGCAGTGAATGAAGATATTTCTCATCACTTAAGCCACATTATGAACCTATGTATAATAAGTGGGGTATTTCCAAAAGATCTCAAGTTAACAATAATTAAACCTTTATTTAAAAAAGATGATAAATATTTAATGAAGAACTATAGACCGATAGCATTAATTTCCGTATTCTCAATTTTTTTTGAGTAATATTTATATAACGAACTCAACAGATTCCTAGAACAACATAAAATCCTATGTGATGAACAGAAAGGTTTCAGAGAAAATAGAAACATAAATATGGCAGTTTACGACTTTATATACACTGTCTCATCACAGGTTGACAAATCTTTACCTGTCTGTGCTATTTACTGTGACATGTCCCAAGCATTCGATTATGTAGACCATAATATTAGATAGCTGCTAGATAAATTTGAAGCCTACGGCATAAGAGGTAATGTCTTGGAATTGTTAAAATCATATCTAACAGACCGGCAGCAAATAACACAAATATCTAAATTCAACATTAAATCGAAAAAGGTACATATATTCTCCTCTCAAAAGCGCCTCATTAAGCATGGTGTGCCCCAGGGAACTGTATTGGGCCCTCCCCTGTTCTTATTATATATAAATGACCTACCTAAGGCAACTAAAGAACCCATGACATTATTCGCTGATGACAGTACTGTTACAATAGCATCCGATAATTTATCTGTATAATTTTGACGCAAATAATTCATTAAACTCTATAATTGCCTGGCTTAGCAACAATAATTTGAAAATTAATCTGCATAAAACTAATATAATGCACTTTAGACAACGAAAAAATTTATATAATTTATCAAAATTCAATTTATCTCACAATGACAATATTATACAAGAAGCAGATACAGCCAGATTTCTGGGCTTAATCATTGATCCACAATTAAATTGGAAAACACAGATTAATGTACTTTGTAAAAAAATCAGCAGCTCGTCGTTTGCCCTCTATAAACTTGCTCCTACCGTCAATACAGACACTTTACTAACGGTCTAATACGGACTTGTGGAATCTTTATTGAGGTTTGGGATAATTTTCTGGGGCAATTCAACGAACAAAGACACAGTGTTCAAAGCACAAAAGCGTTGTGTACGGGCTATGTTTCGGTTGCAAACTATGGACATTTGCAGACCAATGTTCATAAAGCACAGAATTTTAACACTTCCGTCACTCTACATATTGGAAATGGCTGTATTTGTAAAACGTAATCCTCAATGGTTTCCTCTTTTATCAAATAATAGAAATAGACGTGAGCAGTATAGACTTTGGGTTCAGTCACACTCGGCCAAAACAGCACTTCTGAGAAAAAGTGTTGTATGCATGGCCCCAGTAATATACAATAAAATTCCGAATGACATAAAGCAATTGAATTTTATTTTATTTAAGAAAACACTTAAAAAGCTACTTACTGATAAGTGCTACTATAACATTGTTGATTTTTTAAATGATAAATTTTGAATTTTATTTTGATTTAATTTTATTCTTTATTGACATATTTTGTATGTAATTAATTTTGACTACATTTTGTACTGACTCTGATTGTATATTGAATTATTGATAACATTTTGCACTGACTCGATTTTTTATATATGAAACTGACATTAATTTATTCAATTTATAATTGCTAATTTAATTTTAATTAATAACAATAACTAATATTTTCATTTTGTACGCCGAGTGAGGCAAAGCATGTTGGTCCGGTAAAACTATGTTTCCATCTATATGTGCATATTCATGTATCATGTTACACATGTTTAAACAAATAAATTTATCTTTATCTTTATCGACACCATCAGCTGTCACTTCAATCTCACCGCACTATTTCCAAACCACTGCAACTCCTGAATGCCAGAATCAATCACCGCACCGCGCACCGTGGTCGAGTGACGACCACCAGAAAAGCGCCGAGGCAATGAAGCTGCTAAATTTACCGTCTAAGGTGTACCTATATTTCATCGGTATCAAAATAAGGCTGCACAAGCGCCACCTACCGTTGTATGTATAACTTTATTCAATAGAAATAAACGTTACTTTTCAAATAACTCAATATTAATTTAAATAAGTTCAGTATTTTTATAGAGCACAGATACCATGGCAGGAAATTACTCAATGAACGTCCCAAAGCTCAAGGCCAGAGATAATTACGACGATTGGGCATTCGCCGTGGTAAATTTCCTCATCCTGGAAGGCATCGACATCACGAAAAGTGAGGTGCTAAGTGAGCACGACGACAGGAAGGCCAAAGCAAAGATGGTGATGACCATTGACCCGTCTTTGTTTGTGGTTATGCACATCAAAAACGAAACCAAAGTACATAGTTTGTGGGCAAAATTAAAATCATTGTTCGACGATTTCAGATTTACCCGCCGCATCAATCAACTGGCCTAATCATATAACATTCGTCCCGAATACCAATATGAGATGAGTTGAAACACACTACGAGAAGTCAATACAGTAGATGAGTGATACGCCTTGCCAAGTCTACTATTTTGATATTAGTGTATTTTGAAAATATCACTGATACTGATATATTAGTTACAGTATTATAATATTTCCAGGCGAATATATTAGTGTTGAGGTGTGTCCTCGTTTTTGGGAATTGTAATCAGGGAGGTGCTGGCAGCGAATGACTCGTTTATTTGCTCAGTGGTTATATTCACTGTGATTTGCTCTTTGAAAATTAGATTTATTAGCACAGTAAGTATCAGTAAGAACAGAGAAGTTTAGAGTAGAAGGCAGAGACGGAAAAAGAGAGTGGTTCGAGGTCGTCGTTCCTTTTTATAGGCATCGTTCACCGCCCTCTCTCGGCAGGACGTCGAACTCCGCAGCTGGGCGACGTCGCAAGCGCACGAAAGGTTTTGTAGTGGTTCGCGCTGTCAGCTCAGCAACTGCTTCGTGGTTCCTCCCGTTGTTGGTAGATGGCGCTGTCCTCAACAATTAGTATTACCTAATCTTGAGAAATATCGGTACTAACCTATCAATAAATGTGTCAAATTTTGTTCCTGAGACTCTCAAGCGGGGCGCTTTGCATCAGCACAAAAATCAAATGTCATTTCATTTAGTATGTTTAGTCCAGCGTACTTATATAATAGAGGTCAGTGATATTACCTGATTAGCACAATTCTTTATAGATAATATAGACATACATAAACACACGATAATATTGATGTCAATGTGATACGTCATATTTATTATTAGTACAGCATTTAATTACTCAATAAAATTCACATTACAAATTCAACAGTTACTTACGTCACGCAATAGTTATCATACGTGAATATTGCAAATGAATTATGCAAAAGTCATTGCAGGTGACATTCTGTTTAGACCTGTGAGGTACGTTGAACCAAGTAATTCGTAGTCATGTGACCTGCACGGTCTATAAGCTGGTTTTATTATGGCCCACTCACTCTCAGTGAGGGGAAGCCTGAGTCTCAGCAGAGGCAACATGTTCTATATTATAAGTTCTTTTAAAGGCACTCAACATTTGGTAATGGCAGAAAAATCCCGATTAATGTCAACAAATTACGAGTTGTGCACGTGCAATTTTGAAAGCGCTTGGTAATCCCATACATTTCGAATACTTTGGTCCACACTGGGTCCACATTTGGTATTCAAAATGTATGGGACTGCCAAGCGTCCCACGATGCAACAAGTGTTGGTATCCTTGCGCCGTCCATTCTTCATCATCTTAGCACGGCGGGATGCGGCTGGTGCAGAAAACCTTAAATGGCGCAAATATAACAACTTTATTGAAAGTTATATGTTTGAGCCGTTTGGGTTTGAAACTTTAGGTCCATGGGGTCCAAATGCTCATCGAGTTAATCGAGACATTGGCAAAAAGCTCGTCGACTCTTTACGTGACCAGAAGGCTGGCCTTTTCTTCGGCCAGAGAAACAGCATTGCCATTCTGGGCAGGTTTCCTATTAACATCGATTTGGACGATTTTTTTATGTGCAATGAGCCCTTTTCCCTCCCTGGTCCCCGTTATTAGTCTCATGATTTAGAATATTCTTTACCTATATATGCAGGAGATGGGGCGTGATGCGAAAAACACTTTTTATTTTATTTTATTGTGTATAGGCTTGCGTTTGACCAGTACCTCACCTGATGGTAAGTGATGATGTGGTTGAACGTGTAACACGCTTGCCTAGAAGTAACCTATTCACTCTTCACTTCTTGAAGATACTTCGTTTATTTTGGCTTGGTTAATCGCATCTTACAGAATGTTTATTTCGTAACGTCTTAATTTAATTTGTATTCATCCGCCATTCTCTCCATCTCGCTTCCACACATAATCTCTCATTGGAAGAAATTAGAAAATTCTCAGAAATTGTTGAAAGTAATAGTAATAGTAGTAATAGTAATCTTTATTCACAGAAATTTGTACATTTTTCACAAGTAATTCTTAAACTAATGTTAAAATACACAAAAGTATTAGCATTTGAGGCCGAACTAGGCATAGCCTGTATTTCAGCCTTCAACGCCGATTCCCTTGAGTTGCAATTAATAGTAGGTATTTCGAATATGATGATCCCATGTTTGAATGTACCTAACTAATACAAAGGTAATAAGTATATAATAATACAAAAACAATAAATTACGTAATGCAAACTAAGATGTTATCCAATAGAAAAAAGAAATAGAGGAAAAACCAAATAATAACAGGTAAAACAAAGAAGAACAAAAATACTAATGGTAGGTGTGTAACTAGTCCTCTCTTTGTGTGTGATGGAAGTGAGATGAGTGAGTGTGAGAGGGTGTGTGAGATTGCGGACCGTTTGTTGCTCTTATTACTATCTTCGTTATTAATTAACAAAATTATCTCATAGAATATAATATGGTACCATTATTTGTTGTCTATCTAGGAACTCAAAGCAATTCCTCTGTCTCCTCGTACGTGAGTTTATGGAGGTAGTATTATTATATATACACTTTGAGTTTGCAAGATTTCCTTGTCATCGGGTAGAAATTAAGAATTTAATTTAGCTTGTTGTAGATGTAGGAGCCAATGAATAAAGGAAATTTAGTGGCGAAATTGGTTTTAAAAGCGATCGGTTGAGGGGAAACCAAGTGTTTTGTACGTCTATTTAAAATGAGTGGGTAGTAGGTGAGATTTTTATGTTGCATTGTTATAACATGTAGAATAAAAAGCTGTCTTACGGTTAAGACGCCACAAAATTCGTAAAGTACCGCGGTTGGAAACAATATTGGTTTGAAGGTGCTAACTTTCAGAATGGCACGCTGAGCAACTTCAACAGGTTTCAAAATAGATTTAGGGGATCCACCCCATGCAGATATGCAGTAAGTGATGAGGGACTGACAGAGAGCAAAGTATATTCGCTTCAGTACAGCGGGTTCGGCGCCGTGTCTGAGGGACTTAAAGACGTATATCAATTTCCGGATCCTACCTCAGAGGGACTTAGTGTGGTTTTTAAAGTTGAGGTTGTTGTATATCATACCTAGGGTATTTAAACGTTTTCCAATTTATTAAAAGAGCAGTTTTCTTTAGAGACACACTCATGTGGTATGATGTACTGACGTACGTAATTGATTTTTGTGTTTGTCCGTATACTGAAGCAAATATACTTAATGATTAAACGAACTTACCTGTATGTGAAGTTCTATCATAATTATGCGAAGGCTTCGTCCGAAGGGAGCAAATAATACTTGTAGTATCGCCTAGTGTTCACCAGTCACGCACTATATTTGAGAGTAAATATTATAGAAAACAAAAAATACCTATAATATTTAGATGTTAAAATCAACCCGCGCGGGCGTCTCGCTCACTTGTTGCCGTCATTTAGTTTAGAGTCGAGTCGCAAATATTTTACGCACCTTGGGTAAACTTGTGCCAAGTTACGGGGAGGGAGGGTTGCTAATCCCTTCGGACGAAGCCTTCGCATAATTATGATAGAACTTCACATACAGGTAAGTTCGTTTAATCATTAATTATACTCGGCTTCGTCCGAAGGGAGCAAATAATACTTGTAGTGATTTAGAGATTTAAGTGAAATATTAAGCTTTAATAAGAATGTTTAATCAGATAACAATTCTTACAAAACTGAGGAATCAAACGATTTGAATTACCTACTTATTATTAAAATTTCCGTCGACAACTGCTCGAGCAAAGGAATCATTATCATTAACATTACTTATAGTTCTATTATAGAACCGATAGAATGTATTGGATGAATCGCTCCATCCAGCCGTTCTTCTGATTTGGTCCAAACTGATACCTACACTATGAGCCGCAGATTTAGCTGCGTGTCTTGTACTGTGCGCAGTAAATATATTGACATCGATCCCACTGTCACTTAAAGTTTCTTTAATCCATCTACTTAAGGTCTGGGAACCTACGGACTTATATGGTTTTCTTAGACTTATAAAGAGGAAATCAATGTATTTTCTTAAAGGGCTAGTCCTTTGTAAATATGTCAGCAAAACCTTTCCTGGACATATTTCAGGTCTTTGTTCAAAAAGAGGTAATACTAAAATGGGTTGGTTGCAACCTCTACGAGTAGTTTTAAGAAAATCTGGGATTTTAATTACGACTTTAAAAGTAAGTTTCAATATCTTTTATATTTATTTTAGACAGAGTTTGTACTCTGTGTGCAGTTAATAATGCCACGAGAGTAATAAGTTTTTTGGAAATTTGATTTAAGTTAAGGGATTCATTGGGGTATAACTTGCTCATGTGGTTAAGTACTATTGAGGTATCCCATGTAATGGAATACTTTGGCAGAGGGGGCCGAAGACGGAATACCCCCTTAAAAAATCTTTTGATTCTGTCGTCTTCTCCTATATTATTGCCCATCAATAGGGCTAGCGCAGATCTACAAGAGTTTAAAGTTCCATATTGAAATCCCTCTTCATAAACATTGTTAAAAAAATAAATAATTTGTGGGACCGATGCATTATACAAATCAAAGTCATGATTATTACAAAAGTGGAACCAACGTTTTAAGTAAACATCATATTGTTTAAATGAATTGTCGGACAGAGAAGCTGTCATAACAGTAATTGCGGATGGGGGTACACTTCTCCTTAACCAAGCTGTCCGCACAAAATTCCTGCCACCAGGGTAATCTTGGTCGGCATGTTGCGATTGCTGGAATGGAAAGACATAATTGGGTTTCTATTTGCTTCAAACGTGATCACTTCAGATAACAAAAGGCGTTTAAACAAAGGGTACCACGGTTGCGAAGGCCACAAGGGTACAACAACGATACCTCTAGCTTTATCTGTGATTATCTTTCGCAACATTTTTAAAATTACAGAAAATGGTGGAAACGCATAAAAATAATAATTGGTCCAGGAAACTGTGAATGCATTAATGGTCATTGCATCTGGATCTTTATGCCAGGAAATATAATTTTTACATTTTTTATTTATTCGACTAGCGAATAAGTCTATTTGAGGCATGTCAAATGAGGACACTATTTCCTGAAAAGCCCAATCTGCTAGTTCCCATTCTATATCCGGGTGCACGCGCCTGGATTCTGCGTCTGCCATTTTGTTATCTGATGATCTGATATAGGACACAACAACATATAGTCCACGACATTCACACCATTGCCACAACTGCTTGGTTATACTAGTGAGGTGAGGGAACTGAATGCCTCCCATCCGGTTTATATAAGAGATGGCCGTCGTGTTGTCAACACGGAGTAGAATCTGACAATTTCTTATTTTTTTTTTCAAATACCTTTAAACCCAAAAAGGCAGCCTGTATTTCTAGGTAGTTTATGTGTTGTGTTCGCTCTTGAACACTCCACAAACCACTGGCCTTCTCTTCCCCGCATGCAGCCCCCCACCCCGTAGTTGAGGCGTCTGTGAAAATCTCCAGGTCATGTAAATCTTCTTTGATCCTACAGAAAGGATTTTGTATTTTGGTATACCACCACTTTAAATCAGATTGTAGCGTTAATGGCAAATTCATAATTTTGTCATAGTCATCATCTGATTTTAAATTTAAGTATTTTATACGTTCAAAAAGCTTAGTATATAACCAGCCATATTCTACGGCTGGGCAAATTGAAACTAATAGTCCAATAAATTGAGCGAATTCGCGGATTTTACACCTATTTATAGTAAAATACCTTTGAATTTCTTTTTTAACCCGATCAATTTTCATTGTTGGTAACGTGACCTGGAAGTTTTCTGAGTTTAGAACAAAACCTAAAAATGTACATATTTTGTTTGGTATCATGGAACTTTTTTCCTCATTTATTAGAAAACCAAGAGAGTTAATAATTTTTTTTAGTGTGTGTTGTGTTGTATAAACATTCATTATACGAACGTCCCATTAACCAATAATCATCTAAGTAATTAGTTGATATTAGTCCGGCAGAACGTAGCAAACGGACTATAGGTTTCATCACCTTGGTAAATATATAAGGCGCTGTACTTAAGCCAAACGGTAATACATTAAATTCATATAAATATTGTTCAAACTGGAACCTTAAATATTTTCTTGAGTTGTCATGAATTTTTATGAAATAATAAGCATCTTTTAAATCAATTTTGGTCATAAAGCAATCTTTAGTTATTAATTTTAATACTGTACGTAAATCTTCCATTTTAAAATGATCAGTCTTACTGAATTTGTTCAAATTCTTTAAGTTCAAAATAAAGCGATATTTACCATTTGACTTTTGTACCAAAAATATACTTGACAAGAACTGGCCTTCTGTAGGCAGACACCTTGAAATAGCACCAATAGATAATAAATGATGTATAGCTTCATAAAATAAAACTCTTTTTGTGTCAGAATATGATTTTACAATCGGAGGGTTCAATTGAATAACCGGACTAGTAAATGGAATTTCGTAACCTCTGATACAAGATAGTACTAAGAAGTTATTAGTTATTAGTAACCATTGTTTATAAAATAAAGGCAATCTGCCTGCATATTTTACCCGATCTAGCGACGGCCCCGCGTCGCTGGCTGATAGCGCGATTGTTTCGATGAGCTCGATGGCTGATTGTTCGCAGAGGGCCCCTTCGCTCTGGGATGGTTCGGCTGTTTCCGAGCGTTGGGGCCTTTCCAGTTTAAATTCCGAAACGTGTTAGACGGAACTGGTGGCTTCTTATTGTTTAGCTGTGGCTTAGTACTCGGTGTTTTTAAATCGGCACCCGACTTACTAATCGCTTTTGCCGTTTTTATTGTCTCCGATAAGTTTTGACCAAAAAGCAATTTATCTGGTTTTGTGTTCTGGAGTTGGTCTTTCATATCTTTCTTTAAGGAAGATAGAATGAAATTTCTTCTTATGACCGAATCATTATATTGTAAGTCACATAGAATTCGTTGCGAGTCCATCAACATCTTGGTTAGTTCCGGATCCGCATTGTTGGAAGAAATAATTTTATTGATTACTTGACCTATGCATGAGATGGCAGTGGACATCTGCTTTTGCCTATGTTCGATATTTTTATCTCGTCTGATGGTCATGTCGGTCATTGCCGCTTTTATTTCTGCATTTAACTCAGGGGCACTGATAAGTTTGCAGTTAATGGGTACCCGGTATTTCTCGAGTAACTCCTTACGTCGTTCTTTAGATAGTCCATTGGTCGTGCAGTGTTCTAATCTCACCGCCAAGTCCTTGTGGATTTCAGATCCGTACGAATTCGAAATGGTAGGGTCTTCACCTAATATTTCTAGTATTACGCAGGCCGAAATTGCCTCAATGCATTCCGGTTCCACACACGGAACAACCTCTGCTCATAGTTGCAGTACTCGTGGATGGCTCCGCACTTGAGGTAGTCGCTATACTGTTTATTCTATGAGTTGAAACGGAACAGCTCAACTGTGGCTTTGTTTAGGTACTTTAATTATAAAGCATATTTTATTATAGGCAATAGCCTAGTCTGTGCTTATTAGCAAGGAAGCAGTCCTAGTAAACTGTTCGCAAAGCTAATTAAATGGGCAGTAACATCTCTAATGAGAAGTACGCAAACCCAGCAGAGGAGAGCGGTATAAAATATAAAATGCAAAGCCAGCATATCTGCTCATTAGTTAAGAAACAGTCCTAGTATACTGTTCGCAAAACCAATTAAAAGGGGTATTAACTTCTCTGATGAGAGGTATGCAAACCCAGCAGAAAAAAGAAACTATTTACAGTTTTATAAATAGGTAAGCCAGCATGTCTACTTATTAGTTAGGAAACAGTCCTAGTATACTGTTCGCAAAACTAATTAAATGGGCAGTACAATCTCCAATGAGAATTACGCAAACCCAGTAGACAAAATATTTATGAGGGTATGCATGTTTTTTTTTTTTTTAAAGATAGGCTTATAGTAGCCTGTTACTTTATCACTAAATAGGTTTAAAATTGTTTACTACCCTTGTGATCGGTTATCTGATGATCTCGATGAATCGCTCGAAGATCGACTACGACGATGTCGTCGTAATTGTTTTTCTAACCTTTTAATTTTCTTAAATATTTTTTCATATCTAACATCGTTTTTACGTTTTGACATTTTTATATTTATGCTAGATGCAAAATAGAAAGATAAAACTAAATAGAATTACACTTAAACTGTGTTAAGACACGACGTGCGATCGTGGCGCGCACTAAAAAGTGAAATGACGGCAACAAGTGAGCGAGATGCCCGCGCGGGTTGATTTTAACATCTAAATATTATAGGTATTTTTTGTTTTCTATAATATTTACTCTCAAATATAGTGCGTGACTGGTGAACACTAGGCGATACTACAAGTATTATTTGCTCCCTTCGGACGAAGCCGAGTATAATTCGTTTTGACTACATTTAGAGTCAAGATATTGTATTCAAGGCATTCCCTCACAGCATCAAAACCCCTTTAGGCAGCATCGAAAGCTCCTTCCCATGTATTGGCAGAGAACACGAGATCAGTATCATCTACAAAAGAGATTATTTGGCCATGGGGAAGCTTGAGATTCGTGAGATCGTTTATGTATACGAGAAATAGGTTTGGTCCCAGGATACTGCCTTGTGGCACACCATACGTAACTGGAAGGTCTCCACTATTAAGGTTGCCAATCCTAACACTTTGAAGCCGTCCGGTCAAATAGCTTTTTTTAGCTTTTTGATATTTTTACTAAGAACTCGTCGTATTTTTTTGACATTAACTCAACGTTTTTGGGGGTTATGAAGCGGGGGTGTTCGCTTTTGCGGCATAGTGATAGTCTGTTTGCTCAAACCAGTTACCAGAAAAGAAAATTTTTGTCAGAGCTCAATCTGCTTGTGAGTAAATAAGAGTTAACAATGTCAAGTAGCAGTCTTCACCGACGGACGTCAGTAGAGATGACTCATTAAGAGTTTTGGAGTACCAGGAGCGCACAGACCCTGCGGAGGTGGTACCAGCGACGTCGCTGCGTCCCTGCGAACAAGTAGAAGCAGGCGATATCTTTGTTGTGTTGGCGGTGGGCGCGCTGCCACACAAGGGAGATAGCAGGATGCTCGTGCGCAGGGAGGCGGAACCGTTTGCTAATCACCAAGATGGGCTGCTGGTGTGCGTAGGGAGGCGGCACTTGTGCTATTCACCAGGATGACTTGCTTGTCGACGCGCAGAGAATTTTCGAACTCTTTCGACATTTGCACTTCTATTTTTAACCGACTTCCCAAAAAGGAGGAGTTTCTATGTTCGACTTAAAGTTTTTTTTTTTTTTTTTTTGTGTATGTTCACCGATTACTCCGTCAATTGTGGACCGATTTTGAAAATTCTTTTTTTGTTTGATAAAGTATGTTCCGAAATTGGTCCCATTTTAATTTGGTGAAGATCTGATGAAGAACTTCGGAGATATACAACAGAACTCTTCAATAAATAACGGCAAATCTCTCGGGATTGCTGCAATCGCATGTCTGTTTGTTGTTTATAACATTTCATAACATAACATCACGCCAGTTCGCTCTTAAGGGGTAAGCAGACCTCTCATTTCACCGGTTATGTTCAAGTTTCATGAAATCTATTCTGGCGAAATAGTTCCCTTACTAACTTGCCTATTAGATACGTACAACTAAAAAGTGAAAAATAAAAAAACTTTTTGCAAAAAAAATACTACCGACTTCCATATACAAAACTGCAAAGTGAAAAATAACTTAATTTTTTGAAGTCGGTGTCCATAACGCAGGAAAATGGTACCTACGAAAGACACCGACTTCAAAAAATTAAGTTATTTTTCACTTTGCAGTTTTGTATTTGGAAGTCTGTAGTATTTTTTTTGCAAAAAGTTTTTTTTTATACTTCTTTTTAAATAGTTAAAAACGAAATTAATATAAAAATAATAATGGTACGGTAACTTAAAACACATCTGCTCGTATTCGAGATCCAGTGGGAAGGGGAAAGTCAATGCCAACTGTATACTTTACTTCGCGGAACTCGGATAAATAAAACACCGGATACTTGACAGTATAATAATATGTAATCGCATTACATCTGTACTCAAACTCAAACTCAAATAAAACAATCTTAACCTTAATCCTATATATAATCATGGGCAACTTTTAACACCGCGATTCAGAAATCCTGTCTTAATGAACAACGCCATCTATCGACGGAGATGGAACTAACTTTCTTCTAACAAAGTTTAGTTGCACAAAATTTGAATGCGAACATACCGCCCACCAAGGACATTATGATATGTCCTTCATTACACAAAACCGCCCACCTTGATGTCAGGGGCTCAAACTAGAATCACAATAAATTACGAGTGCAACGACAATTGACAAAAAAAAAACAATATTTTATGAAAAGTACCTATTCCTTAGCACAAAACAAAACAAAAAACGAAAAAAAACACTTACAATACTTGTGGACTGTATAAACTTATATAACTTACAATAAAAAATAGCTTAATCAAAACTTAAATTGTGCTATACAAGGGTTACATTACTTTGCAATTGGCAAAATGCACAATCTTGACGTAGGTCGTTTAATAGTGGATCCATTGCACTTGAGAGTCACTACTCGTGTAACCTTATCCAAACCAGGATGCTTATCTATGACCTTGCCCAAAAGCCAACGGGCAGGAGGTAAGTTATTCTCCTTGACTAAAACGATATCTCCAATATTTGGTTCTGGAATATGTTTAGTCCATTTATAATGCTGTAACAAATTAACTAAGTACTCATTTGACCATCGCCTCCAAAAGTCTTGCAACATGCGTTGTGTAACTTGCCAACGTCTCAGGTTGCTGATGTTTGAATTCTCATAATAACGTTCAGGCACTGCTATCAGAGGCTCACCTATCAGGAAATGACCTGGTGTTAAAGGAGTAGGATCTATGGAATTGTCAGGCACCATTGATAACGGCCTGGAATTAAGGCATGCTTCTACCTGGGACAAAAGTGTTGATATTTCTTCAAATGTAAGTGTAGAATTACCTATTACGCGTTTTAGGTGGAATTTCGTTGATTTCACCCCGGCCTCCCACAAGCCACCGAAATTAGGGGAATGAGGCGGAATGAAATGCCAAGAAGTGTTGTTGTTGCCTAACCACTCTTTTATCTCTACAGCCACGGAAGATTTTTCCTCAGCGACTAAATGCCGAAGCTCCTTGGAAGCGCCAACAAAATTAGTTCCGTTGTCGCTCCAAATATTACTGACAAAACCTCGCCGAGCCACAAATCTTTTGAAGCCAGCGATGAAACCTTGCGACGTCAAGTCACTGATGGCTTCCAAATGAATAACCTTGGTCACCATGCATACAAAGACACAAATATACCCTTTGTATGATTGGTGGCCTCGACCCTTTGACGTTCGAATGCTGATGGGACCAGCAAAATCCACGCCACTATTTAGGAATGGTCTTGCTGGAGTGACTCGACTAGACGGTAACTGCCCCATAAGTGGGGTTTGAATAGATGCCGAGTACCGCCTGCACTTAACACATTTACGTACGTGAGCTTTAATCTTTGTTTTGGCCGAAAGGATCCAATACTTAGTTCGCAGCTGGCTCAACATTAGTGTTGGTCCCCCATGTAACGTTCTCTTATGAGCTTCATCAATCACTAGATTGGTGAAGTGACTGTTAGGTGGTAGGATGATGGGATGTTTGACAGCTTCGTCTAAATTAGCATTTTGAATGCGTCCACTGACTCGAAGAATGCCTTCATCATCAATAACTGGACAAAGACTTTTAAGCTTGCTTTTTGCTTTCACGCTTCCTGTTTTTCTTACATCCTTAATTTCTTCAAAAAACTCTTGATTCTGAACAAGTTTTATACACGTTTTTGTTGCTTCTTCTATTTCTTCCTTAGTAAGATACCCCTCGAATCTCCTTTCACTATGTGATTGTTTCTTCCAACTCAAAACTCTTCTGCAGTACGCTATAACCCGAACTAACCTTTGTAATGATGAATACCTTGTCCAGAAAAGATCTTCTTGTAGAGGTTCAGTTACTACGTGAACCTTGATTGATCTTCGCTCCGTGTTGGTGACAATTGACTTTGGTCTTGTGTATTCTATAGTTTCATCATGAATCCATGGGGGTCCTTGACTCCACAGTGAGCTGCATACCAGTTCTTGTGGTTTAACACCTCTGGACGCCAAATCTGCAGGGTTATGCGCAGATTGGACATGAGCCCAATGTGAGTTGTCGACGTGAGAGAGAATAGTAGATACTCTGTTTCCAACGAAAGTAGTCCAGTGACTGGGATGTTTACTGAGCCAAGCCAAAACCACTGACGAGTCAGTCCAGGCGTGTATTTGAGGGGGTGCGATTCTCAAAACTTCAGCGACTTCAGAAATGAGTTCGGAAAGCAACACTGCCCCCATCAGCTCTAAACGTGGAATTGACTGCTGCTTGACTGGTGCAACCTTAGTTCGAGAAGTGATTAAACTGACGTGAATGGTATTGTGGGCATCGATGACTCTAATATACACTACAGCGGCATAAGCAGCAATCGACGCGTCGCAAAATCCATGTAACTCTACCAATAGATCGTCGGTTTTTATGTTAACCCATCTGGGGATGCTGAACTTGTTCGTCTCTACAAGGCTTAAACGGTAAGTTTCCCATTCTGATAGAAGTTCCGGAGGCAATTCTTCATCCCATTCCAGGCCAGCAAGCCAAAGCTTTTGAATGAAGATCTTGGAGGTAACAATGCAAGGTGCCACCCAGCCAAGCGGATCGAACAGGCGTGCGATGTCGGATATTACCTTTCTCTTGGTAACTGGAGTCTGCTGTGGACAAAGTTGCACTGAATATTTAAATTCATCACTCTCACGATCCCACGAAATTCCTAAAAATTTTATAACTGAGTCCAACTTGATATCCTTTCCCTGTTCCTTTTCTTCAGTCTGTCCTATCTTTGTTACCGTATGTTCTTGAATTTTCTTGTTTAATTCATCGCAGCTACTAACCCATTTCTGTAGTTGAAATTGACCTTTGTTAAGTAACTCTGTTAATTTTCTATGTATGTGTAAACCTTCTTCAACTGTCTGACATCCTGTCATTAAATCGTCTACGTAAAACTCATTTTTTATGATGTCAGATATTTCAGGATGACCTCCGCCTATATCAACTGCCACCTGCTGTAAGGTTTTCACTGCAAGGTAAGGAGCTGCTGCTGTACCAAATGTTACTCTTACTAATTTGTATTCTTTTATTTCAGATTCTGGATCATCGCGCCACACTACTCGCTGAAACTCTGCATGTTCAGGAGCAACCTTCACCTGTCTGTACATTTTTATGATGTCAGCACAGAGACTTATGGGATGCATTCTCCATCTCATAATGATGTGACGTAACGGAGGTTGCAACATGGGGCCAACCATGAGATCGTCGTTCAGAGACACTCCATTTAACCCTTTCATAGAAGCGTCGAACACTATTCGAATCTTGGTTGTAGTTTTATCTTCACGTACCACGGCGTGATGTGGCAGATAAACAGCCGTACTCAAATTGCGCTCATCACCGTGTACAGGCTCCATATGACCAAGATCGATGTATTCTTGGAATACTTCTGAGTATCGAGCTTTAATTGTCGGATTCTTCTTAAATTTATTTTCAAGAAGAAGAAATCTTTTTATTGCGAGGTCTCTCGAACTCCCATATTGACACTGCGGATCTAAATCGCGAAAGGGAAGATTAACCACATAGCGTCCTTCCTTATCACGGTTGGTAGTCTGTGCATAAATATCCTCACATCGTTTATCTTCTTCAGAAAGGATCTTTTTATCCGGGATAGTAGACTCTATTTCCCAGAACCGTCGCAAAAGTGCGTTGTCATCAGCCTGATCTGAGCTGCTTTGAATGACGTGATGACAATGAATAGAGTCACTGCTGGACGCAACCTGTCCAGAAAGGATCCAACCCAGGGCAGTATTCTGAGCTACCGGTAAGTTTGGAGGACCTTGAATTAAACCATCCCTAAGAACTTGACCATATATTTCCGCACCAAGTAAGATGTCTATCTTGCTTGGTGTATGGAACTCTGGATCAGCTAAAGTTATCCCCTTTAGCTCGGGCCAATATGACTGCTCTAATTTTTCTGAGGGTAAAAGCGACGTAATGGTACCTAATACAAACGCATGTACTTGGACACTAAAATTTGGATCTAAGCGTGAGTGGATAGTCATCGTGACTGTAAACTTTGAAGCAAAAGCACTTCTCTCACCGCCTATTCCAGATATAACCGACTTGGTCGGCTTCTTCTTTAGTCCGAGCAGCTGCACTGCTGATTCTGCTATGAATGATGCCTGAGATCCCTGATCCAATAGCACTCTCAGCAGTTGTGTAGAGCCACTTCTTGTCTGTGCTTCGACAAGAGCAGTAGCCAACAAAACTTGAGTAGGTACTGACACTTTAGAAACATGTGAAACTATATTTGGAGCTGATGGTTCGCTTGCCGATAACGATGCCTGAACATTAGACACCGCTGATTTAACTTCAGCTGCTGTATTAGAGCGTTCATTAACTACTGTGGAGTTTGAGACCGAATTTGGATGTAGTAGTGAATGATGCCTTCGCTTACATATACGACACGACGCAGTTTGTCGACAAAACTTAATGGAGTGATTCGCGTTTAAACAATTATAACACAAGCGTCTGGTTTGTGCAAAACTATGACGAGATTCGTAACTCTCTTGAGCAAACTTCTTACAATTCGAAATGTTGTGAGCTTCTTTACAGAATGGACAAGTTGTTGTAACGGCCTTGGTGTCGTTACTAACTATATGGTGAACTTTTGGTTTGTTATATCTACTTGACTTATTGTCTAAAAATTCGAGCGCACGAAATCTGGCTTCCAAAAAATCTCTGAACTCTGAGAGCACGGTTAATTCATCTTTGGAACTAATTTGTGTCTCCCATTGCTTTCGTGATTCAGGGTCAAGTTTGGAACTTATTATATAAACAATTATGATATCCCACGTGCTGACGTCAACTCCAAGATTTTTCAGACCATTTAGACATTCCATTGTGGTATCTAGTAAACCCTTAAGGCTATTGGAGCATTCTGTTACATTAGTCTGACTCAATAAGCGCTTTAATAAACAATTCGACAGAAATCGCTTATTGTTATATCTACTATGCAGCAATGACCAACATTCTTCAGTTTTTTTCCTTTGTGGGTAGACAAAGCATCAACATATATTTTTTGTGTGCTCTAAGTTACTTTAAGTTTTAAAATATATAATACAATTAATTAATGAAATAAACTAGCCCATTTAATATTAAACCGCCCCACACCCGCTATATATTGCTATCAAGTCTATAGCACTGAGATACAAATAAAAATAAGTAAAATAACACCTGGTCACACGCACTAATACAACATGGACTCTAAACTTACTGCCAGCCTGGAAGACCTTGAGAAACTTTTCGGATCACGAATGCAGGATTATGAAGCGAAATTGCAGAAGGCTATCACCGGTACTCCATTGGCTTCACCTGACATTTTATCAATCGCAAGTGAGTTCTCCGAGTTTAAGCAGTTTGTGTATCAAGCACTATCTAAGTTGAAATCACAAATTGAGCTGCTTGCAATTGGGTTTGACCGGCATGAAACTGTTATGAGAAGAAAGGTCCTATTATTCCATGGTGTTCCGGAGAAGGACAATGAAAAGTTAAGTCAAGTGGTTCACAACATACTGTCCAACCAAATTAAACTGGCAGAGTTGAGTATAGACAAGAATATTATCCATGTTTGTCATAGACTCGGATCCTCGCAGCAGAAGGCCCGTCCCATACTAGTAAGATTTTTTAAAATGGAGAGCCGTCAGCTGGTGTGGGACAGCAAGAAAGCACTCAAGGGCACCGGAATAACCATCTCCGAGTTTTTAACGCAAGTGAGGCACCGTTTGTTTGTGTCGGCCCGTAAACATTTTGGCTTGTTAAATTGCTGGTCCATGGAAGGCAAGATTATTCTAGTTTGCCCAGACAAATCCCGAAGAAAGAACGATACGGCAGGCGAACTTCACGATTTGATTGACAAATACCCGTCCTGCTCAGTTGATACCGGGGGTTCTACGCAATCTGGGGAACCTGGATCTGTAGTGGTCGCAACATCAGCTGCGCCCGCTAAGAATCTGAGGAAGACACGTCTGCGCAAGTAACACATTCATTGTCATCATTGTTGTTTGTATTAACAGTCCAATTACTCCTTAATTTGGCCGAATTACGCGAGCGATTCACCATTTTCGTTCTTAAGCCGGTAGTTCAAAAAGTAATTTTCACCTGTCTCAACTTAAACTATTCATTTTTTTTTTTTTTTTACTATTGTGTTTTGTTTTGTTTTTAATGTTTTGACAGAATGACCAGACGTGACGTTGTGGCGTTGACAGTTGTTATTTGGCATCTGTCAGTTGGCCGATTTGCGTTTTATTTTTACATTCAATTGTATGTCTGAATGTATTGTTAAGTGTGTAATTTCTAGAATCGTTTGATAACGTTATTCGCTGTTTTTTTTTCTCTTTTTATTGTTTTAATTACCTTAGTGTTTCTTTTAATTTTATAGTTGTCAAATTTCTGCCAATATACCAGCGAGTTGGGGTGGTTCTCTAATTGAAGGAAAAATTTATTGGCGTTTTAAGTATTTTGTTTAGTCATATTATTTATAGTATATTTGTATTACTCTATTTAATATATTTATATATTATGAACAGTGTAGCTGATTTCAATGACAGCTTCTTCTCATGCTCTTCTTCGGAAAGTTTTGCTAGTGCGGACAGTGACCCTTCCTTGCCACTTACATTACATGATAAAATCTCTTCTATTTTCACTAATGATCCTAAAAACCTGCATATTGTGCACATAAACGCCCAGAGTGTTCCTTGTCACTATTCTGAACTTCTAGCATCCTTTAGCAGTGCTAACCTGGATGCAATACTGATATCAGAATCTTTTCTGAAGCCCTCTCTCCCCTCTACTCGTTATTCACTCCCCGGCTACGTATTAATCCGCAACGATAGGACTGGCAAGGGTGGAGGTGGTGTAGCTATGTACCTGCGTGCTGATTTATCCTACAAGGTGGTTAGTTCGTCTCCTTCACTCTACTCTGAATCGGCTGAATACTTGTTTATCGAATTATGTGTCCATCACACAAAAGTTTTGCTTGCTGTGCTCTACAGTCCTAATCTTCACATTGACTATTTCAATTCTCTTGACTCCACTCTCAGCGATTTATGCCCCATCTATGAGCACATTATTTTAATGGGTGATTTTAATACTTGTTTGATTAAAAATGACTCTCGCTCCCATAAACTCCTTTCACTCTTGTCTTCATTTAATCTTCAAGTTTTGCCTCTCTCTGCAACTCACTATTTTCCTAATTGTACGCCTTCTTTACTTGATCTTATGATTGTTTCCTCTCCTAATAATGTTTCTTCGCATGGCCAGCTTACTGCTACTTTCTCTTATCACGATCTTATTTACCTTTCGTATCGTATCCGTGTACCCAAGCGTAAGCCCCAGCTCCTATATCTTCGTAATTACAAGGGCATCGACCTGGAGGCACTGCAGCATGAAGCCGGCGATCTCGATTGGTCTTCTCTGATCGAGAAGGATGACATCGATGGCAAGGTGGAGTGCCTTAATGCAACCATTCTTGACTTGTATGACCAACATGCCCCTATTCGACGAGTCAAAGTGCGACATAATCCTGCACCATGGATTACACCACGAATTAAAGAGCTTATGGCGTATAGGGACAAAGCTAAAAGCAGGTATAAGCGCAGACCTTCAGACCTGAATCTTGCCTATTACAAAACTCTACGTAACCGCTGCAGTCATCTGTGTCAGGATGCTAAGAGACGCTACTTCCATGAACAACTCAATAACCGCAGTTCTTCTGATGTATGGAGATTTCTTAAGTCTGTAGGCATAGGCAAATCGCCAACCAACCAGTGCCAGGATGTGAACCTCAATGATCTCAATAATCTTTTCTCTCGTCTTCCTTTTTCTCTTGACGAGTGTGTCAAGGCAGTGACTTTGGAGGGTCTTGCCACTATGCCGTTACCACAATGTCCAACCTTTAATCTTAGCAATGTTACTGAGAATGACGTTAAGAAATCTGTCTTGGCAATAACTTCTTCGGCGGTCGGTAATGATAAGTTGTGTTCCAGGATGATAACTCTTATCCTTCCCTCATTGCTTCCTGTTCTAACTCACATTTTCAATGATTCGCTTACTTCTTGTTCTTTTCCATCCGTTTGGAAGCAGGCTCACATCATACCCTTACCTAAAATCAACAATCCATCTCTATTAACTCACTTTAGACCTATTTCTATTCTTCCATTTCTTTCCAAAGTTTTTGAGCACTTGGTTCATAGACAATTGTCATTTTTCTTGGCGTCGAACTCGTTAATATCGCCCTTCCAATCCGGCTTTCGCGCAGGTCATAGCACTGTTTCTGCACTTTTGAAAGTGACTGACGATATCCGCTGGGCTATGGAGAATAAGTCACTTACTGTGCTTGTATTACTTGACTTTAGTAGCGCCTTCAACTCAGTGGATTTCGACATTTTACTCGGTGTTCTGGAATCTATCAATATCTCTTCTTCCGCTTTAGCTTGGTTCAATTCTTATCTTCGGGGGCGCTCTCAGTGCGTTCGCCTTAACGAGTCCTTCTCTGATTGGTGTAACCTCACTGAGGGGGTTCCTCAGGGTAGCGTTCTCTCTCCTCTTCTTTTTTCAATCTTTATTAACTATGTTACCAGAGTAATCTCATCTAGTTTCCATCTTTACGCAGATGACTTGCAGCTGTATCGACATTTTAATTTAGTCGACGCTGGTTCGGCTATTGCGGCAATGAACCAAGACTTGGCATTTATCAGCGCATGGGCTAGGTCATTTGGTTTGCAAATTAACCCAACTAAATCGCAGGCCATAGTTATAGGCAGCAAATTCTTTTGCAATGCAGCTGATTTTAATTCTCTGATGCCTTTATATCTAGACGGTGTTCGCATAAACTATACAGAAACCGCAAAAGATCTGGGGGTAATCATTGACTCCAATCTTTCGTGGCGTGCTCAGGTCAACGAAGTGAGTCGTAAGGTGCATTTTTCGTTCCATTCGCTGAGGTGCCTTCAGAGTCTCCTACCCTTAAAGACTAAAATTTCTTTAGCGCAAACACTTATTCAGCCGATTATAGATTATGCCGACGCCTGCTACCTGGATGCTACTGAGGAGCTATTAAACAAACTTGAGCGCTTGCAAAACTTATGTATTCGCTTTGTATATGGTCTACGCAAGTATGATCATGTTTCTCACCTTCGCAAGGAACTCAAGTGGCTCCCAATCCGTCTTCGCAGGAACACTCGGATTTTATGTCTCCTCTTTAACATCTTACATAACCCGTCCTATCCTTCCTATCTGCGTGAGCGATTCTCTTACGCTCGCCCTAGAGATGCACTGTGCAGATCTCATCTCAGATCTATCCTTAAATCCCAACCACATAAAACCAGCTATTATTCCTATTCCTTCTCTGTCCATGCTGTAAGATTGTGGAACTCACTTCCGCCTAGCATCCGAGATTTAAAGACTATCTCACTATTTAAAACACGTTTAAAAGAGCATTATCTTTCCTCTCAAATCTGATCTTTATAATCATATGTATAAATATTAAGAATCGATACATTTTAAAATATGTATTTATGTAAGTATTTATTGCACCATTACATTATTGTGTAGGTGCCTATAGTTTAAGTCGTTCACTTTTCTTCTCTTCCTGTTCTCACACACTATTGTCTACATTTCTTTTTCATTTTTCCTTTTCGCGGGTCTGCTGGTAGAAATTTCTTTAGAAATAAGCAGTTCCTTTGTACTCTATTGTATTGATGTGTTGTCTTTATGTATTTACTGTGTGTACATTAATTATAAAATAAATAAATAAATAAATTCTTTGTAATTATCTGAAGTAACCGCAATATGTCTGACAAGTTGATCTGCTTCTCCCGATAATAAGCCCTTTAAATAATGCAATTTTTGCACGTCTTCTAAACTATCATTATTGTGTAAGAAAAGATGTGAATAAATCTTTGAATGTTGTCCACTCTGCATAGTTGCCCGAAAACTTTGGAATGTTTATCTTTGGTAATCTGACACTATTTGATATTATGTGGTCGACATTTGTCCTTGGGCTTCGATCTGAATTATGATCGCTAAACATGTTTAAAGCTTCCCTCAACTGCGTTTTGTGAAAAATGTAAGTTTCTTCAGTAGCATCGTAAACATCATTAATAAAATACACATCAGATTCTCGCTGAGCGTCTGTGACATGCTGAATTATACTTCTATGAGTTGACGACAATTCTTTCCACAAAACTTCAAGTGCTTCTAATCTAGTCTCAACATATGTTTTAGATACTCTGTCTTTAGGTGCCTTTTTAAAGTTAATCTGAGCCTTTTCAATAAGAAGTTTTGTGTTATTTTGTAATTTATAATTAGCCTCCATATTTATTTATTTTATTAAGGCCCGTAAGAAACTTTACTAATAAAACTACCAAAGACAAAATGTAAACCACTTCACAAAAAATCTTAAATTTACTATTTCAAATAAATACTACAAATACACCAGCAAAGATAAACTCAATTATTTAAATTACTATACCAAAGACAAATACAATTTGTGCAATATTGCACAGACTGGTACATAAAATATCACAAGTTCAAGCAGGTACACTTTTATAACTTATGAATAAAGTCCAATAAATCTACTAAAGTCCAATTAAAACCTTTTCAGACGAAATTTTCTATCTTTAGAAAACCCGACTTGCAAATATGTAACAACAATAAAATGTACTCACGATTTTTCTTCTACAAACCACACTTCACACACAACACTGAAATCCGTTTTCACTCCGATGGGTGTCTGCGTCATCCAGACGTCCCGCCCTGCGCCTCACTCAGCTGGTGCTGATGATCGTCCGGCACCCTCTCCAGGTCGCCCTGCTCCAACCCTCACTCCACTGATGTCAGACTCCGTCCGGCACCCTCTCCTGGTGCTGGTCTACGCCAACTCCTCTGCAGCAGCACTGGTCACTTCACTGTTCACTGTGCACACCAGCTTGGGTGTGCGGCGCTTCAGGGCGATCCACCCTGGTTTCTACGCCAAGAATCACAAAACACTCCTGGTCTCACTTATCCGACTCGATAAGGACCATGTTAACTTTACTTCGCGGAACTCGGATAAATAAAACACCGGATACTTTGACAGTATATGTAATCGCATTACATCTGTACTCAATCTCAAACTCAAATAAAACAATCTTAACCTTAATCCTATATATAATCATGGGCAACTTTTAACACCGCGATTCAGAAATCCTGTCTTAATGAACAACGCCATCTATCGACGGAGATGGAACTAACTTTCTTCTAACAAAGTTTAGTTGCACAAAATTTGAATGCGAACACCAACAATGTCTTAAAATTATGATGCGTTCAGAGTGAGCAATTTACATAATACATGAAAAAGGAATAAATAAAAAGAATATAATTTATACTCAAGCTCCTCTCGGTAAGTTATCGGACGCTATTGGGACTATTAATACGGACCTGGCTCGAATTGGTGACTGGAGCACTAAGTTTGGGCTGAAGATCAATCCGACGAAAACTCAAGTGGCTGTTGTGGGAAGTTCCCGAACGGTCTCTAGGATTGATTGGGCGACACTTCCCCAGGTTTCTTTCAACAACACCATTGTTCCTATAGCTCACACTGTGAAGAACCTGGGGATTTATATCGATAGCACCCTTTCCTGGACCAAACAACTGCAGGAGGTCAGTCGTAAACTGTTTGCGTCTGCGGGCTCCCTGAGACGGCTTCGTAACTTTCTTCACATCACCACTAAAATTGCGATAGCCCAATCTCTTCTTCTCACTTAGCCACTTTTTAAAAAAAGCAATAAAGAAGATCTAGCAAATTATAGACCAATTGCTTTAATACCCATTTTTTCCAAGGTTATAGAAAGAATAATTTATGACTCAGTTAATAACTTTTTAACTAAATATAATATTTTAAGTGCGGAACAAAAGGGTTTCAGGAAAAATAAAGGAATAAATATGGCCGTTTACGATTTGATAAATGTCATATTGCAGAATGTCGATAAAAAAGTACCAGTTTGCGCAATTTTTACGGACATGACGAGGGCCTTTGATTATGTTGATCATGAAATTCTTATTAAAAAGCTAGACATCATAGGCATCAGAGGCAATGTACTTAATCTCTTAAAGTCATACCTTAGCAATCGCAAGCAACACACAGAGATATCTAGAATATGCCTAAAAACTAAGCGCGAAGAAAAATATTTATCTAAGGCTAGAATTATTAGGTATGGCGTACCACAGGGTAGTGTGCTGGGCCCTTTTATTTTTGCTGTATATTAATGATTTACGTCGCCACATTGAACATCCTATGGTCTTATTCGCTGACGATAGCACTGCCTTGATTAAATGTATTGACAAACAAACATATGAGCATGACATAAATGATACTTTAATAAATATTATACGCTGGCTTGACCAAAATAATTTAATGATTAATATACCAAAGACAAACGTAATGCATTTTTATCAACGGATTCCACCAGAAATCTTACATTTACATTATAATGGACAAAAAGTTGACCAAATACTAGTTGCTAAATTCCTTGGCATTATGATAGATAGCCAATTAACTTGGAAGCCACAAGCAGAAGAAGTATGCAAAAAACTTAGTGCAGCTGCATATATGCTCTTTAACTTGTCTAAAAAAGTAAATATGGCCACAAGGTTGATTGCATACCACGGGTTAGTCGCATCGATCTTGAGATACGGCATAATATTTTGGGGAAATTGTAGTCTGAGGGAACAGGTGTTTAAGGCTCATAAACGCTGTATAAGGGCTATGTGCAATTTAGTAGTAACAGATAGCTGCGTACCTGTATTTAAGTCCCTAAAATTGCTAACATGCCCATCCCTTTATATTTTCGAGGTGGCTGTTTTTGTCAAATCAAATATGCATCTATTTAATAAAGTGTCCGAAAATAGAAACCGGCCTATCAGGAGACAGTATAAAAACTTGCTAATTGTTAATGGTTCCGATACCGCCCTATTAAAGAAAAGTATTATATGTATGGGTCCGATAATTTTTAATAAAATACCAGATGTTATCAAAAATGAGACATTTCTACTTTTCAAAAAGAAATTGACAGATCTATTAATTAATAAATGTTATTACTCAATTAGCGAATTTTTGACCGATAAGAATTTAAATTGATAACATGACATCTCTGTTTTCCTGACTTGTATTAAATATTTTTTAAATATTTAAATATTTTTTATTGAATATTTTTTTTGTTTGACTGGAACTTGACGAATTTGTAATCCCATTTTATTAAAATTGACACTGTGTATTGTATTGCCTATTTCAAATTATTTACTGAATTTGATCTTAACATGGTAAATTTGTATTGATTTAACTGAATGTTTTTAATAATTTATATTAAATGGGTCTTTATTATCATAGTAAAAACTGTTTGCATGCCTTAGTTAAGGTAGTTAGTATAAGGATCATTACATTAAAACTTAACATCTGTTACCTGTACCTACTTTCTGTGCAAATAAAGATTTATTCTATTCTATTCTATTCTATTCTCCCTATCCCGGACTATGCTGATGCCAGCTATCTCGATCTCACCCAAGACCAATTGGACAAGCTTGAGCGACTTCAAAATCTCTGTTTCAGGTCCATATTTGGCTTGCGCAAGTATGACCATGTTTCTGAATTTTGAATCAAGCTCAAATGGCTTCCTATTCGCCTTCGCCGGAATGCCCACATACTTTCTTTGCTATATAATGTGCTCTTTAATCCTTCTAGTCCTTTTTATCTTAAAGAACGTTTTCAGTTCCTCTGTGACACACATTCTCGGTCCTTGAGATCATCGGAAAACCTGAAATTAAGCATTCGTATGCATTCCACATCCTTCTTCGACAAATCTTTCACGGTTCAAGCAGCTCGTTTGTAGAATGCATTACCTATTGAGGTAAGGCGTGTGCAAATATTGCCGACATTTAAGAAAATGGTGAAGGATCATTTCCTTTCTCTGTAACTATTCTTCTCCTTTCTCTGTTCTGTATTTGATATTTATTAGTATATTATTTTATTTGTATGTATGTATTTTATGTAATGTCTAAGTTATATTATTTCAAGATAGTTTTTGTACACTGACAACCCTATGTCTACCTCCTCTCGTTCAGTCCATCCAAAGGTTGTCTGTAAGAGATTACCCTGTGCGATAAGACCGCCTATTGTACACTCATCTTAAAAAAGTTTTGTTCTGTAATTATTTAAGTGGTGTACAATAAAGTATATAATAAATAAATAATGGAATTGGTATAAACCTAAAGTATATGAATCTGATTGATCGAGTTTGAGAAAATTACGAAAGAGAAAATGAATAGTAAGCTCAGGGGTGGCCTACGTTCAGCAGACGGCGTTTTTCTGCTGAAATTATGATGATGAAAATATGAAGTCAATCACACTTACGTATGCTAATGAAAGAGCAAGAGCCTACATAATTATGTTGTGTAACCGTCATGGTGGGAGTGGCTATAAACCTCGCCTCTCATGTTTGAGGTCGTGAGTTCAAATCCGTGCAAGTACCATTGTGACTTCTTCAATTCATAATTATCTACTTTAGTTTATCTTGGACATCACTGACAACGGTGAAGGATAACATCGTGAGGAAACCTGGACTTATAGTTTTGTTCTATTGACGTAATTGTTGCAAGGCACTCCAGTGCGAGGACAAACGATTAAATAAATGATTTAAGTCTATCTCTCCAGGTGTTAGTAGACGTCTCGACGGCTTACAGCAATATGGAGCTTACACACGTGAAAGAGAAGGTATACGCCGCGCCGGTACCACTTTCACATCTGCTGAGCCTCATAGATGTACTGCCTCAGGATTTACTCGCGGAAATCACACCCAAGTGAGCATACTCATACTTATAAAAAGTGAGATAGAAGAACACCGTTCTCTTTGATCGGTTTTCTTTAATTTGAGCAAAGCTTTCAACTTGGTCAACCAAGATTGTCTAATACAATAATGCAATAAAGAAGGAATAGTTATTGATTGGATAGCTAGCTTCTAATCTAACCGTCGTCGTAAAAAAGTTAAAATAACATGTTCACTTCACATAGTCAAAACCAAATTAGGAGTATGCAAAGGAAGAGTACTTGGGCCTTTACTTTTCTTACTTATATAAAGGATTTACCTGCAGCTTTATAGTAATTCATACTTTTGCTTATAGTAAGTCAGTTATGATAAATAACCTATGGTAGAAGTATCACAAAATAACCTATGGGTATGGGTGGAACAATATTCCGAATTATAAATTAACTCTGCTTTTATTTTAAAGTTTATCTAATATTTAGATTTTTCTACATAGTTACGTTTCGCAATAAACTACATTATAAACACATCAACACGGTCTAGGGATATTTTTAAAAAAGCGAATTACTATCAATGTGTTACTTATTTATATGACATGTATATATTTAAAAGATACGTTATTTAATATTCTACCATTTTTTAATAATGGTTAAGGTACTTCGATTAAAATTTCAGGATTTTATGGAAAAAAAATGAAGCATAGACGGAAACCGTATATGAATTAACTTTTAATTTATGAGTAAAAACTGAAAAAAATAGAAAAATCATTTAATTTGTGTTTATAAACTTGAAGTTAGTAGTCTGAGAAAGCGCCCATGATGTTTATAACACATCGGCAACGATTCGGCATGCTCAGAACAAGGTTGTCAATGTCTTGCTGCGGAATATTGTCCCATGTCCTTCTGAGGTGCGCAAAAATTTGATCTTCTGTAGCCAGATTTTCAGGAACTTCCTTCAGAGCTCTTCTTTGCAGCATATCCCACGCATGCTCAATGGGATTTAGATCTGGCGATTGATCAGGCCAGTCTAAGGCCCTAACATTGTGTGTATGTAACCAAGCTGCTACCGTTCTCGCCGTGTGTGCCCGGGCATTGTCGTGCATGAGCAGGAAATCTTGCCCCATTTGTGTTCTGTGGGGCAAGATTACGGGCCCCAGCACCTGTTGGACGTATTGTTCTGCCGTCATATTGCCCCGCACCCAAACGAGATCCGTCCGTCCTCCAAGACGAATTCCTGCCCAAACCATAATTGTTCCTCCTTGGTATGGGTGAACTGCCTGAGGGTTCTGAAGACGGCTCCATCGTCCAGGAACTCGTCAAACACGCGTCCTTCGTGAATCTGGATGGAAGCCGAACCTGGATTCATCCGTGAACAGCACATTGGACCATTGCTCACGGCCCCAGTCCACGTGGTTCCGAACCCATTCTAATCGTCGTCCACGATTGCCTCTCCGTAAAGGTGGGACCCGGAATGGTCTACGAGAGCGTAGATTGCTTTCATGCAGTCGCCTTCTTACAGTTTGGTCACAAAAATCGGTCTTGTCTGGGGGTAGTGATGCGACTTGGCCCCCGGTGCCTCTCCACTACTTCACCTGTGGCACGATAGCGTGTCCACAATCTTGAAATTACATTTTGATGGGTCCCTATGGCCTCAGCAACATTACGCTGAACAGACCCAGCTTCCAGCATTCCCACAGCTCGTAACATCTCCGCCCTCGTCAAATGTTGGCGTTGCATGGCTACAATACCTCAATTTTAACTTTATCTTTCGTTTAAAAATGAAAAAAAACTGTAACTTAACGTAATTCGTATTGTTTTCTAAATTTCGCACAAATGAAAATTCCCTCTCCTACACATCAAGACATTTTTATGTCACCGAAACAAAAGAATTTTCAAAAATTTTAATTTGGAATTAGTCTGAGATAAATTACAAACAAATCGGTGTATAAAAGATTCCAATGCGGCCAGTACTTTTCGAGTTATTTAATTGAGTATGAAATATCCCTAGACCGTGTTGATGTGTGTATATATAAGTCGAGTACACTTTAACAAACAAAAAGACCAGACATTTTTGATGACCTAAAGTATCGTATTATCGATGCCACTACTGATATTGCATATACAGCAATTAATTATTATTTTCCTGTATTCCAGGCTAATATCTCCGAAGCCCAACACGTACACGTTCACGAAGGCGATGGCGGAGAGCGCGGTGGCCGAGCATGCTGCGAACGCCAAGTATGCCATTGCGATCGTCAGACCTAGCATAGGTCAGTTCATCATCTTACTGCCCTTGTCCTATGTTACTTGGGGTCGGCGCAACACGTTTTCTTATTCAATACCGTTCTGTCCACCGTCATGCTATCAGTGACTCTCTTTTCTTTTATATCACACCTCACAACATCCATCTTTTCTTTGGCCGTATCCTCCTTCTCCATCCATCCACATTTATATTTCTACCTCTTTAAGTAACATGCGTTTCATCGCTTCTCATCACATGACAATACCAGGACAAACGGTTTCCTTTCAACTTTTCTGTCACTGGCACCACTATCATAGCCACTGTCCCAGCATGGGTCAGTTACTATTATTATTACTAGATAGAAAAATGTTAATATAATAATAATATAATACGTACACGTTTACGAAAGCGATGGTGGTGAGCGCGGTGGCCGAGCATGAGGCGAGTGCCAAGTACACTATCCACCATCTTCAGACCTAGTATAGGTCAGTTACCAGTTATGGCTTACAATGGTGGACGTTACCAGTTATGGCTTACAATGGTGGACGTTACCAGTTATGGCTTACAATGGTGGACGTTACCAGTTATGGATTAAGTCCACTATTGTACCTTTGTGCATGAATTTTTATGGGGTTGCCTTCCGATTTGAAGGTTCGTTCGAGCAGAGGTATGGTGGGGATATTGCCACATACATCCCGCCTTTCGATGACTTGTTGAAGTTCCTAGATGAGGAATGTCGCCTTTTGGCCAACTCTGGTTTTTAAGGTCCCTCGAGGGTCCCAGAGCGGTCCTCTCCGGTCCAGCGTCGTGTTAGTTCGTGCCCTTTTGGATTCGGGTGCTCAAGGCTGTCTTGTATCCTTTTGTTTAGTGGAGAGATTAGTCTCCCATGTGGACCCCACCCTTCTGCTATATATGGCATAGGTTGTACTGAAGCGGGTGGTCAAGAAGTTGAAAATTGTGTTTCGCCGGTTCTATGACCTAACTCCTGACGACCCGAAGTGGTTTGTACCCGGAACCGTAGACGTGCTACTAGGGGCGGGCAAACAAAAAAAATGGTGCGAATGTTTTGGGTTTGATTTTGTCCGGTACCAAGCGGGTTCTGCAGACGAATGGGTTAGTAACTATACCAACAGTTTTTGGTTTTATCTTCATTGGTCCCGTGTTAAAGGGCTCCGCCCCGCGGAAATACCAAGGATTGAATGTGGGGATCTCTCTTTCCGACGCCGGTCAGCGATGCTGGGAAGTCGAAGAGCTTCCACTTGCTTCAAGAGTCGATCCAGCTGAACAAGAGTGCGAATTGATTTACCAGACTGGTCGCCTCGCTGATGGTTCTTTTTGTCACTCGATTACCGTTTTAGGCTGAGCATCCTCCTCTTGGTCATTCCTATGCCTTAGCGGAAAAAAAAGTTATTGTCAATTTTGGTATTCTGCTAAACAGAGTCACATATTTTTAACTCTATTTACAATTCATAACATTATACAAACCATACCTTTTTTATTTTTTGATATTGTATCAAATCATTTGACTCACTTTTTGTATTCTTTCATACTGTTTGTACCTGAAAAGCATATTTTTATTTATCTATGATTGTTTTAATATTTAAAACTTAAAATATATTGCTAATTTATAATTCTTGCAATATTTTTCTACTGTGACATTTTCATCTGACATGACATCTGTCTGTCTATTTTATTTTCTTAAACCATAGACCTTAACATAGGTACCATGGACTAAACCTGCTTTAAGCTAGGTGTACATTAATATATGGGTAGCGTAGACTGACCCCTTTGTGAACCGTTTTTATTTGTTCTGGTCTTTATTTCTTAATTGAAATTTGAATTTAAAATGTAGACGATATGACACAGAACGATGAAAAACGGGCGTCAATTTTTAGTTTTGGATCTGGACTGAACGCCGAAAGACGATTGATTTTCTTAATACTACTAAGTGTACGATCGTATCTGAGAACTGTTTAAACTAATATATATACGGCCTGTGAATGTAATATAATCTTTGAAGTGCAATTTATAAATATATTGTGTGTGGTTCCCTAAAGAGAAAATTATTTCTTGGAACCTCACCCTCAACGGTCATCTCTTGGCCTAGCCTCCACTCACCTTGGTGCCAACGTACTAACCCGTTTGCCTGTCTATCCTTCCTGCTAACTACTCATCTACCTATCTGCCTGATTGCTTGCTCATTTGCCTACCTCGGGCAAATGACGTCATCCTGCCCGTCCTGCTGCCTGAGTGCGCTCGCTGATAGCGCGCCATCAGCCGCCCCATCACACCGTGCTACGTCTTCCTGCCCTACCTGCTGCCTGATTAGCTGCCCACGTCGTGCGAAGCCGGCCCATAGTTTTTATATTATCTATATCTTTTTTAAATTTTTAGTTCATCATTACTTATTTTATTAACGTTACACTATGGAGCGTCGAATGCGTAGGGATTCGGCTTTTTGTAAGAAATATGTTGACTTTATGAGGGAGTATGAAGAGTTGGGACACATGTCTCCTTCTTATCTCGATTGCCTTTCAATCGAGCATTACTTTTTGCCGCACCATGCGGTTTTGAAAACCCCGGGTGGCAAAATCCGTGTGGTATTCGATGGCTCGGCCCCTACGTCAAATGGAGTTCCTTTGAACCAGTGCTTGCACTCGGGTCCCAAATTGCATAGGGACATTTCGGATATCCTCACCAATTTACGCCGTCACCAGATTATTTTTGTGGCTGACATCCGTATGATGTTCAGACAATCTCTTGTTTATCCGGACGACCGGCGCTATCAAATGATCCTTTGGCGTGAACGACCTTGTGATCCGATTTGTGTAAATGAGTTGAATACTACAACGTATGGACTCAGGTCTAGTCCCTATATTGCCATCCGCATTTTATTGGAGTTGGCCAGCCGTGAACAGTTGAAGTATCCACGTTTGGCTGCCATTTTGAAAGACTCCGTATACGTCGATGATGTGTGCACCGGGGCCTCTACAGTGAAAGAGGCCTTGGTTTTGCGGGATGAGTTCATAGGGATTCTGAAATCAGAGGTTACGAATTGCGTAAATGGTTGTCGAATCGTCCTGAGTTGTTGAGTGATCTGCCAGTAGAGCATCAACCGGATCCTCTCCTTTTTGAAGATGTGAATAACCCTAATTGGATTACCGTCCTTGGTATCCAGTACCAGCCCGTCCAGGATGTCTTCTCCAATCAAGTGAAATGGGATACTCCTCAGACCTGGACGAAGCGCTTGGTCTTGTCAAATGTTGCCCGGACATTTGATCCCAATCAATGGAACACTCCTGTCATATTCTTGGCTAAGTGTTTTTTGCAGAAGCTTTGGTTAGCCAATATTACTTGGGACGAGTCTTTGCCGTAAGAGTTCTGAGGGAATGGTTTGCGATTGTATCGTCACTTCCGGATGTAAACCGGATTTCCTTGCCCAGACTCCTTCTGTCTTCTGGTAAGTTTCAAGTGAGTTTCCACGGGTTTTGTGACGCGTCCGAACGTAGGTACGCGGCCTTGGTATTTTTACGGACTGTAAGTCCATCCGGTTCGGTAGAGGTCCATTTTGTGATGGCTAAGAGTAAGGTGGCGCCTATTAGGTCACGGTTAACCATTCCTAAATTGGAATTATCTGGAGCAGCTCTTCTTACTAGGCTCCTTCATCATGTTTACAGCACTCTGGGTCGCTCAGTTGATATCTCAGACGTTTTTGCTTGGACTGATAGTGAGATCGTTCTTTGTTGGCTTCGCACCTCAGCTCATACTTAAACCTGCATACAATTTGGATTATCTTTTCGACAGATATAGTTCTTTGTCAAAATTGTTAGGAGTTACCGCATGGGTCCGGCGTTCCTTAGTAACGGACAGAACCCGAATAATAAATTGTTAGCCTCAGTTTTGTCGCCTCATGAACGTCAAGAGGCCCTGATGTTGTTGGTTCGTGCTGTACAAGCCGAGTACTTTGACCAGACCATTGAAGCCCTGAAGAGATGCTCAGCTTTGAAAGGCTCAATCGCTCGTCTTAATCCTTTCTTGGATCAATCTGTTTGCTCCGAGTCGGAGGACGACTCCGGAATTCGAATTTGCCCTATGGTGCTCGCCATCCTATGTTGCTCCCAAAAGGAGGAGCATGAAATTGTAAGTGTCCGATCGACACATTAATAACGACACATCGGTTGCAACGCCCTCGTAGCCGTTTTGCAGCGTGAGTTTTGGATTTTGACTCTGCCAGACGCACCATTAGGGGCATCATCTTCAGATGTAAGCAGTGCTATCGGTGGAAGGCTGCTCCCACTCAACCCATAATGGCTGATTTGCCATCCAACCGAGTAACGAAGAGCAAACCATTTGCTTCGGTCGGAACTGATTTCGCTATCCCTTCTTGGTGAAAACTTCTCAACTTCGCAATTCCAAGGCCTCAAGGCCTACTTGTGTGTTCGTTTGTCTGGCCTCCAAGTTTTCGCCTTGAACGAACTTGTAACTGCCCTCAACAGAAGCGTTTGTTGCAGCGCTAGATAGATTTGTTTCCCGCCGAGGACTACCATCTTTGATCCGTTCTGTTACCGGTACTAATTATAAGGGCGCTGATAGATATTTAAATTAAATTTGTAATCATTTAAATAAGGATAAACAGAATTTAAGATTTGCAATGTCCCAAATGGGGATTAATTGGCAATTTGGTCCCTCAGTTTGCCCACACTAGGGTGGCATTTTTGGAGCCGTTGTAAATGTAGCAAAAATGCATATCCGCCGTGTTATCGGTGAAACAATTTTAACCTATGAGGAACTTGTTACGGTATTTTGTAAAATTGAGGCCGTCCTCAATTCGCGACCCCTCTGTCCGATCTCCTCAGACTCAAAGGACCTGGAAGTCTTGACCCCTGGTCATTTTTTGATTAGTCAGCCCCTCAACGAGTTTTGAATTTCTCCAACAGATGTCACAAAGTTTCGGGCATCGTTGGTCCTTAGAATATTTTGCAGAAACGCTTTAAATGGACTGACAAAACTGACCCTCCTAATATCGGAGACCTTGTACTTGTTAAATAATCTAATTTGTTGACTTTGTATTGGCGTCGTGGACGCATCGTATATTTTATTTATGGGTCTAGCAGAGTTCCTAGAGTTGCGGAGGTCATGGTCGGAGATTCGGTTTTGAAGCGAGCAGTGGCGAGTTTAGCACGCTTGCCCATTTATTAGCGGACATAACTCCTTAAGTCGAGACGGGGGGATGTTTCGTCCCAAAAACTTTCCGTTACTATTTTTGATATTTTGTTGCAACACACCTAACTATACCGACTTATTCCTTTTTTTTTCTTTTTTTTCCCTGGGTGGAAAAAAATATAAAGTGCATAAATAACCATTTTCAAAATACAGTGCAAAGACGGTTTTGTTTACATTTAAAACGATCAATGTTTGACTATAAGAAAAATAAAACTACCAGTGCAGTGTAAATAACATTAAATCTAAGTGGAACAATAATCTATAATACAATTTAATTGTTTACATAATAATAAAATCCTTTTATAAAAGTTGGCGGTTGTAGTAAAATAAAAATAAAGTTCAAAAACTTCGTCTAATAAAAACGTTTATTTGGTTGTATGTTCAGAACACCTATTTGAAATACGTACATAGGTAACAGGTTGGCGCAGTGGTTTCGGTTGCTACACTTGATACCGCATGAACTAAATTAACCGATTTCCGTCCCACCCATCAACATTGACTTTTTGCAACGTGTAATTTCTTACTAACCGTATTTCTGGAGATATCACCGAGACGCAAGTTCAAATCTCACTAGCTACAAATTATTTGTGATTTGGGTTGAAGTTCGTAATTGAAATTAAAAATGAATTTCTTGGAAAATATTACTTTCCGGCGGACTCGCACACGATCTGAGCCTAATAATGATGATGAAAACGACAATATGTCTCAAATATTAAACTGTACGATAAGTAGTTTACACGACATATCCGAAGACGAAGACGTCCCACAATCAAAAATATTAAAAGATGAGGTCGTTAGACTAACATCTCAGCTAAATAGTGCGCATAAAGAGATTGAATTGTTATCACTGGAGAACAGTAATTTAAGGAAAATAAATGAAGAATATAATAAGAGAAATGACATGTATAAAAAAATTGTTAACAGTCCAGGAAAAATTAAAGCGAAGACAACATTAATGACGCCTAAAAAATACGAATTCTAAACAAACGCAGACTATTCAGAACATTGAAAAAGACCATTCGTCATCTACGAACACAAATATAACAAAAAGCACCAGCAGAAACTTAAGCTCATCTAACTCAACTAAAAACATACGAGCCAAAACAACTCTAGAACCATCCTCCATAAAACACAAAATATGCCTATGTTCTAAGCGAAACATCTAACAGGTTATGTACAATTGCCGAAAGAACTAATTTACTTAACTTTGAAATCTGTTACTTTTCTATAGTACCCACGTGCGGAATGAGGCAAATTCTTCATAAAATTAAAGGAAAAGTTCAAAACTTTACGCACTCTGACTACTGTGTTATTTACATTGGAGAGAGACTTTCGGAAAAAACAAAACTATTTGCAATTAGTAATGTTTGTTAGAGAAAAGTTAATAGAATTCAGTCATACTAATTTTAAAATTTGTTTACCAACATTTAAATATATGATAGATGCTAACGTAATGTATAACAGCTGCGTAGAAACATTCAATAACCTAATTTACTTGGATATAGACACATATAACTATGCATATTTACTTGACTCAAATCTGAATCTATGCTATGACTGTGACACTTACAGCAAACGCTATGGAACCTTAAATAACAGTGGTTTAAATATAGTTATATCAGATTTACAAAACCTGATTATTACCCTATGCAGCCGGAATACTACGCGCTCAGAGTTGAACTGCCACCCTCAAATCAACAATAGTCAACACGATTTTTCGAATGATTCACAATCGTCAAATTCTCAGTTTTTTCGTTAACTACCTTAACACTTTACACCAAAACATAGCTGGTCTAATTAATAAATCTGATACGCTGACTGTAAAATTAGTGGCATTAATTGACATGGGAACTGTAATAGATGTTCTTTGCGTTACAGAACAATTTATGCAAATGTGTTTTGAGAATTTAGTGCACATTCCGAATTTTTGTCCAGCTGCTTTCTTTTATAGTGTAGCGGCACCAACGCCGCCACTTACGAACTAATGACATGACGTCACACAAATCCTGCATCGCGCAAGCAAAGTTTTCAGCGCGATTAGAACACATACAACAGTCCGACAACAACTGTCGGGCAGTTGCCCGGACCAGACACAACACTCGTCTGGTCGGAGGATCCTCTCTTTTCTATGGAGGTTTGTGGGACTTTACACCCTGTTCCACATACCCCCAAATTGGTGACCCCGACTTGATTTATTAAAATTATGGAGAATGCAAGTCAAGTGCCGCGAACGACGCTGTCTGAAGAAGATGTCGAGATGATCTCCGTCAAGTCTCGGATACCTCCATTCTGGCGCGATAAACCCAGATTATGGTTCGCGCAATTCAAAACCATGGTGGCGAACCAAAAACTCAGCGAAGAATCAAAGTTTGGACTTGCTGTGGCACAACTCGATAAACTAGACGTAGAACAAATTAGCGACATCATATTATCGTCGGCCAGGACGGGTAGATTTGAAGCGCTAAAGACCCTATTATTATCTGTCTACGAGGAGTCAGAGAATAAGCAACTACAAAAATTGCTCAACGAGGTTGAGCTAGGTGACCAGCGTCCTTCTCAACTGCTGCGGCGTATGCGTGATTTGGCCCGTGACAAGATGCCCGATGAAACCCTCAGAATGTTGTGGATGAGCCACCTACCCTCATCAACGAGAGCGGTATTGGCGGTCAGCGAAGCATCAAAATTATACTCGCTAGCGGCGATGGCAGATAAAATGAGTGAGCAAACTAAAGAGGTCAATTCCGTGTGTTACTGCAGTCACGCTAGCACCGCGTCACAATCGTCGACACCACCGTCTAACGATCGCATTTTGAACATGATCGAGGCGCTTATGAGGGAGGTCGCTGCATTGAAAATGGACAGATCGCGCAACTACCACCGTGGACTGCAGCGAGACAGATACCGCTCAAGATCTCGTTCCAAGTCCACGAATCGTGACACATCGATTTGCTATTTCCATCGCAAGTTCGGTAAGGAAGCGTTTCGCTGTCAAAGGCCCTGTAACTTTGTGAGCAAGGTGAATACGAGCCAGGGAAACTAGTTCCGATTTTGACTACGACGGGAGCTGAAGTCAACTATATAACCTAGCACCGTATTTTCATAGAAGAGTTGGGTACAGGAGGGTGACCACAAGCTCTTAGAGTAAGGTTATTTTGAGATCGAGTAAGTGACAGATGTATACACGTCATATACATCTGTCCCTTACTCGATCTAAAAATAACCTTACTCTAAGAGCTTGTGGTAAACCCCCTGGTCTGCATTTCCTCATCGACACCGGCGCTAACGTCTCAGTATTACATGTCAAGAGGGTACGCAAAGAAAAAATTACGCCGAGCGAATATCTCTACGCCGCCAACGGTTCACGAATACCCTCCTATGGCGAACGCACTATGACGTTGAACATCGGATCACGTCGGGGTCACCAATTTAGAGGTCAATTGATTCTTGTTCTTATTCGCCTTTCATTTTACAAGAAACCTCACACGATCAAAAAATAAAGTCTGTCTATCTTCAAATAAGAACATCATCTTGTTTGGAGATTTTAATATTGATGTAATGAAAAGAAACAAAGTAACACTAGAACTAGAATACTTTCTTATGAAGTACAATTTAAAATTGGCGCTTTGTACTCCCACTAGGTTAAAAATCAAACTTGTATTGACAATTTTGCTCATAACTATCGGAAAGAATGTAAAGCTGAAGGTGTAGATCTGATCCTTTCGGATCATACATCCCAAATAATTAAAGTACCAATAAGCAAAACTTGCAATTTAAAATATTGGCAAACAATAAAGCAGGACACATGTATGGAAAACATAATTACTTTTAAAAGACATCTAAGCTCTCTATCTTTTAAGCTAGTACATGAAGCTAAGGATGCGAATGAAGATTTTAACAATTTCATGGAAGATTTCATAATCATAATCATAATCATCATTTATTGCATTCATGTAGTTTACAAAGTTCTTACAAGTATATAGGTTTCATACATGAACCCTGCTAGGGCACAGCAATATATATATAGTGTAAAGTGCTACAGTGTCACAATAATATAACAAACCACTGTGCTTAAACAAACACTAATTTTATCATGTTTATCAAGTGTCCAACATTTGATATTTAAATAAGTAGCTGTCATTATATAATATAGGATAGGGTGAGAACAATTTGGTCATCATTTCCATTCAAAAAATAAAATAAGATAAAATTTAAATCAAACTAAAACAAACAGCGATAACAATAATAATCATTAAATAACATAGGTAGGTCGTAAGTCAAAATTGTAAGTGCTATGAGTATTGTGTACAGGTATGAATTTCCATGTCAAAATTTACTTATCGTCAAAGAATTCCTTTATAGTGTAATACGATTTTAAAATAAGGTATTTTTGGAGACTGTTTTTAAATTTATTTTCGTATTCTATGTCCTTAATTGAATTTGGAAGCTTATTATATATTTTCATTTCAACGGGGCCAATGAACACTGGAACCATCTCAAGGACTTGACGTGGATAGTCATGAATAGTATCAAAAGTCAGCAAACTCAAGCCACTTGCAAACAAACATGGCTAACCACTGACTCCTGGAATTTGGTGAAGGAACGGAAAGACCTCAAAATGCGGGGACTGGTAACACAGGGGGACCGAAACAAATATACTCTCTTGAGTCGAAAGATACAACAGCTCTGCCGCCGAGATAAAAATAATTTTGTGGCGAATATCTGCCAAGAGATAGAAGACCATGCGTTAAAAATACAAACATCGGATCTTTTTAAAAAAGTAAGGATACTGTCCAAGCAGTTCAAACCGAAAACGTGGGTGGTTGAGGACAAAGATGGTAGACCACTTCAAGATCTGGTTGCAATAGCGGAGCGGTGGAGGCAATACTGCGAGGAGCTATATAAAAATCCCAACAGTAGCGGGGACTTATTATCTGCGTGGGAGTCAATTGACCAAGAACCTCCCATACTGCCATCTGAAGTTGAGGCCGCTATTGCAGCGCTCAAGGACAGGAAGGCACCTGGGCCGGATCAGTTAACAGCGGAAATCATAAAAGCGATGGGATCATCGGGCGTGGACACCCTACACAAAGTTTGCAATGACATCTGGCGTACCGGCAAGTGGCCGGATGATTGGGCAAAATCAATCATTCTACCGCTGCACAAGAAAGGTTCCACGGCAAAATGCGACAACTACAGAACCCTAGCCCTTATATCCCACGCCAGTAAAGTGTTGCTACACATAATAAACAAAAGAATCCGTAATTTCTTAGACTGGCAAATTCCGCAGGAGCAGGCTGGCTTTGTCAAAGGCAAAGGGACTCGCGAACAAATTTTAAACGTTCGCCAAATAATTGAAAAGTCTTACGAATTTAACACCCCCGTCATCCTGTGTTTTATAGACTACAGCAAAGCTTTTGACTGCGTGATTTGGTCGGCATTGTGGAAGATTCTGGAAGAACTCGGAGTACCTTTACACCTGGTGGCTATCATTCAATCACTTTACTTGACCAATCAGGGTGTGGTAAAGGTTGACAGATCCATGTCTGGGCCTTTCAACTTCGGCAAGGGCGTAAGACAGGGTTGCATTCTGTCCCCCATCCTTTTTAACACTTACGGGGAGTATATCATCAGACGAGCATGTGAAGACTGGGACGGTGGGGTCACAATAGGTGGCACCAAGCTAACTAACCTCCGCTATGCAGACGATACTACACTACTAGCTGCGAATGAAACCGAAATGGTGAATCTCCTTGAAAGGATGGAAAGAATTAGTATGGAACTGGGGCTCAAAATTAATCATGCTAAAACCAAGGTAATGGTAGTGGATCGCGCAAACCATCTCCAACATACAGGTGCCCTATCACTGGAAACCGTAAGCGATTTTGTCTACCTGGGTGCAAGTATCAGCAACACAGGGTCATGTGAGAAAGATATCAGGAGGCGTATAGGGATGGCCAAAAATGCAATGACCCAGCTGCAAAGAGTATGGAGAGACCGTAACATTTCAAGGAAGACGAAGGTGAAACTGGTCAGCTCCCTGGTGTTCTCCATTTTCAGTTACGGGTCCGAGACGTGGACTCTGAAGAAGGCCGACCGTGACCGAATCGACGCTTTTGAGATGTGGTGCTGGAGGAAGATGTTGCAAATCCCCTGGACTGCCTATCGCACCAATGATTCGATCCTCCGGGAACTAAAAATAAAAATCAGACTGTCCACGGTCTGCCTTCGTAGGGTTCTGGAGTTTTTTGGTCACATTGCCAGGAAGGACGGACACAACCTCGAACAGCTGATGGTTACTGGCAAGATCAAAGGGAAACGTCCGAGGGGTCGAAGTCCAATCAGATGGTCAGACCAAGTTCGCACGTCTTTAAATACCAGGCTACACGATGCTCTCCACGACGCCAAAGATAGAAGCAGATGGCGCAAATTGGTGAAGGAGAAGTTGTTTCCACGAAGACCAGGGAATCACGACCCTCAGTAATGAGGAATACGATGCGAGGAGGAGGGGATATATTTTCACGCACATGGCTAAAGGTCCTGAATGGAATATACTTAATTTTGAGCTTGGTAAGGCTAATTCATTTTTGTTTTGGCGTCTAATACTACGATGTTGCGGGCGAAGGTCCTTAGTTAGTGGGAACAGTCCCTGGTGTTTTCTTACAAATTTGCTAACTTCTAAAATATCAGATAGATACCAGTTAGTGTAAGGACTTTGTATCTTACAAAGAATGGCTTGCAGCTTTCTGCGTTATCTATATTGGCAAGAATTCGTATACATTTCTTTTGTAAAATAAAAAGTCTATCCTTGTCCACACCATTCCCTCAAACCACGATTCCATAACTTAGCCAGGAGTATGCGTAGGCATAGTATGCTGTTAGAGCAGTTTTAAAATCGGTAGCTCTTTTAAGCTCCCCCAAGGCATATATAAAGCTGGCTAGTTTGTTTGCCAGTGTATCTATATGAGCTTTCCAGTTTATATTAGTATCAATAGTCAAACCCAACAGTTTAAACTCGTTTATGCATTGCAGCTTTATGTTATTGTATGAGTAATTTATATCTAAATTGCGTTTTTTAACAAAACAAAGCTAATGCAATATAGACCATATTGCATTAGCTTTGTTTTGTTAAAATTTAATTCTAAGTTATGATCTTTTAGCCATGTTATTATTTTGGAGAGCTTATCATCCAGACTTAAGTTTAGGTTTTCTTTATTTGTATACGGAAAAATGATAGAAATATCGTCAGCAAACAAAATACTTTGAGCGTCAATTTCTTTAGGAAGGTCATTAATATAAACTAGGAATAATAAGCATCCCAAAACGCTGCCTTGTGGTATTGACATTGTTGTTTTTGCTTTATTAGATCTTACGCGTGTTATTTGGCCAGTGTGCGGGTCGCTATGTTCTACCTCTACGAATTGCTCCCTATTTTCTAGGTACGAACGGAACCACTTGTGTGCTATACCTCTAACACCTATTGCATATAATTTATTAAGCAAAATTTCGTATGAAACTCTGTCGTAGGCTTTGCTCATATCCAGTAAAATCCCTACTGCGTAGTTTTTGTTATTGATTATATTTAAAGCTTCCTGGATATACTTAAATATTGCTAATGTGGTGGATCTATTTTTCCTGAACCCATTCTGGCTATCGCTTAGTATTTTATATCTTTCGCAATAAGAATAAAGTCGTTTTGACATTGCAGTCTCCAAAATTTTCGAGAAGGTCGGTAGCAATGCTATCGGCCGATAATTACTAGTGTCAGTCTGGTCTCCCTTTTTGTAAATTGGTTTTACTATAGATACTTTTAGTAGGTCAGGAACTGAGCCTTCTTCCAAAGACTGATTTACTAAATAAGTTAGCGGTAACGTTAATTCTTCAGCGCATGCTTTTATAAGTATAGGCGGTAGCTCGTCATGCCCATAGCTGCGCTTGTTTTTCAACCTTTTTATAATAAATTTAATTTCATTGGGGTCAACAGGTCTTAAGTAAATGGAGTTTTCGCTTTGGGAGGAGGTAGGACGGCCAGTTGGACCAACGTTCCCGTTTATCGCGGTATTTGGTTTTCCCACTGACACAAAATAATCATTGAAAGCGTTGGCAATGATAGTCGCGTTTTCTGTCACAGTATTCTGTACACGCAATTTTATATTTTTTATTGGCTTTTTGTTATTTTTATTTGTACGCTCTTTTATTATTTGCCACATTGTTTTAGTTTTATTTTCAGATTTACTCATAATTCTTATGTAGTTTAGTTTTTTAGAGTGGGCTACTGTTCTCTTAAGTATTTTTTCGTAACGCTTATAGTACTTTTCCAATATATTGTTATTAGTTGTAGTCATTAATGCTTTTAGTTGCCTTTTATGCTTGCATGCTATTCTTAATCCAGTCGTTAGGCATGATTTAGATGATCTCTTTTTAATTCTTACGGTTTTCTTTGGTATATACTGATTTAATATGTTTTGTAAGGTGTTATGAAATGACTGATAATTATTATTTATGTCTTGATTTTCGTTTATTATTTTACTCCAATCTAATTCTTTCAGTTCTTGTTTAAACGAGTCAATGTTTTGTTTGTTATAGATCCTTTTTAGAGTTAATATTTGTTTTTTATTAATTATTGGATCGTGGGTAGGTATAGTGATTACTATTCCTCTGTGGTCTGAGAGTCCAAGATCCACTATTTCTAGATGGAGTTTGGCGTGTGCGTTTGTAAATATTAGGTCAATACATGTGGCGCTTGAGGTTGTTACTCTGGTAGGTTCCGTCACTAGTTGTCGAAAGTTGTACTTGGTCATAGTATTTAGAAGATTAAATGAATTGCGATTTTTCTCAAGGATATTTACGTTAAAATCCCCGCCTATAATTATGTGTTTATGTTTGTCTTTTATGTTGATTTTAAGTAGCAATTTTTCCAAGGATGTATAAAATATTTCGGTTTCCCTATTTTTTTGTGGCCAATAGATAACTATTAGTAATAGATTCATTTTAGGAATTTCTACTGCACACGTTTCGAATATAAATTCAATTGTCATTTCCGTTAAATCTTGTCTTTCTTTGAATTCAATATCGTCTTTTAAGAATATGCACACACCACCTCCCGCATAGTTTGGGCGGCAGTATTTGGCGGCTACAGTATACCCTTCTAAACTCAGTAGGTCTTTTTTTAATTCTGTTATCCATGTTTCCGTAAAACAAAGTGCGTCTATTTTATGTTCGTTCGTGATTGCTTCCAAAAGGTAACGTTTATTTTTTAGGCTTTGTATGTTTTGATAAAGCATGTTTGTATTTTTGCATAAATGTGTTTGTGTACTGTTTTCTGATGTGTTGTTATTAAAGAAAAAACTTAGGACTGGTTTGTGGTTGTGAGTCCGTAGATATTTCTGTTTTATTCGACTGTGAGTACTCCACCTCAAAATCTTCATTGTTTAGGTTGCCTATTGTCATAACAAGATCCTGTAGGTCTGATACCACAACTTTCGTGCCACTACTATTCAGTGCGCCCGTGCGCTGATTATACATATCGTAGTTATAGGAAAGATTTAGATTAGAATCCAGTAGAAATGCGTAATTAAATGTCTGTGTATCCATATATAAAAGGTTACTAAAAGTTTCTATTCTACTATTGTACAGAGTATTGCCATAATTTTGCTGTTTTACATAATAGTTATTATTAAATTTAAATTTATAAGTAGGTAGACAAATAATTATATTAGTATGGTATATTTTTTTCTCGAATAAACATTACTAGTTCTACATAGTTTTGTGTTCTTCGGAAGTCCTCTTCGCCAATGTAAATAATACAGTAGTCCTTACTTGTTAAGTTCTGAACTTTTACATCAATATCCTCAAGTATTTGCTTCAGTCCACATTTTGGTTTGCGATAGTGGCAAATTTCGTAGTTTCGCAAGTTAGTTTCCTCTGTAGCGGTGTATAATATATTTGAAGTTTCGCTGCTTAATAAACATATTTTTGGTTTATCTATACTAATTGTCTGCTTGATATGGGTTCTGCCTGGAGTTGGTACTAGAGTAGTATTAGAACGTCCCTGTGTTATCTCACCCACATTAGTCTCATCATTTGTGTTTTCAGATAAGGTAGTTAAATTGTCTGTTTGGGTCTCTTTACTATTTGTACGTCTGTTTATAGTTTTCTTTGGCGTAGATCTTGGTTTGGCGGGGCTATTAATTTTTTTAAGGAGTTCGTTTCTTTTAGCCAGTTCGTCGTATTTTTTCTTCAATTCGCTATTCTCCAGAGATAGCGACTCAATTTCACTATGTGCGCTGTTTAATTGCGATGTGATTCGTTCAATTGTGATTTTTAACGCTTTGAGTTGTGATTCATCATCGTCCTCAGACATGTCAGGCATGCTGTTTATTGTGACATTTTGAGACATATTGCTGACGTCTTCTGGTTCTGAGCGGGTGCGCGTGCGGCGGAACGTAATATTCTCCAGAAAGTTCATGATTCTACCAAAATAATCTCGGGTGACGAGGTGCGAACCAGAGCTCTCTGCGTCAAAGTCTAATGTATAAGCCTACTGACTACCTGTTCAGTATGTTTCACGTCAAAAAAAGCAAGTCGTATTCCGTTGAATTAGTATTTTTATTTCTTAGTCAATAGATGTCGCTACTTGAGGCGTACGTGATGAATATATATTGTCTTGTGACAGTTTCGACACTTTGTATTAGGTATTGATTGATGACATGTCAGTTCGCAAGTTAAACACGAGATGGCGTGGATTTAAATAAATTTCAAATAAAAAACGGATGCATATTAAGTTAAAATTTGATTTTGTGGTTGAGTTTCAGGATAAATAGTTTGTTCACTTCCAGTTCACTTTATATTTCCTTTATTACTCTGGATTGGAGTCCTGACACATCTCTGATCACTGTCTATTAGCATTTATCACAGTATCGCACATTGATTTTGCAAGTCATTTGTTTACTCGTTTCAATAATCACTTTTGTAGTTTTTCGCTCCACGGACCTCCTTGATAACACTGCTATAGTTGATTTTAGTATCCTTTTTCACTTTTATGCACAGTTTATGGTCTTTTGAGCACTTCTAATATTTTTTTAGATATAATTTACGAGAGCACAATCAAATACTTTGTTTACATCACCAGCGCCACCTAGCTAATGTTTTTTAATGATTTCACAATTCTATATAGAATATGTTTTCCGGAAAAAATTATAACCATTAAAATTAGCAAAAAAACGAAGTGGATATCACGCGGCATAAAAACTTGTAGTAACAAGCAAAGACAGTTACTTTCGTATTCGTCAATCGATTAAATTCAGATTCAAAAAATAAATTAATCCTTAAAAACTATACCAAGCTCTATAGGAAAATTATCAACTTAACACAAAAAGCACAGAATAATAATTTCATAAATACCGCTCAAAACAAATCAAAAGCTGCCTGGCAAATTATAAAGAAATCAAAATTTTGTCTGCCATTGAAGCCTATAATATGCGTGAAAAGAGAAAATCTGATATTTACTTTATTGACACATTTTTTTATGTTTGTACGGATTCCTTTCGGGTAAAAGCCTCCTCTAAGGAATTCCACTTTTCTCTGCGTTTTGCAGTCTCTAGCCATCCACGGCCCGCCACTCCCGCTATTTCGTCAAACATATAAAATGGATAGCAATACTAATTTTATCATAATTAATTAATCACTTTTATAAATGTAATTTATAACAATTTAATTTTTTTATTGGTTACAATTTTCAATTATTATTTAATACAATTTTCAATTATTATTTAATTTAATTTTCAATTGTTATTTAGTACAATTTTCAATTATTATTAATAAAATAACATTTAAAAAAATAACAATTAATATTTGTAATGATGATGATTATTTATAATATTTTTTAATTATTGCTAATGTAAAAGTACAACTTATGATCTTATCTTATCTTGTGGAGGGGCCGAGAAATAACTCGGACACTTCGACCCATTGGGATCTATTGTGGTCCCCTAGATACCTTACTCCTCCCCAATCTCGCTGAAAACTCTTTTCATGAATTTTACAACGAGACTGGGAGATATGAGCCTATAGTCTTCTGGTCTTGGATATCCAACCCCTAAGAGACTCATTCGCTTACCAGCCAGTGCATCGCATGTGCAAAGAAGGTGCTCCATGCGTTCCGTATGTTCCCCACACAACCTGCACATGGGTGTCGCGGTTAAACCCATCTTCATGAGCATGTCGTTGGTTCCAAAGTGCCCAGTAAAGGCCCCAAGCAGGTAGCGGATTTGCCCCCTGCTCATGTTCCAAATGCATTCCCGGGCTTTGAACGTAGAGCCTAGGAATTTCTTGGAGTGTTGTAGACCGGTGCTAGATTGCCAATGAGTTCGCTGTCTGTGATCTGCAAACTCCCTAAATGCGGCCTTTACGAGGCACGTCGAGATGCCTACACATGGTTCTGGACCCACAAAGTCATTTGCTGAGCCCTCTCTTGCCAGTTCATCTGCCATTTCGTTACCATGGATTCCTTTGTGCCCTGGGACCCACATCAGTCTTACCCTGTTGTGCTTCCCAAGCCTGTTTAGGGTTTGGACAGCATCCAGAATAAGTCCGGAGTCCACTTTGTAGGATGCCATGGCTTTGATTGCAGCCTGACTGTCACTAAGAATATATATGGATTTACCTCTGGTTCCTCTATCTATATTCTCTTAAGCACAGGTTATTATGGCATAAGTTTCCGCTTGGAATACAGTTGCCATTTTCCCTAGGCTTTTGCTACATTTGTAACCTTTTGCGTATATGCCCGCCCCTGTACCTGATTCCATTTTGGATCCATCAGTGTACCACACCAGACTGTCTTGTTCTGGTGGATCGATTCCCTTCGTCCAGTCCTCTATTGTAGGGATTTGGACCTTGAAAGACCTTTCAAACACAAACATAGTTTGCATTTTATCGGATAACATGCTTGTTACCCGATCCAGGCCTTCATTCCCGTCAAACTTTGTATGGTTGGTCCTAGGCTTAGAGGCATCCCATAGTCCAGCCACAGCAAGTCGATGTAATGTCTTCCTTGCCTCGAATTCAACCATCATATGCAGAGGAGGGATATTGAGGTATCTCTCAATCGCTGCCGTAGGTGTTGTCCTGAAAGCACCCGTGATGCCTAGACACACTGTTCTTTGTAATTTGGTGAGTGGCGCTTTGCACGAGGCAAGCTTTGTTCTGGGCCACCACACTATGCTGCCGTATGTGATAATAGGTATTATCATTGTCCGGTACAGCCATCGTATCACTTTGGGCTTTAACCCCCAAGTTTTACCGTAGGTGGAACGACACATGCCGAACACTCGTAGGGCTTTCGTCGTAATATTTTCCACATGAGTTTTCCACCTGAGTTCTCTATCAAGCGTTACACCCAGATATTTTACTTCGGTAGACCAGGGCAGCTTTATTCCATTGAGGGAGAGCTCTCCTAGGTTTCCTAATTGTCTCTTCCTCGTGAATGGAACAATGACTGCTTTGCTTGGGTTGATAGAGAGGTGGTTCTTTGTACACCATTCCTCTGTCATCCTCAATGCCTGTTGTAATAATCCAGAGACTATGTTCGGGAATTTACCATTAACCATTATAGCTATGTCATTTGCATAGCCTACTGTGTAGAATGGTCCAGTATTGAGCTTGGTAAGTAGCGAGTCTACTACCAAGCACCACAATAATGGTGACAGCACTCCGCCCTGCGGACGACTTATGATAAACTCATAGTAATTGTTTGCATGGAATGAAATAAAGCTTTTTATTTATTTATTTATTGACTAGAATAATGTTAAAGCTGACATCACATTAAATAAAATTTATATAAACAATCTAACTTTAAATTCACTGTTCATGCAACCTGTAACAATTGACGATATAATTCAAATAATTTGCAGCCTTAAAAACACAAATACCGTTGGATACGATGGAGTTTGCACAAAAGTATTGAAATTTACCAAAGAACTAGTAGCACCTCCATTAGTTCATATAATTAACTTGTGCATAGTTGATGGCATTTTTCCGAACAAGCTCAAAAAAGTAATAACAAAACCCCTATATAAAAAAAAGGATAATAAAACGGATTTTAAGTCAAATCAAAATCAAATCAAATCAAAAATATTTATTTGCTAGAAATACATTGTTCAGAAGGGAAGATCTTAAAGCCTAAAAGTAATTGTAGTCTGCCTGCAAGCATGCGTGCAAATTATTTATAATCTAAATGGTAAGACATTAAATAAATTAAAAAAAAAGGAACACAACAGCACAGATGCATTTCAATAAATTAATTAAATTCCAAATAAATCAATATTAAAATTTCATCAACTCACTCAATGTCAATAAATAAAATGTCAAAAATCAAAATGTCAGTAAAATAAAAAAATAAAAATATGTCAAAATATTAAAAAAAAAATGTCAAAAATCAAAATGTCAGTAAAATAAAAATATGTCAAAATATAAAAAAAAAATGTCAAAAATAAAAAGAAAAATAAAACAATACTAAAACAATTAATAACCCATTAACAATTTCATTCCTAAAATCCATTTTTATGTTCTAAAAATTCCTTAACGCTATAGAAACAACAATTTTGTAGCCACTCTGTCAATTTTGTCTTAAATACATTACCATTTAACAATTTAAATTCACTTGGTAAGTGATTATATATCAATATACACATATTAAATACATTTTTCTTATAGATATCTTTATGACAAGGTGGATGATACAATAGGTTTCGAAACTTTGCCCTTTTTTGTCTTGGTATAACCTCAGTATGCTGCTTAAAATTGTACATGTGGGTCTTTGTAAAAGTGCAGATATCTCTAATATATAAACAGGGCAGTGGAAGAATTTTGCATTTTTCAAAGAGCGGTTTACAACTATCCAAGAACCATGCCTTGTTAATAACTCGGACGCAACGTTTCTGGAGCTTGAATACTCTGTCGGTATCGATTGAGTTGCCCCACATGATTAGTCCATAGCTTAGGACAGATGACACGTAGCCATGGTAAGCCGAAAGAGCAGCTTCTACAGACACGTTTTGTCTCAGCTTTTTCAAAGCAAACACAAATCTATTAAGTTTTTGACAAATATCTTCGACATGGCTTTTCCAATTTAGATTTTTATCGACGTTTAGTCCCAAAAGTTTAAATTCCTCTACTTGTTGTACTTTTTCGCCTTTATACATAATATCTAAGGATAATTGTTTAGTGTTATAGGAGTTAATTTCTATTAATTTTGTCTTGTTAACATTTATATTCAAGCCATTTTCTTTCATCCAGCTTATTATTTCTAATAGGGTCTTTTCAGTAACAGATTTGTAGTCCTTTTTTTCATTACATTTTATAATTACTGTAGTGTCATCTGCGAAAAGGATACATTTCTGCAAAGTGGCCTCCGGAAGATCATTTATGTAAAGCAAGAATAATAAAGGACCGAGAATGCTACCCTGAGGCACACCACACATATTTATTATTGTATTCGATTTAAATTTCTCTTTGGAGTAAATTTTATCATTTTTCTTAATCACTTTGGATATCTCTGTAAACTGCTTCCTGTTACTTAGATAGCTAGAAATCCAATCATAAGCTTGCCCCCTTATACCATAGAATTCTAATTTGTTTAGCAGCTTGGAATGATTTACAAAATCAAAAGCTTTACTCATATCTAAAAACAAAGATATCGCTGGATTGCCATTGTTTATGCTTTCTGTTGCCAGTTTAATAAAGTTAAAGATTGCAAGCGCAGTTGAACTACCTTTACGGAAGCCAAACTGCTCTTTGCATAATATGTTATGAGTACCGAGAAAATTATTTAACCTAACAAGCATTGCCTTCTCAAAAATTTTCGATATAATCGGTACTAACGTGATAGGCCGGTAGTTATTAGGGTCTGTCTTATTTCCCTTTTTAAATAAAGGTTTTACGATTGACGTTTTAAGCTGGTTAGGAAACACACCTTCCAAAAAAGATAAGTTAATTATATGCGCTAGAGGATGGCATATCCAACTAGCACAAGATTTCAAAACTTGTGTGGCGATGCCGTCATATCCACAAGTTTTGCTATTGTTTAGGGACATTATGATTTTATGTACTTCCAATGCATCTACAGGATTTAAGAATATAGTGTTTAGATTTTTTTTTTTTTATTAAAGTAAGAGTTTTTATAATTATTAGAACTATTGCAATTGTTAGATTCATTAGAATTGTCAGAGTTATTAGAATTATTAATATTTAATGATTGATTAGATGTCAAATTAATAAAGTAGTCATTAAATATATTACTGATGTCCGACGGATTTTTATATGTCACATTATTATAATTTATTTCATCAATGTCATTTTTATACAAATTATTATTAGTTATTGTTGAGGAGATTGCATTCCAAGTCGCTTTACATTTATTTTTATGCTTTTGTATGCGTCTTGTATTCATAAGTTTCTGCGCTCTCTGTGCACAACGCTTAAAAATGTGATTATAAAGCTTGTAGTTTTTCTCATTAATTTTTTTATTGATTTTACTAGTTTTCAATTTTAGATAAAGTTGACGTTTCGTTTTGCTAGACTTTTTAATGCCTTTCGTAATCCAGTTTTGTTTTACTGGTTTATTGTTAACTTTAACCTTAATCACCGGAAAGCACAAATCGTAAAACAATGTAAATGTTTCATAAAACAAGTTAAAGGCTTCTGATAGAGTGTCTGATTCAAATGTTTCCGAAAACGAAAGAGAAGACATGCAGTCGCAAAATTTATTGATGTTATCTGAACAGTAGTCACGTTTTATCTCAAACCAACAAGTTATTGTTTTGAGTTTATTCGCATTTATAGTAATCGTTTGTGCTGTTTCGTGATCTGACAAGCCGAGGTGATGCATTTCAGACTGAGCGAACTTTATATTACTGGCGATTTGGTCAATGCAAGAGTTTGCACTAGTTGGTGATCTTATATGTGCTTCAAAATTGTAATTTTCAAGTATGCTTAAAAGTTCTTTTGTTGAAGAGTTATGCTTTAAAATATCAATATTCCAATCTCCACAGATTATAATTTTTTTTCTCTTGTAATTGTCCGTCAAGTAATTTAACAAACTGTCTAGTTTATGAAGAAATATACCAACTTGCGTCTTTCTCTGATCGGGTATTCTGTATATAGTGACAACTATCAGGCTCAGACCAATTATCTCAACGCCACAGCATTCAAAGTAGAATTTTGTAGCTAAATTTGAAGGAATACCTAAAGTTTTTGTGTCAAAATCTTTATTTGTTAAAATACAAGTACCCCCTCTACATTTATCTCGACAAAAAGCTACAGCCAATTTAAAATGATTAAGTTTGATATTAGTCTCCGTACCCTGCTTAACAAAAGTCTCACTAAAACATATTATATCTACCTCCTTGTTTATTTCCACTAATTCAGATAGAGTTATTTCTAATGTGTCAAGTTTGTTGCAGACGCCGGCTATATTTTGGTGTAAAATTCGCAATTTACTATGTTGACAATCTTGATTTGGTTTGTCATAATTAACGGAAGTTTTATGAATGGGGGACTTAGTAACGAAAAAATGTCTTGTTATTATTACTAGTGCCATGAAGTGAGTTTCGTTCACTTACATTCAGTCTTGTAGAACTACTTTCATGTTGCATGAAATCAATTTCCATATTAAGTTTATAGGTAATTAAATCTAATTCTGAGAGCCTCTTATGATAATTTACATCCAACTTATTAATTTCAACAAATTTACAATTCTTAAAGTTTTTTGTAAACAATTTTAGTTCATTATTAAGTTTCTTAACATTAAGATACTTATTTTCTGAAACACTTAACATCAAAATTGTACAATTGCTCAAACCACACAAAGTACTACACAGATTGGTTAACAACAGGTAGGGATTTTTATCATGTTTACCAACTGATATTATAACAATGTCATTGTCAGATATGGTACATGTTAGATTATCTAAATTTCGTAGGATCTCGCATGACGAAGCATATGGTTGAACTTTACCCTCGATTTTGTAACTGTCAATCCATTTACCAGTCTTAGCGTGAATTAAACGTGCTGATAAACCTCTTACTTTTTCATCTCCGATGATGTAGATATTCCTTTTCGTATTGCGTCTTAATTGGGTAGTAAATTTTAAGTTTTCATGACGTTGTTCGTTAGGGGAGTTCACCGATGTATTATTAGCCATATTATCCTTGCTAATTTCTTGCTTTGTAGCTTGGTTGTGAAGTCTCTGCCCTCCGTCCTTTGCTTGTGAGCATTGTATGTTTGGACTAATTAGCTCGGCAAAGTCTAATTTAGTTTGCATGGGACCAATAATCCTTTGTTTCTGTGATGCTCTTTTGGGCGTTGATTTACAAATATTTTTCAGCTGATTAATTTGAGTGCCATACATAGACATTTGTTTTTTTAGGGTGCAGTTTTCTGACAGTAAGTTAGCTATTTCATTTTCAGCAATTTCTAAGTTTTTCGCCAGTATTGAAACTTTCTTTTCCAATTCCTCTATTAAATCAAAGTTGTTGGATCTAATATTTGGGCAGCTTCTATATAGTTCTGGATTCCTTTTTAAGGTATGTGACAAAACATCGACATCTTCATCCAGCGGTAAAGACTCGAAAGAGTTTTCAGTAGATATATTAGCCTCAAATTTTTGTGGGGTGGCTGGTATTTGAGACGTATTCTCACTTAAAACTAAATTTTGCCTAGGAGTCATAAGTTGTTGAGGTGAAGAAATTTTTAGAGAAGTTTGTTGTTTTTTTCTAAGTGTGATGATAGAAGTAGCTACATCAGTGTCTGCTTTGTTTTTAATACAAATTTTGCATTTCCATTTTTTCTTAGCTTCGATGTCCTTTAGCGATAAGTTGATTCCGGATACCCCACACAATCAAATTCGTATCGCTTCTTACAAATTGAACATAGAGCAGTGTTTTTTATGTTGACATTCTTTTTGCAGATATTACAAGTGACTTGTTGTGCTGACATCTTACGGTCACTGCTCACTGCCTTGTTTGAACTGGATGACATTTTTCAAATCACTTAAATTCTCAAAAAGAGATCGGTGTCGCTTGGATTTGAACTTGCGACACTAGCCACAACAAACCAGTGTCAATACCGCTTGACCAAGTCGGCTATGTGGAGAGTATTGAAATTTGTTACCTCATAGTCCGGTTACTCGAACGTCGATATGTTGCCGTTACAGTGTGCTTTGAAAAATTTTGCTGCAACCCTCACAAATAAAATTATGTTTTTATGTACAATTTTACTAGTTGATTTAATTAATTATATTCACTTACTATTATATTTTATTTGCACTGGTAACTGGGTACTGAGTTTTGTGAGGTATAGTTGTTGTTGTATCACTGAAGTTGTTGTTTTTCACTTAAGATATTTTGGTACACTGATTCGCTAGTTTTTGTTATATTATCACTGATTTAGAATTATAGACCTGTTGCAAAAATTCCAATTATTTCTAAAATTTTCGAGAAGGTAATCTATAACTGTTTATATGCCTACTTCGAAAAGTATCAATTAGTTTGCACAGAACAAAAGGGTTTCCGTAAGAACACTACTATAAATATGGCACGATTTGATTTGCTAGCTAATATCATGCCGTCTGTCGATAAAAGAAAGCCAGTCTGTGCAATTTACACTGACATGACAAAGGCTTTCGACTATGTAGACCATTAGATCCTGTTGCATAAATTAAATAGTTATGGTATAAGAGGGAACATCTTAAACTTAATAAAATCATACCTGAGTATTAGGCTTCAATGCACGGACATTACTAGGATATGTCCTAAAACTAAATTAGAAACTATTTATATATCAAAACAAAGACGTAAAGTATGGCGTCCCACAAGGTAGTGTATTAGGTCCGCCACTTTTTTGACATATATAAATGGTCTCCCGAAAGCAACAACCAACAAAATGGTTCTTTTTGCAGATGACAGTACAGCTATAATAGAATATACTAATTTAAATAATTATAATAATGACATTAGTTCTTGCTTGGGTGACATTATACATTGGTTAAATAATAATAATTTGGTTATAAACCTGAACAAAACCCAAGTCATGCATTTTTATCAACGCCGTGAAAACCTAAATGTTAGCATTTCCTACGAGAGCTGTGCTATTGTTATTATTACTTACATGGAAACCTCATGTTGAAGAACTATGTAAGAAACTTAGCAAATCCGCATATGCTCTAATCTAACTCTCTAAGACTCTCAAAGAAAGTTAACAGTCAAGCTCTTCTGACGGCGTACCTCTATCATTGGTCGGGGGCAGTCAACTGATAGAGAGCTGGTATTTAGGCTGCGGAAGCGATGCATCAGGTCAATGTGCGGTCTTAAAACAACTGATAGCTGTGTTCCCTATTTTAAATCGTTATTTTTTTTAACTTTGCCTTGTTTATATATAATGGAAACGGCTTTGTTTGTGAGATATAATCACTCTCATTATTTAAAATACTATCATGGTTGGCACCAGTGCAGGATGTTGACTCAGGGTGGTGGTGGAGGAGTATTTTCATAATATACCAACGGCGGCACCCACAAGCCAAGTTAGCAGGCTTACTGCACGCTCACCAACCCACAATAGTCAAGAGTGGTGAGCTTTCTTTCTTTAAGGAGTACACAGCACCTGGACTCCGCAAAAGTCAGCCCCATCTGCACGCGGTATACCCTGCTGCCCACCAACGAGGCTCGGATGACCGAAAAATGGCGGGATATCCATTTAACACCTATTAGAGAGCTTAAGAACGTGGAAGTTCACACGAGGTTTCTAGTGGGATAATTGGCATCAGTGCAGAATGTTGACTCAGGGTGGCGGCGGACGAGTATTTCATATACCAACGGCGGCACCCACAAGCCAAGTTAGTAGGCTTACTGCGCGCTCACCAACCCGCAATGGACAAGCGTGGTAAGCTTTCTTGTCTAAACCCCTTTCTTCATGGATAATACAAGAAACGATCCCCAAGTGCTCGGCGGCTCCAGGGGGGAAGCTATCGACAGTATGCCGGAACTCCCTGGAGTCAGGGGTGATAATCTCCGGGCGAGGTCCATAAACTGTCAAATGAATACTGCTGGCTACAAGGACTCCGATAAACTTAATATATTGACGTACAATGTCCGCACTCTAAGAACTGAGGAACGATTAATTGAACTTGAGAATGCTCTAAACTATGTCAACTGGGACATCATGGGCCTATGAGAGGTAAGAAGAGAGGGTGAGGACACTTTAGAGCGCAATCATAGCATTTTCTATTTTAACGGTATCACTGGAGGTCAGTCGGGTGTTGGATTAATGGTCGCCAAGAAATGGAAATCTAATATCATAGAATTCGTTGCCTATTCCGACAGAATAGCCTTACTAAAGTTTCGAGTTATGGATAAGAAAACTCTAACCATCATACGGGTCTATGCTCCCATGTCAGCACATCCAGACGAGGAGGTGGAGGAGTTTTATGACCTTCTGAACAAAGCTTGCGATGACCATCGAGGTACTTGGACCATGATCCTGGGAGACTTTAATGCAAAACTGGGCAGTAGAGATCACAGTGACAACAACACCATTTTAGGGCCTTACGGTTTGGGAACAAGAAATATTCGTGGCGAGCGCCTATTACAATTTGCTTTTGGGCAAAGCTTAAGCGTCAGTAATACCCCAACGCCGGACCTGGTTTTCTTCCGATGGAGTTACGAAGAACGAAATTGATTTCTGTCTATCCTCCGACAAGCAATTTATTACAAAGCTACAAATACTAAACAAAATCCGTGGCAACCTTTGACTACAAAATTTATAGAGCACAAATAATTAGAAACAGCATTAAAAAACTGGATAAAACTTTATTGATCATTAGTAGAGAAAAATTCAATTTAGTACTTAAAAACAGCTTTAATTCCCTAAAAGTGACAGATTTGGATGACACTGAACAACAGTACACAAATATCATGACCAGTATTAAAAACGCGAGTATGAAGGTTAAACTCTTGAAGAGAAAATTCCTCAAACTTAGCCAAGCAACTCTTGAAGCAGTAGAGGAGAGACAGAGTCTTCTTTTTAACAGCCCAGAATTCAGACTAGCAGACAGACGGGTCAAACGTAGCATCTGAAAAGAAGTGCGGCAGTACAATGGCAAGCTGGTGCAGATCGCTTTAAAAACAACAACAAAAAGCAACAGATCTCTTAAGTTGGCCTTAAGAGGTACAGCAGAGAAAACTCTATCCACCATCACTAAAATCAAAGACCACGCTGGAATCAGTTATAGTGAGAGAGACAAAGTTATGAGCATTTGCACAGATGTTTATAAAAAATTGTACTCAGCCGAACACACGGGCTCTTCTGCTTTCCAGTCGCTCAACGATGCATTGGCTCTACAACAGTCATCTCAGATATCACCCCAGATCACGGGTTATGAAGTCAATTGTGTTATGCGCAGTCTGAAATATAATAGAAGAAGCCCAGGCGAGGATGGCATTTCTACTGAGGCTCTCAAGATAGGGGAACCAGTACTACTTCCACATATCACAAATCTTTTCAACTCAATATTGCTAACTGGTTCATTTCCTTATCAATTTTGAATCAGATGATAGAGAAGTGTACTGAATTTAGGATTCCTCTATATCTAGCGTTCGTGGACTACGCCAAAGCGTTTGATAGCATTCACCACGCTTCACTATTTGTTGCCCTCCTCAATCAAAACATAGATACCACCTATGTCAACTTATTAAGGGTCATATAGAGGAGGCTTTTAGAAAACTAGCAGATCTTTGGGCAGATAAAGGCGTTGTCGTTGGCGAGAAAAGGTTGACTAACCTTCGTTTCGCCGACGATATCGTCCTGTTCTCATCTTCGGCAGCTGAACTTGGCGTAATGCTGAGTGACCTTAACAGGGCGAGCCTCGAGATTGGACTTCGGATGAATATGTCAAAGACCAAACTCATGACCAATAGCGTCCAACAGAAACTGTGTTTAGGGGGTGTGGAGATTGCATATGTTCCAGAATATATCTACCTGGGCCAAATAGTCTCTTTCCAGGCGAGACAAGAAAAAGAAATTGCTCGCCGCACCGAAAACGCCTGGAAGAGCTATTGGTCAATGAAGGCGCTCATGAAGGGAGACCTCCCAATTTGCTATAAACGCAGATTGATGGATATGTGCATTCTCCCTATCCTTGCATATGGAGCTCAAACCTGGTCTTTGACAGCGCAGCAGAGGTTCAGGCTTGAGGTTAGCCAACGAGCAATGGAGCGTAGCATTCTGGGAGTCAGAATAACAGACCGCATAAGAAACACAATGCTGCGCTCTAAAACAAAAATCGCCCACGTCACCCAGAAAGCAGCCAAGTTAAAATGGGACTGGGCCGGACACATCTGCCGCATGTCAAACGGTTCATGGGCTAAAACAACCACAATATGAGTCCCGAAAAATGTTAGGCGACACCGCGGCAGACCCAGGTGAAGATGGCGGGATGAACTTGATGCCTATCGACAGGATTGGTCCACAATTGCCCTAAACCGAGAGGATTGGAAGGAAGAAGGGGAGGCCTTTGCTTTGCAGTGGGACAGAATAGACTAAAAATCAAAAAAAAAAAAAAAAAAAAATGAGGGCATTGAGAAACTAATAATCAATGACGAGGTAATTACTGATCCAAATACTATGGCAAATACTTTTAATGAATATTTTGCTGACATTGTTAAAAATACTAATAATACATTTTTTTCTGAATCAACACGATCTCATTCTTCTAACTTGACATTTAACACTAAATCAATATTTATGCCCCCATCAGTTCCTCCAGACATTCAAAAAATTATAATTTCTTTGCGGAACACAAATAGCGCAGGTTATGACGGTATTACCACTAAGGTCGTTAAGGATGTAGCAAATTTAATTGCTGCTCCTTTAAGTTATATTATCAACTTGTGCATAGAACATGGTATTTTACCAGAGAAATTAAAATTGTCAGTAGTAAAACCGGTACACAAAAAAGATAACAATTATTCCATTAGTAACTACAGGCCAGTTGCTTTAATAACCATTTTCTCAAAAATATTCGAAAAAAATATATATAACTGCCTCTACCCATTTTTTGAAAGTAATAATATGTTTACCCCATGTCAGTACGGTTTCAGGAAAAATAAATCTGTTAATGCAGCAATGTATAACTTTTTACACAAAGTCCTTCTAAATATGGATACTAGCTCGGCAGCCATAGCGCTGTACATGGATATGTCAAAAACATTTGACCGAGTCAATCATAAAATACTCTTGAATAAATTATATGCATTTGGTGTAAGAGGTAACGTATACAAATTGATTGAATCATATCTTAGTGACAGAAAACAGACGGTAGAATTAAAAAGTGTCTCTTTAAACGGTTGTTTCTGAGGTTAGAAATATTCTTTCCGGTGTCCCTCAGGGCAGCATTCTAGGCCCACCATTTTTTCTGATTTATATAAATGACATGCCAACAGTTACAATTCACCATATTACTATATTTGCTGACGTTAGTACTATATAATTTGCCGGTAAAGACAGAACTGATTTAAAACTTGACTTAAATAGTACCTTAACAACAATTATAAAATGGCTTGATGAAAATTACTTGAAAATAAATCTAGATAAAACAAAAATCATGAATTTTAGACAGCGAGTACAACCTCATACCAATTTAAATATATGCTACTCTCAAACCAGCATAGAAGAAATCAAAGTTAGCAAATTTCTAGATCTTTATATTGATAGCAAAGTAAATTGAAAGTCACATATAGAGCAAGTTAGCAATAGACTTAGTCGGAGCTCTTATGCTCTATACAGATTAAGGAACACGGTTAACCAGTCTGCACTACTAACTGCCTATCATGGATATGTTGCTTCAGTCATACGCTACGATATTTAAAAAAGAGCGTGCCTTTAGAGCTCAAAAACGCTGTATTAGGTCGATGTGCAATATACGCCAGACGGATTCATGCAGGCCACACTTTATTAATTTAAATATATTAACTCACCCTAGTGTATACATATATGAAACTGTTATGTTCATTAAATCAAACCCTAACTTATTTGAGTTTTGTACTAGGACCAGACACAAAGACAAGCTGCGCTCAGTTGCCAGTAAAACAAAGCTTTTGCACCAAAGCATCTTTTGTATGGGCCCACGTATCTATAATAATCTGCCGCCGTTTTTCAGAACTATGAGCAATAATAATGCCTTTAAAAAAACTCCATGAACTATTGATAAGTAAATGTTAACACTCTATTATAGAATTTCTAAATGACAAGACACTGAAATAGCTGGTTTATTACAACAAACCAATGGTTGCATTTGTAAAATATTATTCACAAACTATGAAGCGACACTATTTAATTGTTTTTAATATTTTGTAGCATTACTAATTAATAATTTGACATTGCATCTTATACTTATTTAATTTTTATTTGTATTGCATGACAATTTGTTGCTTTTTATTTCAAATATACTGATATTATGAATTTTGTATGCCTCAACGGCGGGACATAGCCGATCTACCTGTAACCAACACAACATCTTACGAACCTATGATCCACAATAAATTATTTGAATTTGAATACATCAATCAACTATGTCAAGTAAAATGTAAAACCGCACTTATGAAAAAAAGTTTTTTTGTTATTGCCCCACTCATATATAATAGAGTACCAAAAATTATAAAAAATATGACTACATTAAAATTTAAAAGGGCGCTTAAAGAACTTTTAATTACGAAAACTTATTACACGATTGAAGATTTTCTTAATGATTATTCACTAACTGATTGACATACTGTTATTCTGATTGACATAATTATTGTGATCATCTCACTGACTTATTTTATTTTTATTATCGACATGTTTTAAATTAAAAAAATATTGTAATACCAAAGAACTGCCACTTAATTTTGTTATACTTATTATTATTTTGAATTGTAAACCTTTGCATTCCCATGTGACGGTAAAATATGGAGAACTTTATTATAAAAACACCTATCTACTTTACCCATGTTTGCAAAGAAATAAATGATTGTGATTATTATAAAACATAGCGGACATTATAATTAACCTAAGATCTTTATGTAAATACCTATGTTTCACAAATAAATATTCTGATTCTGATGATTAATGACCCTAGAGCTAGATTGACCTGCCTGCCGGCCTGTACGAGATTAGGATGGCTCTGAAACAGCTTAAGAACAACAAGGCACCGGGTGATGACGCAATTGCGGCCGAACTCCTGAAGGCGGGTGGAAAACAAGTACTTAAGTCCCTTAAAAAGCTGTTTCATTCCGTCATGGGTGACAATGCCCAACTGAAGAACTATAGGCCAATCTCACTACTTAGCCATGTCTACAAGCTGTTTTCAAGAGTATCACGAATCGTCTAGCGCGCAGGTTTGACGATTTCCAGCCTCCCGAACAAGCCGGATTCCGTAAAGGCTTCAGCACCATAGACCACATACATACGCTGCGGCAGGTTATACAGATGACCTTAGCGTTGACCTCTGTTTAGCGTTTGTGGACTACGAGAAAGCCTTCGATTCGATCGAGACTAGGACTGTACTGCAGTCTCTCCGACGGTGCCAAATCGACTTCCAGTACATCGAGGTGTTGAAGTGATTGTACAAAAACGCCACTATGTCAGTTCGACTTCAGGATCAGACCTCGGAACGCGTCCTTTTGCGGCGAGGTGTGAGACAGGGAGACGTCATATCTCCGAAACTGTTCACCGCTGCACTGGCGGATGCCTTTAAGGTTCTGGACTGGATAGGGGTAGTTATCCACGACAATGGCAAGTACATCACTCACCTTCGGTTTGCCGACGATTTAGTGGTTATGGCTGAGACCACGGAGGACCTCAGTACAATGCTCGAAGACCTCAGTAGAGCTTCCGAAAGAGTGGGTCTTAGGATGAACATGGACAAAACCGAGGTGATGTTGAATATGCCCATGTTACACCCACTCCTAGCAAGGTCGGAGAATCTACACTCGAAGTTGTGGGCGACTATGTCTAAAGAGGTCAATCGTCGAATCCGACTCAGCTGGGCAGCGTTCGGGAAGTTGCGCGGTATCTTCTCGTCCAACTTAACACAGTGTCTCAAGACAAAAATCTATGACCAGTGTGTTTTGCCAGTGATGAAATTTGGCTCTGAGACGTAATCTCTTACCTCGGGCCTCATCAGAAAGGTTACAGTCGGATCAGTCAGATCGAATCAGAAATGTAGAGATCTGCAAGAGAACCAGGGCTACCGACATAGCCCGCAGAATTTTCCAAACTTAAGTTGCAGTGGGCAGGGCACATTGCTTGCAAAACTGATGGCCGATGGGGCAGAAAATTTCTGGAGTTGTGACTGCGAACCGGAAGACGATGCAATGGAAGGCCTCCCAACAGGTAGACCGATGAACTGGTGAAGGTTGCGGGGATCTGCTAGTTGCGAGACGCACGGGACCGGTCAATGTGGGGACGCTTGGGAGAGGCCTATGTCCAGCAATGAACGTCTTTCGACTGATATGAAAATGATGATATGAGGTAGGTCTTTACTTGTAAATTTAATAAAACCTCCTTCTTTTTCCAGTGGTATCAACCCTCCGCGACCCCTTCCCCGGCTGGATTGAAAACCTGAACGGCCCGACCGGCATCTTGGTGGGCGCCGGCAAGGGGTTGTTACATGTGCTAAGCTGCCACGAGAAGCGACGAGCTGATATGATCCCCGTGGATATCTGCATAGACACGCTCATAGCTGCGGCCTGGGAGACCGCTTTAGACAAGTGAGAGACTTAAATATAATAATAAAAAATAATTATTGCGTGCTGTAATGAACCCTAAGTCAGTAGATTATACTTTCCCGCAACATCCCCAGGATGAGGGACCAGAATAAGAGAGATTCAATCCGCCGGGCAACTTTGTGGATAGCTGGTGGGCAGTGGTGACCCCACGCACCTGATCGCCAGGGAGAAGTCTTGTCCCTGGTCTCCGGCCTGTCGATCAGGGACGGGTTAACACTGACACGTTACAGAGCTCCCACCTCTCTCTTGCCTTAATTGGCTGGCAAACGTGCTCGGAGGAAAGATTTTAATCCAGTAAGATGCTAGTAGGAATCTTGACCGTATTTCCAGGATTGTCCTGATAGCCGTGGCATACCTACCACTTGCGGAGTGCACCTCCATATATGTTTCCCCCTCGGTGCTATGTCACTAAAGTGCAAGCGACTGTTTATGGGGAGGCTCATTGTTTGAGTGTGCAAGTGCATTGGTTGGTCGACCTTCTTCATTATTTATTGTACACCAAAAACAACATTACATACAGTGTGATAATAAAGTACATGTACAAAGGCGAGCTTAACTCAATGTTGAGTTTTCTTACAGCAAACCCTAGGGTGACAGAGAAAGATGACATTATAGAGGGCAGGATCCAGTGTACAATATTAAAATAACTTATGACGAGTTAAATAAAATATACTTACATAAATACATATCTTTATATACATATTAATATTATAACATTGCGCAAGGAAATGATCCTTAATCTTCCACCTGAAGACCTCCAGAGAAGGGCTGTCGCGTAGGAAAGTGGGAGAGAGTTCCAGGGAAGCACTGCAGTAGCAGAGAAAGAGCCGTCATAGTGGCTGGAAGTGTGTCAAGGAGGGCGAAGGAGAAGAGAAATGGCAGTGCGACAGGTTTAACCCCTCGGGACAAGGTACGCAAAGCGTTCACAAAGGTATTGAGGCGAATTTGGATTGTGCAGGATAGATACAGAAGGGATAGGAAATGGGTATCTCGACGACGCCGAATCGGCAGCCACTTCAAGGTCTATCCACACATATCAGGGCAAAAGAGTAAAAGACCCTCTTACATCAGCAATATAACCTCCCAAGAGAGTTTAGTATCTATATGAACGCCTAGATTTTTTGCGCTTTTGGTGTATTTTATGGTCTCTGAATCATACACACCGGTAGTGTATGCTAGAGATACTGGTGATCTAATAGGTTGAGCATGTATCTACCACCAACAATGAGCGCTTGCGATTTGTTTGGGTTCAGTAAGAGCCCATAGGATTTAGTCCATTTTCTAATATTTTTAAGATCATTGTCGATGGCAGACAGCCTCAACGAGTTCACGAACTTTAAATTGACTATATAACTGCAAGTCGTCTGCATAGAGATATTAGTTAGAAATTAGGACCTTAATGATAGCATTTATAAAAATTGAGAAGAGAAGAGGAGAGAGGACACCACCCTGAGGAACGCTCGCAGTCAAGTCACACCATTCAGAGGAACACTTATCGGATTGAACAGACTGGGAACAGCCCCGAAGATAAGATTTGAACCACTCAATTACCGGAAAAGAGACATTAAGAGAGGAAAGGATTACCAAAAGGATTTCAAAGTTAACTGAGTTGAAGGCACTGCTGAAGGCCAGTAAAACCAATATAGTCAGCGATTTATTCTCTATAGCCAGTCTTATGTCGTCAGTTATTTTAACGAGAGGTGTTACAGTACCATGGCCTTCTTTCAGGATGTAGGAAAAGAGTTTTTGAAAAGTGAAAAATTTACAATGTGAGTTACGACAGGAATTATTTCAGTCAAAATAGGCAAGAACATTTGAAGTTCCATCGCCATCGTCTCCTACCGCCTTAGTGGAGATGGACAGGATACATTTCTTTATATCTAGTTCAGTAATTAGGTGGAACGAGAAAGAAGTATTTGCTTGCAAATGAAGATTAGAGATAATACCACGAGTTTTCAAAAATTGCCATACTTGTGTTGGGTTGAAGTTATCAATGGAGTTATGAATGTGGTGCCTTTTTGCATTCTTAAACAGACGACCGCAACGATTCCGTATCTTCCTGTAGATTTCCCAGTTATCTTCAGTGGGCTGTTTTCTATACAAGCGCTTAGCTTTGTCACGCTTAGCCATCTGATTTTTAATTGCTGGGGACAGCCATGGCGATGGAAGGTGTTTAACTCTCACCTTTTTAAGAGGATCATGTACCTCATATAGTTCCAGCATAATCCTGCTGAAGACTGACACCATAGAGTCTATATTCTCGCAGGTGAATACAGGATACCAGTCAATCCCTCCCGCATCAGCCCTCAAACGCTCCAAATCAACGTTTTTAAAACTGCGAAGAAAAAGAAATTAGGCCTTGCGTTTAGGGGTTCGAATCTTGTAGGAAAGATAAATGAGATCATGATAGGAAAAGGGAGCAGGGAGCTGTCCATGTGTGGCTACTTTATTAGGGTCAGAAACTAGAATGAGATCTAAAAGAGAAGGAGTACAGTGAGGAGCCCTGTGGTAGCATATAACGGAAGTAAGTGCATAGTGACAGAAGAGACAAGTGATTGGCGTTTACAGCTGCGCACATCTCCCTTGATCAGACAGGTGTTTAAGTCTCCAAAGATAAGCATATGCTCATAGAGTGGGAAAAGATTTTCTAATTTTGTTGCAAAGGAGGAAAAATAATCGATTTGACAATTAGGAATATAATAGACACCTATAAGTACTTTTGTGTGTTGAAAGTCTATTTCAATGAATAGGTGTTCAGCAAACTTTCGAGTAGATACTTGGAGACTGGTCAACTATGCTGTAACTGATATCCCCACGAAGGTAAATGACAACCCCCCCATATCCCTTGCCCGTTCTGTCATTGTGGACAATCTTGCATCCAGGCAGAGAATACTGCGTGGCAGAAAGTGTAGGTTTGAGAAAGGTTTCAGATACAAGGATAGCGTGAACACACAGACACGGATCCGATTCGAAAGACGACAGCAGATCTGTCGTCTGTATAGACGAAGTTATATGGGGTGAACGTGATGATGAACAAATAGCTAAATATCATGACTATTGTCACTCGGAATTGAAACAAATTGATTTTCCAAGCGAATTTAGTCAGTGTGCAGACAGGATGTGTAATGATTCCTGCCACTTACCTGTTTTGGATGAAATGTATAATACTATTGAACGTGTACTTGTGAACGCTGCTGAATACAGTTATTATCTTAAAAATATAACGAAACGTAGGCATGTAACTGGCTGGAATAAATATGTTCGCGACGCTCACGGGAGGGCGCGACTTTGTTATAACCTTTGGTTAACGTTTGGTAAGCCCAGTTCTGGTCCGGTTTTTGATGATATGAGTGAATCCAGAAAAACATTCAAATGTAAATTAAAATGGTGTCAAGCAAATCAAAACCAAATTAAAATGGATATAATTGCAAAACACCACTCAAACAAAGATTTTTGTAAGTTCTGGAAATTAACAAACAAATTAAATCATAAGCCGAGCCTTCCAGTGAGCGTCGAAGGTGTACATGAGCAGGGTAGTATTGCGGATCTGTTTCAGCAGCATTTTAGAGTAGAGTCACCCTTAGACAATGAGTCGCAGCTGCCTGCGCCTGGTTCTGGGACCGTCTGTTCTGAGCGAAACGTCACGTTTACTGCTAAACGGATTGCCGCTACAATTAAGAACATGGTTAGAGGAAAATCGCCAGGGCATGACGGTCTCAGCATCGAGCACCTGCAGCATGCTGGGATACACTTGCCACGAGTGTTATATATGTTTTTAAATTTATGCCTAGGTCATTCTTATTTACCTGAAAAATTAATGCGTACAACTGTTGTTCCGATCATCAAAAATAAAACTGGTGATTCGTCTGTGCTATCAAACTATAGACCTATTTCTTTAGCGACGATAATTGCTAAGGTGCTGGACAGCCTGCTTGTAGGACAACTTGATAAACATCTAAAAATAAACGACGCTCAATTCGGGTTTCGGCCCGGTTTATCTACAGAGAGTGCTATACTTGGCCTGAAGCAGACTGTGCAGTACTATACAGCAAGAAAGACACCAGTATTTGCATGTTACCTGGATTTGTCAAAAGCATTTGACCTAGTATCATATGACTCTGGGGCAAACTGCAGCATGAGACAGATGTGCCACGGGAAGTAATAGATTTGTTTAAATTCTGGTACTCTAATCAACAGAACCGTGTCAGATGGGCAAACTCCTTTTCGGCTGAATACAGGCTTAAATGTGGGGTGAGGCAGGGGGGGCTGTCCTCGCCCGCGTTGTTTAATCTGTACATGAATGCTCTGATCGATGAGCTTAGCAGTACTGGAATCGGCTGTCATATTGATGGTGATGCATTAATAATATAAGTTATGCGGACGATATGGTGCTGCTGAGCCCATCGATCAGGGCATTAAGGAAACTGATTAAGGTGTGTGAATCGTACGCTGCGACCCATGGGCTCAAATATAATGCAGCAAAGAGCGAATTGATGGTGTTTAAAGCAGCCAGTAAGCGCTACAGCACAATTCCACCAGTTATGCTTGGCGGCAGACCTCTAAAAAGAGTTGCAAATTTTAAATATCTGGGTCACTGGGTCTCAGACGACTTGAAAGATAACGTTGATGTAGAACGGGAGCGCAGGTCGCTGGCTGTTCGATGTGGGATGTTGGCCCGCAGATTTGCACGTTGTACCGCTCAGGTTCAGGTGACGCTTTTCAAAGCCTACTGCCAATCCTTTTACACGTGCAGCTTGTGGGTGAACTTTACGCAGAGGGCATATGGTGGCCTGCGCACACAATATAACAACACGTTCCGGGTGTTGATGGGGCTGCCGCGTTTTTGTAGTGCGTCCGGCATGTTTGCCGACGCGGACGTTGATAGTTTTGCGGCCATCATGCGCAAGAGATGCGCATCTCTACTACGCCGTGTTCGCGCCAGCCCCAACACCATTCTTAGAACGTTGGCTGATCGGTGGGACTCTCCGATCTTGGGGCGATGGATACGACTGCACGTCGTCAAGTCAAATAGACATTCCCCAGGATCGGCCTGCCTCGCACAGCGTATAATAAATGTAAAAAAATGTTACTAACACTATTTTATAAGTTTAAATTGTTACTAACAAATATGGAAGTGATTCTGAAATAAATGTCTTTTAATTTAATTTAAGTCTAAAACGGGCATTGTCATAGACAATTTAAAATGGGAATCAAATCTTTTTATATTAGGTACTATAAAATAGCAAAAATATAGGTACTATAAATCCAAAAAAATTTTGATGGAAACTCCTTAGTGATTAACTTCTTGGATTTGTCTTGTATCGTAATAGAAAAAAAATGTTTTTCAATACAGTTGTTAAACATGGCGTACTTTCAGAGGCTATAATTATGATTCGAAAATTAAATCTTTCGCACAGGCATCTTTCTATTACGCGGTCGTGACTTTTGTTTACGAGCTCGATCATTAGTTTTGCAGTTAAGTTTTAAATGTTTTAGTCAATTTAAATAGTACATTGTGATACAAGGGTGGAAAGTAGGTTATTGCAAACGAGCTGTCATTAACAAGCCCGAGCCGAAGGCGAGGGTTTTTAATGACACGAGTTTGCAATAACCTACACACCCGTGTATCACACGACGTTTTTCAATACAATTGTGGGAAATAGTAAAAACAAGTCAAAGAATTAAATTTTATTTTTCCATAAAATAAAATTAACGTTAGTCGCCATATATCTTTCTCGAGATAAGGGAGGCAAAATTTCATCTTGCGCAGTGTTTGCCTCAGATAAAATATCGGGTGGAGTTAATTCCATTTCATCACTTGTACTTGAACTCATATTAAAAAAAAGATATAATTTATCACACAAAAAATAGTATATTATGCAACTAGTGAATAAAAGACGGATTTAATGCGAGGGCCGTAGATGAATCACAAGTAAGTGAAGGATTCTAACGACTGAATCACGACCGTAGGGAGTGATTCATGATGATTGAATCACGAGCATAGCGAGTGATTCAAGTGTTAGAATCATGAGCGATGCGAGTGATTCATGGCCATCGATATAAATCCGTTTTATTCAAGAGTTGCATACTATATTTTATACCATGACTACGAGAAAAAGAAAGATTGAAGCGATTGCACAAGGAATAATAATAAATAAATGGTTTATTACCTTCAAGATTTACAAAAAAAATTGAAACCCTGACCTCTGAGCTAGGTAACAGCACTTGTGTTCAATCTCTATCTCTATCTCTAACTCTATCTCTATCTCTATCTCTATCTCTAACTCTAGCTCTAGCTCTATCTCTATCTCTAACTCTATCTCTAACTCTATCTCTAACTCTATCTCTAACTCTATCTCTAACTCTATCTCTAACTCTATCTCTAACTCTATCTCTAACTCTATCTCTAACTCTATCTCTAACTCTATCTCTAACTCTATCTCTAACTCTATCTATCTCTAACTCTATCTCTATCTCTAACTCTATCTCTAACTCTATCTCTAACTCTATCTCTAACTCTATCTCTAACTCTAACTCTATCTCTAACTCTATCTCTAACTCTATTTCTAACTCTATCTCTCACTTTATCTCTAACTCTATCTCTATCTCAAACTCTACTTCTAACTCTATCTCTATCTCTAACTCTATCTACAACTCTATCTCTATCTCTAACTCTATCTACAACTCTATCTCTAACTCTATCTCTAACTCTATCTCTATCTGTAACTCTATCTCTATCTAAGTTTGTATCGAATATTTTATGCGCAAGGAGTTTGTATAGCATTGAGATGGAGTTAGAATTTATATTGCTGTGTTCTAAATTCAAACACCAAAACAGTGATTAAAAGTGCTTTTTATTCACTGTTTTCAGTGAATAAAATAAGCTTTTTAGAGGGGGAATGGTATAATAGTAGTTTATGCAACTGTTGCATAATGAGGGGTATTAAAACATGAGTGTGGGTTTAAAAACCGAGCCGTAGGCGAGGTTTTTAATAGTTTTCACACGAATGTTTTAATACCTAGTTATGTGCAGTTTCATACACTACTTTATCTACACTCATAAATTGGGATTGAACCTACTAAATACCTCTTTTTGCATTTTCCATGCCATAAAATCGTGATAGCATTTCTCATATACTTTTTTCGACTTTGCTGGTAATAAATTAAGAGTACCTAATTCACCGCATCTAAAATATCGGGCGGAGTCAAATTTTCTTCACATTCACTGATATAAGACATTTTTAAACAATAATTTAAATAACTCATGAAATTCAGTACAGCAAAACTTGCAAAACGTATGAATGGCGCCAAAACCCAGCACACACATCAACGCATTAACCGCGCATGCGCTAAGGCTTACTACGCACTGCGATCTTTATACGCGCGATTTTTCCGCCCATTCTGCGACCTATGGAATTATATGAAGTTGTTCGCATTGCGGTAAAGAAATCGTGCGGAAAAAATACCGCAAGAAATCCGTGTTTTGCCACAGAATCCACCGCACCACGGCGCGAATTTTATTCGCCCGTATATTTTGAGCTCTATGAACAGTTAGAAGGAAACAAAATTCGCGAGAATAAAAATCGCAGTGCGTGCTAAGTCTAAAGCGGGCATTGTCATAGACAATTTAAAATTGGAATCAAATTTTTTTTTTATAGGTACTATAAAATGACATTCCAAAAAAAAATTATGGAAACTCCTTAGTGATTAACTTCTTGGATTTGTCCTGTATCGTAATAGAAAAAAAATTGTTTTATAGCATTATTTTGTTAGAGAAATAGTGTTATAATAAGATTCCATTTTTAAATTTCGGTATTGTGTTTATAAAGTATGCCAATATAAACTCGTTTTGAATTTTATAATTCGAATATTACGATATGAGAGTAGATAAAATAAATTTATACCATTCCTCCTCTAAAAAGCTTATTTTATTTTATACTGAAAACAGTGGAGCAGAGAACAGAGTTAGAGATAGAGAACAGTTAGAGATAGAGATAGAGTTAGAGATCGAGATAGAGATCGAAATAGAGATAGAGTTAGAGATAGAGTTAGAGATCGAGATAGAGATCGAGATAGAGTTAGAGATAGAGTTAGAGATAGAGTTAGAGATAGAGTTAGAGATAGAGTTAGAGATAGAGTTAGAGATAGAGTTAGAGATAGAGTTAGAGATAGAGTTAGAGATAGAGTTAGAGATAGAGTTAGAGATAGAGTTAGAGATAGAGTTAGAGATAGAGTTAGAGATAGAGTTAGAGATAGAGTTAGAGATAGAGATAGAGATAGAGATAGAGTTAGAGATAGAGTTAGAGATATAGTTAGAGATAGAGATAGAGTTAGAGATAGAGTTAGAGATAGAGTTAGAGATAGAGTTAAAGATAGAGTTAGAGATAGAGTTAGAGATAGAGTTAGAGATAGAGTTAGAGATAGAGTTAGAGATAGAGTTAGAGATAGAGATAGAGATAGAGTTAGAGATAGAGTTAGAGATAGAGTTAGAGATAGAGTTAGAGATAGAGTTAGAGATAGAGTTAGAGATAGAATTAGAGATAGAGAAAGAGATAGAGATAGAGACAGAGTTAGAGATAGGGTTAGAGATAGAGTTAGAGATAGAGTCAGAGATAGAGTTAGAGATAGAGTTAGAGATAGAGTTAGAGATAGAGTTAGGGATAGAGATAGAGTTAGAGATAGAGATAGAGTTAGAGATCGAGATAGAGATAGAGATAGAGTTAGAGATAGAGTTAGAGATAGAGTTAGAGATAGAGTTAGAGATAGAGAAAGAGATAGAGTTAGAGATAGAATTAGAGATAGAGAAAGAGATAGAGACAGAGTTAGAGATAGAGTTAGAGATAGAGTTAGAGATAGAGTTAGAGATAGAGTTAGAGATAGAGTCAGAGATAGAGTTAGAGATAGAGTTAGAGATAGAGTTTGGGATAGAGTTATAGATAGAGATAGAGTTAGAGATAGAGATCGAGATAGAGATAGAGATAGAGTTAGAGATAGAGTTAGAGATAGAGTTAGAGATAGAGTTAGAGATAGAGTTAGAGATAGAGTTAGAGATAGAGTTAGAGATAGAGTTAGAGATAGAGTTAGAGATAGAGACAGAGTTAGAGAAACCAATTTTACAACGAAAACAGCCTATACAGCCTATTCGATTTTTGACAAATGTTTATGTGAAAATAATGAAATTAAAAATGTTAATTCAGTATATTAAACAACCATTTAATAAACTTTTGAGAATTTTATGCTAAGACGTACGGACTCATTCATTTTGTCCTCGAATAAAATCCCATTTTATTTTAAGTATGAAAACTCCTTGCTACTAAACTTTTTAAATTGACTAAAACATTTAAAACTTAACTGCAAAACTAATGATCGAGCTCGTAAACAAAAGTCACGACCGCGTAAACAAAAGTCACGACCGCGTAATAGAAAGATGCCTATGCGAAAGATTTAATTTTCGAATCATAATTATAGCCTCTGAAAGTACGCCATGTTTAACAACTGTATTGAAAAACTGTTTTTCAATACAGTTGTTAAACATACGCGGTCGTGACTTTTGTTTACGAGCTCGATCATTAGTTTTGCAGTTAAGTTTTAAATGTTTTAGTCAATTTAAAAAAGTTTAGTAGCAAGGAGTTTTCATACTTAAAATAAAATGGGATTTTATTCGAGGACAAAATGAATGAGTCCGTACGTCTTAGCATAAAATTTTCAAAAGTTTATTAAATGGTTGTTTAATATATTGAATTAACATTTTTAATTTCATTATTTTCACATAAACGTTTGTCAAAAATCGAATAGGCTGTATAGGCTGTTTTCGTTGTAAATTTGGTTTCTCTAACTCTATCTCTAACTCTGTCTCTATCTCTAACTCTAACTCTATCTCTAACTCTGTCTCTATCTCTAACTCTATCTCTAACTCTGTCTCTATCTCTAGCTCTATCTCTAACTCTATCTCTAACTCTATCTCTAACTCTATCTCTAACTGTATCTCTAACTCTATCTCTAACTCTATCTCTAACTTTATCTCTATCTCTAACTCTATCTCTAACTCAATCTCTAACTCTATCTCTAACTCTATCTCTATCTCTATCTCTAACTCTGTCTCTATCTCTAACTCTATCTCTAACTCTGTCTCTATCTCTAGCTCTATCTCTAACTCTATCTCTAACTCTATCTCTAACTCTATCTCTAACTGTATCTCTAACTCTATCTCTAACTCTATCTCTAACTTTATCTCTAACTCTATCTCTAACTCTATCTCTAACTCTATCTCCAACTCTATATCTAACTGAATCTCTAACTCTATCTCTAACTCAATCTCTAACTCTATCTCTAACTCTATCTCTAACTCTATCTCTATCTCTATCTCTAACTCTATCTCTAACTCTATCTCTAACTCTATCTCTAACTCTATCTCTAACTCTATCTCTAACTCTATCTCTAACTCTATCTCTAACTCTATCTCTAACTCTATCTCTAACTCTATCTCTAACTCTATCTCTAACTCTATCTCTAACTCTATCTCTAACTCTATCTCTAACTCTATCTCTAACTCTATCTCTAACTCTATCTCTAACTCTATCTCTAACTCTATCTCTAACTCTATCTCTAACTCTATCTCTAACTCTATCTCTAACTCTATCTCTAACTCTATCTCTAACTCTATCTCTAACTCTATCTCTAACTCTATCTCTAACTCTATCTCTAACTCTATCTCTAACTCTATCTCTAACTCTATCTCTAACTCTATCTCTAACTCTATCTCTAACTCTATCTCTAACTCTATCTCTAACTCTATCTCTAACTCTATCTCTAACTCTATCTCTAACTCTATCTCTAACTCTATCTCTAACTCTATCTCTAACTCTATCTCTAACTCTATCTCTAACTCTATCTCTAACTCTATCTCTAACTCTATCTCTAACTCTATCTCTAACTCTATCTCTAACTCTATCTCTAACTCTATCTCTAACTCTATCTCTAACTCTATCTCTAACTCTATCTCTAACTCTATCTCTAACTCTATCTCTAACTCTATCTCTAACTCTATCTCTAACTCTATCTCTAACTCTATCTCTAACTCTATCTCTAACTCTATCTCTAACTCTATCTCTAACTCTATCTCTAACTCTATCTCTAACTCTATCTCTAACTCTATCTCTAACTCTATCTCTAACTCTATCTCTAACTCTATCTCTAACTCTATCTCTAACTCTATCTCTAACTCTATCTCTAACTCTATCTCTAACTCTATCTCTAACTCTATCTCTAACTCTATCTCTAACTCTATCTCTAACTCTATCTCTAACTCTATCTCTAACTCTATCTCTAACTCTATCTCTAACTCTATCTCTAACTCTATCTCTAACTCTATCTCTAACTCTATCTCTAACTCTATCTCTAACTCTATCTCTAACTCTATCTCTAACTCTATCTCTAACTCTATCTCTAACTCTATCTCTAACTCTATCTCTAACTCTATCTCTAACTCTATCTCTAACTCTATCTCTATCTCGATCTCTATCTCGATCTCTAACTCTATATCTATCTCTATTTCGATCTCTATCTCGATCTCTAACTCTATCTCTAACTCTGTTCTCTGCTCCACTGTTTTCAGTATAAAATAAAATAAGCTTTTTAGAGGAGGAATGGTATAATTTTTTTATTTTTGTGTGATAAATTATATCTTTTTTTTAATATGAGTTCAAGTACAAGTGATGAAATGGAATTAACTCCACCCGATATTTTATCTGAGGCAAACACTGCGCAAGATGAAATTTTGCCTCCCTAATCTCAAAAAAGATATATGGCGACTTACGTTAATTTTATTTTATGGAAAAATAAAATTTAATTCTTTGACTTGTTTTTACTATTTCCCACAACTGTATTGAAAAACGTCGTGTGATACACGGGTGTGTAGGTTATTGCAAACTCGTGTCATTAAAAACCCTCGCCTTCGGCTCGGGCTTGTTAATGACAGCTCGTTTGCAATAACCTACTTTCCACCCTTGTATCACAATGTACTATAGTGGCAAGGAGTTTTCATACTTAAAATAAAATGGGATTTTATTCGAGGCCAAAATGAATGAGTCCGGACGTCTTAGCATAAAATTCTCAAAAGTTTATTAAATGGTTGTTTAATATATTAAATTAACAGTTTCAATTTCATTATTTTCACATAAACGTTTGTCAAAAATCGAATAGGCTGTATAGGCTGTTTTCGTTGTAAAAAAAAAAATGGTATCTCTAACTCTATCTCTAACTCTGTCTCTATCTCTATCTCTATCTCTAACTCTAACTCTATCTCTAACTTTATCTCTAACTCTATCTCTAACTCTATCTCTAACTCTATCTCTAACTCTATCTCTAACTCTATCTCATACTCTGTCTCTATCTCTAACTCTATCTCTAACTCTAACTCTATCTCTAACTCTATCTCTAACTCTATCTCTAACTCTATCTCTAACTCTATCTCTAACTCTATCTCTAACTCTATCTCTAACTCTATCTCTAACTCTATCTCTAACTCTATCTCTAACTCTATCTCTAACTCTATCTCTAACTCTATCTCTAACTCTATCTCTAACTCTATCTCTAACTCTATCTCTAACTCTATCTCTAACTCTATCTCTAACTCTATCTCTAACTCTATCTCTAACTCTATCTCTAACTCTATCTCTAACTCTATCTCTAACTCTATCTCTAACTCTATCTCTAACTCTATCTCTAACTCTATCTCTAACTCTATCTCTAACTCTATCTCTAACTCTATCTCTAACTCTATCTCTAACTCTATCTCTAACTCTATCTCTAACTCTATCTCTAACTCTATCTCTAACTCTGTCTCTATCTCTATCTCTAACTGTTTCTCTTTCTCTATCTCTAACTCTATCTCTAACTCTATCTCTAACTCTATCTCTAACTCTATCTCTAACTCTATCTCTAACTCTATCTCTAACTCTATCTCTAACTCTATCTCTAACTCTATCTCTAACTCTATCTCTAACTCTATCTCTAACTCTATCTCTAACTCTATCTCTAACTCTATCTCTAACTCTATCTCTAACTCTATCTCTAACTCTATCTCTAACTCTATCTCTAACTCTATCTCTAACTCTATCTCTAACTCTATCTCTAACTCTATCTCTAACTCTATCTCTAACTCTATCTCTAACTCTATCTCTAACTCTATCTCTAACTCTATCTCTAACTCTGTCTCTATCTCTATCTCTAACTGTTTCTCTTTCTCTATCTCTAACTCTATCTCTAACTCTATCTCTAACTCTATCTCTAACTCTATCTCTAACTCTATCTCTATCTCTAACTGTATCTATATCTCTAACTCTATCTATATCTAAGTTTGTATAACTCTATCTCTATCTAAGTTTGTATCGAATATTTTATGCGCAAGGAGGTTGTATAGCATTGAGATGGAGTTTGAATATTATATTGGTGTTCTAAATTCAAACACCAAAAAGTGCTTTTTATTCACTGTTTTCAGTATAAAATAAAATAAGCTTTTTAGAGGAGGAATGGTATAAATTTTTATTTTTTGTGTGGTATAATAGTAGTTTATGAAACTGTTGCATAATGAGGGGTATTAAAACATGAGTGTGTGTTTAAAAACCGAGCCGTAGGCGAGGTTTTTAATAGTTTTCACACGAATGTTTTAATACCTAGTTATGTGCAGTTTCATACACTACTTTATCTACACTCATAAATTGGGCTTGAACCTACAAAATACCTCTTTTTGCATTTTCCATGCCATAAAATCGTGATAGCATTTGTCATATACTTTTCTCGACTTTGCTGGTAATAAATTAAGAGTAATTTCCTTCGCCGCATCTAAAATATCGGGTGGAGTCAAATATTCTTCACATTCACTGATATCAGACATTTTTAAACAATAATTTAAATAACTCATGAAATTCAGTACAACAAAACTTGCAAAACGTATGAATGGCGCCAAAACCCAGCACATCACCGCATTAACCGCGCATGCGCTAAGGCTTAGCACGCACTGCGATCTTTATTCGCGCGATTTTTTCCGCCCATTCTGCGACCTATGGAATTATATGAAGTTGTTCGCATTGCGGTAAAGAAATCGTGCGGAAATAATACCGCAAGAAATCCGTGTTTTCCCACAGAATCCACCGCACTACGGCGCGAATTTTATTCGCCCGAATATTTTGAGCTCTATGAACAGGTATAAGGAAACAAAATTCGCGCGAAGAAAAATCGGAGTGCGTGCTAAGTCTAAAGCGGGCATTGTCATAGACAATTTAAAATTGGAATCAAATCTTTTTTTAATAGGTACTATAAAATGGCATTGCAAAAAAAAATGATGGAAACGCCTTAGTGATTAACTTCTTGGACTTGTCCTGTATCGTAATAGAAAAAAAATTGTTTTATAGCATTATTTTGTTAGAGAAATAGTGTTATAATAAGATTCTATTTTTAAATTTCGGTATTGTGTTTATAAAGTATGCCAATATAAACTCGTTTTGAATTTTATAATTCGAATATTACGATATGAGAGTAGATAAATTATTTCTTTTTTTTTAATATGACTTCAAGTACAAGTGATAAAATGGAATTAACTCCACCCGATATTTTATCTGAGGCCAACACTGCGCAAGATGAAATTTTGCCTCCAAAATCTCGAGAAAGATATATGGCGACTTACGTTAATTTTATTTTATGGAAAAATAAAATTTAATTCTTTGACTTGTATTTACTATTTCCCACAACTGTATTGAAAAACGTCGTGTGATACACGGGTGTGTAGGTTATTGCAAACACGTGTCATTAAAAACCCTCGCCTTCGGCTCGGGCTTGTTAATGACAGCTCGTTTGCAATAACCTACTTTCCACCCTTGTATCACAATGTACTATTTCAACACACTTGCTCATAAAGTGGCTCTAATTTCACCGCAATTAGGCACATAATGACACCTGTTATCAAACTGTGAATTTTTCATTGCTATTATTCACAAGTGAGTTATAGAGTTTCTTTTTATTTTATTGGTTGAGTTGCTTTGTTCTTAAAAAGTTTCGATACAAAAAAGATCGTGCTCAACAATACAAATGCAACACATTTCATGCAACTTCGTATTTAAATAGATAATTTCAATTGTACGTGTTTAATAAATAAAACATTCACTAAAATATAACTTTTGTTTTTGTCTGTAATAAAGAAAACTTGAAATTCCCCATTTTGTACGTGGCTAATACGCTATCCGTGAAAAACCAAAAAAAAAAAATTATTCTAGTTAGTCTATGGCCGATCGCCATTTTTAGATGCGCGCGCATAGGAAAACTGATTAATTTTGCCCGCCAATGCGAAAAAAAATTCACAACTCGTTTTCACTGTTGTAAATGATTTTTTGTATTATTTTCTTCAAAAGTGTTTGTGAAGAAAATACAAAAAAAAACATTTCCAACAGTGAAAACGAGCTGTGAAAAATTTTTCGCAATGGCGGGCAAAATTAATCAGTTTTCCTATGCGCGCGCATCTAATAATGGCGATCGGCCACAGACTAAAAAGAATGATGTTTCTTTTTTTTTGGCTTTTCGCGGATAGCGTTTTAGCCACGTACAAAATGGGGAATTTCAAGTTTTCTTTATTACAGACAAAAACAAAAATTATATATAAGTGAAAGTTTTATTTATTAAACACGTACAAGTTGAAATTATCTATTTAAATACGAAATTGCATGAAATGTGTTGCATTTGCACTATTGAGCACGATCTTTATTGTATCGAAACTTTTTTAAGAACAAAGCAACTCAACCAATAAATTAAAAAAAGAACTCTTTATATCACTTGTGAATAATAGTAATGAAAAAGTCACAGTTTGATAACAGGTGTCATTATGTGCCTAATTGCGGTGAAATTAGAGCCACTTTATGAGCAAGTGTGTTGAAAATAGTGTTATAATAAGATTATATTTTTAAATTTCGATATTGTGTTTATAAAGTATGCCAATATAAACTCGTTTTGAATTTTATAATTCGAATATTACGATATGAGAGTAGATAAAAGTAAATTATATTTCCGAGCGAAAGTTTCCAAAACACAACTAACTGATGTCAAGTGACAGTTGACAATTTAAATGTATTGATAACATTCAAAACAAAAATTATAACTAAAATATCGAGTGACCGACTTACAAAGAAAACTATTATTAATATCATACACCGAGAAATGGAAAAACTGTTACGACGTACCATAATTTAGTTGGTGGTTACGCTTCCTAATTTATAGTTCATATTTTATTACACCACCATAGGGCGATTGAGAGGCATTGGTTTAATAGTTCCAATTTATTAAATAAGTGTCACATATCGTTGGTTTGGTGACATCCCGCGCGGTGGCGCTACGGTCATTACGCCGCCGCCACGACCGTTGGCAGCCGGCGGTCGTGGAGTCTCTTGCCAACCACGGCTGGGGTGCGCGCACTTCCATCATCACGCATCATCTCGCCCAAACCTCTTAATTGAACCTACATGGAAAGTGTTATCTGTATTACCTAGACCTACTGTGTTGTGTACCGCTGGCCAGCATAGTTTACCTAGTCTGTGAGCTGATCTTCCCGAACGTGACATCCATCTGCATCTGCATGGGAATCGCTGTTTCAAAGGTATGTGACATAATTAGTAAATTGAACTTTATCCATTGCCTTTCGTCTCATCTGCGTACTTTTCTCCTTCAAATTAGCACTGCTGAATCAGCAATTATAGCCTAGATTACTCTAATAATTTAGGTTCAAGCGCGTGTGATTTTACTAGCAATCTTCTAGAGGTTATACGCACCAGTTGGCTTGCGAGTTCACTTCTCAGGCACTGGCTTCGAAGCTGAGGATTCGACAACAGGGAATTGGGCCACAAGTTCTTGATATTCTACCATAGACTCAATCTTTCGTCGCGATTTATCGGAGACCTGAACCACAATTCTTCCCTCAGACGTCCAACATCTATTTATCCCGTACAAATTTCGAGCATTCATTAAATGTCATGTCTGTGCTTAGTGAGAAATTCGGAAAACGTCAGACCAGACCCTTTTAATTTTGTCTTATGCCGACACACCTCGTTCCGTACGATGCGGCTTTTAAAACGAACCAGGAGAGGACGAGGCTTGCTGGTGTTTCTTCCGAGGTGGTAACAGGCTGTTATGTCTTTTCGGGTGATGCTTTTCATTTCCAGCCGCTCTGACAAAATTTTGAATAAACCAGTGCTACTATCTGCATCCTTCCCCTCAGATTGGCCATGCAGTAGGAGAACCTTGGCACGGGATGTAATCTCGTGCCTATCTTGCCCAACCACAAGCCACTCCATCTGGGATTTCAGCGTACTCATGGTTTTCCAGACAAAGTCCTTGAAATCAGTGAAGTCCTTTGATAGGCTGGCAATCGTTTTATGTGTTGCCTCACTGGTTGCATTCTTCAAGTCTTCTTCGTACTGAGACATTCTTGACGATAATATGAGCGAAAGTTCCTCAACACAGGTTGACAGTTTGGTGTACAGATCCATTACAGTGAGTGCAGTGTTGGTAGAGTAAATAAGTATAATGATGATGGAGAAATTGACTGGAGTGCAGCAGATGTTCACGTATAATTTCAATATAATTTCCTCATTTAAAGTCCACTTTTACCATTTTTTTTTTAAATTAAAAATACAAGAGTTTAAAAATGTGTGTTGTACTTGGGACTACCCGACCTTGAGTACTTTGCTGCATTCCATCCTTTTCCCTTATTTTATGTTGATGTATGAATACTTATTATTATTTTAATGTGTGCAATTTTGCTGCTAAGTTATTTTAGTTTTATGTAATTTTGTCTATTTGTGACTTGTAGCATCATATTGGAGCAATCTGTAAAGATGTTATAATTGTTGATAATAAATAAATAAACGTTTATCGTTATTATTAGTGTATCGTAATCTTTCTTTTCTTTCTTACTTTCTTCTTCTTTCAATTACCTACTGTAACTAGATCTTTTATTGCGTGCTACAGCAAGCGCGAGGCTCGCGTGTACAACTGCAGTTCCTGCCTGAACCCGACCACGTGGGGACAGTTCCGCATGCGCGTGTTGGCGGGCGTGCAAGCACACCCCTTTGAAAACGTCATGTGGTACCCCTTCTGCATCTTCGTACAAAACACGTGAGTTCAGCCCTTTTTTTTTGTTCATCATCATCATTTCAGCCGAAAGACGTCCACTGCTGAACATAGGCCTTCCCAAAGCGTCGCCACATTGACCGGTGTCGCGTATCCCGCATCTAGTGGACTTTTGCCACTCTCACTATCACCACCTAACAGGAGGCGTCTCCAGAACTTTTCGGCCCCATCGACCATCCGTTCTGCAAGCAATACATTTTTTTTTTGTATCGGGGTGATACCTTCGAAACGTGCCTTGACTTTTGGGGAAAATACCAGGAAGTGTGGGCTTTTTACCACACTAAAACCACTCCGGCACTGGTGGTCTGGCACAGAACCAAAGTTGTCGACATAGCTCACAAAATAACCAAGCTGAAGTGGCAATGGGCTGGCCATTTAAGCCAAAAACCAGAGTTCGATGCGCGAACGACACACTTCACCGTCGGCGTCGTATTGTTTTGGTCCCACCAAAACTGAATGCACTTGAATAAAGCGCTTCAGCTTCGCGTCTATATGACAGGAACAATGTAGGATGTTATGCCAATCTGGTGAATCGTTTTAATTTTGTTATAGCTCAGTACAAGTGTTTATTATTCAAACTTCTGGTTTTGTATATAGTTTGGCCATGTCATGTCATAATCCATGTTGGCTTAATCACTGGTCAAGTTTTAGTGTTGTTGAAGAATATCACCGATGGCCATCAGCTAGCCTTGGCTGATTATTTTTGAGCGATACAGTAACAATGCCGTACTTCATTCAAGAAAAAATGACAATTCCAAATGAAATGATAAGTTTTGAGTTAATTGTGTTTGATCATTGAATTGGTAGTGGTTATACCTTGCACTAACACTAGGTAATTAAGACATACCTAGTACAAAGCCAGTACGTAATAAATTTCTTACTGACGGTAATAATTTCAACATTTTGTACAGTAAGGATGAGATATCCCTTGTGAAAGACTGCACAACTGTCATTTTAAGTGTCAGAGCGAGTTAGTATTGTAGCTGCTTTAACCAATACTGACCATTGGTCAATTCCTGAAACACAGGTTCAACCTAGTTCAGGCAAATAAGAAACTGTCTTCTTTTATATTTTTAAGATATTTTATTGTAAAATGTGCCTTATGTTATAAATAAACGATATTATATAAACGATATTATTATATTATATTATTATATATATTATATTATATATAATATTATATTATATTATACTAATTACATGTATTCAGAACAGATCTTTGTCGCGGGTTGATTTACAACGATCACGATCGATCGATTTTCATCTTCAGATCTTAATTCGCCTGTTTACTTTCAAAGTAGCATTATGATAGTTATCCGGTATCCCACGATCGCTATCTTTTGAAATATTTAAATAGTAATAGAACAAATAAGTACGCTCAAGATCGTATAATGTACAAACCTGGGAGCTATCATATTCGCACGCTTGGAAAGAGCCCTCCGTTTCCTTTCAATGTCAGCATTGTCCTTTAAAGCTTATCATTGACACAGACACCGTCAATATGATAACCGAAATGTTGACTGCTAAGCGCCTCAATCAGGGCATTCATATAAAAATTGAAGAGGGCAGGGGAGGTCAATCCCCCCTGTCTTACTCCACACTCCAATTGATAAGGCTCCGACAGCACACCCGCCCACCGAACTCTGTTGATCTGGCTTCCATATCAATGCCTGAAGATACTTATAAGCTCGATAGGCAAGCTTATAGATTCAAGTTTCATCCATAATATATCTTAGGAAACTAGATCAAAAGCCCTAAACCGATCGAGGAAGCAAGCGAAAACAGGTGTTTCTCTTTTTGTGTAGTACCAAGCAGACCATCATGCACCTTAGCGACTATGGTTGCTAGAGAAATAGGTCTATAGTTTCCCCTATCCGAAAGATCACCTGTTTTACTTTTAACAATGTGAACCACGATCGTACTCATTAGGCAAGTATGAATGACCAATACATCAATTGTACAGCAGTGACAAAACCCTCGGTAAGTGAGGACCGGCGTATTGCAAACGATCGAGCTACTGAGCCGATCATGTCCAGGGGACTTACCTCTAGACGTAGACCTGATGACCCTGGCCACATATTTGGCACTGAAACGTGTACCCACCTAGCCACAACGGGGCTCAGCATCCAGCATCTCACAAGAACTCCCTAGCGATGACTTTAAAACAAACCGATTTCTAAAAAGGTTTGCAATATCCTTCACATCACTCACACCATTCACACTAACAGGCAGGCCTGGCCGAATGCTCAATTTATGAGTGCACCGCGAAAATCACGCTTTGAATGCTTAGAGGCAATTATGTCCATCTTTATTGTTATCTTTGTCTGTATAATGGGTAGGTTACCCTCGGTACCCTCGGCGCACGAGTTTGACTCGCACTTGGCCGGTTTTTTTTTGGTGTTAAAATAGCTCGTTCACGCAACCATTCCAATGGCTTATCCCTTATGAGCGATAGATTTTAGATTTTTGTTTTAGATTTTTCTTCTATAAGGTCTTTGACTGTAGTAACCACTGTGCATAATTCATCGTGCATAGTTCTGAGTACTCGCCATTACCAAGCTTGAGTAGAAGTTCTGAAAGGTGTCCTGTGACTTACGACCATAATCTCAGTCAATCTGTATTTCACAATACAGGAGATTTTTCGCAAAGTTATCTAATTAACATAGATCGAAGCCGTGAGTGTTGTTTTAGTAAGTATACTCTTTGACAATTTTCTTAGTGCACGGCAAGGTAGACCACTGGCGGAAAACGTTCATGGATGGGAAAACCAAGAATTCTCCACACGGCCTCTGAACTACTAATATACCGCCCACTTTCATACATTTTGACTTCATCTTTTCCATCCTCTAGTCTAACAGTAGCTTGATCGGTACCCTTATTGACGTATTTACATATATATTTAATTAACTTCACTGAGTTACAGAATTCCACATTGATATGGGCATTGAAGGCTCTTAAAAGAACCGGATTAAAGGGAACTACCCAACGGTTATCAAGTACCATTCCATTAACATTTACCGTGAAGCCGCCTGAGTCTGGGGAACGTCTTTTATAATAAAAGTAATCAAAAATCTTTACAACCCCGAAAACGTATTTTAAGGGTAGTTTCGAAAAACTATCAATGAAAACCTTTATTGTTTATTTAGGTTGGTATTTATGTCAAGTTTCATGTTTATTGACCCAAGAAAACAGAGGTGTGACGGATGTGGGTTACGTGGGGGTAGAAATAAGACCACGCATCCAAGTCAACATAAAAATAATATTATAGAAATAAGAGAAAAGGGGGTAAGTAGGTTTATGGCACTAAATTATTCCAATGCCCTTGGGAGTAGCGCAGTACTCTCCTGGCTCAGCCTGGTGCGACGACGATTCAGCGGTTGTGCCACGCTGCTGACGCCAGGGATTGTGACGGTCGGCGGATGTTCGCGCCAGCCTCGTAGGTTGCTCGATGCGTCCACGCGGGTGTAAGGTACTCGGCACGGAGCTGGTTGCGATCCCGGATTAACCGGAACCTCAGACGTGAGAATTAGCCGGAACTCTGGACCCTGGAAATAACGTCCAGCGTGTCACAAAATGGCCAATGGTCATCTCCGCTGATTGTGACACCAAGCCATAAGCAAAACGAGATGTAATAATGCGCTAATGAAGGTGATGTGTGGTTGTCACAATCAGTACGGAGTTTACATGTTAAAATGGAAGTGAGATGCACGACATGAGTTGCACATTTTGAGTCATGAAAATTACGTAGGTAGGTACATTAAATGTGCAGAGCTAAAGGCAATTAGATTGTACATTACACAGTGAAACAGAAGGCACAAGAATGTAGCCGTTTTAGTGCAAATAGGCGCACGCCCTAAAATAACCTAGATAGGTAGGTACACACAATATAATTAGCTATTTTTAGCTACTTTCCGAATGCACGGTAGAATCAATTTTCATTTCTTTTAAATTTTAATGTATTAACGTTCAAAAGTGCCGCTTGGTGGCCTAGTTGATATAAAATATCTTTATCTTTGTTCAACACTTACCCAGTATAACCTACGAAAACACAGAATTTAATAATGTTGATTATTACGAGTCAATTAAACTGTTGCCTGCTTTAGGCTTAAATAATTATGAAGACTACGTATGTAAGGTCACAAGTGATCTAGGATCAAGTGAATACGTATGTCCTCGCCCTGAGCAGGAATTTGAATGTGACGGTCATCGTGAGTCGAGTGTCCGCGGACGTTAGATGAAGGTTACCGTTCCTCATTCACTCGTCCGAAAGCAATGATCGCGCACACCACTAGCACGGAAAAGCTAACTAATTGTGTTAGTAACTTAAGACGTCCCTAATGCTATAACATCATATGTAAATAATAACGTACAACGTTACAATACCCCCCCTCCCCCCCCCGCTTAGGTTAGGGTTTTTACCTCAGTAAAAATCCCTTTACTTGGTCATGAACTGCCATCTGAATACGACACCTCTCATTCGTCCTCATTTATCCATCATATCACTCATTCCCGTTCTAGTTTACCTAACAGAACACTCTGGATTGAGGTGTGTCCGCATCCTATCAAGTGTGTTAGAGTATCACGTCCGTAGTTGACGAGATACTCACGCAAAACAGAAGGGTAGCAGATGCAACTGCTTTCAGAACATGCGCGAGAGTAAAAGAAAATTGCTGGGTTGTTTAACTTTGCTGCTTGAAATGGATTAAGGCTTATTTAAGGAGTATCCAACCGCTCCTGCAAAGGCTTATTTAAAGAGTTGCAGCCGCCTTGATTGGTTGGGTAAATTTAATTAAGAATTAAAAAATAATAACGGTAAAATTACCAATAATTACTAAAGAGAATTTAGAGTGTGGGCTATTAACTTTAATTTTTATTTGTTGTGACCTACCAATTTTAAGTCTTTTATGTGCCAAGAACCTAGGTTTGGCCCATCATATCCTGCAGCACATAGACTAATGGTGATTTCTTAGCTATGATCCTTACTTTAATAAATTTAGGAGCTAACTTCTTCGAAAACCTGGGAATATAAGAGTCCCATGATCTGTGATCATCATCTACGTATGTCGAAATATAGGTTATTATGGTTATTATAACGTTCCACCAAATTGACCTGGGGGGTATATTTGGGGGTATGGGAAACATTGCGTATTTCCTAAACAAGGCATCTGTAACCATCAATATAGTTTGTGGTATGCCGTGAATAAGAAATACGGACTCCTTTACGATCTTGGTAATGATGTCTGCTGTTGCTCTTTTTATTGAGTAAATGAGGCAAAATTTTGAAAATAAACATGTAATTACTAATATTTAATTATTTTGCTTTCGCGAAGTTGGAAGTGGATCCATGAGATCAATAGAAATCATCTGAAATGGTCGAGCACTTTGTTTTGGGCGTCTCATTTCTCCAATACTTGGTGATTTTGGGACATATAGGCTAAGCAATTGTCGCAAGTACTGATGTATTTTACCACGGCCTGGTACATGCCTGGCCAGTAGTATCGTAAGGCAAGGCGACGGTATGTTTTAAATAGCATAGCCCATATGTCCAGCCGTTGGCTCCGAATGGTGTTTATTTATGATTTTATCGTGTAATTTACTTGGTACGACTTCCTTCCACGTGAATTCTGAAATTAAATTATGTTTATTTTTTGATATTCTATATAAGGTGTTATTTTTAATAATGAAATTTTTATATTTCGTAGGATCTATTAAACAACCATCATAAATTCTCTTGTACCAAGAGTCTTTAGTGTCCGAATAAGAGTTGGATGTCCTAATGGTACTAACTGAGACTATCCTAGACAAAGCGTCAGGAATAATAATAATAATATAGCAGTACTGCTGGACACGGCTCGTATTGTTAGGAGGTTCCTCTCTTTGGAGCCCTGACCGCCGGTAGCTTGGACCCTGTTCCCGATACAGGTGGGCCTCTATTTACCCGGCTGCAAGGAAAGGGTTTTGTTTTTTATATTTTTAAATGTTTTTCTTTTTTGTGTGTGTTTTGTAAAAATATTTAAAAATGTAATCAATAAGAAAAAAGTTGAATAAAAGACATAATAATATAATATAATCTGTGGCGCGACTTGACAGACGGCTGGCAAAAATTTTTCTCACGAAATTTGTTACAAAATATACAAGTTTAAGTATCTAAATTGTGCAGAACACCATGAAACCAAGAAAAAAAATAACACAATAATATTATTATCAATAACCGATTTATAAATGGAACAAGAAACGAGAAAATTATGACGACGTCATGCTAACGAGAACTGCCGCCGCTAGACAAGCACGCCTACCACCTCCGGCCTCGTCGCCCAGCTCAGCCTCGCCGCCGCCGGAAACCAGCCCCACCGTGAGTGCTGTGACACCGGCCGTGGCAGTTGCGTCGAGCTCGAGCGACGAGTACTTCTCTCCGCCGACGACACCACCACCTGCGCGTCGACGGGGAGGACGCCGGCCACCGGACCGCTTAGGACCTCGAGGCTTACCGGTCTCTGATAGGGTCCCAGCACCCGGCGCATGAGATGGACACAATCCATTAACGAAAATGTCATGCGCGCATACTTTGGGGCTACAGAAGGAGGAAACAACCTGACCGCGTACCGTGTCCGGATGCTCTCTTTGTTTCAGGTGCTTGAGCCAGCTGTCAACGTTTCGGCCCAACGACTTTTGGATCTGGTGCGGGTCATTTAGCGTAATCGTATGTTGGATGATACTGTACTTGATCGCCTCCGAACGGAAATGGGTAACCATGTCACTGCCCCATCGTCGCAGGCTGTGGTGCTACCACAGTCCAACCACGCTGACGAGGAGAGTATTGACAGGGTTACAAACGTAAGTACCCAGTGCAATGAGGAATTGAGGAGAGCTTTGGAGTGTGCTATTCGGGAGTATTGCTACATGCCACCCGAACTTAGGCCACGGTTACCTCGTTTGCCCATGCATAACTAGAATAGGGCGCTGGTGGCTGTTCTGGATTCGCAGAAAAACTATTTTGATGACTGCGAAGACCTCACTGATACACATTCGATCATGTACTGCGCGGCTGTAGCGGCATGTCGTGTAGCTCATGTCAAATTTGCAGATGACAGAGTTACACGACCGAAACCAGCCGTACCGGCTTGGCAGTGCAGGATCGAACGTCGTATTGGTGGGGACAGAGCACTCATCGGCAAACTAATTTGTTTCAGGGAGGGCAATAGTCGCTCAAGAGTGATGTGCTTTGTGAGACGGGCGTTTTCGGGGACAGATGTCAGCCCCCAAGACTATATATCCCATGTCACAGAGCGCATCGACTTCCTGAAACAAAAAGTGTATGCATGGGCAAACCGTATTCGTAGGTACAGGCGGAGAGTGGAGCGATACACCCAGAATCGCACATTCCAAAGTAATGAAAGGTGGGTTTATCGGGCTTGGGAGCGACCCGACCAAGGTGTGACTGATGCGCACCTTCCGGATGATGACGCTATGTGTTCATTCTGGCGCACCATCTGGTCGGTGCCTGTCAGTCCCACCGAAGGTGAATGGACTCGGGAGGTCCAACGAGCGTGTTATCCAATACAAAAAATGGGGGCTATCACGATCAGCCCCCAAGATGTAGCCCGTGCAGTCCGTCCGTTGCCGAACTGGAAATCTCCAGGACCGGACGGACTGCACAACTTTTGGATCAAGTGGCTACAAAGGTCGCACGCTCGTTTGGCATCTCAGTACCAGGCAGCCTTAGAGTCTGGTTCGCTACCCAAGTTCCTTACAACAGGAATAACCCACCTGCTCCACAAGTCTGGTAGCACCGCGGAAACCAAAAATTATAGACCAATTACATGTTTACCAACGGTCTATAAGGTTCTTACATCCATTTTGAGAGTTAAAATTAATAAACACGTCGACAATAACTCCATCATGTCGGTTTCTCAGAATGGATGTAGGAACGGGTCCCGCGGTACTAAGGAGCTACTCCTTATTGATATGGCCATTAGCCAACAGGTTCGGCGTTCCCGAAAGGATCTGTCGACATGTTGGATAGATTATAAGAAGGCCTATGACTCGGTGCCTCATACATGGCTCATGAGGGTGCTAGAATTGTATAAAATAGATACAACTCTACGCACCTACCTGATTTCGTGTATGAGGCAATACAGCACAGTCCTTCGCTATACAGGATGTCGAAATATCCAGAGGAATAGCGAACCTGTAAGGATCGAGCGAGGTATATTCCAGGGCGATAGTTTAAGTGCACTTTGGTTTTGCCTAGCCTTGAATCATCTAAGCATGATGCTGGAGAATTCAGGGCTAGGTTATCGGATGAAGAGAGGTGGTCAGGTTATATCTCACCTCCTTTACATGGATGACTTGAAGCTCTTTGCCCCCAGCAGTCTTCAGCTGATGGAGCTACTAAAGGTAACTGAAACTTTTAGTGGCGCCATCAGGATGGAGTTTGGTGTGGACAAATGTGCGGTCATGCATGTAAAGTGAGGGGAGATTGTGGAATCCGTAGGAATTCAACTTGCGGATTCCATAAACCTGAGATCCCTCTCTCCAAACGGAACCTATAAGTATTTGGATATGTCGGAAAGCGTTAGGTATCAGTACTACTGACATGAAGCAATCGTTGAAGGAACGCTTCTTTGGCCGCCTGAAGAAGATATTCAATAGCCTTCTTTCGGGCGGAAACAAGGTGCGCGCCTTCAACGGTTGGGTCATGCCGGTATTGATGTGCTCTTTCGGCATACTCAAATGGACTCAAACGGAACTTGACGTCCTGGATAGAACAAATGTTAATTAACATCTAGAAGGCCTACAATGTTCACACATTCGCAAAATAATCGGTAAAAAAATCTATACAAAGTTAAAAAAAAGTGTATGTATATATAACTAACAAGAGTAAATTTAACATGTGGCACAAATGTTGTTATCAGTGCTGTAACTATTCTTTGCAAAGGGCTATAAAGATGATTGCGAACTATTGTAAAAAGTCCAATTAAAAGAAGAAAAACATAAAAAAAAATATAAGATTGAGAATAGAGACATCCACATATTTGTGCCGTTTAGGAGACGCACATCGTACCAATAAAGCATCGATGAAATAAAACATCGTAGAACTGAATTATCAACACACCGTGTTCGATATAATAAAAATCGAATCATCAACTTTCGAAATCACGTAGTGAACCCCGTGGGCAGTACTATCAAATTCCAAAAAAAAAAAATAGTAACGAAAAGGAAAAAAAAATGTTTTTTCCCCTTTTATACAAGTACTTACTGAATAGTAACATATATTTTTAAAACGATGTGGGAAGATAATTATTTGATAAGTTTAGTTAATTTTAAGTTACTTGAAAAATTGGTTCAAGGAAAAATTAAAAAAAAAAAAAACTATTTCGATTATCAATTTCAATGGGTGATCCTTGATATATTTGGTCGCTAGAAAAAGATCATCTTGAGAATAGGTTGGAATGTCCTGTGTGCCAGTAACTACACCCGGCACGCAAACCCTTCAAACCGGAACAGCAAAGCTGCTTACCGGAAGAAATAGGAATGGTGGTAGTACTTCCCCGGGGCGAGCTGTTCACCAAAGCTCTACTACTACGATGATGGTACGGTACAGAAGGTGTACATATTATGAAAAAAAAAAATCCTCTGTACCCACTGTTTTCAACAATTTTTACATATAAGAAAAAAATATAAAAATAAACAATTTATGTGCCGGCACGTACACCTTAGTTGCTGCCAACCATAAAATCGAAACATTTTACAATTTAAAAAAAAAAATCATAACGAACACACACAAAATCAACAACAGAAAAAAAAAATACCCACCAAGGAGAATTAGAAGAAATTGTGACCATAAAACCACGTTTTTGGGTGCCAATGTGACGGATGTGGGTTTTTTGGGGGTAGAAATAAGACCACGTATCCAAGTCAACATAAAAATTATATTATAGAAATAAGAGAAAAGGGAAGAAGGGAATACCGTAGGCTTATGGCACTAAATTATTCCAATAGTAGCGCAGTACTCTCCTGGCTCAGCCTGGTGCGAAGATGATTCAGCGGTTGTGCCACGCTGCTGACGCCAGGGATGGTGACGGTCGGCGGATGTTCGCGCCAGACCCGTAGGTTGCTCGACACAGCCACGCGGGTATAAGGTACCCGGCACGGAGCTGGTTGCGATCCCGGATTAACCGGAACCTCGAACGTGAGATTTAGCCGGAACTCTGGAACCTGGAAATAACGTCCAGCGTGTTACAAAATGGCCAATGGTCATCTCCGCTGATTGTGACACCAAGGCATAAGCAAAGCGAGATGTACTAATGCGCTAATGAAGGTGATGTCTCGTTGTCAGAATCAGTACGGAGTTTACATGTTAAAATGGAAGTGAGATGCACGACATGACTTGCACATTTTGAGTCATGAAAATTAGGTAGGTACATTAAATGTGCAGAGCTAAAGGTAATTAGATTGTACAATACACAGTGAAACAGAAGGCACAAGAATATAGCAGTTAGGCGCACGCCCTAAGATAACCTAGATAGGTAGGTACACACAATATAAAATATAATTAGCTGTTCAACACTTACCCAGTATGGGCTTACGAAAACACAGAATTTAATAACGTTGACTATTACGAGTCAATTAAACTGTTGCCTGCTTTAGGCTTAAATAATTATGAAGACTACGTATGTAAAGTCACAAGTGATCCAGGATCAAGTGAATACGTATGTCCTCGCCCTGAGCAGGAATTCGAAGCGTCCTGTTACAACCCTTATTACAAGGCAATAAAGCCGACATTTGCATTCTCTAGTTAAAGTCTCAGTTTTCATTGCAAAGCCAATGCTGAATTGCAGTTATCGCACATTAGCGGAATTTTAATATTAATTTAGTTAGTTAGATTCTGGAAGCCGTCGCGTAAACCCAAATTCGTTAGACTTATCTCGAGAGATACAGAGATTATAGAAAGTCGTTATTTCGGTTGGTGTATTTTCGTGTATTATTAAAATAGAACTTAAAAGTGTAAATGTGGATTTTTGTGAATAAATAAGTGGTTTGGTAGACAATAGTTTTTTTTTAAAAAGATCTACGGGGTCGGCCGTGTAACAAATTGGTGTCAGAAGTGGGATACCAGAGACGAAGTCTTACGACGTTGAGTCAGACAGACACTGGTATTCCGAATCCCGAGCCTCCCGTTTATTGACCGACAGTAAGACTTAGTCTAGAGCTAAGCCTGCGTCACTACCTTGGACGACGGTCAGCCTCCGCTCTTCAGCGTGAGCCCGCTCCAGCCACAACGTATTGGACGACGGTCAGTCTCCGCTCTTCAGCGTGAGCCCGCTCCAGCCACAACATATTGGACGACGGTTAGCCTCCGCTCTCCAGCGTGAGCCCGCTCCAGCCACAACATTGGTCGACGGTCAGTCTCCGCTTTTCAGCGTGAGCCCACCCAGACATCATCACTAGCACCATCATCAGCTCCAGGATCTAACTCACCATATACAGTTGGCCAAGAATCTCCACAGCAAACCGTGTGAAAATTCCAGCTCCAACACGTATTGCAACATAATGCAAACGCCAAGCTTCGTGTTACTGTGAGTGTTTCTTGCGTCTATAATTTCAAAGTGAATCGCGCCTCTGAATCATATTTCTAAGTTATTGCTATATTTTTATACCTATTTGTACACTGTTTCACGTTTTCTACTGTTCATAAATTATAAAAGGTGTCCAACATATTATAACATCTATGTCCGTCAAATCAGAAAACGGAAAAATGTCCGACAAAATTACCTTGTCCGTCTTAACGAAATTCGTAAAACCATTTAATGGAGATAGGGAGACATTACCTGCATTTCTCACAAATTGTGAGAATGCAATATCGCTAGCCACACAAGATCAACAAAATGTGCTCTGTAAGTACATAATTTCCCAGATGGAAGGTAAAGCACAAGTAGCATGTAGCCTAAAATCATTCGAAAAATGGTCAGAACTTAAAACTTTCCTCAAGTCCACCTTTGGAGAAAAAAAACACGCAACACATCTCTTATCGGACTTACAACATTGCAAGCAACTACCTAACGAAGACGTTACACAATACTCTCTACGAATCGAGTCAATACTGACCCGAATTCAGTCGGACACTCATCACAGCTGTAAAGACGAAAAGGAACTACCTGGCCGTATAGCAGCCATGGAAGACCTAGCCCTCAATACATTCATGCTAGGCTTAAGCTTTTCTACATCCAACATTGTACGGTGCAAAAATCCTTCAACTCTTAACGAGGCGATTCAATACGCTATAGATGAGGAAAAGTTATTCAATTTATCTAAACCTAAATCAGTCAAACAATGTTCAACATGTAACAAAATAGGCCATAGCTCATCGGAATGTTTCAGAAACAAAAAGCCTAACTATAATTCCCAAAAACCATATCATAAGGTTTTCATTTCCCAATGGGATTCTAATAAGAATAATAATTCTAATACTAATTCTAATACCAATAGCAATGCTAACTCCAATGCCAACCCTAGCGCGCAAACTTGCAGATATTGCAAAAATATCGGCCACACTATAGAGCAATGTCGTAAAAGGCAATTCAACATGCAACGCCGCGAAAATACGGACTTTGCACAGCGCCACCATAACTCACCTGATAGCTCTACGAATGCATTTACGCATACATGTGAATGTTTGACCAATGGTCATAACAACCACGCTGAACCACACGATAATTTAAACTAAATCGGATTTTGATGCCGTGTCCGTCAAAATCTATGCAAACTTATAATGGCACGACTCCTACTATTTCTACATCTCAGTCGAAGATGCTGAGTCCTTCTATCTCTAAAAATTATACTAAATCTACATTTCAGTCAAAGATACTGAGTCCTACTAAATCTACATCTCAGTCGAAGATGCTGAGTCCTGCTATCTCTAGTAATCATACTAATTCTACATCTCAGTCAAAGACACTGAGTCCTACTAATTCTACATCTCAGTCGAAGATGCTGAGTCCTGCTATCTCTAATAATCATACTAAATCTACATCTCAGTCAAAGATGCTGAGTCCTGCTATCTCTAACAATCCTACTAAATCAACAGCCAGCCAGCTGAGTGCTATTTCCACAAATCTTACTAAATCTTACACCAAACCCACATCTCAAGCCAACGAGCTGAGTCCTGCTATTTCTAATGAGAAAATAAAATGTTATTTGTGTAATAATGCCCCAAAGGGTTCTCGTACTAATTCTAAACATAACTCTATTACATCTAACTTAAATATAAATTCTAAATCTAAACCTATATACGAAATTAACGATTTTTGTAAAAAGGTAGCCTTACCTCATACTTACCTATCTACTAATCACGCTCTAGAACGGTTATGTTTTCTTATCGATACAGGATCAACCATCAGTATTGTCAAAGGTTCCTGTTTACTCGAAATCCCAAATCTATCCACCGAAATTGTAAAGTTAAAGGGCATTAATAGTTCAGAAAACCCTGTTGAAACTCTAGGTACCTTTCAAATGGGGTTTAAACTATCAGATAATACTTATAAATACAAATTTCATGTCACAAAAGATGACATCAATCTAAATAATTACGATGGAATTATCGGTAGCGACTTTTGCGATTACTTTAAATCAAATATCGATTATTCTTCTAAGTCAATGTCTATATTTAACCATTCTATTCCTATTACTTACAATCAACCGTCGTATAACATCCCAGCTCGTTCCGAAGTAGTTATCGAATGCACTGTATCTAATTACTCGCCTGAGCTTTATCATAACAATGAAGCTCTCGTACTAGATCATACTCTAAGTGAAGGTGTCTATGTTGCAAATTGCATTGTCTCAATCAAATCAAATAAGAAAACTAACATTACTATCCTAAATACTACAGAGACTGACATTGAAGTAAAAGATTATCACGTAAACGTGACACCGTTTGAAAGTAAAAGTCCTGATTCCATATCTTGTTAATTTAATTAGTATTAATTCTATTTCCTTTAATAAATCTAATCGCATAGATAAAGTTTTAAGCCTCATTCGCTGTTCCCATTTAAATGAGGAAGAAAAGAAATCCCTTTTAGAATGTTGCTCCCAATACACAGATATTTTCCATATCGAAGGTGAACCCTTAACCTTCACGGACGCTATAGAACATACTATTAATACAGGTGATGCACCACCTATTAATGTCAAATCATATCGCTTCCCCGAATGCCACAAAGAGGAAGTCGACTCCCAAATCCGTAAAATGCTAGACCAGAATATCATCAGACCTTCTATTTCGCCTTGGAGTGCTCCAGTCTGGGTAGTACCGAAAAAGATGGATGCTTCAGGCAAACAAAAATGGAGAATAGTCATTGACTACCGCCGCCTTAATGACGTCACTGTTTCCGAAATTTATCCGCTGCCTCTTATCACGGATATCTTGGACCAATTAGGTCATTCTAAATATTTTAGCACACTGGACCTTACCAGTGGTTTTCATCAAATAAAGACCAACCCCAAAGATGCGCCTAAAACAGGTTTCACAGTTAGCACAAATTCAAGCATGTCTGGACACTATGAATTTACCAGGATGCCTTTTGGGTTAAAGAATGGCCCTGCCACATTTCAACGTCTAATGAACACTGTGTTATCAGGCTTACAAGGCCTCCATTGCTATATCTACTTAGACGATTGTATCGTGTACAGTCAAAATTTACAAGATCACATGCATAAATTACAATTGGTATTTAACAAATTTCGTGAATATAATCTAAAACTCCAACCGGACAAATGTGAGTTCCTAAGACATGAAGTAACTTATCTTGGCCATATTATAACCGACAAAGGCGTATCTCCTAACCCTGAAAAAGTTAACGCCGTATCGCAATTTCCAATCCCAAAAAATCCTAAAGATATTAAGTCATTTCTAGGTCTAATAGGCTATTATCGCCGATTCATCGAAAACTTTTCGAAGTTAACTAAACCACTTACTTCTTTGCTAAAAAGGGATGCTGTTTTTCACTGGGGTACAGAACAGCAACATGCATTCGATTTTCTAAAAGAAAAATTAATTACTGCTCCTCTTCTACAATACCCTGATTTTTCACTACCTTTTAACGTTACTACTGATGCTAGTAATTACGCCGTTGGCGCAATACTATCTCAGGGTCCCGTCGGCAAAGATAAGCCGATCGCATACGCATCGCGTACTCTTAATAAACCTGAAGGCAACTATTCAACTACTGAAAAGGAGCTTTTAGCTATTTTATTTGCCGTTAAAACTTTTCGACCATATTTATATGGCAATAGATTCAAAATAATAACAGATCACAGACCCCTTGTATGGTTGTTTAACGTTAAAGATCCCGGCAGTAGACTCATTCGCTGGCGCCTCAAACTTGAGGAATATGACTACGAAATTACCTACAAACAAGGTTGCCTCAATTCCAACGCTGATGCGTTATCCCGTTGCCCTATTAATTCTATTGATGTTAACAATTTAAATAACTGTACTTATGAACAATATTTTAAAAACCAATTTACTAATCAACTCCCTGCTTCAAATACTATTATAGAAGAATGTACTCAGGGTCTGCACTTATCCAAGTTAAATACAATAGCCTGCCCTGTCTCTTTAGACTTTGATTATTCTATGCCTTATTGCGAAGAAATAATATCACAACTCGATAATTCTGCTGACTTACTAAACTCAGAACGCGAACCTCTTACAATACGTCACGTCCAAGATAAAAATAAATCTTACTATTTTCTATTTACAAAAGTTCATCATTATGAACAAACTAATTTTAGAGATGTGTATAGTTTATTAATTAAACTCAGAAATCTACTAATCGATTGCCCAAATATAACCGATCTCGCATTACCAGATTTTAGTGACCCATTTTCTAAACTAGCTTATACTAAAGTTTATAATATGATATCGTATATTTTTCACAATACCAACATTAAAATTCATATGTATAAAAATCAATTAATTTATCCTACACCTTTAGAAGTTCCTAAAATATTAAAAGAAAATCATGACTCTGTTATCGCTGGTCACCCAGGATCACAATGAATGTATTCGCGTATCAAAGCCGCCTACTATTGGAAAGGCATGCGCTCTGACATTGAACAATACGTAAATAAATGCAAACTTTGTCAGATCAATAAACCTTTAAGGAAATCAAATAAAGCTCCTATGGAGATAACCTCTACATCGACTAGGCCATTTGAACGACTAGCTCTTGACGTCGTAGGTCCCCTACCCGAAGCGGGTTTCCAAAATTTTAAATTTATTTTAACGTTACAAGATGATCTTACTAAATTTACCAGCGCTTACCCGATGATTACAGCTACCAGTGAAGAAATTGCTCGAAACCTCGTACATTTTATGTCTCTTTTCGGTTTTCCTAAAACTATTTTAACCGATCTAGGCACTTGTTTTACGTCGGAATTATTCAAACAATTAACAGATATATTGAAAGTCAAAGCTCTTTTACTACACCGTATCACCCACAAACTAATGGAGCTCTTGAACGCTCACATGCTACTCTAAAAGAATACCTTAAATCCTTTGTTAATGAGAACCAAAACGACTGGCACTGCTATCTATTCACCGCAATATTAGCATATAACACTACTCCTCACTGTACAACTAATTTCACTCCCCATGAGTTATTATACGGTTATAAACCATGCATTCCTAATTCCTTATATGAAACCTCCGGTAATACCACATACAATGAATATATAAGAGCTTTACAATATAGGATGCGATTTAGTCGCGAAAAGGCTATCCAAAATATCCTAAATAGCAAAGAGAGATCAAAACAATATTATGATACTAACTCCCGTGAAATCACATACAAATCAGGAGATATGGTGTACCTAAAACACCATCACAGACTTCGAAAAGCGTTATCGCCTATATGGAAAGGCCCATACAAAATTACAAAAGTAAATAATAAACATAATGTGACCCTTCAAGTAGGTCGTAAAAATATAAAATACCACACCAATGAAATAAAACCTTCAACATCCTAACATATACTATGTTTCCTTTCAGAACGCTATGCTTGCCAGCATTTCAAGCCACAGCCTCACCGAATCGAGCATCATTCCCATCTACCATAGCCCCGGAATTTACTTTGAACCTACTAACAATATTAACTTTTACAGTGATCATTGGAAAGTTATCACTCATGTCGATTTAATCTCTTTAGAACCTTATCTTAACAAAATAGAAACTCTATTACATGAAACTCTGAATCTCTGTAACAAAATTCAATCAGAAGATTCACTAGATTTTAACATGTGCAAGGACATGTCTAATCCCATTGAAGTTTTGATTCAATCCAATTACATTAAATTACAATCGCTATCACATATCATCTCTAATAAATCAACAAATAAAATAAAACGCTCTTTAGAGTTTGGAGGAGAAATCTTAAAGTTCTTTTTTGGCACATTGGATGCAGACGACGCTAGAAAATATGATGCTGCAATTGAGTCGTGTAAAAAGAGCGACACAGAACTATATCACCTAATGCGAGATAACATTCACATAATTAAATCTACCATAAATAACTTTAACACTACTATTTACAAACTTAATCAAAATGAAAATAAATTGAATACCCAAATTAACTTGATGAACGAAATATTTTCCCAAATCACGAAAACTGACAACTTACTGCTACATACCTCAAGGTTAAATAATCTTCTTAATATAATTGAAGGTTCTTTACTTAGTATTTCCAATTTACTGGATACTACGGTAAACTCTATTTTATTTTCTAAGGTTAATATATTACATCCTAGTGTTATAAGCCCCACTAATCTTTATCTTGAATTATCTAAATATAGTAGCCAAGTAAGCAAAAGGTTAGATTTCCCAGTTCCTTTAAGCATTGAAAATATTCACTCCATAATAGATGTTTCTGAATTTAGCTCTTATTATTATAATAATAAGATCATTTTTATACTACAAATCCCTTTAATAACACCTGATAAGTTCATGACCTATAAAATCATACCTCTACCTACTCCGCATGATGACTCACATAGCACATTTGCGTTGATTCATTCTTCTAACTCCTATATAGCTTTAAGTGATGACAGGATGCATTATGCTATGATGGACACACTTACTAGATGTAAGATAATAAATAATAACTTTTCTATATGTGAACTAACTACTATATATTCATGTATAAGCAATCCAAACTGTGAATCTAAAATATTAACTGAAGTAACATTGTCGTTACCCACAGAATGCAACGCAAAACTTCTATATGGTCAAATTGATATTTGGCAAAAGTTAAATAATAATAAATGGATTTATGTTCAATCCAATACAAATAAATTGACAATCAAATGTGAAGATAACATTAGCGACTATTCAATTATAGGTACTGGAATTGTAAAATTAACAGCAAATTGTATCGGTTATTCTAAAACTATTCAGTTAATGACAACTAGCTCTTATTCTTTTATTACTAAGTCTCCTTTAGATATTAAGTTTGATATAACAACTGATGACTGTTGTAAGAAGGACATATTTAATAAAAGCCTGCCACATTTGTCGCCAATATCTTTAAGCAAAATCAACTTAGATTCTCTCAAATATGCTAATCATCAAATGGATAATTTAGAACAAGAATTAAATAACTTAGAAAAAGAATCTCATTTTATTAAATATGGTCCATATTACTCTACTTTTACTTATATTTTAATTGTGTGTTTATTTTTATGTGTAACTTATAAGATCTTTAGATATTTTAAAAACAAAAATGCTACTAACTCTGGATGCTGCGTGCAAATATTTAACCAATGTTATAATCATAGCAGCTCGTTTGTGGAATGCATTACCTATTGAGGTAAGGCGTGCGCAAACATTGCCGACATTTAAGAAAATGGTGAAGGATCATTTCCTTTCTTTGTAACTATTCTTCTCCTTTCTCTGTTCTGTATTTGATATTTATTAGTATATTATTTTATTTGTATGTATGTATTTTATGTAATGTCTAAGTTATATTATTTCATGTTAGTTTTTGTACACTGACAACCCTATGTCTATCTCCTCTCGTTCAGTCCATCCAAAGGTTGTCTGTAAGAGATTGCCCTGTGCGATAAGGCCGCCCATTGTACACTTATCTTTATAAATGTTTTGTTCTGTAATTATTTAAGTGGTGTACAATAAAGTATATAATAATAAATAATCAGAAAACTTCTAAGCGCAAATCCAAAATCTCTAATTCCATCGAGATGACTGAGATTTCATCAGCATCTGATGAAGACAATAAGTCAATTCAATCGTTACCTATTGGAAACACTAATTATAAATCTACTGCTAATACCTATAAGACCAAATTCCCATCAAACAGGAATTTAAACTTTTAAAATACTATGAATTATGGTGTTAAGATTTTTATTGTAAACTACTATGTCTTGCTATGTTTAATTATACTTTTATAAGCTACATGTACTCTCGTACATTTATATCTAGTGTAAGTTTTTAAATGACCGTCTTAATCTCACTGTATCTCCAATCTTTTCTATTTTACTTCTTTTATCTTATAAGATAAAGCTTCGTCAAAAAGGGGGAGCTGTTACAACCCTTATTACAAGGCAATAAAGCCGACATTTGCATTCTCTAGTTAAAGTCTCAGTTTTCATTGCAAAGCCAATGCTGAGTTGCAGTTATCGCACATTAGCGGAATTTTAATATTAATTTAGTTAGTTAGATTCTGGAAGCCGTCGCGTAAACCCAAATTCGTTAGACTTATCTCGAGAGATACAGAGATTATAGAAAGTCGTTATTTCGGTTGGTGTATTTTCGTGTATTATTAAAATAGAACTTAAAAGTGTAAATGTGGATTTTTGTGAATAAATAAGTGGTTTGGTAGACAATAGTTTTTTTTAAAAAAGATCTACGGGGTCGGCCGTGTAACAGTCCGCAGAGTCGTTCGTGAGTCGAGTGTCCGCAGAGGTTAGATGAAGGTTATCGTTCCTCATTCACTCGTTCGAAAGCAATGATCGCGCACACCACTAGCACGGAACAGCTAACTAATTGCGTTAGTAACTTAAGACGTCCCTCATGATATAACATCTGTGGTTTGACTTGGCATTTATTTTTGTCAATATGTTGTTTATGTAAATAATAACGTACAACGTTACAGAGGTTACGAAGTCCCTTCCCTCCTCATCTAAATTAGCTGAAGCTCTTCTTAAAGAAAACTTTACTAAAGACATACCAACCATTAAATTTAAACCAATATGTCTTGATACAATTAAAAACGCGTTCAAAAGTCTGAATATAAAAATACTCAAGACTTATGGGGGATATCCGTTAGGGTTCTTGTAGATATTATTGACTCAATTGCTTCTTTCCTAACAGGCAAATTCAATCATTTTTTGGACAGCGGCACGTTTCCTGACTTAATGAAGCACAGTAAAGTAGTACCAATTTTGAAATCAGGCTGTAAGAGTGATCCCTCTAATTATAGACCTATATCCGTGCTTCCAGCATTGAGTAAAATCTATGAAAAAAACATGCTGGACCAGATGTTGTCTTACTTCAATTCAAATGGGATCCTGCATAGTCAACAGTTTGGTTTCATAAAAAGTAGGTCGACAACGGACGCGGGAGTAAAACTCATCAGCCACATCTTGGAATCTTGGGAGAAGTCCCAGGATGCCATTGGCATTTTCTGTGATCTCTCAAAAGCGTTTGACTGCCTCGACCACAACACACTCATCTGTAAATTACACCATTACGGAATTCGAGGACAAGCTGCTGATCTTGTGCTTTCTTATTTATCAAACAGACAGCAACAAGTAAATGTTAATGGGGCGACGTCCACCGCGTCTCTAGTCAAGATGGGCGTGCCCCAAGGTTCAATTCTCGGCCCTTTCCTCTTTCTTGTTTACATTAATGATTTCCCTTTTATGAATGCCAAATTATCGGATATAATTATATTTGCTGATGATACTTCGCTAATTTTAAAATAGATAGCAAAGATACGGATGTCTTACATGTCAACGAAAGTCTAAGTATTCTCTCAAAATGGTTCGCAGCTTGTTAGCTGCGACCATTAGTAGTATCAAGGACTACGTTGAAGGTAAACATTTTGGCATTCCCTAAATCATCTTTTGGGGGAAGTTTCGAAAAACTAACAATGAAAGCCTTCATTGTTTATTTAAATTGGTATTTATGTCAAGTTTCATTTTTATTAACTGAAGTAATAAGATTCTTAAAAAAAACCTTAACACCTCTAAATCGTCTTTTGGGAGTAGTTTCAAAAAATAATAACAGCATCCTTTGTTATTCATTTAGGTCAGTATTTGTAGCAAGGTAATAGTTTATTGACCCAAGAAATCAGATTTTTCTATACAAACTTCAACACTCCCTAAATCATCATTTTATTTTATTTATTTTAATTTTATTCTACTTTATTGGGACATAAAACTCGCACGTCGCACTTATATTGTAATGTGTAACTACACATTACAATATAAGTGCGACATAGTAAGTTTAAAGACTAGGTAAACGTGTAACCCACATCAATGTCCGCGAAATATTGGTTTATAGATACATTTTATGCGTGCGTTGATATCAAATTAAGAAGTACTCGTACGTATTTTTATATAGTGCGTATAAAATGGCTATTCTCAAGATTCAATAGCCATCTTTTTGAAGCGCGAAAATATCCAAATCAATGAAGTGGGTGTTATACGTTTCAACAATGCGTTGTTAAGGCGCCCGTGCACCAGCGTGAGCTCTGCACCTTGCGGTATGGAAAAGCAGAGGCACACGCGCCTCTCGACGCATAACAGTTCTAGGTACAACGTAACACAAGCTATTGGTGATATCTGGACAATCGAACCTGTTATTACACAGACCATGAAGCATCATGGCCATCAGTAGGCTGCGTCTTGACAAGCTTTGAAGTTTATAACGCTTCAATAATTGAGTATATGGTAATTTAGACTTGGTGCATCTGTAGTGCATAATACGTAAAATTTTTTTTTGAACCATTTCCATTCTTTTTACATAAACATCAAAAATGGGACGCCACATAGGTACTGCGAATTCCAGTTGAGAACGCGTTGAGAGCTTTGTATAGGAGTAGAAAAGTAGATGGTCTTTTAAAATCGTTTGAAGAAAGCATGACGAAACCAAACATACGATACGCCTTATTAACGATATTATCAATATGAAGATTAAAGTGCAATTTCGAGTCCATCTGGACACCTAGATCACGAATATGGTCAACTTTACGAAGACTGATTCCATGTAGACTAAAATCAAATCATATAACGTTTTTGTTTTTTGTAAAAGTAATTGCATTGTATTTAGGCAGGAGCTTGTTACATAAACAATATCGAGAAAGTCTATCAAGATCCTCCTGCAAAAGCAGGCAATCCTGTGTGCTTTTACACGACTTGTAAATTTTGATATCATCAGCGTACATTAAAATCTGGAATGAATGAAGCATTCCTTAATGTCATTGACAAACAAAATAAAGAGTAGGGCTCCCAAAATTGAACCCCGGGGCACACCAGAGGTGACAATGATTGAACTTGATTGGAAACCATTAATGACTATATTTTGCGATCTATTGTGTATGTACGCCATGAACCATCGTAACAAATTGCCACGGATTCCGTTGTAAGCAATTTTATCTAAGAACATTTGGGGGTAGTTTCGAAAAACTAATAAAGTTAATCTTTACCATTTACTTAGAGTACTATTTGTGCTAAGTTTCAAGAATTTTGGCCGAAGGAATTAGATTTTTCATACAAACTTTTAACGCCCTTTTTACCCCCTTAGGGGTGGAATTGCCAAAAATCCTTTCTTAGTGCACATTTACGTCACGAGGAACCTTTCTGCCAAATTTCATGCTTCTAGGCTTAGCAGTTTTGGCTGTGCGTTGATTGATCAGTCAGTGAGTCAGTCAGTCAGTCACCTTTCGCTTTTATAGATATATAGAAGAAGAAGAAGTAGATAGATTGAACAAGGGCAATGTATACCATTTTTTGTTTTTACCACTTGCTACATGTCTAAGCTATTTAAAAATATAAATATATTTTTGTACTCTTTTAGATAAGTTGTGATTGTTTTCGTCAAAGAACAATGTTTTATCAATGATTACACCCAAGTAACAAATACTTTGTGTTGGCTGTATAGTTGAGCAGCTACATTGATTCAAAGGAGGAAATGAACACTGATGAACATAAATGGGAGGCTTGTCTTGTAAGAAGATATCTGCGCTCCTTATTGCAAAAGGTATGTATTTTATCTGCGTTAAGTGTGAGCGAGTTTGCAGCGAGCCAGTGGCAGACAGTGTTCAGACCTTTTTGAGCTAACGAATTTACTTCTTCCCAAGAATTTCCCGTAAAAGTAAGAGTTACGTCATCTGCATAAGATATTATTTTGCAGTTTTCAAGATTAAGCTGACATAGCTCATTTATATAGAATAGACATAAAGTGGGGAATAATTCCCTGTGGAACTCCATACTCGATAGGAAGTTCATTACTCATGTGGTCACCGATCTTTACTTACTGCGTACGATCCAATTAATAGTCAGATATTAATAATAATTCGTTTTCCCGTATGGCCATATTATTTAATTTACGTATTCGGGTGGGGATAGAGACTGTCTCAAAAGCCTTGGCGAGATCGAGAAAAATGGTCAGGCACTTTTTGTTATTGTCAATGTGTTTTACCACAAAATCAGTGAAAGTGTGAACATCTTCATCAGTGGATATGTGTGCTCGAAAACCATATTGCGTGTCGGCAAGTAATTTATTTAACTCTAAGAATTATAATCGGGGATGTTAAACTCACTCCCAATCTCTATATATCATCCTATAATCTTTGACGGTATCCTGAGATTTCCCGTTGCGCCATAAAAACCGTAGCGCATCCCGATCGTTTTCTTTCATTTTGATTTGAAGAAACATCTCCCTTATGTCGGCATTAAACGCGATCGGTTCTTCTCTAAAACGGAACAAAATGTTTAAAAGAGACTGCAATAGATCCGGACCTTACAGTAGCATTTCGTTCAAACTTACACCTCTAGTGACAGCTGCTGCATCGTATACCACTCTCAACTTACGCTTTTGTGGATGGTACACACCAAAATGTGGTAAGTTCCATATCAAAGAAACGCCAGCCGAGGACTTGTCCCTGAGAAAGTTGTCGTGGAAGGTAGAGGGCGCGCGTTCATCTGCATAAACTTTTTGAACTATGCTTTCAATATATATATTTTAAGCCAACGCAAGTGCGCTATCTTTGGCCATCTGTTTTTCGAGAGACTTGAGTCGTGATAAGGCGTGAGGGTAACTACCTGGAACGTCGTTTGTTACCCTTTCCTTCCAAGGCAAGCCTACCTCAAAACGTCCTGTAGCCAGTCGCTGAGCGGAAGACTCTACCAAACTTACCGCACGTGCATCGTCGTTGTTTTGTCGGGAGGCAAGCTTCTGGATGCCTAAAGAATCTACTTCATATTGTTTTTTAATTAGTTCCTCAGAGAGTTGATTGTCCTTGATGCCGACGATAATCTACCTCACAAATATTGTTGACAAAATCTACCGGTTTAGTCGACGGGGACATAGCGCCGTGTAGAGCCCAGCCCAAAAGCATTCTTGAGACGACAGGTTCGTATTTCCTACCTACTCGTATCTCACGGCTTAAAGACAAATGCCAATCGGCAGCTCCAACGACCACAGTTGGCGTTGCGTCTTGATATTCCAACATAGCCGACAGATCCAACAAATGGTTGTATTTTGATAAATCAAGCATGTCGGTGCTTTGCGGAGTAAGACAAAGAGGGTAATACTGCGTGCGCCTTGGACTAAGTGGCGTTCTGGCATGTCGCGCCCTCGAATGTAAAAATTTACAAAGCATACCTCAGTGTCGAGGTAAATACTGTAACACGTAGTTTCTGACGGTCCGTGGTGTCAGCTCTGATGCGCGCAGCTACGTCACCGTCGATAAGTGTAGCGGTGCTGCCCTCATCAAGCAGCGCAAACGTATCAAACGTGCCGCGTAGACCTTCTGAAGTGACAGGTAGAATCTTGAGCAGTCCTCGCCTACCAGCTGCAGGTACCCCGATCGTGTAAGCCACCACGTTGCCGCCATCAGCTTGAGGAGGCACAATAGTGTCATTCTTTGGTGAGCTCTGCAGTGAAACAGTATTATTACCGGAGAGGTTACTATTAGATTTGTCACCGTGAAGGAGGGCGTGGTGGCGCCTGTCGTAGCTACTAACACCGCATCGCTTAGTCTGGCATGTGTTCCATGTATGTGGGCTAGACTTCAGGCATCTATAGCACGTTTTGGTTTCTTTTATCCAGCGCCATCTATCGTCAACCGAAAGCGATGAAAACGCTTTACATGTTTTAACAGAGTGGGGCCCTTGTTTATAGTATGCACACTGTGTCGTTTTGTCATTCGAGATAGTAGCATGAATATTCAAATCTTTCGTTACTTTTGGCTTATAGATGGTGCCTTACTTTGTGACGAGCTCGGCGTTACGTCAACTAAAAAGTTGTAATTGAGTTGTCGTCCAGCTTCGATCACTAAGAAACTAGAAAGCAACTCTAGTTTAGTAACCGTTGGCTCAAAAGATTTGTGAGTAGCTGCGTAATCCGTAAAACGGCCCCCGTGTGTTCATTAAGTTTTAAAAGGACCGTACGAAGAAGCACGAGTGATGATAGGTACTCGTGCTGCTGAAACAATTTTATAATGGCAACGCAGTTCCTCAGCTTGTTGGCCAGAATGTTTAAATGTTCTGCGTTACCTATTTTAATACTGCGCAGACCGGCAAACTCGTGTGCGACCTGGATGCGCGTAGCTTTTCTCCAAAGCAATCATCACCTCCTCGGGATTTTGTGCCTGCCATAAAATTGAAAAAACGTCTGCTCGGGCGGCACCACGAACGGCGGATGTTAAGCGAGCAAAATTTTCTGCGGGCGTGAAAAATGTTTTAGTTCGCTCATACGTACATTTGAAAGCTAACCAATCATCGCATATAAACAAAAAAGGTTGCACCAGCCAGTCGCCAACAATAACTATATCAATTTAACAAGCATAATCAGCTAGTGAGTACTCATAACAGTAACTTAATAACTAATTAATCACAAAACTTACATTGATCAGTAACATCATTAATACTGTATCCTAAACATGAAAAATTTAATTAGATCATAGTATTTCATTATTAATTCATTTAATACGTTTTCTTTTCAGTATTAGGTATGCCTTGTCAGCTAAATATGTTTTTTTAATGATTAATTATGCTACCAGAAGTACGTATTTTAATTAACTCGAAATATTTACTAAAATAATCCTCTAGTAACAAGTAGTCCGTACCTTTATATTGAAATAAATCTACACCAACTTTAGCCCATGGTTTATCTGAAACCTCGTGAAAACTTAGCTGTTCTTTCTGATTATTTTTTCTATGCGTTAAACAAATATTACAGCTTTTAATCATGTTTTCTATGTTATCGTTAATACCGGGCCAAAATATTATTTCTCTAGGTCGTAGTTTGCATTTTTTACTCCCATATATCCCCTTCCCTTCGGACCTCGAACACGAGCAGACGTGCCATAAATCTACGCAGTTTTATTCTCATTATCATTTAAACTCATAATTCAAAATTAAATATCTATCAAGAAAATAGGAGTGCATATCTCCAAGAAGTAAGCGGATTCAACTACACTGTACAGGTGCTCAGCGCGTCTGGCTGGCGTGGAAGCGAACGCCCCACCCATCTGCAGTGAAACTCAGAGGTATAGTACTATCACTGCCGCACGCGCTTGACGCTCCGAGTCGTTGTCAACGCTTCGTTCACACATCCTATTATCTGCGCTCCTAGTACTTGCTATCTCAGGACATCGTGCAAAAACATCGCACCGGCGGCGCGTGCGCACTGTTCACAGTTGCCATAAGGGTATCAGCAGGGTGCGTAATAAAATCGTTCATTTGAATCGTTTACCCGTAACATTGACGCTGTTTAAGATATACTTGAATAATAATATAGAAGAGTGTCGTGAGAGTGCTCGGACAAAAAAATAACTGTACACCACATAGAGTAAAGGTCTTACTCCTACCTCAACTTGTTGTCCTAGTACATTCAAGAGTAAGCATGCCGCAAAATCGCACTCCACCGCTTTCACCCGTCTCGTTAACACCCGCAGAAAGCACTCGTAGTGCAATAATGTTTGCGTCGACGAAGGAACAAAGCGCGTCATCACTATCCACAATTCATAAACACTGATTGTTTATGAATTGTGCGTCTGTAAGATATTCGAATTTATTTTTCACACTATCGGTCAATACGCATACTTCATCCTTCTCGATATCTATACCGGTTTGTGACGTTCCTTCGCTCACATGCGGTGTCGTATCGTAAGCACGAGATTACGCCTCAGCAATGTACAAATGTTTTCCCGGTCTGTAGACTAAAGTAAACGTATAGCGCTGTAATCTCAATAGCATCCTCTGTAAGCGGGACGGAGCATCTGAAATTGGTTTTTGAATAATGCTGATGCTGATTAAAGGTTTATGATCCGTTTCTATTGTTACATCCGAACGTCCAAAAATATATGCATAAAATCGCTCACAGGCGAAGACGGAGGCATACAATTATTTTTCAATCTGCGCATACCATTATTCTGTGATAGTTAAAGCTTTCGAAGCTTAACACACTGGGCCTATTTTGCATTAAACACGCACCTAATCCTATGGAACTGGCATCCACGGATATGACTATTGGCTTATCCAAACCATAATAATGAAGAACAGGCCGTTTCGTTAAACACGTTTTTAAATAAGTAAGACAGTGCTCATGTCGGTCATCCCAGTGCCATTCATTCTATTTCTTTTTAAAGTAACTCTCGTAATGGCAATGTTTTATCTGAAAGGTTCGGAACAAACGAGCCTACGTACGTAATAAATCCTAAAAATCGTTCAACATCTTTTCAATTTTTCGATCCTTGCATGTTTTTTATTGCTGACAAATGAGAATCATCTGGGCTCAACCCATCTTTTGTAATGCGATGACCTAAATATTTTATGTCCTGTAAACCATATTTGCACTTATTTATATTTAATTTTTATTAGTTTTTCTACATTTTTCCAGTACTTTCTTTAAAATCTCTGCATGTCTGTTTTGATCTGAGGCATTATTAATAAATCGTCAATATACATGCACACACCTTCTATATCATCAAAATGTTCGTATATTTTCTTATTTCTTTTCCTGACGGCGAGCCTGTTCATGCATAAAAGTTATCAGAGCAGCGAGGTCAGGGGTCACCGTAGATTGAGCTGATGCCGCTGTCACCGCGGAGTCTCGTTGTCCACTTGATGACGGTGAGGGAGCGTCTCCAAAGCGCCTCTGGTCTGGAAGAAACGGAGGGGATGCGCACCAGGAGTCAGCGCCAGCAAGACGTGCTGGCGCTGACTCCTGGTGCGCATCCCCTCCGTTTCTTCCTTCGGTAGAACCGGCATAATTTATCCCGCACTTCTGACACCAATTTGTTACGAGCTGGGGTTCAGGGATAAATTATTTAAACAGCAGACTTCAATTAATAACTGTTTATTACAAAAACACTTCTTAAACAATTGTATTACTTCGCACTATTTTCCGCTTTGATCGCTCTGTATCGCTTCTCAATCGAAACTGACTGACGAAGAACCCGACCGCTCTTTATATAGTACGGAAGAAGTTTTTAGAACGTTCCATACTTTTCTAGATAATTCGAGAAAATGCCAGAACAATAGACTTTCGAACTCATTGTTCCCGAAGCGACTAGAAACTTCCAGAATGTTCGAACGAATGGCTCGAACAATCTGGAAAATTACATTCAACACGAGAAGATTAGTTCCGCTATACGATACTAGACGGCGCCACTAGTTACTACTTAGTTCTTCTACTCGTCACTAGAAAGCGTTGGCCGACTCCGTCGACTAAACCCCGTTTTTTCCTGTTGCTCAGGTGTTTGTGGGGATTTATAAGTATAGAGTTGTATTAGTTTAGAAGTTCAAGTTGGTGACAAAGACAAAGATATTTTATTTCAACTAGGCCACAAAGCGGCACTTTTGAACGTTAGATACATTAAAATTTACAAGGAATAAAAATTGATTCTACCGTGCATTCGTAAAGTTGCTTGTTATGGAGAAGAACGCACAAGAAACTCCATAAATACTCTTTTAAAAAAATATGTTTTTTTTTACAATATTTAGGTACATAAGTATATACATTAATAAATTTATATGTGTGAGGACAATGCACCCAGAATCACTACATACTATACTACGTACAGGTACAAAGTATTAAAAGTACTCCCACATGTACTGTGCAGTTACATAATAGGTACTAGAAAAACACTTCACCTCGCATCCGAAGCAGTTAAGTTAAGACCAATCCCAACTGACGGCGCCTGTTCACGAACATGACGCATGAATCGGCACCACCCAGCTCAACCATCATGAAGGGAACCGAATGATCCAACACGCACGCCACCATCAGAGAGACATTTGAGAGAGCATGACACACTCAACTGCCAGGGCAAACACAAGTCAACGAACGACACCAAGGTACAGCAAATGCTAGATTTACAGTTGGGTACATAGTACTGTAGAAGGCGTAGACAGAGGTTAATAAATTAGTAGATAAATTACTTTTATAGTTCATATATTTTGTAAGAATTTAACAATATGCCTGCCTTCTGGGCGGCTACACTAGAATTGACAATCAAAAACATATTCACTTATTTTCTATTCGAAATTCATTTACCTTTCAAGTAATACCAATTGCCAGTATTTTTATAGGCAAGTAGGTTGCCTTCTAGTTAAGCAGAGTCCTCACATGAGCTACGCCCCTACGAAAAGACGCGCAGAATCATATGAAGTGCTTCTATTATATGTCTTGAAAGGTTACATGAATCCTACCTTACCCTAACCTGAGCATTTACCTAGTAGGGAAATCACATTTACAATTGAGGTACGACCCTTAAAAGGGGAAGGCTTAATCATGACAAACGAGTTATCGGACGCTCCGATATGTGCTTTTAACTTCAGTTGACGTGCACATACGCACTAACAAATCAACGCCGTCATGCTTGAACCTCCTTGACCAAAACCCTAAAAAAGGAACAAGGCGTCCTCCCAACACAACAATGATGCGTCAACTCAAATCGACCCGGATGGGGTTTAATCTCAAAAATTCAAATATGATACAATTTTTCGATCTCGTGCGTTTATCAGGCCAGAGAAGAAAAGGCTGGATCGCATCGAATTTCTAATCCTATTCATAGAGCTTGCACCAGGGTTTATTATTATAAATGCATTTATTTTTTTAAACATCAGACATAAACTGGACCAATGATGTCAACTCGACATCCTTTGCAAAGGCTATGCCCCGTTAGCAAAGTCGGTTTCACTTATGACTATTACTTTAAGAAACCCACTGGGTTATACTATTACCCTGGCTTGTGCCTATGCCTTAATCGCATAACCAATAAACATTTCTTCGATGCGTGGCCAACGTTGCCAGCCTCTTCTTCCCCCTGCGGCTCACAACTCATCAGCACATCATCAGCACATGTAACGGAAAGAACTAATTTAATTATATATATCGATACTATTTGAGAATATCGATAAGAAACCTATCGATACATTTTTTCCTACTTTCCCATCCCTATTAACTTCGATAGTTGTCATTCATATTTTTTTTCTATTTGACAACAGGCCTCTTCCTTTAAGGAAACCTTACTAACCTTAACCTATTCTTATTCTACTCTAAGATTAAAAGGTTTTAATCTATTTGTGGTTTAATCTATTTACATGTACTATGTCCCTAAATCGCCGTTTTTTTTTATAATAACATAATTTACATCATATAATCGTATAACTATTTGATATGGGCCTTTATACAACCTACATAGTTATATACTTCTATTTGTGGTCCGGCCTAACTAATCTGTGGCTAATACGGCGCATAGAGTATAATTAAATTTAATTATGGTGTGAACACTGTGCTTTATTAAGTTGTCTATGGCACTATATGTCAAACCAATTCTTATAATGAAAACTATGCTTTACTTTTGGCAAGGTTTTGACACTGTCCTTTTTCGTATTATTTGTGGGACTACGTGTCAAATCAATTCTTATAATGAAAACTATGCTTTACTTTTGACAAGGTTTTGACACTGTCCTTTTTTGTATTATCTATGGGACTACGTGTCAAACTATTTCATAACATGACATCTATGCTTTCAAAACATTTATTCGCCTTAGGGGCTTATAAGACTTTTCTATTATTTTTTGACTGTTTCTGACTTAGTCCTTATGGATTTGTATTTGGACTTCGTCAGTAATTTCAAAAGCTAATCCTATTTAGTAAATAAAGACAAGACAGAGTAGTATTTAATTTCATCAAAACATATACAGATAAATCATTCAAATAATCATTCGCATTTAGTTTCATTCGATGCCTAGCGCGCATCGCAAATTCCTTCTAAGTTGGACCGTATTCATTTGCACGACATGAAAAGAAAACATTGGTAATTAAAGCACAAAATATAAGACAACATTAAATAAATCAGTTTGCATAAATACATTATTTACAAAACTTTATACCTAATCTTCTTTCTATAAAATTTCCATAATTTGCATTTTAAGAGTTCGAATTGCTTTATGTATTCGCAATGCAAAAATCTTTGTACAATGTTACATCCAAGGAAAATATGAAGGGAATTTTTCCTTGCAACAATCATAGTAATCTTACTTGAACCAAACCTTGCTCCCCAAGAAGTTCAATTAAAAATTCTTTTGTATTTAATTTGAATCATTTTTTTATTGATCGCCTTCTTTGAATTTATGTTGGCGCAATAATAAATCTTACTAAATACTCTTTTAATTTTCCTATGGATATCTTTCGGTTTATTTCGAGAATTTTTTTTGTTAATGGCTGTCAAATACTTTCTTTTCAAAATGACTTTTATAAAATTTTGTTTTAAGTCAGATTAAGAAATTTCAATATTATTTTCAATTTTATGGTTAAAATCAATTGGATTCATATGCATGTTAACATCCGATACATATTGGTGTCCCGATGGAACCACAACTAGTTGTTCCGACAAAATCTCATCACTGTTCTCTGCAAGACAAATGGAATTAGTGGAGTCAATTGGACTGGACCGATACATCACAATACCCGCGTCCGCGCACTCGCTGTTAGACAGGGAGTCCAACTCGTCGTCAGCCGGGCCGTCAGCGCGCTCGCCCTGGAACACAGACTCCGCCTCCAACTTGACATCGACGGGGCCGTCATCTACACTGGTCTGGTCACCTTCGTCCTCCAACATGCAGCTCTCTCCGTTAGTGTCATCGCCATCGCCATCAACTGCGTCGCCTTCTCCGTCAACGTGGTCAACGCTTTTCTCACTGCACTGAATATTGTTTTGTGTTTGTTCGTCCTTAATCACGATACTAGAAAATAAATGTGCATTAACATCTTCACACAATACATCAGTTTGTTTTTATCTGCTTTTATTTCAGCGATTATTATGCGCTGTTCGCAATAACGACATCTGCGGTGAAATATAGAGAATTCACTCCTCAAGCGATCGCATAACACTTCAAAGTCCATGTCATATTTAAAAATCATACGATAAAAATAATATGCAGCCCCCTGCAGGAATCCTCCCAAGATCAGGCTGTAGTCGCTCTTTCTCCATTCATTTATTTCGGCCACTGACTTGAATTCGGTTAAAAATTCCTCTAGACAATACCCGTTCGTTCCTGTGTAATAATTATCCATCATGCTAGCTTTATGCTCAATTACACTAAATAATAAAACCACTTAGCTTTATTCCGACTCTTCCTTATATTTCCATCCGCTTAAGAGAGGGAATAAGAGGTAACAACCCTCTCTGTTAAAACTTATCTCGCTTTATGTACGCCGATAGGGCTTCGTGCACTGTATATCGCCATGCACACGCGAACTTCTGTCTTTAAACACTTTCAACGTTTTTCACTCACTTATACGTATACTGTACGCCGTATACACGCGTATTTATTTTTTATATTTTTATCTTCTGGGATTCTGTACCCGGAGCATCCACCAAATGTAGAAGGCGTAGACAGAGGTTAATAAATTAGTAGATAAATTACTTTTATAGTTCATATATTTTGTAAGAATTTAACAATATGTCTGCCTTCTGGGCGGCTACACTAGAATTGACAATCAAAAACATATTCACTTATTTTCTATTCGAAATTCATTTACCTTTCAAGCAATACCAATTGCCAGTATTTTTATAAGCAAGTAGGTTGCCTTCTAGTTAAGCAGAGTCCTCACAGTACTCACACACGTGCTGCGCAGTTATACAATACTAAAAGAAATTGAGTCTATATAATACAAATATATTCATACAGTCTCAGCAGGTCCAAACAATTCTACAAAACAATAATGTTCTGCATATCACTTGTTTTTGCGCCCTAGTGGTTGTGGAGCAAAACTAGCATTGAGTCAAGCATTTTTATCAGTGATGTAATCCCCCAACTTATAATATGTCTGCCTGCATAGTGTGCGTTTTATACAAGTTTTAAATTTCATCTCATTCAGTTCTAGAATGTGGGGAGGAATTTTATTGTAACATTTTGTACAGTACCCCATGAAAGAAGAGGCTACTTTAGCCAGTCTGAAACCTGGTTGAACTAATTGGTCCCTATTTAAAATTGTTTGAACATTGTTTGTCATTCCCTATGTAAAATTGTTCAACAAGTTGCCTTTAGACATAAAAAGTGCTGTTTACAATAGTGCTTTCAAAATAAAACTAAAGAAATTCCTATTGAATAAATGTCTATATGCTGTAGAGGAACTGTAATTTTATTTCATTGAATTGTAATTTTATTGAGATGGTCAAGGGTTGTTAAATTTTATTGGATTTTGTTCTTTCTGATTTATTGTACTAACCATGAATTCATTATTTCTAATTATTTTTTTATCTATCTATGCTAAATTCTTTTATTAATTGTTTTAAATATCAATGGGTTGGCCATATTGTTTAATTTACTTACATGTTGCAATGTACTAATGAAAAAATGAAATTTATTGTTTTATAATTTTTGATGTAATTTATGAAATTCAATTAATGTAATCTATTGTAGTATATATACTGTGATTGTGTGTAATTTCGGATACAAAATAATTGTTTTACGAATAAATGACTTATGACTTATTTCTAGTAATGTAATTATGTCTATCTCCGTTTTTACTAAAAAGATGTAAATTCTTTCTCACGTACATGATATTTTCATAAATATATTGACAAGGCACCGTCATGATGTTAATGCCCTTAAACAGTTCCCTTAGAGAATCGCGTCGGCGAAGATTGTATATCGCTCTGGTGGCTCGTTTTTGCAGAATAAAATTAAATTGACTCAATGTCTGCAGCCCTTTCCCATAGTAAAATACCATAAGACATTATACTATGAAAGTAACTAAAATAGACCAGCCTCGCGGTATCTACATCACTAAATTGACGAATCTTTCTAACAGCATAAGCTGCCGAACTTAGCCGCCCTGCAAGTGATATTAAATGAGGACCCCATTGTAACGTTGAGTCTAGCGTGATCCCCAGGAAAACCCTTTTATCGACGAATTCTAGCTTCTCCTTGTTTAAGATAATGTCACAATCAGTACTTTTTACATTCAGCAAGGCAAATTTTACGCACTTGGTTTTTTTACCATTTAAAACTAAATTATTGGCAGTGAACCAATCCTGAACCTGCCGTAGCGCGTTATTTACGTCGTCAACCTGACAAGTACGTCTATTTATTTTAAAAATTAAAGATGTGTCGTCAGCAAATAGCACGTTGAAATAGGATTCTTTGACTTCTTTCGCCGTTTATTTCCAAATTCTGTGGTGGCTAATTTTCCATTTCGTTTTCTTTGGTGTCCTCAGGTTCAGATTTCAATGGTAATGGCGACAGTTATTTTATGTTATGTTCAATGGTATGGGCCCTTTATGATTCCTGCTTGAGTCTTAACAGTAGTTTCTTGAACATATCCATCAGATCCTGGATGTCTACAGAATCAGACCTAGGACCCATTTTCCCGGCGGTAGATTGTTTTCTTTCACCAGTACTACGTCGCCTTCTTTGACGTTTCTAGAATGCTTGTTCCACTTACTACGTGTTTGTAGAGTGGTAAAGTAATCGTTTGACCGGTTTGCCCAATATTGTTGAAACATATGCTCGGTGTTGAGGACAGCGGACCTCTGGCTGCAATAAAAACACGAGTCTCTTACAACCAGATTTATTAGCTTATTACCACAGGTTTTCTATACAAGATACTGGTCAAGGCAGGCAAACAGGGCTTCAGACTATAGACTAACTTAACAATACGCGGATACGAAATACGTAACGTGTGAACCTTGAAGGGTTTTGTGGGCGACTGCCACTAACAAAGAGAAAGTGGGCGGAAGACGATATACATTTTAACTACTTCCGGTTCTGGAAGCTTCTAGAACACAGTGCTTCCCCTAGCGTAGAGAAGTGACAACTTGAGTATTCATTGACAAATACTGAAAACCCATTCATACTGTCACTCTGGTGGCGAGCAGCGCAAGTAATATTTACTACTTTTCCATTCATAAGTGCCCGGTCATTCATCAAAGCGGAAGCCCTCTGGCAGCGAGGGGCGACAACTACACCAGCATGCAAGTTGGCAACTTGGCGCCTATTGTGAAATAACCAATCAAAATATAGAACTAACAGAACGCGGATGCGACGCGATTGGTCAGTCATCTTTGTGTCAATTGACTAACCAACCGCGCGCTCAGAACGTATCCCGCTCTATGTTTCACTACCAACCTAATAACGACTTATGCGGATTGCCAACCTACATAGCGGTGATCCCATAATATTTCCCGCTGCCCACCAACAGATGTCACTACTGGTATATATCAGTCACACTCGGTAAGCTGCCACCTCCGGCGTAAATCAATATTATTTACGTCACTATAATTTGAGAGTAGCCTGGACAATATTGGGCTTCCTGTATGGAAATGTCCAGGCAGTTGTAGAACTCTTCTGGATCTTCAAATTGCGGGCACAGAGGTCTTGAATTCATGCAGGCTTCTATTTTTGCTAAAATCGTTATGATCTCCTCGTATGTTAGTTTTTGGTCCCCTCATACTCGTCGCAGATGGTGCTTCATAGGCGGCAGACGGCAGCTTCCCACAGACCACCAGTAGTTGGCCAGGCGGGGGCGTTGAAATGAAGCCTAGCAATTCGACATGATGTTGTGTGTTTGCCAGCCAATCCATATATTTATCGTAATTTTCTTAATGAACAGCAGTTCTGTTTTTAGGTTCAGCCACTTAGATTTAATGTTGCTGGGCACTACGTCATCTCAGCTAAGTTTACTAATCCACACTTTCTGGAATTGTAGTTTGGCCTTGACCGTCACTGGAGTTTGGAGTTTCTTGCCGGTTCTTCTCCATAGGAAACGACCAACCCGAACCGTGCACCTTTTGTCGACGTTTTATAAGTGCCCATGTAGGCCTATGTGAAATAAAAAAAAAATGATTTTGATTTTGACTGGAGAGAGCCAACCCAGTGGATCGTAAAATCTTGATGTGGCTGAGAGTAAGAATCTCTTTGTTCGTTGTTTTGAGTTTCCACAGGCAGTTAAAGTAGAACGCGTCGGTGTTTGGATTCCAACGGAGTTCTAACGTTTTGCTTGATTCTTCCCCTTTAAAATCAAACATGTTTAGAGTTGAAATTTGATCCTGGTCTGCCAGTATAGCGCGGTCATTGGCTGTCCACTTCCGTAAATTCATGCCTCCTCCTCTTAACAGTTGGATCAAAGAGTTTTGCAGTTTTTCGCTGCTGTGAGGTTGTTATGGCCGCTAATGACGTCATCTACGTAGCATTTTTCTATGAGTGTCTTGGCAGCTTCCGGATGTTTGTGACCGTCGCCAATGGCTACTTGCTTCAATGTTCGCATAGCTACCCATGGTGAGCATTAGGTCCCGTAAGTTACTGTGCAGAGCTGGTAATCGCGAAGATGGTGATCTCGTGAGTCCCGCCATACAATTCTCTGTAGATGTTGTTGTTCTTTTGAAATCCAAATGCAGCGATACATATTTGCAATATCATCCGTTAATGCGTATTTATAAGTTCGTCATTTCAGTATAAGCGCCTGAATGTCTTTTTGTAAGTTGGCGCCTTTTTCCATGACGTTGTTCAGACTGATGCCACACTTAGTTGTTTGAGAGGCGTTAAATACGACCCTGAACTTTGTTGTTGGCGAGTTTTCTCTCAAGACGGTGTAGGTGTTAGTTTCATGTGACCCAGATCCGCATACTCTTCCATGAATTGTTTGTACATTGCGGAAAGCCTTTCGTTCTTCTCTAGCCGTTTTTTCAACTGTAGAAACTGATTTAGACAATGTAGGTATTTTCCGTCAGATGATCTGTTGTAGTTATAGTTTTTATTACTTCGGTGTCATTATTCAAAAGATTTGTACAAAGAACAGTCAGCTGTTTTGTCACTTTTCTTCAATAAAATTCTTCACAACGTAAAGATCAAATTATTTAATTATGTTTGTTTAGTAAACAAGACTATCCTATTTGGAAATTCAATTATACACGAAGGTCTGTGGAGTAGTATTACGGGCTATTCAAACGAAATGCCTGCTACTTATAACTCTAGATGATGCAGCTATCACACACGTAAGAGTAGCAAGTCTGCTAAAGACGCATGGGATGCATTAGCGGCGGCTTATGAAGACAAGTCTATGGGTGGTCGTCTAGCCTTATAACACAATTAATATAGGTACAATTTGACTGATTTTGAAAATATGGGTTGTACATAAATGCCGTGATGTCAGCTGTCCAAGACTTGGCAGACATTGGAAAAGTTATTGAAGATGCAACTGTCGCAGCAATTCTTCTAGGAGGATTGACGACTCGCTTTGATCCTCTTATAATGTCTTTAGAGAACTCTACGACTATCGTTACAAGTGAGTTCGTTAAAACGAAACTTTTATCAGATTTTTCGAGATCATCCATTCTATAATTGTAAGCTATAATTGTAAGAAACCTGGACACATAAAACCAGTCAAACAAATACATAGTTAAAACTAAGAAAATTATTAAAAAACAAAGGTTCTTTATCAAAAATGTAAAACTGGTTGCATCTACTTAAATAATTAGATATGTATTCATTTAACTTAGAAAAAGTACTAGAAAACACCAAACTGACACAGAAGACTTGCGGTATTAACTTGACCATCTTCAGGAGAAACTATGACCATCAAATATACTGCCTCTGAAAACCAAATGAGGGAATACGTATTGGCAATGAATTAGCTGGTAAGCTCACAAACTAACAAATGTGATCATTGTCAACAACTATCTGTTTTCACCGGACCATTCATTGACAATATGTGATGCCACCATACCGCAGTCTAGTGCCAGTTTACCATTAGAAATTACAGACTGTTTGCCTAAAAAGAGTGTAAATACAGAAATAGTGTTATTTTGTGATGAAATTGGAAAGGATCTAGGGCACTTGTTGACAAATAAATATCCAGGACACTTAATAATTAACTGCTGTATGCCTGCTTATTCTTTATTTGACATAATTAAAAAAGTTATAAAATGCAATTTTAACCAGGGTACTACATTATTAATATTTATTGGGGTAATGTGAACAAAGGAGAATTACTCCAACATTATAGATCTTTGTGCGAGCTTAGTTTAAAAAAAAATGTGATGTTCACATTCCCATACAGCCAATGTTTGCCACAGGTAGAAAACAATCTTAGATCTGAATTTAATAAGACATTACATAATTTAACATATTATTATAGTAGTAATTTATTCCATTTAATTGACACTAACAATTATGTTGGTAATCACTTTTATTTGACAAAATATTTTTTTTTCACGGATAGGTACTTTCTTTCAAAGTATAATAAAAGACAGCTAGATAGCTTTGTCGCTATCTTATTATTTTTCTATTACAGCCAAGAATTTGTTGAAACTACTTGCTTCTATTGAGCAATGCCAAGAAATGTTATTTAATTCAGCCCTTAATGAGGTATCAGTAATTGATACTGATAATAATTTAAATTAGAAATTTGGACAATAGAGACAACATCTTGCAAAAGTTAACAAAATGAGAATTGCAAAATAAAATCAAATAAAAGTTTAAATTCAGTAAATAGTATTAACTTGGTGCATCAAAATATTCAAGGATTTATGTACAGAGATTTTGAAGTAGAATTATTTATGAATTTTAACAGTATTGATATTCTTTGTATAATAGAACGTTGGCTTAAAAGCCACCAGTTAATGTTAAATTTTAATAATCACCAGGTTGGTAGTTCATTCAGCAGAGTTAATGCTATACATGGTGGCTCATTGATTTTAGTAAGAAACCAGCTTAAATTTAAAGACCGTAAGGATATTGTGAGCTTATCTATTGAGCGGACAGTTGAAATAGCTTATATATAATTGGAGCAGTTCATTGTATTAAGTGTATACAGATCACCTTCAGGATTGTATGACTGCTTTGAAAAGGTAATGGATGAAGTGTTACACAAGATTTGTAACTCGAATAAATCGGTTATCACTTGTGGTGATTTTAATGTTAATTTAAAGTCTGTTTCAGTCGTACAATCTTTTAAACCTATTTTTGGAGCCCACAAGAAAAACCCCTACCAGTGCCAGATGCTTAGATAATATTTATACTAAAGTATACCAGTCCACAAGGAAATTTTAAATTTACTTGATTCTGATCATTGCGTGCAGTGGATTACTATACCAAACCAAAACAACAAAGTGGCTAAAAAGCATGCATGCTACGCATGAGATTGCATAGTGTGTTTTCGTGGTTCCCTTTTATAATTATGGTTATTTTATCTGCGTAGCCAACGGTGAAATAACTTTTGTCGTAGAGTGTTTTGATGAGGCTGACTGCTACCAGATTCCATAGAAGTGGCGAAAGGACTCCCCCTTGCGGACAGCCCTTCGCGACGACGGCCCTTGTAGTGTCGGGTACAGGTAGTGTCCCGGAGTGAGGTATCGTTGCTGGTAGGTTTGGATATCGTCAACGCCTTTAACTCCTTGCCCTGGGATGTGATTAGGGGGGAACGAGTACATCACAGAGTGCCCCCTTATCTGCACTGCATCGTCCAGGCTTATTTACGCAACCGGCCCATTTGCTATGTGGGTCGGGTTGGTAGCGTACATCGGGGTGAAATTACGTATTGTAGGGTTCTTCAGGAGTTGGTTTTAGGACCTTTCCTGTGGGATCTCACATATATTGCGGTCCTGCGTGTAACAAAACAAACGATATTAACGTCGCCGGGGAGGTCCCTCCCCGGCGACGTTAATATCGTTTGTTACGCAGACGACATCCTGGTGTTGGCTGGCGAGGACACTTTAGACGATACCATTCAGCTTTCCGAGCTCAGGATAGCAAGAATCGTGGCTACGATCCGCGAGCTGTTTGTAAATAGCGCCTCATAAAACTGAGGCGCTATGGTTCTATAAACTAAACCAGGAACAGAGAGCTACTCAGCTCGTCAGTGGCAGTTGGCGATGCAAAAGTACAGGTGGGTCGATACAATAACACCTTAACTGCCAGGTGACCGACAAACAATACATACAACAACAACAACAAGTACAACCATAAATTGTCTGGTAGGTAAGGTGTTAAGTATCTAGTAAGGACTAGATAGCGCTTCAAAGCCTCACCGACCGTCCAGGGTAAGGCCCTGGACGGTCGGTGAGGCTTTGAAGCACCTGTTCCATCGCGTTATAAAAGGCAATGGGTGTGTTGCATAGACTGCTGCCCAACCTTGGGGGAAATCGGGAAGAAATTCGCCACCTCTAGTCGGGTGTATTGCGATCGATGCTCCTTTATGGGGTGCCTGTTTGGTCAAGCATAACTAAAATAAATAGCTCTCCTGGTACACTTTCCTCCGCTTAACATTCTGGCATGATATGAATGCGAGGGTTTATAACCGAATTCACGCCATCCGCCAGAATGGTGATAGTGTGCCTGGAATTGCTTTAGTAAGGCTGAAACGGCAGGAACGGTGACGGTGGTGGCGCCGAGCGGCTACAGCATCCGAAATTTTAGCGCAAGCTCGTTGTTCTGCCGCACTTCGAAGCCTGGCTAAAGAGAGAGGAGTGCATCTCCTACAGGCTCACGCAGGAACTGACCGGTCACAAGGTTGCTTCGGTGAGTACCTGAATAGGATTGGGCGAGAGACCACAGCAAATTGCCACCACTGCGGAGGTGATCTTGACTCTGCACAACACACACACTCTAGGAGTACCCTTCGAGGGCCTCTGAGCACTGCCACTCAGAGGCCCTCGTGACCTGCGTCTTGGTCGCCAGGATCGAGCGAGACCTGTGTTTGTCAGCAGTTGTGAAGGTCATGCTGGAGGGAAATGGCCTCCTTCTGTGAGACCGTGATGGTACAGAAGGAGGCTGCCTAGCGATATCATGAGAGGGCCGATCCCACTCGTAGAAGAAGGCGTCGTGAAGGCAAAAGCCACCTCCAAGTCTAAATAGCTGAAACCCCGTCTGCATCATAAGCAGGTGGAACTCCAAAGTCATGGGCGGTCAGATTGGGGAATTTGTCCGTCCACCAAGGTGGCACAGTTATTACGTGCTGCTGTGCACATCGAGGCTCAGGGAAGGTGCTTTTTCTCCTCAGGGATATGCCCTAACAGGCGTTGCACAGATGGGGGTCCGGGTTTGTCTTTTGAGATGACACGGGCGCCTTCTACGTTCTAATGGTGATCACCGGGGTGGTTTTAGTGAGATAAAAACATCCCACACTCCTTGGTCTTTTCCCCAAAATTCCAGGCGCCTTTTGAAGGTTTGCACTCGTTATAAAAAAGGCTATATGCATTGTGACCTCGATGCATAGTCATTGTAGTTCAAGTACAAGAGAGAAATGAAACTATAAAAAGCAAATTAATGTAATTAACACTGATGCATTACATTTGTTCGTCTTTGCAGTCTTTAATAAAGATGGCCTACACAACTCTAAAGATGTTTTGCATTATAGGTTCAAAATTAGCTTAATATTTTCATTTTATTGCAGCATAATCGAGAAGATCCTGGCGACCTCACTTCAAACAGTCCCGCTCAACCTCATGCACTACATTTATAAACTATGTGGGATTACGCAGAGGTAACTAGTTTTAATTTAGTTGTATAGGGATGTATTAGATACGATAAACAGTCCAAGGCCAGCGCCCTAGTTGATCAATTTATTTGTCCTGAGGCCCTAGACAAGTGAAATTATATTATATAAACGATACGTGGCGATAATAATTAAGCCATTTATTCCTAAAAGATTTACAGATAAACATTAAATCAAAAAAATAACATTCATAAATTAAACTCATAACATGCTTAGAAATAATTACATTAAATTCAAAACATTCATAAAATAACTCATAAATAATAATAAAATAATCAATTAATACATTATAAAGTAGGTATATAAATATGTCAAAATCAGTTACAAATGTCCTATGTTATTTATTGGGTGCCCAATTTAGGGCGAAGGCCTCCTCCATCTTACGCCATTTCTCTCTGTCCTGGGCTATTCTAGTCCAGGTGGGGCCGGCCACAGAGGCAATATCGTCGCACCACCGGCTTCTGGGTCTGCCTCGGGTGCGTGGTGCATCTCGTGGGTACCAATGGAGAATCCTCTCACTCCAACGTCTATCTGTGGCTACGTGTCCTGCCCATCGTCATTTCAACTTGCAAGCTAATTCCCCAGCATCTATTATTTTAGTGCATAGTCGTATGTCTTTGGCTCTTTTTCTGTCTCGGAGTTTAATTCCTAACATACTTCTATCCATTGCTCGTTGGAAGGCTCGAAGTTTGTTTGTGACTGCTTTTGTTTTGTCCAACTTTGACAACCGTAGAGTAGTGTAGGTAATATGATAGTGTCCATTGCTTTCTTTTTCAGGCTAATAGGGATGCGGGATTTAAGTACATCTTTCAACGACCAATATGTTCTCCATGCATTTTTTATCCTGCGATCTACTTCAGTTTCAGTAGGTTTATAAATTAAATATTTTGCCCAAGATAAACACAATTGTCTACGTATACGATTGGTCTGTCCTGTATCGATGTTGGTACTCATATGCCATGAGTCAAAGACATGTTTTTTCAGCGTTCATTTGAAGACCGCATTTTCGGCTCTCCTTATCTAATGACTTCAACATGCATTCAAGTTAGTAAAACTATATCATCCGCGAAACGGAGATGGTTCAGGAACTCGCCGTTTAAGCTGATACCGACATTGTGGCCAGAAAATGAATGACTGCTTTGAATGAAATGACAGTGAATATGTGCTCCAGAACTGCATTAAACAAGCTAGGTGAAATGGGATCCCCCTGTCTTACTCCTTTTTTGATGTTAAATGGCTCTCCTTTTTTCTCCAATTTAATGACTGCTTTGCTGTTCTTATAAATCTCTTTCAAAATGTTTATATATTTTATATGAACTCCTTGTTCACCAAGACAGTACCATAGAGATTTATGGGAGATAGAGTTAAATGCCTTGGAGTAATCCACGAAGGCTATGTAGAGCTCTTTATTGTGTTCGTTGTACTTCTCGATTAGTTGTGTTATCGTGAATATGTGGTCGTTTGTAGAGAAACCCGATCTGAATCCTGCTTGCTCTCTAGGTTAGTTTTCGACCAATGTCTTTGAGATCCTTTTTAATATTAGACTCGTAAATAATTTATATAATACCTGAAGCATACTCAGTGGTCTGTAGTTGTCCATTTTGCCTGGGTATCCCTTTTTATATAGTAAGGTTATAATCGCAGTATTCCAGTCAGGTGGTATTGACTCTTGATTCAAGATTTCGTTGAAAAAGGTGGTGAAAATAGGTGTTACTGGCTCTCTGATGGTTTTTAATATGTCATTTGTTATGCGATCTTCTCCATGGCTTTTTTTTCACTTTTAATTGTTGGATACAGTAGCTAATTTCGCACTCTAGAAATCTCGGTACACTATCTAAGTCGAATTTCTCCTTATCTCGTATTGAGTCTTCGTGAATGGCAGTACATAGATATACCATCATTGAATATTAAATTGCAACAGAATTCTATACAAAACTGTATGAGCATACAGTTTTGTATAGAATTCTGTTGCAATTTTGAATATTTGATTTCTTTCCGTTACTTTTTGACTGTTTTTGGTTAGTTGTGTAATCCACTTTTTACTGGCATCTAGTCTTTTGTAGGCCCTTTTGATCGACGCAAACTTATCTAGTTCATATTCAATGATGGTATATCTATGTTCTTTGGCTTTCTTTTGTATTTACTTTCTAATAAGCTTGTATAACGCTGTTAAATGCTTCTTTTCTATTCCAGTTTTGTTTATCTTTTCTTTTAATAGAGTCCTTTCCTTTATTAGTCTTGCTAGGTTTTCTTGGAAAAGAGGTTTATTACACTTTTTGTTGTTTCTAAGTTTGTTATAGCTGCTTCTAATTTTTGTGACTAAGGTAGAGTAGGTGTGCTGTACGTTTGTGAATTCTATGTTATTTATTTCTTTTGAATAACATTCCCTTAAATACTCTTGCTCAGAAGATGCAATATCGGTAATCTTTTTCTGTCCGAAATGTTTTTTTGAAGTAATGCTCTTGTTGTGAATTATTAGTGATGCACGCACCATTCTATGGTCAGTAGGATGTGTAGTAGTTAAGACATCGACGTTATGGATACTTTTGTTGTTTTTTGTTAGGATGTAGTCAATTTCATTCCATGTAGTTCTATTAGGGTGCAGCCAAGTCCATCGTCGTTTCGCTTTCTTCTTATAGTAGGTATTTGAGACATGTAATTGATGTTCAAAATAAAAACTTATTAATAACTGACCTCTTGGACTTCGTTGCCCGTATTCCCACGGTCCCATAACATATTTATCATAATTATTGGACAGACCAATCTGTGCATTAAAATCGCCTACGTGGCGATAGCGATTGGAAAAATGAATTAATGTATAATGAAAAATGAAGGAATGTCAAAATGTCCCTTACACTTTGGTATTTGGACGGACGCCATCACTGGCATCGAATGACTCTTGTCTAGATCCTCTAGGAGTATTAAAGTCAAGAGTGCATACTTCTAATCAAGCGTACTTTATCATTGACTACATCAACGCTTACTATCAGGTGAGATAGTCATCAAGCGCGCCCTTCAGTATTCTTCAAGTGTGATTTATCATCTCTGTAATACGTTCCCTTGGAATAAATTCAAACACACCTTGGATTTAAGTTGGCGGGGCCGCTGGCAAAAACTTGTATAGATTAATAATGTTAGCTATTTTACTGTTAACCTTCCATAACATTACTTTTTCCAGACCGAGCCTGTTGACCGTCTCGAAGCGCTTGAACGCGATGGACGACGCGACGAAGATCTACGCAATGCGCGAGTGGTACTTCAGTACGGACAACGTGCAGCGACTGATGCAGAGACTGTCACCGAGTGATGCTGCAGTGTATAACCTGGATCCTACTACCATCGAGTAAGTATGAGGGTTCAATTTATAGTCCTCTAGATAAAGAGAACTTCAAGAAAGAGGTCAGCCGTCGAGTTCGACTCGGCTGGGCGGCATTCGGCAAGTTGCGCGGTATCTTCTCATCCAATTTACAGCAGTGTCTCAAGACTAAAGTCTATGACCAGTGTGTGTTGCCAGTAATACCTATGAAACCGAGACGTGGTCACTCACAATGGGCCTCATCAGAAAGCTTAAAATCACCCAAAGGGCAATGGAGGGGGCTATTCTCGGCGTTTCCTTGCGTGATCGCATCAGAAATAAGAATATCCGCAGGAGCCAAAAGTTACCGACATAGCCCGAAGAATTGGAGCACATTGCTCGCAGAAAGAATCGCCGATGGGGCCGAAAAGATCTGGAATGGTGACCGCGAATCGAAAGCCGAGACATAGAACCATTATCATTATGATCATCATCATCATATCAGCCGAAAGAGATCCACTGCTGGACATAGGCCTCCCCCAAGAGTCACCACATTGACCGATGCCATGTGTCTCGCATCCAGCGGATTCCCGCAACCTTATTTTATTTTATTTTACAGTTTTAGGAAAACTTACAGCTAAAAAAATTTACACAAATGAGAGTAACAAAAGTAAGGCCAATTAAAAGTTTTCACAGATAGAAGAGAGCTCATAAACAAAAAAAAAATGAGAAGATAGACAGTTTTAAGTAAAAACAGTAACATAAGCATAAAGAAAACGAATATACAACCGAGTTAAGAACCTACTCATTTTTGAAGTCGGTTAAAACGTGACTCAAACAGGGTGAATTTTAGTAAATTAGTTAACACCATCAAAGAAGAGATCACAAAGAGTCCTTTTTAATTTTGAAATGCTAGTATTGAAAACATCGATGTCGACGCCCCGGCAGATCGCATTATATGTATGACTCGCTCTTATTAAATATGCATTTCGTCTGTAATTCGTTCCTACCACAGAAGTATGCAATAGACAGGGATTGCGCCGAAAAGTAGAAGGAATCCGCAGTCCAATTTTGCTCAGCAATTCTGGCAGCTCGGTTGAATCATTAGCGATTCCAAACAAAAACACCAAGTCTGCAATTCTTCTACGTTCAAAAAGAGGAAGTAGATGCGACCTTTTACAGCGAAGGAGATAGGTGGGCGAATAAGTTTTAGACCGGAATTGAATATACCTCAAACATTTTCTCTGTATGCCTTCCAATCGATTGATGTATATGTTGTAATTGGGATTCCAGACTTGAGAGGCATACTCTAGATGGCTGCGAACAAAAGTACAGTAGAGGATTATAATGGTTTTGATGCTCCTGAACTGAGATGAGACTCTCAAAATGAACCCTAGTGATTTTGATGCTTTGTTAATGATTTGATCTACATGTTGATCAAATAATAATTTTGAATCAAATACAACTCCCAAGTCTTTGACTATGCTAACTCTAGCCAGGGATTGGTCTGAAAGTTTATATTCAAATGTGATAGGTACGGGCTTTCTAGTGAAGAAGCACACGTAACACTTGGAGACGTTTAAATGGAGCTTATTAGTGATGCAGTAGCACTGCAACCTATCTAGATCCTCCTGCAATGACAGAGCATCTGATAAGGAGGATATCTTTGACATAATATTCATGTCATCCGCATAAAGAAGTATTTTAGAGTGAAGGAAGCAAGAATCAATATTATTGACGAATAAATTAAATAATTAACTTATAATGAGAAAGGGGATAGTCTGTGGTGTACTGTACATTAAAACATAAATATATACAAAACTATATTGTAAGTATATTACAGTTGGTATTAGTATTAGTGTTAGTTATTTTGTGTGTATTGCAAGTATTTAAGCTCGTCCCTATGCTGGCAGACTATGCAGCTGAACAAAGTCCGCCGTGATACATAGTGCGTTGTGATGCGGATCTTCAGGAACTAGAGGATCAGTACTGCAGGAAACAGAAACTTCGGTATTGGAAAATACCAAGTCCAGAATCTTATTGTTTTTGTTAGGGTGACAGTTATACTGCAACAGGTTACATGCGTTAACGTTGTCAAAAAAAGTTGATTGGACATGACCGTTCAGGTTTGTAGGGTGCAGAGAATGACAATCATCTGCAGGGGTCCACGTTATGTTGGGTTGGTTAAAGTCACCTAGCACATAGGTCATCCACAACTTCGAGTGTAGTCTTCAACCTTGATAAGAGTGGGTGTAACATGGGCATTCAACACAACCTTGGTTTTGTCTATATTCATCTTAAGATCCACTCTTTCGGAAGCTCAACTGTGGTCATCGAGCTTAGTACGGAGGTCCTCCGTGGTCTCAGCCATGACCACTATATCGTTGGCAAACCGAAGATGAGTGATGTACTCGCCATTGACTTTGATGCCTAGCCCTCTCCAGTCCTGAACCTTGAAGACATCCTCCAGTGCAGCGGTGAACAGTTTCAGAGATATGACGTCTCCCTGTCTTACACCACGCTGCAGAAAGATAGGTTCCGAGGCTTGATCGTGAAGTCGAACTGATGGTTTTTGTACAAACACTGCAACACTTCGCTGTACTGGTAGTCGATTTGGCACCGTTGGAGAGACTGCAGTACAGCCCAAGTCTTGATCGAATCTAAGGCTTCCTCGTAGTCCACAAACGCTAAGCAAAGTGGCAGGTTGTACTCTTAGGTCTTCTGTATAACCTGCCGCAGCGTATGTATGTGGTCTATGGTGATAAAACCTTAACGGAATCCGGCTTATTCGGGAGGTTGGAAATCGTCAAACCTGCGCGCGTGACTGACTATTCGTGATGACTCTAGAAAACAGCTTGTTGACATAGCTAAGATGTGAGATGGGCCTATTGTTCTTCAGTAGTGCATTGTCATCCTTCTTGAAGAAGAGTACCACCACACCCCTGCACCATGCCTGTAGCATTTTGCCCTCGAGTATGACGGAACCAACGAGCTTCTGAAGTGCCTTAAGCATTGGTTTGCCACCCGCCTTCAGAAGTTCGGCCGTAATTCCGTCATCTCCCGGTGCCTTGTTGTTCTTAAGCTGTTTAAGAGCCATCCTAATCTCGTACAGGCTGACGGCCGCAAAGTCTTCGGTATGTTGACGGGTAAATCTAGCTCTAGGGTCTTTTGCTAGATTCGCGAGGGGTCTCGATCTCTCTCAGAAGCTCCGGTTTAGCGGATACGATCCGGCCATCGTAGGCCTTCAGTTTCATGAGCTAGCTCTATCCAATAGTCAGATCTCTTGCAAAGACCTTACAGCCCTTATTCCGCGTCCCAATCGTGGCTTTAATACACCCGGTATTAAAGCGGCTGAGGTCGCTTTTCAAGGACTTTGTGGTTCGTCTATTTAGCTGCCGGTATTTCAACGCATCTCTGAAGACTGCTGGATCATATAACGCCTCTTCTTCATGTGAGAGTAGGATCAGATAGCTTTTTGTTTATATCTGAACGGCGGGTCTTGAAAAACTTAGATCCGACTGTATGGAGAGGTTCCACCCATCGCTGTATTCGTCCACAGAGATCCATAGGCACTCGAAACGATTCTGGAGTTCGAGCTGAAAGCTCTCGGGGTTTTGGATCGGGATCTGTGCTGGATGGAGCATAGATTGCATCAGTCGAGATCTGCATTTTATATTTCTATGGTCGAGATGTTTCAAGCTTGATATTAATATTCAATGTGCCTCTTACCATGCGGTGATCGCGCTCGGTTTTCGCCGAATTGATAGAGACATCATCGGACATTTGCTTCTTGGTTGAAATGATGAAGTCGATCTCGTTTTTAGTTGCACCATCAGGGCTTTGCCAGGTCTACTTTCTGTTTGAAGAAGGAGTTCATCATAATAGAGGCTATACTTCTCCATGAAACTGGTCAGTTGGTGACCCCGGTGGTTACAACATCAAACTACAAATTGCCCCACTTGTAGCTCACCCGCGTCCAGTTTCACGTTGAAGTCCCCCATGACCACGGTGAAGTGAGTTTTAAACCATGCTCCACCTCGTCGTCGGGGTGTGCCGAGGTCGGGGCGAAGACCTGTATGACCTTCAGCGAATATCTCGAGGATATTCTGAGCATAAGGTACGCCACCCTGGTCGACACACTCTCGATATTCACCACTTTGTTCACCAGAGACTTGTGGACGATAAACCCGACACCACCCTTGGACTGCCGGTCACCCTCTCTCCGTAGTGATAAGTATGTCATGGGTATAAGATATCTAATTATTATTCGACATATCTTATACCCGTGATGCAATTACTTATAAATAATTGGTACCTAAGTCGGTTTTTTTTTTTGTTGGAATGTTTTTAAAATACAGCAACCGGTGGTAAGCAGAGTGTGCAGGATGACGTAGATCAATAAGTTAGATTTAAGTAACTTTGAGGTGTTACTTGTTTAGTATTTACATAATCATGTCGGGTTTAGTCAATAAGTACGGACGTCAAAACAAACCACAAGCACGCCCCTGGCGACAATCAAGAGCAACTACGTATTGGCACGCTTTTTATAAGCACTTGCATGATGGGGAAGAGGGCAGTTGAGTACTGACCGCCTTTGAGCTAACTCGTCGTAGAATCAGTGTCGATCCGTAATATTGGTAGGCAAGATTGAAACCGAGTTGTGACTATTTGAATAAACCCAGTGTATTGAATAATTTCTATGATTTTATTTGCACGATTATACCTACCGAACTGTCCACACACGATGTCTTAACCTAAGGGAATACGTCCTGACTGCCCGATGGTTTGCATCTATCGGCCAGCCTTGATGCGACACATAGATATTTTAGTCTTTTAGTTTGAGCCAGTGCTAGATATATTTCGTTGTTAGTTATAATTATGTATGTATTACTTATTGACATTTATGATGTACTTTTCTAGAATAACGGTCCGTTCCCACGAGAAAGATTTGTTAATGGTTTTAGCCATGTGTTTAGGACAATATTGTATCCAACCCATTAATGTGGGTTGGATACAATATTGTAAAAATTAGTTTAGTTTTATAGTTGTCGGAACGGTCGATATTTTAGCGAGCATTGTAAAACCGTACACCCGTTTTTATAGCAGCCATTTCCTGGACCCAAAGGTAAGTGCGTACCATTCTGTAGATTATGAATAGTGTAGTAAGTACCCAGAGTAAAAGCATACGAACCGAAGCCGACAGCTCCTATAAAAAGGTCCGTGCGGCTCTGGAACGACACAGTTGGCACTCGGCAACAGACCTCTCAACAATATATAATCTTCAAGATACAGCAATTCAAGAATACAAAGTGTTTCACTATCTCTTCTCCAATCCCAGTCAACAGCTAATGTACACATAAGCGTGCACATAGGTGTTGCAATTTAATTAGTTCCTTTGTAACGCATACAATAAATTCAGTCGTATTAATTAATTTCAGTTGGGAGGATCACTGTGAGGACTTTGTGAAGGGCTGTCGCAAGTACTTGCTGCCAGAGAAAGGTCATGACATGGAGAGAGCTCAGAGGAGAATGCGCATGTATGTGAATATTTCGTGAATATTTCAAATGTTCCTTGACTTTTTTTCAATTCTTATACGGTGAACCCGCACATTACACAACACAATTAAGTAGGTTAAGCTACATCAGCCTTTGCGTACACGCAATGACATACTACCTACGCTTGCTAAAAAAATTAAATCAGTGATTTAAACATAATCAACACGGGCGGCTTTATTGATCCCCGGTAATCTATCATTTTACAACAAGTGTACAGTCAAACATCGATAATTTAAACGAAATGTCTGTTATCTGTACATACACATATATCGTCGTACATTTCTAAAAGCAAAAGCTATAAAAATATGAGTAAAAAACTTTTTTACAAAAAAAAATACTACCGACTTCCAAATAAGAAAACTACAAAGTGAAAATTACTTTATTTTTGGAAGTCGGTGTCTTTGGTAGGTACTAATTTTTTGCGTAATGGACACCGACTTCCAAAAATAAATTTATTTTCACTTTGTAGTTTTCTTATTTGGAAGTCGGTAATATTTTTTTGTATATATTTTTTTCTCTTTTTGTTTGTACCTACCTAATAGGAAAGTAGTTTAGTAAGGTATCTATAATGCCAGAAAAGATTACTCGAATATCAGTAAACTGAACATAACCGGAAATGTACAAGGTGAAATGTACGCAGATGCGTACGCCTTTAGAGCGTTCTGGCGTGATATTATGTTATGAAATGGTATACAAAATATACAGACATGCGATTGCAGCAATCCCGAGAGCTTTGCCGATATTTATTGAAGAGTTCTGTTGTATATTTCAGAAGTTCTTCATCAGATCTTCACAAAATTAAAATTTGACCAATATCGGCACATACTATTGTAACACGTAAACTGTTCGCAACAGACTAAACTCTATTCAAATAAATAATGTTACACATTACATGGTATAGATGGCGTCACTAGTCACAACGTTCTTACGTTTTGATACACATACTAACACCCCCACTTATCAAAATAAATTAGATACAAATATCAATTCATAGAAACTATGCCAAGCAAGTTCATAAATGTATAATGCTTTAAGTTACATAGACCTTTCGTCAGTATGTCAGCAGGCATTTCCTCACTAGGTATTTATTTAATTTTAACCAATTTGTACTTCACAGCATCTCGAATGTAATGACAACGAACATTAATATGTTTTAAACAATTATGGCATTGATTACTTAAAGCTAACTTCAATGCACTTTGTTTATCACAAAACAAAAGAATTACACAATGTGCATCGGATAATTCATGCATTAAATTTCTCAAATAGACAGCCTCTCTAGAAGCTTCAGACAGAGCGGTGTATTCTGCCTCTGTACTTGACAATGAGACTTTTTTCTGTTTTCTACTTTGCCAAGAAATAGCTGATCTTGATAGCATAAAGCAAAAGTCAGTATAGGATTTCATATCTAAGGCGTCACTTGCCCAATTACTGTCCAAAAACCCTCGTAGATCACTATGATTATTACTATACCTTAAACAATATTCCTAAGTACATTGCAAATATCTTAATACACGTTTTGCATAGTTCCAATATTAATGACTATAACAGGTTGTAACGTTGAATAGTAACGGTCAACGCTCCTAACTAAATCACCATAGCAAACTGCGGTAAAAACACGCACAGATCAATAAAAATTATAACAAGAATCTTACAACCTAATAATTTAAAATAAGTAACAAACAGTTATCAAACACATTGTAGGCGATAATACACACATCAACATGGTCTAGGGATATTTCATACTCAATTAAATAACTCGAAAAGTACTGGCCGCATTGGAATCTTTTATACACCGATTTGTAGGTCTTTTAACTTAAATTCTGAACCTAAAACATTTTTTTATTAGTTTCAGTGTCACTGTTTGAAAAATTAGAAAATCGTCTACATAAAGTGCCACTACAATTTTATTTTTACCATTCATTTTTGTAAACAAACATGGTTCGTATGTTCGTTGTTCTTAAAATCTAATTTACTTAAAACCTCCTTAACTCTTTCATACCATGCTAGGGAAGACTGTTTTAACCCATAAATTGCCTTTTTACCCGACTGCCGAAGTAAGGTAATGTGTTTATCAGTCTATGTATGTATGTATGTATGTCTATGTGGCGTTCTAGAGACCAAACGCGTTGGCCGATTTTGATTATTCTTACGTCAATCGATTCGGCTTAACGCTGCAAGTTTCACTGGCTACATTAAAATTGGAAAAAAAACATGGTGGATTTTGGGCGCCATTTTGTGGGAAAAAAAAAAAATTTCTTTGCAAACCCATCGTGTGGGGTATCAAAATAAAGGGTTTTAAGAGGTAATTTCAAAAATATATAACACTTAAGTTATAAATAAATAAAAATAATTCAAACAAATAAAATTTAAAAAACCTCCGACATATTTTTTATTTCATGCTACATAATTTATCTAGTACAAGCTGACCCTCGGGGCGTCGCTCCCATCAACTGGCTACCTATCTACCTAGCCTGCCTACCCTGCACACCCTGCCTATCCTCCCTACCCTGAATACCCTGCCTACTCTGCCCCTACCCTGCTTACCTTGCCTACCCTGCCTAACCTGGACTACACTGCCTACCCTGGCTACGCTGCCTACCCTGGCTACCCTGCCTACCCTGCCTACCCTGCCTACCCCGGCTACCCTGCCTACCCAGTCTTCCCTGGCTACCATGGTATACCCTGGCTCCCCTGCCCCTACCCTGGCTACTCTGGCTACCCTGCCTACCCTGCCTACCCTACCTACAAATTTTTATCATCAATAGTTTTCTCAGCGCACGCCAAATAATATATTTTACAGGCAACATTTTGCTACCTTGGGTTACCTTATTGCAATTTTCATAAGGATCTCTATTTTCTTTTAATTATATTATAGCCGATTGAAGCAAAAGAAGTATGTAAGGATCGTAGCAGATGGCGTTCTGTAGTTTCTGCCTACCCCCATGGGAAAAAGGCGTGAGTTTATGTATGGATATTAATTATAGGAATAATGTAGCTTTCTACTGGTGAAAGAATTTTCAAAACCGGTTCAGTAGATCCAGAGATTACCCCTTACAAAGTCACAAACTCACAAACTTTACCTCTTTATAATAGTAGTATAGATATAGTAGACACGCTTCGATCGGCAATCTATTGAATACGTAATTAAGACACGATATCTTGCGAAAACACCCCGATTCAAACAGTAAAATGCCCATAACTTTTGAACAGCTGAAACGATTTTATTCAAACATAGCTAACAACACTCGATTAAATCACCTTTTAAACAAAAAAACTAAATCAAAATCGGTGCACCCGTTTGGACGCTATGATGCTACAGACAGACACACAGATACACAGACACACAGATACACAGATACACAGATACACAGATACACAGATACCCAGATACACAGACACACAGATACACAGCAACACAAGTGAAACTTATAACACCCCTCTTTTTGTGTCGGGGATTAAAAATCAAGAAACCCGACTGCTTAAAAAAACTTTTTAACAAAAAATCAAACCGACTTCCAGAACAAAAAACTACAAAGCAAAAAATAACTTTCTTTGCCGAAGTCGGTGTCAAAAGTTTTTTATTTTTCTCTTTTTAGTTTTGGTAGGTATGTCCAATTAACATGATAATCATTGATGGTCAAAGTACATCTCATGACGAGTCCAATAAGCCCAAGCACGACTAGGACACATTGTTTTATTTCAGAGTTCCAGTGCCTACCTTCGGGCTTCATCATCAGAACAGTTCAATGGTACCATTTTCATCAGTACCATTCATTTATAAGTATTTGCTTCATCATAGTCGGTTAACTATTCGAGATAAACACATCAACACGGTCTAGGGATATTTTTAAAAAAGCGAATTACTATCAATGTGTTAATTATTTATATGACATGTATATATTTAAAAGATACGTTATTTAATATTCTACCATTTTTTAATAATGGTTAAGGTACTTCGATTAAAATTTCAGGATTTTATGGGATAAAAATGAAGCATAGACGGAAACCGTATATGAATTAACTTTTAATTTATGAGTAAAAACTGAAAAAATAGAAAAACCATTTAATTTGTGTTTATAAACTTGAAGCTAGTAGTCTGAGAAAGCGCCCATGATGTTCATAACACATCTGCAACGATTCGGCATGCTCAGAACAAGGTTGTCAATGTCTTGCTGCGGAATATTGTCCCATGTCCTTCTAAGGTGCGCAAAAAGTTGATCTTCTGTAGCCAGATTTTCAGGAACTTCCTTCAGAGCTCTTCTTTGCAGCATATCCCACGCATGCTCAATGGGATTTAGATCTGGCGATTGAGCAGGCCAGTCTAAGGCCCTAACATTGTGTGTATGTAACCATGCTGCTACCGTTCTCGCCGTGTGTGCCCGGGCATTGTCGTGCATGAGCAGGAAATCTTGCCCCATTTGTGTTCTGTGGGGCAAGATTACGGGCCCCAGCACCTGTTGGACGTATCGTTCTGCCGTCATATTGCCCCGCACCCAAACGAGATCCGTCCGTCCTCCAAGACGAATTCCTGCCCAAACCATAATTGTTCCTTCTTGGTATGGATGAACTGCCTGAGGGTTCTGAAGACGGCTCCATCGTCCAGGAACTCGCCAAACACGCGTCCTTCGTGAATTTGGATGGAAGCCGAACCTGGATTCATCCGTGAACAGCACATTGGACCATTGCTCACGGCCCCAGTCCACGTGGTTCCGAACCCATTCTAATCGTCGTCCACGATTGCCTCTCCGTAAAGGTGGGACCCGGAGTGGTCTACGAGAGCGTAGATTGCTTTCATGCAGTCGCCTTCTTACAGTTTGGTCACTCACAAGCACTTGGTGTTCCACTCGCAGCCTTTGGACCAATTGAGTCGCCGTTGCATTTGGTTGAGCTCGCGCAGTAATTTGCAAAAATCGTTCTTGTCTGGGGGTAGATGTGTGACTTGGCCCCCGGTGCCTCTCCGCTACATCACCTGTGGCACGATAGCGTGTCCACAATCTTGAAATTACATTTTGGTGGGTCCCTATGGCCTCAGCAACATTACGCTGAACAGACCCAGCTTCCAGCATTCCCACAGCTCGTAACATCTCCGCCCTCGTCAAATGTTGGCGTTGCATGGCTACAATACCTCAATTTTATTTTATTTATTTATTTATTTAGGCAAACCAACTAAATACACACAAGGACATTCAAAATACTTATCATTAACACATATAATAGCACTGCATGCATCTAAATTATAGGTAAGCACAGCAATTTATTTAGATCTCACTACACAATAATAATTAATGGTGGATAACAATAACAATAATATAAATAGCAATGATAACAATGACAATGATATTATAATTATATAATTATCAAATTGAATTTTAAATTAAATTAGATAAGATTGATTGAATTAAATTAAAAATTAAAAACATAATACAAAAATAACTTACTCACAGAAGAAAAATAATTTAATAGAAATATTACTGAGGAAAAATTACATTTTATTGAGCACAGCTATTTTAAACTTAGTGATGCTGCCTGAAAATATGTCGAAGTCAAAATCGTGAAAAATGTCATTACATTTTCTGAGAATATAGGAAAGGGGGGCATTACTCTCATACTTGGTTTTGCGACTTACAGGAGCAAAAGGTCTATAATTATGGAGTCTTGCTGATGACCGGGGCGTATTTATATTAATTGATGATAGAAGCTGTGAGCAATCCACTCCTTGATTTATTTATTTAGTTTAACTTTATCTTTCGCTTAAAAATGAAAAATAAATGTAACTAAACGTAATTCGTATTGTTTTCTAAATTTCGCACAAATGAAAATTCCCTCTCCTACACATCAAGACATTTTTATGCCACCGAAACAAAATAATTTTCAAAAATTTGAATTTGGAATTAGTCTGAGATAAATTACAAACAAATCGGTGTATAAAAGATTCCAATGCGGCCAGTACTTTTCGAGTTATTTAATTGAGTATGAAATATCCCTAGACCGTGTTGATGTGTGTATTTTATACCCGTGACATACTTAGCATTTAGTAGTTCCAGTGGCCATCTGTGGTCTTCTTCATCAGTTCCACTTCACCAAATTATACTTTCTGAGTGCAAGTAATTGCATTGTTGATGAAAATACCAAAATCACTATATGTATGCTTATAATATTTGAGGAGTTCCCTCGATTGCTCTAGGCTCCCATTATCAGATCCTGACCTGAGGACTATGGGACCAACTAGGAAGTATACCCTTCAAAACAAAAGAAGAATTTTTGAAATCGGTCCAGGCGTCTTTGAGTAATCGGGGAAAATAAATAAAAAAAAGATTCTGACGAATTGAGAACCTCCTCCTTTTTTTGAAGTCGGTTAAAAAGCGAACTAAAAGGCGTAAACAAGAAGAAAAACATGCTGTGCAGTCGGAGGATACATCTGGTTTTGTTCAGCCAGCTCGCAAATACGTATCCGCCGACTGCACAGCATGATTTTCTTCTTGTTTACGGCTTTTAGTTCGCTTTTTAAGCAGTCGGGTTTTTTGTTTTATTTTTTTTAATTTTAATACTTTTCCCCCACTTTTGTTTACAAAACTTCGAGGTAATATATTTATTTTTCTTCATATATATATTTTCTTTCAAAATAGTCAACACCTGGTTTCTGCGAAAAACCTTATGCGACGAACCGAGTTCGAAAACGCACATTATTGTCAATATCGAATTTATTACTGAGCACCCACCTGCACTTCACTATTGTCACATCACCTGTCATGTCCACAAGCTCCCACGCTTCATTGTCCTCGAATGACTGTAGCTCGTCAGACATTGCCTGCTCCCACTGCTCCTTCTCTGGCCCCTCAAGAGCCTCTGAGAATACAATCTCTTCAGATGCTGGAACAGTACTGGCAACACATATGTTGCTAAAACCTATCTGGTTTCTTTCTGTGACGCTTGCTATACTGCTCTGACACTTGCTCAGGTGTTGATGTTGACAGAACTGTGTGTTCTGGGACATCTATTGCTGGCTTTTCATTTAATGTTTCATTGCCATCAACATACTCTGAAGAATCTGAAGAGCAATCAAATGGATTCTCAGTTTCTGTAACTCTCTGAGACAATTCCCCGAATCAATCACCACTCTCTTCCACCAGACTATCTAATGGCGTCTCTTCATTAGAAATCCAAATGGCTGACTCTTCATTGGTTTCCTTGACCTCTGTCTCATCCTCCATCACTATGAAATCTCTGCTTATGACAACAGTGTTCGTGGCTGGATTATACACGCGATAACTTTTTACATCCTCACCATATCCAATTAAAATGCGCTGTTTGGATTTCTTATCCCATTTTAAACGCTTCTGTTTAGGGACATGAACGATGAATTTGCTCCCAAAGAAACGTAGGTGACTCAAATCTGGTATTGATCCATACCACATTTCATATGGTGTTTTATCCAATCCCGATGCAATATACCTATTTTTCAAATATAGAGCTGTATTGGCTGCCTCCGCCCAAAATTTCTTGTCTAACTTTACATCATATAATAAACATTTAGCTTTCTCGACCACCATTCGGTTAGCTCTTTCACAAAGTCCATTTTGTTCTGGGGTATAATAATTTGATTTTTGATGTAGTCCAGTGTGTTTTAGGTAACTTTCAAAGTCCTTATTGCAGAAATCTAGTCCATTATCTGTTCTCAATATCTTTATTTTCTTACTTTGTTTATTTTCAATAACTGATTTGAATTCCTTAAATCTGTTGAAAGTTTCACTCTTCCGCTTCAGAAAATATATGAAAGTCATGCGACTATAATCATTTACAAATAACAGGAAATATCTAGCACCATTTAAAGTTCTTGTTTCCATGGGGCCACAAATATCACTGTGAATTCTGTGTAGTGTTTCTGTACTTCGCTCACCCACATGAGAAAAAGGTAATCTCATTTGTTTTGCCTCACAGCAAGTGATACATTGAGATTTGGTTATGTCAAAATTGCCATCATACGACAAACCATCCACAATACCATTTCTCATTTTATGCATGTCTTGACTGTTAATGTGTGCTAATCTTCTGTGCCATTACTTTCCACTAACTGCTGGAGCAACCAACAAACAACTTTGTGATTGTAATATCAACTTATAAACACCGTTGGTTGTTAAACTAGGCACACATAGCACATTTTGGACCGTTATGTGACATTCTAAATCCGAAACAATGTCTACGTCTCCGGAACAAACAACTGCCACTTTTGATTCATTGGCGACCACAATTTCTAGTAAACACAGCGTTATATTCATGTTATTAACCAAAGCTTTATTCGTCATGTGTGCACTTGCACCGGAGTCCTCATACCATTCGTTCTTGGTAAACCTTCCATTGAGGAAAACAACATTAAATACGCATTTAATTGCATTTCTTTTTAACAATGGGCAATTTAAAATGTCGATAATGTCCATCCTCTTTGTACTTATAGCATGTAATTGTTTTTGTTGGCATATTTTCTGTCACCGTTTTTTTTTTGTTGACGGACCGCCATTTTTTTTTGGCTTAGTGTTGCCAGAGAAATATTTATTTCTCGCTGCGAATGCTCTGCCACCGCCTTCAAAATCACTGGTTACCTCCATGTCGAGTAATTTTGACTTTATGACATCTGCAGTTATCGAAATACCCGAATGTTCAATTGCCATGATCATAGGTGAATATTGTTCGGACAAACCTGCTAGTAATTACGATCCCAGCCATTCATCTGTTATTCTAAATCCCGTGCTAGTTAACCGTTGAGCAGGGAGCGAGTGTATTTATTTTGTAGATAGTTATATGTACCTGGGGTTTGCTCTGAGAGGAATCTTCAATATGTAGGGAGGTTTGCTTCGCGTTAATCGGCTTTCAGTTCTTACTAGCTCACACCATGATTCAGCTCGCCATCTGTTGGTTTAAAGTAAATTGATTCCCACCATTCTATACATTGTGATATACATAATTACATACTTAAACGTTTCTGGTGTCTTAGGTGTGAAGTTATAGTATAGCACAGAAATGTTTTGTGTGTATTAAGGAGTTAACCGCAGCCGAGTCCGCCAATTAACCTCCTGCTATCTCTATGTGTTAAAGAGTCAACCGCAGCCAAGTCTGCCGATCAACCTCTTGCTATCTCTGTGTGTTAAAGAGTCAACCGCAGCCAAGTCTGCCGATCAACCTCTTGCTATCTCTGTGGACCACAGGACTATTTATCATAATATCTCTGTTTCATGCAAAGATTACTATTGTACTTTGTTAGGGAGACTTCGTATTGCAGCACCGAAGGTCTCCTCTAACGGATTGCTCACGGCCTTTCGCCCAATCATAATATCTCTGTTTCATGCAGAGATTACTATTGTACTTTGTTAGGGAGACTTCGTATTGCAGCACCGAAGGTCTCCTCTAACGGATTGCTCACGGCCTTTCGCCCAATCATAATATCTCTGTTTCATGCAGAGATTACTATTGTACTTTGTTAGGGAGACTTCGTATTGCAGCACCGAAGGTCTCCTCTAACGGATTGCTCACGGCCTTTCGCCCAATCATAATATCTCTGTTTCATGCAGAGATTACTATTGTATATTGTTAGAGAGACTTCGTATTGCAGCACCGAAGGTCTCCTCTAACGGACTGATCACGGCCTTTCGCCCAGTCCAACTCTCGGGAGGTTTTCGCATTGCAATATCGAAAGACCTCTTAATGTAACCGACTTCCAAGAGCATCAGAAACTTTCATAAAGATAAGAAATCTAGAGTTTAGGTATTTATAACTTAGGTGGGGAACCTCTACACTATTGTCTTAGTGCTACCACTTAGCTTATATATCAGTCAGATGAGCCGCCAGCATGTTGGACGCCTCCATCAAAACACTTATCACTTTTACTTTGCACTTATTATTTGAGGCTTTAGACATTACTTTAGTGTATTTCAAATGACTTAAAATGAAGCGGCAAACGCCATAGATAATCTAGAGATATTACTTAAGTGTCATAACCATAAACTATAAATACTCCTTTTCTGGTGATTGCTCAATGGGTTCGGTGTTGCCAGCAGATCACCTCATGTTGCAATGTATGACTAGATTGTTACACGTTTCGCCCTTACAATATTAATTTGACTCTGTTACCTGTTTACTTCGCGAACCACACTTGGCGACAGGTAGTCATCGAGACACTATTTTTAAGTCTTATGGATATCAAATATCGAAGCAAGGTTACTTTTCTTGAGAAGCCAGAGTCGTCAAACATGGTTTTTAACTTATTCCATAATTCTGCTGAGCTCTTGGTATTCTTAATATGCACGTACAATCCTGGATCAATCGTTAATATTAACCTTGCCTTAGTTTTTGCGTCATCTACTGGTTTTACTTCGAGATCTGGTTGGTTTGATGTACTTATCCATTCCTTCTAGAACCAACAAATTTTCAACCGCAAAACACCAGTCATCATAATTCTCCCTTCCTTTTTTACTTCGGCACACTGGCAATATAGTTCGTAATCATGTTTCCGCGTAACAACGTGCACAATTTATCTATTTCACTCACTCTAAATTATTGATAAATCGGGAGAAGCCCATAACCTATTGAAACACGTCAGCTGTTCGCAACAGACTAAACTTTATTCAAATAAATGTTACACATTACATAGTATAGATGGCGTTACTAGTCACAACGTTTTGATACACATACTAACACATACGCTATCAAACAAAAAAATATTTTATAAAATCGGTCCACAATTGACGGAGATGTCGGTCAACATATACAAAAAAAAACAAGCATGTAGTCGAACATCGAACCTCCTCCTTTTTGGTAAGTCGGTTAAAAATAGCTATAAGTCCAGTGGAATACACAAATTGTCTTCATTAGAATATACACATATATACCAATTTATTTTTATAAAAAGTGTCGGCTACTTGACGTTAGATGACGCTGTTTTGAAAATGTTACAAAATTATTTTACTACACAAAAACTATGCATGTTTGGATTACATTAATCATTAAATTTATATTGCTACTCTTTATTCACAGGTTATATAAGATCCACGTGGCTGCCAAGTTATTCCTGACACTTCTGTTAGGCCGTTTGGCGGTGCGGACTTTCCCTGCCATCTGGCGGGCAGTAGCGACGCTATTACGATTACAGAAAATTTGCGCAGCGGTGCGCACGTGAAAAATTATAATTTTAAGGGAATTTATTTCATAAATAATATATTATGTCTGTATTTTCGTGGGATAATAATATAAATAAATATAAAATAAAATAGTTTATTTGCACCTTCAAGTAAAAATACAAAATGGTATGGTTTACAATAAAAAATAAGCCAGAGGTAAGTAAGTTAAAGTTGCAGCCAATACCCAAGCTAAGATAATTTAATATCTTGTAATCATAGGTATCAGCGCCCACCCTCGTTAACACATTGAAGCCCTTGATCCATAACATATAAAATACGTATTTAATTACAGGAATAGTTTCATAATCTAGATTAGTTTCATTACAAATCAAAATAATTAGGGACTATTAGGTGCAAAACTAGAATTTAAAATTAACAAACAGAAAATAAAAACCTAAAAGGTGTCTGCTGGTGAGTGTAAGTGTGTGTGAGTGTACGTGTGTGTGTTGGGTGTGTGGGAGTGGTGTTTGCGTGTGGGTGTCATGTTTATGTATGTGTATGCCAGAGAAAACTTAGGATATAGATTTTATTCAAGTAGAATAACGTAGGTGCTGTACTAATGTATAAATGTTTTATCTTCCACTTAATTCTGCCATCTAAGACATAAATAAAATAATGATTTAACTAACATCATTTGTATTACACAAAGAATTATGCAAGTATGCTGAATAGCTTTTCAGTTTCATCATAGTTTAACGATAGAAGCCAAATGATCACATTCTGTTTGCACTCTCTTTTTGTCATGTGGAAAATGTGCAAATTTTTATTAGCAATGTTAAATAGTCTTGGGCCTAGGAACATGTTGAATTTTTGAGCAAACGATGTTCTGCAAGGAACAGATTTTAATAGATCGAAACGTCTTCTCCCTGTAATTTCCTTTTCAGTTAGGGTACTTAGCTGGACACAGGAATGCTGTCTCATAATTAACGCTAGTATAAATAGTTTACGTACAGTAAGCACCTCACATTCCCTGTACAGCTCAGTGGTAGAAAAATACCTAGGCTTAAAATAAGTAACCTTTAATAAGGCTCTTTGTGCTCTCTCAGCGATTAAATTATGCGTTTTAGCGGCACCGCCCCAACAAGTAATACAGTAGGTTATAACCGCTTGACACAAGGAGTAATAAATCATTTTCATAATCTTAGCATTGGCCGACTGCCTTATTTGTTTAAATACATATATGAGTTTTCTTATTCTGTTAGAGAGATTAATTAAATGATATAATGGCGGCTAGGTGTCGTAATAAAACGATTACAGTTCATGCCACGATAAACACTTTTAATACACAACACTTTGTACATAAATGTTCTTACGAGCTAACTACAGAACAACACACTACTTCGTACAACCATTATCTGTGGTACAACTAAACTTAAAGTTACGACAATAGTTTTGGCGGGAAAGAGCTAGAACCGTGAATACCCGATCTATCTAGCATGCGCGACTCGAACCGAATGTCTACTGACTACCGACAGCGGGTCTGTGGGCCTGCGTGGGCGCGAGGCGGGGTGCGTTTGGCACATCTGGTGACCATCTGTTAGCATGGTCTTACTACCTGGGGCTACTCTGACCGTTAGCGTCCACACTGAGCGTTACAGTCTCCCCCTCTAACCCTAACGAACGTCCTCGCGTTTGGGTTAGCTTCTACGAAGCCTTCCCCTCCTACGCTTCTCTTGTACTGGAGCTTGGATGCGACCAACGAAGGGTGTCAGCACGGAAGCGTGATACTTGCCTAGCACCGTGCCATCGTTGAGGCACTCTAGGATGTATGTAGTGGCGTTGACCACGGCCCGGACCTTGTATGGTCCGTCGCGGCGAGTAATAAAGTTCGGTGTCTGCCCTCGTCCGGTGTCGCTAGCTCTCAGCAGAACCAGTTCACTAACCTTATAGTCGGGAACAGGCTGACAACGATCATCGGCATACCTATTATGTGCTGCCTGGGCGTTCTCGTAGACGTCGCGGGCATCGTGGGGCACCGATTGAATCCTTGTGTCTGCCTTATACCGTTGACGACTAACACATTTTTTACATTGCGTAACGTAGGAACGCATTCTTGGCCAGTAATACTTACCAGCTATACGTTGCAGCGTACTGTTACACGGCCGACCCCGTAGATCTTTTTAAAAAAAAACTATTGTCTACCAAACCACTTATTTATTCACAAAAATCCACATTTACACTTTTAAGTTCTATTTTAATAATACACGAAAATACACCAACCGAAATAACGACTTTCTATAATCTCTGTATCTCTCGAGATAAGTCTAACGAATTTGGGTTTACGCGACGGCTTCCAGAATCTAACTAACTAAATTAATATTAAAATTCCGCTAATGTGCGATAACTGCAATTCAGCATTGGCTTTGCAATGAAAACTGAGACTTTAACTAGAGAATGCAAATGTCGGCTTTATTGCCTTGTAATAAGGGTTGTAACAGCTCCCCCTTTTTGACGAAGCTTTATCTTATAAGATAAGCGAAGTAAAATAGAAAAGATTGGAGATACAGTGAGATTAAGACGGTCATTTAAAAACTTACACTAGATATAAATATACGAGAGTACATGTAGCTTATAAAAGTATAATTAAACATAGCAAGACATAGTAGTTTACAATAAAAATCTTAACACCATAATTCATAGTATTTTAAAAGTTTAATACAATAAGAGTTTGACAGTATTTCTGACATGAGCTTAAAATTCGTAGCATTATCTGATGTGATCATTCGTGGCACACCTCTTGTCGATATCATTCTTCTCAAAGCATGAAGTCCTTCTTCTGCTGTGAGATCTTGAACAACCTCTAAATGCACCGCCCTGACTGCTAGGCAAGTGAAAAGTGCTATCCAACGTTTACTTGTTTCATTTCCATGTTTAATTAGTACAGGGCCCATGTAGTCCAGGCCTGTAAATGTAAACGGTGAAGTGTAATTTACTCTTTCAGTGGGTAACGCAGGGGTTGGTGGTAGCTTGAATGGTCCCCCTCCGTGTTTTTGACATCTAGGACATTTCCTTATAATCTTCTGGACTTGACGTTTTCCATGTGGAATCCAAAAGGTTTGACGAATTATAGCGAGGGTATGGTTAACACCTACATGATGATTGTCGCTATGAGTTTGGGTTATAATTTTGTTAGTGTAATCACAATCCTTTGGAATAAGTATTGGATAACGTTGGTCATACGACCAATCCGTGTTCTTTAAACGTCCTTTGCAACGTAAAAGACCGTCTTCGTCCAGAAATAGTCCAAGATTAATTTTTAAGCTTGTTTCTTTCCCTTCTAGTTCTCTTGGAAAGTGTTCGGCTTGTAGCTTCTCAAGCTGCTTAATTTTGTCACCCTTTTCTTCAATTATGTCTACATCCATCTTAGTTTGATTACTTGTACTGTCTTCTTGATTTTCCACATCGAGTTTATTTTCTTTATCCATTGTATATTCTTGTGACTCTTTCGGGAGACCCTCCCCCGCACAAAGAGAAGAAATTTCTTTGATTCCTGACGGCCAGGAATCCGGTTGTTGTAATAGAAACTGGGGCCCAGTTAGCCATCTTACTCTATCTTCTTTAGAGCTGAATGGTCTTGTGGCAACATTCGCTGGATTTAAATCTGATGGAACATGTTGTATTATTAGGATTTTATTCCTTTTAATTTCTTTTATTCTTCTGGCTACGAACGGTGTGAGAAGTTTGTCTGACTTGCACCAGTCGACAACAATCTGACTATCAGTCCATAACGTTTGACTTGTGATGTTGAATTGTAAAAATAGGCATACATATTTGATCAACCTAGTTCCAATTAATACGCCCAGTAATTCCAACCATGGTATTTTCAGATCGTCTTGATCCTTCAAAGGAACCAGCCTTGATTTACCTAGGACAAACTTTACCTCCTTGCCGTTAACTATGTAGATTACAGCTGCATAGGCCTTCGAAGAAGAGTCTGTGAAGCAGTGAATTTGACAAGTACTTGTAGTAGCGTCACTGAAGTAACATCTGGCCAAAGATATGTCTCGAACCTCATCTAATTCGTTACACATTTTTGACCAATCGGTTTTTAATGTCTCAGAAAATGGTGTATCCCATTTTACCTTTTCTTTCCACAGATTTTGTATGAACAGTTTGCTAGACAACAGTGACGGTACTGCAAATCCACACGGATCATAGATTGACACTATGACACTTAAGACTAGGTAATATAAATTTAGGATCAATAATAACCTTATTGTTAAAGCATCAATTAACTCGGCGCAATTTATAGACAGTAAGAAATTTAGCTATAAGTATTTTATCAGGCGTTTATCCTACGGTCCTAGGATTCATAATTTCATGTAATGTTAGCTCGCAGTCAAATAAATAGGTGGATCATTGCGTGCTACATCCTGAGTTTTTTAATTACCTTAATTCCCAAGAAACCCCTCAGGTTTTATACATGGTCCATACGAGCCGAACTATTATTTTCATAATAGCAAAGTGGAATAAGCTGGAATTGGGCATTCTGGAACTAAGATGCGTTTGGAAGAAAAGTGTATCAGGTCCCAAGTGAAATAAAACAGGAAGCTTTAAGCATTATAATATTAATTATATTCACCCAATACTCATTAATATGAAATCAAGTAAAATAAAATATAGGAATTAAGTATAGGAATAAATTTATTTATTTAATTGTTTTTATTCCTTTGTGTATAGGACATTGGTTGTCGTTATCTTATCATCGTGTACGCTTGAGAATTTAGTAGGACATAAAGCACGGTTATGACCTAATTTATTGCAATGAAAGCATTCTCTTTGATTTCTACAGTCTACAGAAGAATGTCCTATTCTAAGACAACCATAGCATCTATTTTTTAATAAGGCTTTTCTTTCTTTTAATTCCTTGAATTTTGTACATTCATCATTGTAGTGAGACTCCTTACAGAAGATACAATGAAGTTTAGACTTCTTCTTAGGTGGCCCCTCCTTTCCCTGGTTTTTTCCAGGATAACTTGTATATTTTTGTTTGATCCCGTAGTTCCTCTGGGAAGTATTTCCTTTGTTCTGTGTAGAATAGTATCGAGCCTTTTCCTGATAATTTCCGTAGTTACCTTTCTGCTGCCTCCTTTGGTCATCTTTTCTCTTTTGATTTGTATGATCAACCTTCCCAGTGGAATGAAGTGTCTTGACAGTGTAATATTCTTTCTCATTTAGGTTTTTCTCTTGCGTTAGTCTATTTGCATCTTCACGTGCTGAAATGATAAATTCCAAATGTTTCCTTATCTCTTCAATTGACTCTTGCTTTATTTTCAATTTCATTTCATATATTATATCTTCCGGAAATTTCTCCATTACCATAAACCTCAAGTGGTTATGGTTAATATTTTCCCCCATTGAATCCAAAACTCTCAAATTTATTTCAATTTCAGTTAAAACTCTTCGACAATCTGATACGGTTTTGTTTGCTGGTTTTATTCTGTAGAGTGAGGAGTAGTGTGCATCAACCACTTGAGTTTGTTTCCCATATCTATCTTTCAAAGATTGTATGGCTATGGAATAATTTTTGTTTGTAATCTCTAACCCGTCTATCACTCCCTTGGCTTCCCCTTTTAGGGAATTCTTTAGATATAATAACTTGTCAACATCTGGTAAATTCCGATTGTGAATATTGGAACTAAATTGGTCCCAAAATTGATGCCACTGAAGAATGCTACCTTCAAATTGTGGCAACTCTAATTTTGGTAGTTTTCCTGATAAGAAATGTTCATCGTTCTTGTTGCTATTTCTTGTTGAATTTTCACATTCTTCAATTTTCACTTTAAGTTCGCAGCAGTTTTCTTCAGCTTCCAGCTGAATTGCAGAGATGGCAGAGATCTCATCCACTTGCGGTTTGTTAACGAGTCGAAAATAATTGTTTAGTTCCCTCTCCAATCGCTGGAGACAGGTATGAAGCTTAGAGGATACTACCTTTGCTTCATGCAAGGTTAAGTCATTTGTTTCATTAGAGAGTTTGCTAGTTGTATTTCGAGCACATTCGGACAGAGTTTTTATCTTATCACACAGACTGCGAACAATAAGAAGCATGGCTTCTTTCATATTGACGTTCTGAAATTTATTACAATATTACACTAACACATGCACAGTTCATGACATGACAAGTTATAATTTGTTATACAAATGTAATTATGATGTAGTATGTTTCAATTATAACTACCCATTTTATTTTATAATAGGGAACATCAAATTGATGTTTGTATCAAATCACTGAAATAATTCTGAACGCTCATTTGATTGCAATAACCCATAGTTGAATTGCAATAGATCACACTCCATACATATAGGGTAGGTATTTAAAATTTTAATTATCTATTTTTCTTAAATAGAATTTCAGAAATTCAACTTCCCTTTCAGGAAACTTGTTCACTATCATGGAGATAATCATCTCCTTTCAGATATATTTAGGTGTTGTGATTCACCCTATACATGTAAGTAAATACCACTTAATACTTTTAGAATGTTGCTAACATAAATACTCAATCACCGAGTGTAAGGAAATATCATTCTTCTTATATATTGTGCTTTCAGCTGACAGGCACTACATACATAGTACAAGAATTTATAATCTCTCTTAAATTATTTATTTTTAAGTATTGAAGACACCGTTGCCTAGTCAGCAGTGCTTCCGTTTGCATCCTAGACAAATGTTTGTGTTTGCCATATTGTGTACCTGAAGTACTCATTCGCAGTATGTATTGTCTACAGAGGCCCTTAATATCGGCTTAGTCGGTCAATCTGGGACCAAATGGCCATGCGAGAGAGATGTCCACTCAAGCATTTATTTATTATAAATAAGGCAGCATGGATACTCATCCAATGTCAAGATATAATATTATAAACTATTACTCACTTATGATGTTGTTTTCGTTTATAACTCCAATAGCTATTTCTTTAGCTGTAGGCAGTATAATTTAATGTCCCTTTTTCGAAGCCAATTACCTTCGATAACTAATAATTCTGGTCCTGTTGAAAGGATAAGTGCACAGGTTTTATCACGTATATGTACCTACTTATTATTACAAATAATATATTTATTTTCTTATTGTTGCATGTAGACGGTTATATGGTTAAACCTCGTAGGTTTTAAATTTAAATTTTATTACACTGGTTGTAGGTATTCTCTTATAAATAAGTTAAATCTGTTTTTCGTAGGACGCTATACCTACAGACATTAATTTAATATTATGGCGGACCATAATTTAAATTCTAATAATCCATTAGGAAAATTTCACGCAACATGTTAAACCTATCGCCATGAGAAGGGGTAGATTTACCGATTACATTTAAATCTAGGTTTAACAGAGTATTTACTAATTTCACATAGTATCCCAAGCTCTGTGATCACAAACTCGAAATTGTAATCAACACATATCTAAACTGTACTGACCTTTTATCAATCCAAGTACAGGCACACTTATTTTATTCCCGACGTGGGGTAAATCAATAAGCCTTAGATAATTTGTTCTCACATACTCTGGCACCGTAAAACATTTTGAAAATCAGAGAAACTTTTCGCACAGGGAAAGCAGAGCCATAGACTAAAATATGGACAGAGTTTAAGTGCCCAAGTGATTTTTTGTCTATCATGTTTGTACCACTTCCGGTTTATAATAAATCCGCAGATTTATTACATATCTTTGTAAACTATTGAATATTAATGATAGAATCCCTTAAATTATTTATGAAATAAATAATTAAACAACATGACATAGTTTATTTCACAAAGAAGAAATAAACTTACCGACTTTCATTTCAACAACAAGTAACGCCATCTAGTATATTTGTCGCACCGATCCATTACCTCCAATGTTCACAACACTTACTTATTTATCTGTGATAGTTGATTCTCAGATAATTACATAGAAAAATATTCGTTAATATTCCTTTTTATTATCCTAGAGTCAATATCAGCGAAACGTGTATCAAGTCTATTTAACATTTTAGCATAATTTCACCTTTGACACGATAAGTTATACACGGAGCTTTCACAGATGGCAGCACTAGTAAGAACTCTGAATTTTAACCAGTTTAATCTTTTATACATAAATTTGTTATTGATTTTTCCTCTCAGATCCCAGCATCTCCAACATGTCGCGCCGCCGCTGCCGCCGCCGCGGCCGCGACGGCGGGGAGCGAGTGTATTTATTTTGTAGATAGTTATATGTACCTGGGGTTTGCTCTGAGAGGAATCTTCAATATGTAGGGAGGTTTGCTTCGCGTTAATCGGCTTTCAGTTCTTACTAGCTCACACCATGATTCAGCTCGCCATCTGTTGGTTTAAAGTAAATTGATTCCCACCATTCTATACATTGTGATATACATAATTACATACTTAAACGTTTCTGGTGTCTTAGGTGTGAAGTTATAGTATAGCACAGAAATGTTTTGTGTGTATTAAGGAGTTAACCGCAGCCGAGTCCGCCAATTAACCTCCTGCTATCTCTATGTGTTAAAGAGTCAACCGCAGCCAAGTCTGCCGATCAACCTCTTGCTATCTCTGTGTGTTAAAGAGTCAACCGCAGCCAAGTCTGCCGATCAACCTCTTGCTATCTCTGTGGACCACAGGACTATTTATCATTATATCTCTGTTTCATGCAAAGATTACTATTGTACTTTGTTAGGGAGACTTCGTATTGCAGCACCGAAGGTCTCCTCTAACGGATTGCTCACGGCCTTTCGCCCAATCATAATATCTCTGTTTCATGCAGAGATTACTATTGTACTTTGTTAGGGAGACTTCGTATTGCAGCACCGAAGGTCTCCTCTAACGGATTGCTCACGGCCTTTCGCCCAATCATAATATCGCTGTTTCATGCAGAGATTACTATTGTACTTTATTAGGGAGACTTCGTATTGCAGCACCGAAGGTCTCCTCTAACGGATTGCTCACGGCCTTTCGCCCAATCATAATATCTCTGTTTCATGCAGAGATTACTATTGTATATTGTTAGAGAGACTTCGTATTGCAGCACCGAAGGTCTCCTCTAACGGACTGATCACGGCCTTTCGCCCCAGTCCAACTCTCGGGAGGTTTTCGCATTGCAATATCGAAAGACCTCTTAATGTAACCGACTTCCAAGAGCATCAGAAACTTTCATAAAGATAAGAAATCTAGAGTTTAGGTATTTATAACTTAGGTGGGGAACCTCTACACTATTGTCTTAGTGCTACCACTTAGCTTATATATCAGTCAGATGAGCCGCCAGCATGTTGGACGCCTCCATCAAAACACTTATCACTTTTACTTTGCACTTATTATTTGAGGCTTTAGACATTACTTTAGTGTATTTCAAATGACTTAAAATGAAGCGGCAAACGCCATAGATAATCTAGAGATATTACTTAAGTGTCATAACCATAAACTATAAATACTCCTTTTCTGGTGATTGCTCAATGGGTTCGGTGTTGCCAGCAGATCACCTCATGTTGCAATGTATGACTAGATTGTTACACGTTTCGCCCTTACAATATTAATTTGACTCTGTTACCTGTTTACTTCGCGAACCACACTTGGCGACAGGTAGTCATCGAGACACTATTTTTAAGTCTTATGGATATCAAATATCGAAGCAAGGTTACTTTTCTTGAGAAGCCAGAGTCGTCAAACATGGTTTTTAACTTATTCCATAATTCTGCTGAGCTCTTGGTATTCTTAATATGCACGTACAATCCTGGATCAATCGTTAATATTAACCTTGCCTTAGTTTTTGCGTCATCTACTGGTTTTACTTCGAGATCTGGTTGGTTTGATGTACTTATCCATTCCTTCTAGAACCAACAAATTTTCAACCGCAAAACACCAGTCATCATAATTCTCCCTTCCTTTTTTACTTCGGCACACTGGCAATATAGTTCGTAATCATGTTTCCGCGTAACAACGTGCACAATTTATCTATTTCACTCACTCTAAATTATTGATAAATCGGGAGAAGCCCATAACCTATTGAAACACGTCAGCTGTTCGCAACAGACTAAACTTTATTCAAATAAATGTTACACATTACATAGTATAGATGGCGTTACTAGTCACAACGTTTTGATACACATACTAACACATACGCTATCAAACAAAAAAATATTTTATAAAATCGGTCCACAATTGACGGAGATGTCGGTCAACATATACAAAAAAAAACAAGCATGTAGTCGAACATCGAACCTCCTCCTTTTTGGTAAGTCGGTTAAAAATAGCTATAAGTCCAGTGGAATACACAAATTGTCTTCATTAGAATATACACATATATATCAATTTATTTTTATAAAAAGTGTCGGCTACTTGACGTTAGATGACGCTGTTTTGAAAATGTTACAAAATTATTTTACTACACAAAAACTATGCATGTTTGGATTACATTAATCATTAAATTTATATTGCTACTCTTTATTCACAGGTTATATAAGATCCACGTGGCTGCCAAGTTATTCCTGACACTTCTGTTAGGCCGTTTGGCGGTGCGGACTTTCCCTGCCATCTGGCGGGCAGTAGCGACGCTATTACGATTACAGAAAATTTGCGCAGCGGTGCGCACGTGAAAAATTATAATTTTAAGGGAATTTATTTCATAAATAATATATTATGTCTGTATTTTCGTGGGATAATAATATAAATAAATATAAAATAAAATAGTTTATTTGCACCTTCAAGTAAAAATACAAAATGGTATGGTTTACAATAAAAAATAAGCCAGAGGTAAGTAAGTTAAAGTTGCAGCCAATACCCAAGCTAAGATAATTTAATATCTTGTAATCATAGGTATCAGCGCCCACCCTCGTTAACACATTGAAGCCCTTGATCCATAACATATAAAATACGTATTTAATTACAGGAATAGTTTCATAATCTAGATTAGTTTCATTACAAATCAAAATAATTAGGGACTATTAGGTGCAAAACTAGAATTTAAAATTAACAAACAGAAAATAAAAACCTAAAAGGTGTCTGCTGGTGAGTGTAAGTGTGTGTGAGTGTACGTGTGTGTGTTGGGTGTGTGGGAGTGGTGTTTGCGTGTGGGTGTCATGTTTATGTATGTGTATGCCAGAGAAAACTTAGGATATAGATTTTATTCAAGTAGAATAACGTAGGTGCTGTACTAATGTATAAATGTTTTATCTTCCACTTAATTCTGCCATCTAAGACATAAATAAAATAATGATTTAACTAACATCATTTGTATTACACAAAGAATTATGCAAGTATGCTGAATAGCTTTTCAGTTTCATCATAGTTTAACGATAGAAGCCAAATGATCACATTCTGTTTGCACTCTCTTTTTGTCATGTGGAAAATGTGCAAATTTTTATTAGCAATGTTAAATAGTCTTGGGCCTAGGAACATGTTGAATTTTTGAGCAAACGATGTTCTGCAAGGAACAGATTTTAATAGATCGAAACGTCTTCTCCCTGTAATTTCCTTTTCAGTTAGGGTACTTAGCTGGACACAGGAATGCTGTCTCATAATTAACGCTAGTATAAATAGTTTACGTACAGTAAGCACCTCACATTCCCTGTACAGCTCAGTGGTAGAAAAATACCTAGGCTTAAAATAAGTAACCTTTAATAAGGCTCTTTGTGCTCTCTCAGCGATTAAATTATGCGTTTTAGCGGCACCGCCCCAACAAGTAATACAGTAGGTTATAACCGCTTGACACAAGGAGTAATAAATCATTTTCATAATCTTAGCATTGGCCGACTGCCTTATTTGTTTAAATACATATATGAGTTTTCTTATTCTGTTAGAGAGATTAATTAAATGATATAATGGCGGCTAGGTGTCGTAATAAAACGATTACAGTTCATGCCACGATAAACACTTTTAATACACAACACTTTGTACATAAATGTTCTTACGAGCTAACTACAGAACAACACACTACTTCGTACAACCATTATCTGTGGTACAACTAAACTTAAAGTTACGACAATAGTTTTGGCGGGAAAGAGCTAGAACCGTGAATACCCGATCTATCTAGCATGCGCGACTCGAACCGAATGTCTACTGACTACCGACAGCGGGTCTGTGGGTCTGCGTGGGCGCGAGGCGGGGTGCGTTTGGCACATCTGGTGACCATCTGTTAGCATGGTCTTACTACCTGGGGCTACTCTGACCGTTAGCGTCCACACTGAGCGTTACAGTCTCCCCCTCTAACCCTAACGAACGTCCTCGCGTTTGGGTTAGCTTCTACGAAGCCTTCCCCTCCTACGCTTCTCTTGTACTGGAGCTTGGATGCGACCAACGAAGGGTGTCAGCACGGAAGCGTGATACTTGCCTAGCACCGTGCCATCGTTGAGGCACTCTAGGATGTATGTAGTGGCGTTGACCACGGCCCGGACCTTGTATGGTCCGTCGCGGCGAGTAATAAAGTTCGGTGTCTGCCCTCGTCCGGTGTCGCTAGCTCTCAGCAGAACCAGTTCACTAACCTTATAGTCGGGAACAGGCTGACAACGATCATCGGCATACCTATTATGTGCTGCCTGGGCGTTCTCGTAGACGTCGCGGGCATCGTGGGGCACCGATTGAATCCTTGTGTCTGCCTTATACCGTTGACGACTAACACATTTTTTACATTGCGTAACGTAGGAACGCATTCTTGGCCAGTAATACTTACCAGCTATACGTTGCAGCGTACTGTTACACGGCCGACCCCGTAGATCTTTTAAAAAAAAAACTATTGTCTACCAAACCACTTATTTATTCACAAAAATCCACATTTACACTTTTAAGTTCTATTTTAATAATACACGAAAATACACCAACCGAAATAACGACTTTCTATAATCTCTGTATCTCTCGAGATAAGTCTAACGAATTTGGGTTTACGCGACGGCTTCCAGAATCTAACTAACTAAATTAATATTAAAATTCCGCTAATGTGCGATAACTGCAATTCAGCATTGGCTTTGCAATGAAAACTGAGACTTTAACTAGAGAATGCAAATGTCGGCTTTATTGCCTTGTAATAAGGGTTGTAACAGCTCCCCCTTTTTGACGAAGCTTTATCTTATAAGATAAGCGAAGTAAAATAGAAAAGATTGGAGATACAGTGAGATTAAGACGGTCATTTAAAAACTTACACTAGATATAAATATACGAGAGTACATGTAGCTTATAAAAGTATAATTAAACATAGCAAGACATAGTAGTTTACAATAAAAATCTTAACACCATAATTCATAGTATTTTAAAAGTTTAAATTCCTGTTTGATGGGCATTTGGTCTTATAGGTATTAGCAGTAGATTTATAATTAGTGTTTCGAATAGGTAAAGATTGAATTGACTTATTGTCTTCATCAGATGCTGATGAAAATTCAGTCATCTCGATGGAATTAGAGATTTTGGATTTGCGCTTAGAAGTTTTCTGATTATAACATTGGTTAAATATTTGCACGCAGCATCCAGAGTTAGTAGCATTTTTGTTTTTAAAATATCTTAAGATCTTATAAATTACACATAAAAATAAACACACAATTAAAATATAGGTAAAAGTAGAGTAATATGGACCATATTTAATAAACTGAGATTCCTTTTCTAAGTTATTTAACTCTTGTTCTAAATTATCCATTTGATGATTAGCATATTTGAGAGAATCTAAGTTGATTTTGCTTAAAGATATTGGCGACAAATGTGGCAGGCTTTTATTAAATATGTCCTTCTTACAACAGTCATCAGTTGTTATATCAAACTTAATATCTAAAGGAGACTTAGTAATAAAAGAATAAGAGCTAGTTGTCATTAACTGAATAGTTTTAGAATAACCGATACAATTTGCTGTTAATTTTACAATTCCAGTACCTATAATTGAATAGTCGCTAATGTTATCTTCACATTTGATTGTCAATTTATTTGTATTGGATTGAACATAAATCCATTTATTATTATTTAACTTTTGCCAAATATCAATTTGACCATATAGAAGTTTTGCGTTGCATTCTGTGGGTAACGACAATGTTACTTCAGTTAATATTTTAGATTCACAGTTTGGATTGCTTATACATGAATATATAGTAGTTAGTTCACAGATAGAAAAGTTATTATTTATTATCTTACATCTAGTAAGTGTGTCCATCATAGCATAATGCATCCTGTCATCACTTAAAGCTATATAGGAGTTAGAAGGTTGAATCAACGCAAATGTGCTATGTGAGTCATCATGCGGAGTAGGTAGAGGTATGATTTTATAGGTCATGAACTTATCAGGTGTTATTAAAGGGATTTGTAATATAAAAATGATCTTATTATTATAATAATAAGAGCTAAATTCAGAAACATCTATTATGGAGTGAATTTTTCAATGCTTAAAGGAACTGGGAAATCTAACCTTTTGCTTACTTGGCTACTATATTTAGATAATTCAAGATAAAGATTAGTGGGGCTTATAACACTAGGATGTAATATATTAACCTTAGAAAATAAAATAGAGTTTACCGTAGTATCCAGTAAATTGGAAATACTAAGTAAAGAACCTTCAATTATATTAAGAAGATTATTTAACCTTGAGGTATGTAGCAGTAAGTTGTCAGTTTTCGTGATTTGGGAAAATATTTCGTTCATCAAGTTAATTTGGGTATTCAATTTATTTGCATTTTGATTAAGTATGTAAATAGTAGTGTTAAAGTTATTTATGGTAGATTTAATTATGTGAATGTTATCTCGCATTAGGTGATATAGTTCTGTGTCGCTCTTTTTACACGACTCAATTGCAGCATCATATTTTCTAGCGTCGTCTGCATCTAATGTGCCAAAAAAGAACTTTAAGATTTCTCCTCCAAACTCTAAAGAGCGTTTTATTTTATTTGTTGATTTATTAGAGATGATATGTGATAGCGATTGTAATTTAATGTAATTGGATTGAATCAAAACTTCAATGGGATTAGACATGTCCTTGCACATGTTAAAATCTAGTGAATCTTCTGATTGAATTTTGTTACAGAGATTCAGAGTTTCATGTAATAGAGTTTCTATTTTGTTAAGATAAGGTTCTAAAGAGATTAAATCGACATGAGTGATAACTTTCCAATGATCACTGTAAAAGTTAATATTGTTAGTAGGTTCAAAGTAAATTCCGGGGCTATGGTAGATGGGAATGATGCTCGATTCGGTGAGGCTGTGGCTTGAAATGCCGTGCCAGCATAGCGTTCTGAAAGGAAACATAGTATATGTTAGGATGTTGAAGGTTTTATTTCATTGGTGTGGTATTTTATATTTTTACGACCTACTTGAAGGGTCACATTATGTTTATTATTTACTTTTGTAATTTTGTATGGGCCTTTCCATATAGGCGATAACGCTTTTCGAAGTCTGTGATGGTGTTTTAGGTACACCATATCTCCTGATTTGTATGTGATTTCACGGGAGTTAGTATCATAATATTGTTTTGATCTCTCTTTGCTATTTAGGATATTTTGGATAGCCTTTTCGCGACTAAATCGCATCCTATATTGTAAAGCTCTTATATATTCATTGTATGTGGTATTACCGGAGGTTTCATATAAGGAATTAGGAATGGATGGTTTATAACCGTATAATAACTCATGGGGAGTGAAATTAGTTGTACAGTGAGGAGTAGTGTTATATGCTAATATTGCGGTGAATAGATAGCAGTGCCAGTCGTTTTGGTTCTCATTAACAAAGGATTTAAGGTATTCTTTTAGAGTAGCATGTGAGCGTTCAAGAGCTCCATTAGTTTGTGGGTGATACGGTGTAGTAAAAGAGCTTTGACTTTCAATATATCTGTTAATTGTTTGAATAATTCCGACGTAAAACAAGTGCCTAGATCGGTTAAAATAGTTTTAGGAAAACCGAAAAGAGACATAAAATGTACGAGGTTTCGAGCAATTTCTTCACTGGTAGCTGTAATCATCGGGTAAGTGCTGGTAAATTTAGTAAGATCATCTTGTAACGTTAAAATAAATTTAAAATTTTGGAAACCCGCTTCGGGTAGGGGACCTACGACGTCAAGAGCTAGTCGTTCAAATGGCCTAGTCGATGTAGAGGTTATCTCCATAGGAGCTTTATTTGATTTCCTTAAAGGTTTATTGATCTGACAAAGTTTGCATTTTTTTACGTATTGTTCAATGTCAGAGCGCATGCCTTTCCAATAGTAGGCGGCTTTGATACGCGAATACATTCGTTGTGATCCTGGGTGACCAGCGATAACAGAGTCATGATTTTCTTTTAATATTTTAGGAACTTCTACAGGTGTAGGATAAATTAATTGATTTTTATACATATGAATTTTAATGTTGGTATTGTGAAAAATATACGATATCATATTATAAACTTTAGTATAAGCTAGTTTAGAAAATGGGTCACTAAAATCTGGTAATGCGAGGTCGGTTATATTTGGGCAATCGATTAGTAGATTTCTGAGTTTAATTAATAAACTATACACATCTCTAAAATTAGTTTGTTCATAATGATGAACTTTTGTAAATAGAAAATAGTAAGATTTATTTTTATCTTGGACGTGACGTATTGTAAGAGGTTCGCGTTCTGAGTTTAGTAAGTCAGCAGAATTATCGAGTTGTGATATTATTTCTTCGCAATAAGGCATAGAATAATCAAAGTCTAAAGAGACAGGGCAGGCTATTGTATTTAACTTGGATAAGTGCAGACCCTGAGTACATTCTTCTATAATAGTATTTGAAGCAGGGAGTTGATTAGTAAATTGGTTTTTAAAATATTGTTCATAAGTACAGTTATTTAAATTGTTAACATCAATAGAATTAATAGGGCAACGGGATAACGCATCAGCGTTGGAATTGAGGCGACCTTGTTTGTAGGTAATTTCGTAGTCATATTCCTCAAGTTTGAGGCGCCAGCGAATGAGTCTACTGCCGGGATCTTTAACGTTAAACAACCATACAAGGGGTCTGTGATCTGTTATTATTTTGAATCTATTGCCATATAAATATGGTCGAAAAGTTTTAACGGCAAATAAAATAGCTAAAAGCTCCTTTTCAGTAGTTGAGTAGTTGCCTTCAGGTTTATTAAGAGTACGCGAAGCGTATGCGATCGGCTTGTCTTTGCCGACGGGACCCTGAGATAGTATTGCGCCAACGGCGTAATTACTAGCATCGGTAGTAACGTTAAAAGGTTGTGAAAAATCAGGGTATTGTAGAAGAGGAGCAGTAATTAATTTTTCTTTTAGAAAATCGAATGCATGTTGCTGTTCTGTACCCCAGTGAAAAACAGCATCCTTTTTTAGCAAAGAAGTAAGTGGTTTAGTTAACTTTGAAAAGTTTTCGATGAATCGGCGATAATAGCCTATTAGGCCTAGAAATGACTTGATATCTTTAGGATTTTTTGGGATTGGAAATTGCGATACGGCGTTAACTTTTTCAGGGTTAGGAGATACACCTTTGTCGGTTATAATATGGCCAAGATAAGTTACTTCATGTCTTAGAAACTCACATTTGTCCGGTTGGAGTTTTAGATTATATTCACGAAATTTGTTAAATACCAATTGTAATTTATGCATGTGATCTTGTAAATTTTGACTGTACACGATACAATCGTCTAAGTAGATATAGCAATGGAGGCCTTGTAAGCCTGATAACACAGTGTTCATTAGACGTTGAAATGTGGCAGGGCCATTCTTTAACCCAAAAGGCATCCTGGTAAATTCATAGTGTCCAGACATGCTTGAATTTGTGCTAACTGTGAAACCTGTTTTAGGCGCATCTTTGGGGTTGGTCTTTATTTGATGAAAACCGCTGGTAAGGTCCAGCGTGCTAAAATATTTAGAATGACCTAATTGGTCCAAGATATCCGTGATAAGAGGCAGCGGATAAATTTCGGAAACAGTGACGTCATTAAGGCGGCGGTAGTCAATGACTATTCTCCATTTTTGTTTGCCTGAAGCATCCATCTTTTTCGGTACTACCCAGACTGGAGCACTCCAAGGCGAAATAGAAGGTCTGATGATATTCTGGTCTAGCATTTTACGGATTTGGGAGTCGACTTCCTCTTTGTGGCATTCGGGGAAGCGATATGATTTGACATTAATAGGTGGTGCATCACCTGTATTAATAGTATGTTCTATAGCGTCCGTGAAGGTTAAGGGTTCACCTTCGATATGGAAAATATCTGTGTATTGGGAGCAACATTCTAAAAGGGATTTCTTTTCTTCCTCATTTAAATGGGAACAGCGAATGAGGCTTAAAACCTTATCTATGCGATTAGATTTATTAAAGGAATTAGAATTAGTATTGTAACAAGATATGGAATCAGGACTTTTACTTTCAAACGGTGTCACGTTTACGTGATAATCTTTTACTTCAATGTCAGTCTCTGTAGTATTTAGGATAGTAATGTTAGTTTTCTTATTTGATTTGATTGAGACAATGCAATTTGCAACATAGACACCTTCACTTAGAGTATGATCTAGTACGAGAGCTTCATTGTTATGATAAAGCTCAGGCGAGTAATTAGATACAGTGCATTCGATAACTACTTCGGAACGAGCTGGGATGTTATACGACGGTTGATTGTAAGTAATAGGAATAGAATGGTTAAATATAGACATTGACTTAGAAGAATAATCGATATTTGATTTAAAGTAATCGCAAAAGTCGCTACCGATAATTCCATCGTAATTATTTAGATTGATGTCATCTTTTGTGACATGAAATTTGTATTTATAAGTATTATCTGATAGTTTAAACCCCATTTGAAAGGTACCTAGAGTTTCAACAGGGTTTTCTGAACTATTAATGCCCTTTAACTTTACAATTTCGGTGGATAGATTTGGGATTTCGAGTAAACAGGAACCTTTGACAATACTGATGGTTGATCCTGTATCGATAAGAAAACATAACCGTTCTAGAGCGTGATTAGTAGATAGGTAAGTATGAGGTAAGGCTACCTTTTTACAAAAATCGTTAATTTCGTATATAGGTTTAGATTTAGAATTTATATTTAAGTTAGATGTAATAGAGTTATGTTTAGAATTAGTACGAGAACCCTTTGGGGCATTATTACACAAATAACATTTTATTTTCTCATTAGAAATAGCAGGACTCAGCTCGTTGGCTTGAGATGTGGGTTTGGTGTAAGATTTAGTAAGATTTGTGGAAATAGCACTCAGCTGGCTGGCTGTTGATTTAGTAGGATTGTTAGAGATAGCAGGACTCAGCATCTTTGACTGAGATGTAGATTTAGTATGATTATTAGAGATAGCAGGACTCAGCATCTTCGACTGAGATGTAGAATTAGTAGGACTCAGTGTCTTTGACTGAGATGTAGAATTAGTATGATTACTAGAGATAGCAGGACTCAGCATCTTCGACTGAGATGTAGATTTAGTAGGACTCAGTATCTTTGACTGAAATGTAGATTTAGTATAATTTTTAGAGATAGAAGGACTCAGCATCTTCGACTGAGATGTAGAAATAGTAGGAGTCGTGCCATTATAAGTTTGCATAGATTTTGACGGACACGGCATCAAAATCCGATTTAGTTTAAATTATCGTGGTAGTAAAGCGTTTTGGTCCCTGGCTAAGTCGGTCGAATCGAACTTCTGCCGTCCCTCACTACCACCACTGCTGAAACCTGATGGGTCACTGGCCCACTCCGCTGAAGAGAAGGCAAATTTATTTGCCTCTCTTTTTGCGGGATTTTCGCGTCTGAATCCTGGTGATTCGCGGCCCCCTCCTTCTCCTGATGGATGCGAGACGAGTATGTCGGACATTCGCATCCATCAAAAGGACGTCCGTAGGGTGCTGCGAAACCTCGACGTGAATAAGGCTAGTGGCCCTGACGGAATACCAGCTATAGTTCTTAGAACCTGTGCGCCTGAACTGTCTCCGATCTTGACACGCCTATTCCGCCTTTCATATGAGACTGGAAAAGTGCCGAATGCTTGGAAGCAAGCCAACGTACAGCCCGTGCCCAAGAAGGGCAGTCGAGCTGACCCGGCTAATTACAGACCCATCTCTGTAACCTCCATACTCTGTAAGAGTATGGAGCGTATACTAAATACTAAGCTCCTGGCATACCTAGAAACTAATGATATCCTTAGCGACCGCCAATACGGCTTCCGCCGAAATCGGTCTACTGGGGATCTTCTAGCGTATGCCATTCACATATGGAGTGAGGCCATTGAGAGGCACGGGGAAGCGCTTGCCGTCTCCCTCGACATCTCGAAGGCTTTCGATAGGGTCTGGTACGAAAGCCTTATTGGTAAGCTTCCTTCATTCGGTCTGCCCGGTGGTCTGTGTGATTGGATTGCAGACTTCCTGAGGGATCGGTCCATTCGTGTGGTTATCGATGGCTGCTCGTCGGACCAATTGGATATTAATGCCGGCGTCCCTCAGGGGTCGGTACTCTCGGCAACATTGATCTTGTTGCACATCAACGATCTGCTAAAACCCGGCACCTTTGGGTATGCAGACGACAGCACTGTTGCTGAGAGATACTTGTCCAACGCACGTGCTACCGGGCCACTGATCCGGTCTCTCCGTGAGGCCATGGTGGAGCGTTTAAGCTTGTCCTTGCAGGCAGTCTCCGATTGGGGTGATGCCAATCTGGTCAAGTTTAATGCTGCTAAAACCCAGGCGTGTCTTTTTTCCGCTAAAAAGAGCCAATTTCACCCGGCTCCAACTTTCCGTGATGTAACCGTGCCAATAACGGACCATCTTGAGCTTCTTGGCGTTACGCTGACATCAACTCTCAATTTTAGGCCATACATTGGGGCAAAGGCTCAGCTGGCTGCCAAAAAGTTGGGGATCCTTGCGAAGGTGCGAAAGTACTTCACGCCGGAACAGCTGCTCAACTTGTATCAAGCGCAAGTTCGATCGAGCATGGAGTACTGTTCTCATCTCTGGGACGGATCTGCCAAATATCAGCTAGATGCACTAGAGTCGATCGAAAAGCGGGCCAAGAGACTCATTGGCGATGAAGCACTGGTCAAATGAAAGCTCCAGAGCCTTGAACATCGTCGCCGAGTTGCCAGCTTGTCGGTATTTTATCGGTTACATTTCGGGGAGTGTGCGATGGAATTGCATGATTTAATTCCGCCCAGCCCGTTCCATCATCGGACAACCAGACGCACGGTGATGCGTCATCGGTACATGGTGGACATCCCACCCATACGCACAAAACGTTTTGGGGACACTTTTATTATGCGTACAGCTAAGGAGTGGAATTCCCTGCCGGAGTCTGTGTTTCCCGATAGCTACAATCTAGGGGTCTTTAAGTCAAGAGTGAATAGGTTTTTTCTAGGCAAGCGTGCTTCACCGTCGACCACATCATCGCTTTCCATCAGGTGAGATAGTGGTCAAGCGCGAGCCTATTGATAATAAAAAAAAAAAAAAAAAAATTCGTGTGGTTCAGCGTGGTTGTTATGACCATTGGTCAAACATTCACATGTATGCGTAAATGCATTCGTAGAGCTATCAGGTGAGTTATGATGGCGCTGTGCAAAGTCCGTATTTTCGCGGCGTTGCATGTTGAATTGCCTTTTACGACATTGCTCTATAGTGTGGCCGATATTTTTGCAATATCTGCAAGTTTGCGCGCTAGGGTTGGCATTGGAGTTAGCATTGCTATTGGTATTAGAATTAGTATTAGAATTATTATTCTTACTAGCTGTCCCACGCGGCTTCGCTCCCGTCAACTGGCTACCTACCAAGCTAGCCCACCTACTCTAAATACGTTGCGTCTCAAAAAGAATAAATTTTCCCCGTTTTTGGAACATTTTTCATTGATGCTCCGCTCCTATTGGTCGTAGCGTGATGTTATATAGCCTATAACCTTTCTCGATAAATGGACTACCCAACACAAAAAGATTTTTTCAATTCTAACCAGTAGTTCCTGAGATTAGCGCGTTCAAACAAACAAACAAACAAACAAACAAACTCTTCAGCTTTATAATATTATATAGTATAGATTAGAATCCCATTGGGAAATGAAAACCTTATGATATGGTTTTTGGGAATTATAGTTAGGCTTTTTGTTTCTGAAACATTCCGATGAGCTATGGCCTATTTTGTTACATGTTGAACATTGTTTGACTGATTTAGGTTTAGATAAATTGAATAACTTTTCCTCATCTATAGCGTATTGAATCGCCTCGTTAAGAGTTGAAGGATTTTTGCACCGTACAATGTTGGATGTAGAAAAGCTTAAGCCTAGCATGAATGTATTGAGGGCTAGGTCTTCCATGGCTGCTATACGGCCAGGTAGTTCCTTTTCGTCTTTACAGCTGTGATGAGTGTCCGACTGAATTCGGGTCAGTATTGACTCGATTCGTAGAGAGTATTGTGTAACGTCTTCGTTAGGTAGTTGCTTGCAATGTTGTAAGTCCGATAAGAGATGTGTTGCGTGTTTTTTTTCTCCAAAGGTGGACTTGAGGAAAGTTTTAAATTCTGACCATTTTTCGAATGATTTTAGGCTACATGCTACTTGTGCTTTACCTTCCATCTGGGAAATTATGTACTTACAGAGCACATTTTGTTGATCTTGTGTGGCTAGCGATATTGCATTCTCACAATTTGTGAGAAATGCAGGTAATGTCTCCCTATCTCCATTAAATATTTTTACGAATTTCGTTAAGACGGACAAGGTAATTTTGTCGGACATTTTTCCGTTTTCTGATTTGACGGACATAGATGTTATAATATGTTGGACACCTTTTATAATTTATGAACAGTAGAAAACGTGAAACAGTGTACAAATAGGTATAAAAATATAGCAATAACTTAGAAATATGATTCAGAGGCGCGATTCACTTTGAAATTATAGACGCAAGAAACACTCACAGTAACACGAAGCTTGGCGTTTGCATTATGTTGCAATACGTGTTGGAGCTGGAATTTTCACACGGTTTGCTGTGGAGATTCTTGGCCAACTGTATATGGTGAGTTAGATCCTGGAGCTGATGATGGTGCTAGTGATGATGTCTGGGTGGGCTCACGCTGAAAAGCGGAGACTGACCGTCGACCAATGTTGTGGCTGGAGCGGGCTCACGCTGGAGAGCGGAGGCTAACCGTCGTCCAATATGTTGTGGCTGGAGCGGGCTCACGCTGAAGAGCGGAGACTGACCGTCGTCCAATACGTTGTGGCTGGAGCGGGCTCACGCTGAAGAGCGGAGGCTGACCGTCGTCCAAGGTAGTGACGCAGGCTTAGCTCTAGACTAAGTCTTACTGTCGGTCAATAAACGGGAGGCTCGGGATTCGGAATACCAGTGTCTGTCTGACTCAACGTCGTAAGACTTCGTCTCTGGTATCCCACTTCTGACACCAATTTGTTACACGGCCGACCCCGTAGATCTTTTTAAAAAAAAACTATTGTCTACCAAACCACTTATTTATTCACAAAAATCCACATTTACACTTTTAAGTTCTATTTTAATAATACACGAAAATACACCAACCGAAATAACGACTTTCTATAATCTCTGTATCTCTCGAGATAAGTCTAACGAATTTGGGTTTACGCGACGGCTTCCAGAATCTAACTAACTAAATTAATATTAAAATTCCGCTAATGTGCGATAACTGCAATTCAGCATTGGCTTTGCAATGAAAACTGAGACTTTAACTAGAGAATGCAAATGTCGGCTTTATTGCCTTGTAATAAGTGTTGTAACAGTACGTTCCGCGCCCATGTGACCAGCGGTGGGTGCATCATGGTGATCGGCCAATACTTTGACACGTTCTCCTTTTGGGACCACTAGACTGGCCGCGTCGTGGTCCCCATTCTCAGGACAGTAGCTGTATGGGACATCTTCGACGGGCCCGTATATTCTGCTTGTCCAAACCCTCCCCCTAGAGGGATCGTCGGACTCCTGAACTTTAACTAACTTACTTACCTCCGAATATTTGTTTGAATTCTCACGCAGGTCAGCTGGGATCAAGAGTCGACTGCCCCATCTGAATGGGCGCTCATAGGTCCCCTCCCCCTGGAGTGAGTCTGCCCTGAGAGCGTACCCACCGTTATCAGTACTGAGGACGAAGGGTAACGTCGCATCAGCCTGGCGGAGAATCGGTGTAGATACCAGCGGCTCATTCTCAAGTGCCTCTCTCATAGGCGGGGATAATCTAGAAGGAGGAGAAGCCAAAGGTTCTTGTGTTTCACTTGCCTTATAAACTGCGAAGTTTGTAGGAGGTCCCGAAGCGAACTGAGCGACTCTGTGTTCCAGCGATAAAATCTTACCTTTTCCTTGCCGCGACGACACGTTATTAACATCTGTGTGCATCACGGCTGCGCTGTTTAATGTGTAAGAGTGCTTAAACGGGAACCGGTCTCCTGGACTATCTGCGAAATGCCATGACTCCTGGCCTATGTCGATTACTATACCTGCGTTTGCGATGAAATCGCGACCTAAACTTTTAGGTCGCGATTTCATCGCAATCGCGTCCTGGTGTCGTCACCGGAGAATACCATAAACTCCGTGTCGACTCTCCGACCACCTAGGGTGACAGGTACAGTAGCCGTCTTTACCATTTTCCTATGACAGGAGCCATCGGCGAGTCCAATGTACCGTTCCGTTTCTATATCTTTTATCTTTTATACCGTATTCTACGGTGTAAAAGGCCGTACACTATATCTACTATCATAACACTAGGAACAACATATCACTCTCATAGGCGGGGATAATCTAGAAGGAGGAGAAGCCAAAGGTTCTTGTGTTTCACTTACCTTATAAACTGCGAAGTTTGTAGGAGGTCCCGAAGCGAACTGAGCGACTCTGTGTTCCAGCGATAAAATCTTACCTTTTCCTTGCCGCGACGACACGTTATTAACATCTGTGTGCATCACGGCTGCGCTGTTTAATGTGTAAGAGTGCTTAAACGGGAACCGGTCTCCTGGACTATCTGCGAAATGCCATGACTCCTGGCCTATGTCGATTACTATACCTGCGTTTGCGATGAAATCGCGACCTAAACTTTTAGGTCGCGATTTCATCGCAATCGCGTCCTGGTGTCGTCACCGGAGAATACCACAAACTCCGTGTCGACTCTCCGACCACCTAGGGTGACAGGTACAGTAGCCGTCTTTACCATTTTCCTATGACAGGAGCCATCGGTGAGTCCAATGTACCGTTCCGTTTCTATATCTTTTACCTTTTATACCGTATTCTACGGTGTAAAAGGCCGTACACTATATCTACTATCATAACACTAGGAACAACATATTATGGTAATTTAACTAATAAAGAGCGTACCTTAGAAATAAACACTTCTGCACGTTCACTATCACTTTGTTCTTCCGCGAATATCTCGCGCAGCACCCGGTATGCAGGCCTTTGTACGCCGTAGGCGGCGCGCAGGCGCGCGAGCGCGTCCGCCCACGTGGCGACGCCGGTCCACGCGCCTCGCCACCACACCGCCGCGTCGCCGTTCAGCAACATGGAGAGGCCGCGTAGCGCGTGCTCATCGGTCACGTCGGCACACTCCTTGTAGACTTCCACTGCATCGATGAACGCCTCCAGTACCTCGGTGTCGCGTGACTGCCCGTCGAATCTCGCGGTACACTTCGCGAAGTTACCGCCGCTGGATGTCGCGGGCACGTTCACCGTGGGCGATGCCGCCGGCGTCGACGCCACGTGGTTCCACTGGTTGCCATGATGTAGTGATCTTAGGCTTTCCACTAAGGTGCGGTTAGTCTCCGCCTGCATTCTGGCGAACGACTCCATCATGGTGGACAGGAGCCGTTCAGTGTTGAGCGCTGCGGCAGGCGCGCCGATATGGGCCCCGCCGAGCGTGTGGTCCGCTGCAACAGGAGCGCCAATGTGGGCCCCGCCGAGCGTGTGATCGAGGGCGGCGCCCCCTTGGGCGCGCATCTCCTCGGACGCGTCGGTCGCGTGCGCGTGGGTGGCAGCGGCGCCCGCATGGGCGCGCGACTCCACCATCGATTCGCAGTCCTCGTCTGAATAACTGTCGTTATTCTGTTCCATCGCCTTGCTGTTGATAACTGCGCGGGTTGCTCGCGTCGTTCGTGGCATGATAAACCTTAGGGTTGGTTCGTTCACACGCTGTTACACTTAACTGTTTACAACACCACGTGGGCTTCAATGTCACGCGGTTTTTAACGGCACGTGTTTTTTTACAGCATGTGGCCGCAAGTTGGGCGTCACTATAAGGGCGGCTAGGTGTCGTAATAAAACGATTACAGTTCATGCCACGATAAACACTTTTAATACACAACACTTTGTACATAAATGTTCTTACGAGCTAACTACAGAACAACACACTACTTCTTACAACTAAACTTAAAGTTACGACAATAGTTTTGGCGGGAAAGATCTAGAACCGTGAATACCCGATCTATCTAGCATGCGCGACTCGAACCGAATGTCTACTGACTACCGACAGCGGGTCTGCGGGCCTGCGTGGGCGCGAGGCGGGGTGCGTTTGGCACATCTGGTGACCATCTGTTAGCATGGTCTTACTACCTGGGGCTACTCTGACCGTTAGCGTCCACACTGAGCGTTACAATGATTTTTTAAATTAAGATTTAATATATTCAACGGGAGAGAGAGATGGACAGGAACAATTGATAGTTACATTATCGCAGTTGTGGGAGGTTATACAATGTGTTGATTGTAGCGCTATACCAGGGTTGCGAATAGAGAATGCGATATATTTGGTTTTCTCGGTATTAAGAGACAGATAATTTTAAGCAAGCCATTTTGTGACCGTGTTAAAGCCATTTTGTGCGTTTTGGTATGTATCACTGCAAGTATCACCATGGAATGTTAGGGTAGTATCATCTGCATACGAAATTATTTTGCAGTTTTTAATATTAAGTAGTGTAAGATCATTAATGTAAACTAGGAACAACGTTGGACCTAGTATACTACCCTGTGGCACTCCATGGGTAACAGGTAAGCTGTCACTAGTATAATTATCAATTTTCACCTTTTGTGTTCTTCCAAATAAATAGTTAGACAGTAATTTAAGTTGATTTCCACGAATACCGAGTTGATATAGCTTGTTAACTAGGGTAGGAATAGAAACAGTGTCAAAAGCCTTCGCCAGATCGAGAAATATAGTAAGGCATTTAATGCGCCTTCCGTGGACTCGCCTGTACGGAAACCAAATTGGTTTTTCGAAAGTAGGTTGTATTTTTCTAAATAATTTGTAAGTCTTTTATTAATTAATCTTTCAAAGATTTTCGATAGAGAAGTTTGAATAGAAATAGGGCGGTAGTTAGTGACACGGTTTCTATCTCCACCCTTGAAAATAGGTCTAACTATAGACCGTTTAAGTGAGTCAGGAAAAATACCCATCTGGAGGCACATATTAAAGATATGCGTGAGCGGGGCTATTATATTATTTTTTAACAGTTTGAGTATGTCAGATGAGATTCCATCGTCACCTGCAGCACAGCTACCTTACAGACCAGTGATTAATCTCTCAATTTCATCTTCATCAGTGTCAAGAAGAACAAAAGAATTTCCAGTTAAGGACGTGTGTTTTTGCGACAACACCTGTGTAAAGTTATGTAATCCTGTTGGAGAGATGATTTTACTTGCTAAATTTTCGCCAATAGTGGCAAAAAACTTATTTGTGACATTAACAGATAGGTGTGGTGTTGATTTCATAGAAAGAAGATCTAACGAGGTATCTTTTTTAATGCTTCTATTAGTAATATTATTTATAGCTTTCCATATGCTTTTATTATTACTACCTGCTTCTCTTAGTAACCCTTTTTCGTATTCTCGCTCGAATTTACTAATGATCTTATTATAGAAGTTCCTGTAACGTTTGTACGTGATTTCGAGCACAACGTTATCCGGATTTTGTTTAAGTTTTTTGTGCATCCGATCCCTGTTACGACTACACTGTCACTTATGACTGACACTTGGACTCAGGAGTCCAAGTGTCATCTAAGGTTTTAATATTCTAAACTTATTTGTTACATTTAAAAAAATTGTGTTTATTTGCATAACATGAGTCATTTTAGATATAAATATATCCATAGCAGAATTTGGGTTAGACGCATTAAAAATAGATGTAAAATCTAGATGATCACAAGCCAGCTTAAGTGCCTCAAAATCAAGTTTAACTATTTGTCTTTTTAAATGTTTGTTAACGTTTTTAATTTGCGCACAGCAAAGTATGGGTGCATGATCAGTAATAAGGGATTCAATTATAAACGTAGTTATTGGTATTTTTGTCTTCAATATTACATGGTCTAGACAGCTCTTTGCACGAGTCGCTGTGTTAAATGCTGGAATAAGTCCACTAAGGGATAGAAAATCAAGATAGTCCGACATGAAGCGATCAGAGCTATTGGTAGCAATATTTATGTTAATGTCACCCACCATAATAATGTTTTTGAAGGAAGACAAACTATCTATTATTTTTTGTAGGGACAATATGAAGTTATTTATGGTTTTAAAACAAAATGGCCGGTATATCGCTAAGATAGCCACATCATTATTAATTTTAATTAGTAAGCAGTTTGCCTCTTGTATTACGGGTTCTTCTAGAGAGGCTTTCATACTACTTTTTATATACACCACCACACCATCATTCTGATTATAGTGGGAAGATGTAGACAAACTTAGATATCCATCTAATACAGGGCGATTTTGAACGCATGACATCCAGCACTCGGAAAGAACTATAACATCACTATCAAATTGAAATCTTTGCAGAAGAATATTAAGTTTATCAAAGTTAGCATTGAGGCTACGAATATTTTGCGACAAGACTTTTAAGTAGCAGTTAGGGTTTTCCAGAAAGGACGCGCAACTTTCAGGTTCACAGCTAATTGTTTCTGATATTGAATAGTTATCAATATCACCTAATAAATCTTTATCGAATAAAGATGTACAACATTGATACGTGATGTTTTTTTGTAAATATTATCAAACAGATAAGTTGTATGATACATTTTAGTAAAGCCATTAGAATAGTCATGTTACAGTTAACATGAACTATTTTGAAAAGTTTTCTATTATTCAGATTTTTATGCATAATTGTGATATGTGAGATAGTTAAATCCTTAGTTTTCAGTAGGTGGATGGTATAAGTAAACAGTGTATTGTGGGTACGTATGTATTTTTGTTGTGTTGTGTTTTTGTAAGTAAATTTGTGTATGATTTGGTACAAGTTTGCCGTTTTACATGCAAAATAAACAATATAGAATTTTTGATACCAAAATAGCAGCATTTTTAACGATAAAAACCAAAGGGTATAGCAATAGAAAAAAAATACAATTAAATTAGAAGCAGATTTATCATGAATGCAAAAGTTTGTGAGGCAGCAGTATGACCTCGTTATAAGTCATATCTTCGTATCAATCAGTTTTACAAGTTGTTCTTCGGTTTTAATATGGGTAGTAGGTTCTAGCTCGCCTTTTTTTACCAAGATCTTGCCATTAGAGGTCCAACAGTATTTCAGTTGATTGTTTTTAATATGCTTTCTTGAGATAAAGTGTAGTTTCCTTGCATTCGGAGTAAGGTATTCAGAGATATACACGGGGGATGAAAACCCCGCTCCCAGGTCGGCACCGTTCAACTGGACCTGGTCCTTAGACTGGTTATAGGCTTTAACCGCCTTTAGCACAGTATTTTTTTAGGTATTATTGACAAATTCAATTAGTATAGAAGGGTGGCTGTCCTTCTTACTTGGCAATCGAAAAACGTCTCTTATACCTGAAACAGATACACTGGCATTAACAGTTATAAACAATTTACCCGTGCATCTGTCTAGGTCGCTCCTTGACTCGCCTTGCTTCCTCGGCAAATTCCTTAATTTCAGAAAATTTATATTTGAGATCCTTTGCGTTTCCTCAATTTTTTCTTCCAATGACCAAAGAAGTGCCCGGTGTTCCTTACACTCCCTTTCCAAGCGATTGCTCTTAAGCTTCATATCATCATATTGCTGTGTAGTAAATGATATGGACTTATCTATATCCTGGTTAGACTTCTCAATTATCATAAGAAAGTAACTACGCTAGAAGAAAGAAAGATAAAAACAAAATGTCATGCAACTGCGGTAGAATGTGATGATCGTCTATTTGCTAGATTTTCTAAGTTCGGTAGGTTAATAAGAGTAATAGCGTACTTTAGAAGATTTCTACGAATAAAGGAATTTAAACATAATAAAAATAAAATAACTACTTGGTAGTGCAAAGGAATTGCGACGGCTATTCAACGCTGAAACGTCTATGGTAGCTTCGGAAATAGCTGACTTCCTATCTATAAATGGTACGACTTGGCATTTCATACCTCCCCATGCTCCAAATTTTGGAGGACTGTGGGAGGCTGGTGTCAAGTCCACGAAGCACCATTTAAAAAGAATAATAGGCACGAGCACATTGACATTTGAAGAAATGACAACTGTGCTGGCTCAAATTGAGGCCTGCCTGAACTCGAGGCCTATCTCCCAGCTTTCTAACAACCCAGAGGATTTGTGTCCTTTGACGCCTGGGCACTTTCTCGTAGGTGAACCTCTGATAACTGTACCTGATGCAAATTATGAAAATGCATCCATCAGTAATCTGAAACGGTGGCATCTTACGCAAAAAATACTTCAAAATTTCTGGCGTAGGTGGTCGTTAGAGTACTTAACTCAATTGCAGCATCGATATAAGTGGACAGATTGTAAGCCTGAACCTGAGATTGGAGATGTGGTTCTGGTGAAAGAGGATGGTCTTCCACCCGCTAGATGGTTATACGGGGTTATTGCAGGTAAACATCCAGGTTTGGGCAATATTACTCGCGTTGTAACCATACGGTGTAAAAATAATGAAATTAAAAGACCTGTATCTAAACTAATTATTTTACCTGTGAACACTTAGTTATTTACCATCTTATTCATGAATTTTATATACTGTTTTATTTACACCATATACACTGCTTGTGAATTTACTTGAATGAACTTGTGTTTACCGTTATACCGTTGTTTGTTTTTTTTTATTTACATAAGGCATGAATTTGTATCATAGAAATAAGGTCCTAGTTTTATCATATAGTGGATTGTCAAACAATCAATTATTAATTTAAGTTTATATTGTCATGTTATGGTTGATGGACAGAGCCGTCCATGGTGGGCGGAATGTCTAATCTGTTTAAATTACGATTACTTACAAAACATAAACAAAGGTCAACATTTGTCATAAGCTTAGTACCGCTATTGAAAGACAGATGGCGTTGTTCCGTGACGACCCATTTTGTAGATCGCGGTGTTAAGATTTTTCTGTATTGCATGACCTCCGCTATACTTTTGGTAATAAATTGTCTTACTCTGGACACCCTTGTTTTATTTATATGCGAGATATTTTTGGGACGTTGTACAGTGAGTCTTGCATCAGTGTCCATTTTAAAAGACGAGAATTGAGTTTTAATTTCGTTCATCGTGTCAGTTTGCAGTTTAATAAACATTTGCTTAATATCATCCTTAAAGCTCAAAAAGGATAAGATAAGTTTAACGTCAAACTAACATTAATATACGAAGACCCACTTGCACCAATTTAACACAGAGTGAGTTGGAGGACACGAGGATACTTTTTTTATAGTGAATAGGCTTGCGCTTGACTATTATCTCACCTGATAATAAGCGATGATGTTGTTGACGGTGAATCACGCTTGCCTAGAAACAACCTATCCTAATAATAGATAATTGGTCGTGTTTATAGCTACTAACTTTGACGTGTTTTTGTGACGGGTGATGCCTCATATCTCAAATGTCCAATTTCCAATTTCGCCAAAGCTTATATTATTAAATAAAATTGTACGACTCTGTCTTGACCGAAATCTAAAATGATACAGTCGCCGAATCAATGCTTACGTACGTATTGTTTAATTTTATTTGTGATTAATTTAGAGAATCAGCTTTTTTAAATTTCTTGAGCGAAAAAAATGCTTGCTGGGTGCCTCCAACACAACCAAAATTCTTCTCTTATTACTTACATTTCCAACAAAATTTCACAACCAAAAGTTTTGTTGATGAACATTTAATATTATTAGTTCATTTGTAACGACCAAACTTCATATACTGTGATAACCATTGTATTTGAGTTCTTTCAACGTGTCCCATGTTTATTTTGCTGTCAATTTTGTTAATGCAACTATTGGTATGCAAAAGAAACAATGTCAGACTTTGTATAATTTATTATGTGTATTTTTTTTAAATGATTAGAAGCAAAGTGATGAATATAACTTGAGGATTTATAAATCTAAGATTATGAATACTGGCAAAATAGAACTTCTCTAATCGATGAATATGTATAAAGTAAGAGGTCAGAAAAACAAGGGAAAACAATTAAAAAATATTTAATTAAAAATAAACTTATGCAGTACAATAAAATGTTATGTAGGTCCTAAGCCGTCGGTGTCCGCCAGAAAAGAGAACGCCAGCCTCGGTGCCATATGCGAGCTAGGCGAGCGGCCCACGCGTTGCTATCTTCACAGTTGTCAACTTCATGACGGCTCTCGAGCGCCATCTATCGCCTTACAGTCGGCCTTCCTGAAACAGCTGCGCGCCCCGCGTAGCTCTCGCCTCTTGGTTTTGATGACGGCACAGCTCGCTCACGAACTCACGATGCGGCGACGACGCGGTGAGGTTGGCATCTTCATGTCAGCTTGAACTAACTTCTGAATGTCAGTGTGATTGTGTGATTGACGTCTTAATGTCAACTTGAACTGACGTCTGAATGCCAGTGTGATTGACGTCTTAATGTCAATTTGAACTGACGTCTGAATGTCAGTGTGATTGACGTCTTAATGTCAATTTGAACTGACGTCTGAATGTCAGTGTGATTGTGTGATTGACGTCTTAATGTCAACTTGAACTGACGTCTGAATGCCAGTGTGATTGACGTCATAATGTCAATTTGAACTGACGTCTGAATGTCAGTGTGATTGACGTCTTAATGTCAATTTGAACTGACGTCTGAATGTCAGTGTGATTGACGTCTTAATGTCAATTTGAACTGACGTCTGAATGTCAGTGTGATTGACGTCTTAATGTCAATTTGAACTGACGTCTGAATGTCAGTGTGATTGTGTGATTGACGTCTTAATGTCAACTTGAACTGACGTCTGAATGCCAGTGTGATTGACGTCATAATGTCAATTTGAACTGACGTCTGAATGTCAGTGTGATTGACGTCTTAATGTCAATTTGAACTGACGTCTGAATGTCAGTGTGATTGACGTCTTAATGTCAATTTGAACTGACGTCTGAATGTCAGTGTGATTGACGTCTTAATGTCAATTTGAACTGACGTCTGAATGTCAGTGTGATTGACGTCTTAATGTCAATTTGAACTGACGTCTGAATGTCAGTGTGATTGACGTCTTAATGTCAATTTGAACTGACGTCTGAATGTCAGTGCGTGGGCTTCTGAATGCCAAAAACTGACTTAGCAATAACCGGTCGACCGTGTCAGTATGACTAACTTCTTAATGTTTTCATAACCCAATCTAAATTAAAACCGATTGTGGTTATAGTGATGGCTTACCCTTCAGGGTCCAAATCATAAATGTCGTGTAACAATCATTCGGTTATGTTTGCAGATGGTGTTGGAAGAGGTTTAGGTAAATTATTAAATAGCAATCACAGTTATTCGACTATTAATTATTGTATGCCTGGATCATCTTACAAGCATATCGTGGAATCTGTAACAAACAATGTATATAAATCAGACACCAATGTAACTGTCTTTATAGGTAACAGTTTGGATGTAAAAAAAGACGACATCACTGAGTGTGTAACAAAGTTACTAAAATTAAATTGTAATAAAATAATATTGTGTGCTTTTCCATATTTGGAAAAATTGTCGAGTAGACAAAATAATTATATTCACATGCTGAATAAACATATTCATTTCCTTGTCAGCCATTACAGTGACAAATTAGTTTTTTTTGACATCAACATTTTTGTTGATAAATTAAAGTCAAATTCAAATTCAAATTCATTTATTTGCCAGAATGTAGGTTTACAAAGTATGATCTTAAAATCTATGAAGGTCCCTTTACATTCTACCATTAAATATGGTGTGCAAATATTTACTTTTAGCTTGTACTATCATCTAAACGTATCTTTAGTAAATTAAGTGAATAGACAGTAATAACAAAGATCTCATGCATTAGGATTTTTATGGAACAAATTAATTAATTGATGTCAGAGTTACATTATTATACCAATGTCAGTTCAAACAATGTCAAATTAAGAATACAATTATAAATTATTGTAAATTTAATTGATAATATCATAACTATTATAAGAATATTTTAAATTTAATTGTTAATGTCATAAACTGATATAAAAAATATTGTAAATTTAATTGATAATGTCATAAACAATTTTAAATAATAAAGTAATTTGGTAACATCACAACTATTTTATTTTCCGTACATTTTGAACATCAATTAATTATTATAAGGTATATACCAATATTATATATTTTAGTTTCTTTCACGTGGATCTGACATGTATTCATTGAGATCGTAAAAGCATTTTTCTTTTAACCATTGCGTTACCTTTTTTTTAAACATTCGAAAAGGTAAATCTTTAAAGGCATCCGGTAATTTGTTATATACCTTTACAGCATTTATGTACGAGTTCCTTATATGCAATTCGAGCTTGCATTGCGGTAAACAGAGCTCATGTTTAAATTTATTTTTATTTCTAGGAGCTACAATGCGCTTGATTACATCTTTGTGTTTTATAAAATATTTCGGATGTTGTTGAACAAATAGGCATAATTCTCTGATATACATACACGGTAATGGTAGAATATTATACTTTTTAAACAAGGGTTTACAGCTGTCCGTATACCAGGCCCCACATATTGCACGCACACATTTTTTTTGTACTCTAAACACTTTTATAACATCCACCGAATTACCCCACAACAAGAGACCATATGCTAGTACGGACGACACGTAACCATGATATGCACAAAGAGCCGCTTCTGCTGATACCGTGACTCTTAATCTTTTGATTGCGTAGACAAATCTGTCGAGTTTATCACAAACGTATTCGACGTGTGCTTTCCAATCACAATTTTGATGCAATATTATACCCAGAAATTTGGTACTTTGAACTTCTTCGATGATAGTATCATTATATTTAACATTTAAAGTCAATGGCTTTCTTTTACGCGTATGAAATTGGATCATTTTAGTTTTCTCCATATTAATTTGTAAGTTGTTAGAATGTAACCAGTGTATTATTTTGTTTATTGCGTTGTTTATTTCTAGTTCATATGAATCTGGGTTTTCACATTTCACAATGAGGGTCGTGTCATCAGCAAACAATATTGTGTTATGGCAGGTAATATTTGGTAGATCATTAATATATATTAGGAATAAGAAAGCTGCCAATACTGTGCCCTGTGGCACTCCAAAATTATTTATTCGATAGTCACTTCTATATAACATCTTTTTGTTGCTATTATTGATTTTAGAGATTTCCACACATTGTTTTCTGTCATTTAGGTAGTTTCTCAACCAGTCATTAGCTTTGCCTCTTATTCCATACTTTTCTAGCTTATATAAGAGCAAATTGTGGTCCACAAAATCGAACGCCTTACTCATGTCAAGGAAAATTGCAGCAATTGGTTCTCCATCATTTATTGCCTGGGTGATAATTTTGATCAAATTAAAACATGCCAATGAAGTAGTACTATTCTGTCTGAATCCATATTGCTCGTCTTTAAGTAGACGATGGCTTGTTATAAAATCTTGAAGCCTTTTTAACATGATTTTCTCGAAAATTTTGGACATAATTGGTATCAGTGTCACTGGTCTATAGTTGTTCATGTCGGATTTTTCTCCTTTTTTCAAAAGTGGCTTAACTATTGACTTTTTCAATATATGTGGAAAGTTCCCTTCCTCAAAAGATAAATTAATTAAATAACACAACGGGTGACATATGTATGGTGCGCACAATTTAATTGCGTTGGTTGTTATGTCATCTACTCCTGCTGCATTTGTGTTATTAAGATTTTTAATTACTTGAAATACTTCTATTGCATCAGTAGGTTTAAGGAATATTGTATGCTCGTTATTAGTATCGATAGTTTTGTTTATCTCGTCTTTATTATATTTAAAATTCTTGCTATTTGTCAATTGTATATAAAACTCATTAAATTTGTCACTTATATCTTTAGGGTCTTCATATGTTTGATTATTGTAGATTATTTTGTCAATTTTTGCTATCGTACTTATGTCCCCAATGTTTTCATTAATGACTGCCCATGTGGCTTTACATTTATTTTTATTAGTGTCAATATATTTCTTACTTTGTAGTTGTCTAGATTTATATATGCACTTTTTGAGTATGTAGCTGTATGATTTATAATGTTTATTTGACTTTTTCCTGTTTATTTTATTGTGTTGTTGGTTAAGATAGAGATACCGTTTTCTTATACAAGATCTTCTTATACCCTTCGTTAGCCATCTATGGTTCCCTTTTTCAGTTGACCTCTTTATTGCATTTATTGGGAAGCACAGATTGAAAAATAATTTAAATAAAGCATGAAATTCGTTGAAAGCTTCTTGCAAGTCATTTTTTTCGTATACATCTGAAAAAGTAAGAGATGACACACAACTAAGGAACTTTTCTATGTTTTCCCTACTATAATCTCTGACATTTTCAAACCAATTGTATGTTTCGGACGATTTAATAGTTTTCAATGATAGCGTTTGTCCCGTTTCGTGGTCAGACAACGCAAGGTGATGCACCTCCGCTTTAACTTGTTTGATGTTGCTTGCCAACTGATCAAGACATGACAATTGCCTCGTTGGTGTTTTGATATGCAATTCGATATTAAAATTCTTCAACATACACTTTAATTCTTCGCTACTCTTGTATTTCTTTATGATGTCCAAATTCCAGTCACCACAAAGAATAATTTTTCTATGTTTCCTAGTAAGTCTTAGTAGTAACTGTTCTAGTTTTTCAAGAAATATTTGTGGGTTGCTATTAGGAGTTCTATATAAACAAATAATCGTAATTTTATTTATTTCTACGCCACAACATTCAAAATTAAATTTACATGTCAAGTCATTAATATTAGTCAAAGATTTAAATTTCAAATTATTATTTATCATAATACATACCCCTCCTCGTTTATTGTCACGTGAATATGATGCAACTAATTTGTAGCCTGAAATTTTCAAAAGCATTTCTGTACCTTTTTTCATGAAAGTTTCAGTCAAACACACCACATCTATTCTTGTACCATTTTTCGAAAGCTCGTGGATTGCAAATGTTAATTCCTCAGTTTTGTTTATAGCGCCAGCAATGTTCTGGTGAAATATTCTAAAATTGAATTCCGGATTAGGGACGAAAACACTTGTCCGCTTGTGAAGGCATCAGTGTATCAGATTGTCCCTTAGAGTTACATGTAGATTTTTAAAATAATACGGTATGGTTCCCTTCTTGTGCGCTTCGATGGTTGTCATCTCCAGTTTGGACAAAGTCAAAGATGCAGTACAATTATTATTATTAGGCTCTGAGTGTGTATTTATAGACGACTCTAAGCAAAATGGAATTATGCCCTTCTTAGGTACAGTTGTTGTGTCATTGTTCCTTAATAACATAATATTTTTACAACACAAAAATGTTTTGTCATAATAATGTGAGTCAATCTTAAAATTAATTAATTTACATACATCTAACAAATAGTAGTATTTATTATACGGGTAATTACATTAATAAATGAGCAATTTTTAAAGTTATCACATATAATTTTTAAGTTGTTATTTAGCATATTTTGATTTAAATATCTGTTTTGTAAAACACTAAATACTAATATGTTAATTTTTTGGAAGGCTTTCAACACGGTTACTAATTCTATTATTACTTTATTAGGGTTAGTATCATTTTCTCCTATGCATATTATTAGATTATTATCATCCGTATCTTCCAGCTTATTAACAGGTTTAAGAATTTCCTCTGTGTTGGCGTATGGTTTTGTAGTGGAAGCGATGTGATAATTCTTGTACTTAGTGTCTTTTCTAGATTGTATAAGTTGTGAAGCAAGCCCTGTGAACTGTTGTCCTCCAAGTATAGATAACTGGGCTTTTGATTTATTTTCTGCGGGTTTAGACAGTTGCTGTTTATGGGTTACTTCGTTTTGTTCATGCAGATTTAGTAAAGCGCCATCTGTTATGCCTTGACCGAACTTCATCAAGTTTAGGTTGTGCTGTTGTGTTGACTCGCTTACACTCGTTTTGTTGGCAACGCCATCTGTTATGTATTCCTCACCCGATTTGGTCTCAAGATCAATTAAACTTGTCTCAAGTTTCTTTCTATATGTAACATTAAGTTTTTGTACCTTACAGTTCTTCTTTTTCGAAGTTGAGTATACTTTTGCACAACTAGTTGATCCGCTACACAGGTTTTTTAATTGCGCAATGGTATTCAGTTGTTCAACTGTTTGTTTTTTCAAAGTGCTGTTTTCCATGATTAGGTTGTCTATTTCGTTGTTAGCGGTATTTAATTGTATTCTCAAGTGTTCAATTTCCTCCTTTAGTCCCTCAAACTCTTCGCAACTTAAGCCGGTTGAAATTTGTGGCAGACTCCTCGAAAGATATTCAGAACTTGTGGAATCAAAAGAGGAATTAGGAGAATTATTAAATGTTTTATGTCTTCTTAGAGTAATATTTTCCAAATCCATCTTCGATGTGTCAAAAAAATAAAAAAAAAGGACTTCTTCAAAAAACCCAAAAAGTACCGAACTTTGCCGGATTCGAACTCGCCTCGATAAAATTCAAAGTCTAAAGCTTACAATTACTCGCTATTTACACTACTACTTGTACGGCAAATTTAAGGATATGGTTCAGTTTAAGTAAAATTTAAATCTAATAAAGTCGTTACAGTGATTCATTAGAAATATATTTTTGCCGTATATTTGTCATAACACTATATTCTTGTCACAACATTCTTCCATGTTATGGATTCACTTTTCACTTTAGCACTATTATAATAATTGCTCTATTGTTTTGTTTACAATGATGAGTAAAGTTTAGTTGGTCACTGGTTGTTGTTGAAGTTTTGTTAAGAGTTTTATCTAATTATCAGTAGGATTTATCACTGGATAACACTTTCACTAATGCTTTGTAGCTACAGGAATAAAATTTATAACTTTCAAGTCTTAAAATCGTTGATTTATATTTTTATTTGTTAATTTCTAAGGAGCCGGTGCGCGCGCTCGTATTTCCGATTACCCTCAGTTTACGAAAAAGTCGACAGGCAATACAGTGTATCTGCCTATTAGGGTAAGACGTCAAATAGCGAGGCTATTATCTTTTACTTTAAACTCAGACATAAATAGTATGTCGAAGTCATGTACTGTAGTTGATATTAGTAGTAATACTAATTTACAGGTATCCAATAACATTAATAACGTTAGCAATTCTGCTATTAATATTTATAGTTTAAACTAGTTTGTAGGACAAGGGAGGGTACCAATAACCAAATAGTTAGGAGTACATCCACCAACAAGAAGGTACCTTCTTGCTCTCACATAGTTAATTTAAAAAAAGGGGCTAAGCAGAATTCTATAAAATTATTCCATCAAAACATTCAAGGTTTTTCTGCAAAGCAATTGGAAATAGAACTGTTTTTAGAAAAGACAATGTTTGAAATTATTTGTTTTACTGAGCATTGGCTGAAAGAACATTCAATGCTTATTAATTATGAAAATTATACTGTGGGCAGCTGTTTTAACAGAAATGTTATGTTACGTGGAGGTTCACTTATTTTAATAAAAAATGGTATTAAATCAAAATCTCGTAAAGATATTGTAGATCTATCAGTTGAACATAGTGTTGAACTGTCCTGTGTTGAGCTGGATAAGCATATTATAGTGTGCGTTTACAGACCCCCCAATTATAAAAACTACTGTATATTTGAGTCAGTGATGGAAGATGTTTTGGCAAAACTTACAACTGGTAATAAACTAGTCATAATCTGTGGTGACTTTAATATAAATATTTTAGAAAATAATTCAGATAGCAGTAGACTATTGAATCTCTTCAAATCATTTAATTTGTCGCATGTGTTTGAGGAACCAACCCGAACAACTGTGCCTACTGCTACATGTATTGATAATGTTTTTTGTTGCTGCGACTACTTAAACAAAGCCATTATGAATTGTCTGCCTTCAGATCATAGTGGGCTACTGGTAACATTTGAGTCCAGCATACCAATACAGCAAGTGCAGATTCAATCCAGACCAATAACATCCGGCAAATTAAATAAATTTAACAGCGCTTTAATTGGTAAGTTAAGTTGTCAGGACCTCACAGTGAACGATGGTAATATTTTATACAAAAAAGTTTTCTCAGTTGTTCAAACAGAATTCAATAACACTTTTAAGAAGAAAACTAAAACTATATGCCGTAAGTTTTTATTCAGTGACTGGGCGACTAAAGGAATCAGGAAAAGTAGGGAAAGACTTTACGAGCTGTATGGCCTTAAGCCTTATATAAACACTGAAACTTTTAATAAGTATGTTGCTACTTACTCAAGAATTTTTAAAAATTCATGTAAACTAGCTAAGGCTTTATACATTAGCAATAAGGTTAAATTCGCAGAAAATAAAATTAGGACGGTTTGGAAAATTATTAACAATGAAACAAACAGGAACAAAAGAAATAATACTGATTACACGCTTGAGACTACACATGGACTTGTTAGAGATAGCAAAGAGGTTGCTCAAGAGTTTGTAAATTTCTTTACCAGCATCCCAATTAAAACTACTGAAACCTTAAATTCTTCGCCGTCGCTCGCTTATGGTTTATTACACGCTAACGTTTCAGCATGCCCGACTGAATTTAACTTTTCACATATAAACCCAATAACAGTGATAAAAGCAAATAAAGATAAAACTGACAGAAGATCTATGGGGAATGTCCATCAAAGTTTGTACCTCCATTATTCAGACTATAGCGCCGTACTTAGCTTTAATTTTTAATTTGTGTATAGATCAGGGAGTCTTTCCGGATCTAATGAAATATAGTAAGGTTATACCACTTTTTAAATCCGGGGACAGTAAAGACACAAATAATTATGGACCAGTATCCGTGTTGCCGGTTTTCAGCAAGATATTTGAAAAGATAATGCTAAATCAAATGCTCATTTATTTTAATACGAAAAACATCCTACACGAGAAACAATATGGTTTCACCAAAGGACGTTGTACAACCGACGCTGGTGTCACCTTAATAAAACACATCTTTGATGCGTGGGAGGAGGGACAAGATGCCATAGGTATCTTCTGCGACCTGTCGAAGGCGTTTGATTGCGTTGATCATGAAACATTGCTTTTGAAACTTGAGCATTACGGGCTAGGCCAATCAGCATTAAATTTAGTAAAATCCTATTTGAATGATAGACAGCAATTAGTTCAAATAAACGGTGTCAATTCGTCGGGGTTGAACGTGAAAATGGGGGTACCCCAAGGCTCAATTTTAGGTCCTTTCTTATTTTTAGTATACATTAACGATTTACCCCATCTATTGAAAAACAAACTGAACATGGTGTTATTTGCTGATGACACTTCTTTGATTTTTAACATAAATAGACGTACGAGTAACGTTGCCGACGTAAATAATGCATTGCGGCAAGTTCTAAATTGGTTCACTGCTAATAATTTAGTTTTGAATGCTAAAAAAACTAATTGTGTAAAATTTGCCTTGCCGAATGTCAAAAGTTATGATTGTGACATTATATTAAACAACGAGAAGCTAGAATTCGTCGACAAAACCGTTTTCCTGGGTATCACGCTAGACTCAAGGTTACAATGGGGTCCTCATTTAATATCACTTGCGGGGCGGTTAAGTTCGGCGGCTTATGCTGTTAGAAAAATTCGTCAATTTACTGATGTAGATACCGCGAGGCTGGTCTATTTTAGTTACTTTCATAGTATAATATCTTACGGCATATTACTATGGGGAAGGGCTGCAGACATTCAGTCAATTTTTGTTCTACAAAAACGAGCCATCAGAGCGATATACAATCTTCGCCGGCGCGATTCTCTAAGGGAACTGTTTAAAGACATTAACATCATGACGGTACCTTGTCAGTATATTTACGAAAACATCATGTACGTTAGAAAGAATTTACATCTTTTTAGTAAAAACAGCGATAGACATAGTTATGTTACTAGAAATAGGGACCAATTAATTCAACCAGGTTTCAGGCTGGCTAAAGTAGCGTCATCTTTTAGGGGGTACTGTATAAAATGTTACAATAAAATACCGCCACACATTCTAGAATTGAATGAGACGAAATTTAAAACTTGTATAAAACGCACACTATGCAGGCAGGCATATTATAGGTTGGGGGATTACATCGCTGATAAAAATGCTTGGCCCAACGCTATTCCAGCTCCACAGCCACTAGGGCACAAAAACAAGTGATAAGCAGAAAAGTTCTGAAGTATTGTTGGACCTGCTGAAGACTGTACGAATAATTATAATGTATATTTGTGTTGTATAAACTCAATTTATTTTTTGGATTATATAACTGCACAGCACATATGTGAGTACTATGTACTAACTGTAAATCTACCATTTACTGTACCTATGTGTCGTTCGTTGACTTCAGTGTGCCCCGGCAGTTGAGTGTGTCATGCTCTCTCTAATGTCTCTCTGATGGTGGCACATGTGTTGGATCATTCGGTTCCCTTCATGATGGTTGAGCTGAGTGGTGCCGATCCATGTGTCATGTTCGTGAACGGGCGCCGTCAGTTGGGATTGGTCATATCTTAGCTGCCTCCGCATGTTTTTAATTACCTATTTATTGTATTTTTAATTGTTTGTTTTACTCTAGACGCTTTTAAGTGCGTTTTTTTTTTTTACATCTTTCTCACATATATGTATTTTTCCTACAAGATTATTGTAACCAAATACTTGTAAAACACATTTATGTTTTTTTAAAAGAGTAAGTTTGGAGTTTCTTGTCCGTTCTTCTCCATAACAAGCTACATTTCCGAATGGACGGTAGAATCAATTATTATTACATTTAATTTTTATTTTTGACGTTCGAAAGTGCCGCTTAATGGCCTAATTGAATAAAGAAATTTTGATTTGATTTTGATTTTGATTTTGAACAATAGCCTCCTAAGGCATCGCCTTACTCCTAAGGACGACACACGACTTATTATCAAGTATACAACCTCTTAAGGCTAGATGTATTAATTTAATTTGTAAGGTTATGTTAAACCTTTACCAACGCCTCTGAAGGCTAGCGCTATTGATACAAAGAACGATCATAAATAATGTTTATTGGCGTAATTACTAAAATGGATCCATTTAACGATGTTTTTATTGTGCACTAATCAAATGAAATAAATCGTCCTGAGCAACATTACTTTCGTAATTCTTTACTCAGAATTAGAATTATCCGACTCATCGGAATGTAAAGATTTAACTTATCCCTGGCCAAAATATTTTCATAAAGTCGGCCACGGTTACGTGTACTCTTAATCACGTACCGATCATGAGACAAGACCTTTACAATTTTATATATCCCGTCAAAACGCGGCATAAGTTTACCACTGCGTAAACCCTTACGAATGATCTTTCTTTCGGCAAGAACTAGGTCACCTATCTTAACAGGAGCTTCATAACGCCGTTTTTGATCATAATTGCCCTTTGCCTGCTGAGACAATTTAGCTGATCGGGTGACAGTAACTTCCCTCAACTAGTCTAAATTGGATGATCTATCGGGCACAACTATATCGTCTACTAGTCTAGGTCGAAACCCATAAAGAAGTTCCAATGGAGCCTTACCCGTACTATTATTTATGTTAGAATTTAATCCTAACTGTACCTTAGGTAAGTTTTTGTCCCAGTCATTATGGTCACCAACGTATGCTAGAAGGGCATCAAGTATAGTCATATTAAAACGTTCTATCTGCCCATTCGCCATTTGACTAGTGAACGCCGTCATGACATGCTTTATTTGCCTTTGAGTGCAATACTCTTTAAAGACATTGCAGCTAAAAGCTTTGCCTCGGTTGCTTATTATACGATTTGGAACATCAAAAGTTTTAATTAGTTGGTCAAACGTCTGCAACACATATTTACAACAGACGTGTCGAACAGCTTCGATCTATATTAACCTCGTGAAGGCATCTATTATTGCTAGAATGTGCATTTTGCCTGATGGGCTTTTACAGAAAGGGCCAAGATAGTCTACATGAACCGAGTGTAAAGGTAGGCCACCTTTTCAATTGAATGTAACAAGCCCACACGACGACCAGTTGGTTTTTATTATATTGACACGGTATACAACCACGAGTGTACTTTTGGATAAACCAACGCATACCGTGAAACAAATACTTTGACATTATGGCATTGTAAGTTTTATTAAAATTAACGTGACCGTTATTATCATGGAAACTTTGACAACGTTGATATTCATGGAACGACTACATATTAACCATTTCCAACTTTTCTAAATACACCATTCTCAAACAATAAATCTTTAGCCAAACCAATAGCTATGCCCCTCGCAACCTCATCCTTCAACTGGTCCACGAGGGTACGCAACGAGTTGTCATCCTGCTGCACACATTCAATTAGGTCCTTTTCAACACATCTCATTACTGAATCCACAGGATCACGACTCGGCGCATCCACGTGAGCCATGGATTTTCCGGCACGATACTCAACAGTAAAATCAAAGCCTATAACTTCAAGCCACCACCGGGCTATACGGGGAGATAAATCACGTTTGTTTCATGTCCAGCGTAACGCGCTACAATCGGTTACTAAAATAAATTTTAAACCTGACACGTATACCTTAAACTTTTTCAGGCTCATGACAACAGCCAACGTCTCAACGTGATACGTTTGTTCGACAGACGTAGTCGTGACGACTCGCATATGCGACTGGTTTCCACGCACCGTCCGGCTGCTTCTGAAGCAATATTTCACCTAACCCTACTTTGGACGCGTATTGGTTTCACAATCCGGATTAAACAACGCCAAGAATGGTTGTTTTACTAAAATGGTTTTAATGTTGTGGAATGCAAGAGACTGTTTGTCACCCCATACCCATGGTTGGTCCTTTTTGGTTAGCATAGTGATACTCGTAGGACGAGCGAGGCTAACAAAATTAGAAGTGACGTACCTGATGTATGTTTCCAGGCACATCAAAGTCATGAACTGCCGTGAGTTTATACTTGGACGGCCTGACTTCGCCATCACACACCTTATGCCTTAAATACTCTATACTTGATACTAAGAAAGAATACTTATCTAACCTGAGTGCCACATTAGCATCTCGTGTTTTGTCAATTACGGTTTTGAGACGGTGCAATGCATCATCATAATTTTCAGCGTAAACGAGATCATATAAATATGCTGTCACACATTGGAAACGTAAACAATCCAGAATATTGTCCATTGCGCGCTGAAACTAACGGTGCATTCACCAATCCAAAGCTCATACGCGTATAATGGTAGTGCCCAACCGGTGTTATGAACGCTTTATACTGTTTACTATCATCAGTAATTTGAATGCAATGATAGGCTGACATAATATCAAGACATTTGAAAACGCGTTGCTTGGATAACCGGTCTAACTGATCTTATATTACGGGTAAAGGATAGCGTTCCTTTTTAGTAATTTTATTTAATGCAAGGTAATCCACGCGCATGCGTATTTCACCAGACTTTTTGGGGACCAATATGACGAGACTGGCATATGAGGAATTTGATTCCTCCACTATTCCTTTACTTAAGAGCAGACAACCCGACATAATTTTCATACAAACGCTCGTACGTGATTATGCCGTTGTAACACATCGATTTTTGATTTTTTTGAACTAATAGGTATCTTGTGCACTATATCTAGGTTTCTATAGAAGCAGAAAATAAAAATTTGGAGAAACCAATTCAGTATAAGCCTCCAAAAATCTGGATTTTTGCACAAATTTTACCTGAACTTTGGCCGTTGATAATGTATTCATAAATTGTAAAAGTAAAGAAAATATTTCAATAGAAACCTTGCAAATGTAATGGAGATTCTAAATGACAAATTTTTATTTCACAAACTTATAGGGCTTATTCAAAAACACGTATTTCCTGGAACAAGATTTATGAAATTTTCGAACACCATTTTTAGCTCAATGTTATCGCGTTCTCACTTGCTAGTTAGTCAACAGGGGGTATGAGGTGCGCGGGGAGACGAGTCGTGCGGGGTCGGGCGGGGTGAGTCGCCGAAGTTGAATGAAGATCGCCGCTCGCTCGGGTAGTAGGTAATGAATTTGTTGAGTACATAACTGCGCGTAGTGAGTGTGTTACGTATGCCTAGGAATCTGCTGACATTGCGGACAAAATACATACATAGACCTTGATGACAGTGCAGTTACCGCAAGTCAACGCACGTAGCTAGACTTTCGCTGACACAGAAACGTACGGAGCATAAACATAGGAAGTTGCTGACTGTGCAATTACCTTGGAACCGATCCAGCCATGACGTCAAGGAATCGATCAATGCCGAACTAATATTTAAGAGCATCTCTCGTAAGAAAGAAGCATTCCATATTCCTACATCGTGTAGGATGGATTCTCGTAGGCTAGTTAGTTTTAGTTAGTCTATTTAAATATTGTAACCATTCCATGTCCTAACATCGGCTTGGAATGGACATTCGTAGGTTAACTAGTTGTAGTTAGTAGTTGTAACCATTCCATGATCCAACCTCGACTTGGAATGGACACTTCTAGGATAATTAATTATAATTAACTTTAATAATTAAAGGTTTAGAATCATTTCGGGTTTCTTTCCACTCTCCCGGCTGTGGTAAACGTAATTGGCGCAGTCGGTAGGATATCCGCGGGAGACGTCGGGACACATCACACATCGATAATCACGTCTCGTGTCACCCGGGTGGCTATCAAGCACCGTTCCGGATATCCTGAACATACGGACCTGCTGCAGACCGAGAGAAGAATCTGGAAATCGATTCGCAGAGAGGAACCGGAAATGAAATAGCTGTAAGTACATTTGAATTATTCTCGTGTTGCTCCCTCCTAAATCCTAACCTTCAGGGTTTACCATCCCAGGAACTCGAGTGCGCGGGGACCTGCATCACGTCAGGCCCACCGACGAACTGTAGATATTAGTAGAAATATATTTTTAGATAAGCTAGAGTTAGGCAACTTGGTTAGTTTAGATATGGATCAGCACGGCCAAATACCATTTCTAAGGCACTTCGCCTTGGCCTTGCTTTTCATAGTAACTCTAACGTGTTTGCGCGGTTTATTAAAATCCTTGATTCATCATCCAAGTGTTGCACGCGAAAGCGAATTTTCTAACTTGTGACCATTAAACAGAATTCTTAATAAGATTTCTGGAACCACTTTGTGTACCAGTAACTCTAATGGGGTACCAGAGAGTTGGTTGGGCAGTCGAACCACCCTGATTAACAACTTTTCAGACCAGCACCATAATTTCAAGGAGCCGGTATCTAATTGACAGCTCCCGTAGGTCCAAATCCTTCGTTTTTAAATTTTCATTTTATTTCTGCTCCCAAGAATAGTTACGACCTATAAAGATTATCATCATCAGCTTCTTTTAATGTTCCCTCTGTGATAGGCAATGGACCGTAATTCATCACACGAGCCCAGCGTGGGTTGGTAAAGATTATCCGTAGTACCTAAAAACACGCATAGGCCCTTATCCTATCCTTCCCAGTCCTAGCAACCAACGAGTTGACATTCACTTACATAGAGGCTGAATGCCCGAAGTCAAACTGGTGCGAGAAGGAAGTTACCCACCAGATCCGCACCAAATCTGATTGCATCCAGAAGTCGATCACCAATCAAGTTCTGCGGGACTCCTGCCATCCCACTACAGTTATCCTGATGAAGAAAACTATGAAGAAACTCGATGACCAACACCATGTCCTGTAATTCCCTCAGCAAACGAAAGTACAAATTATCTGTCACCAACAAGACAACACACCGCTCCAAGGAAGTTATTTCGTTACAACTCCCGATGGATGTCGACTGAAATCTGAAGAGTTCACCATAGCAGATGCCGACGACGAAATCAAAGGCCAACCTCGCAAAATCATGAGGATACCCTTCGATTCTGGGCAACGAGCTACGTCAACTACTCACATCAATTTGTACTCCGTGGATCTTAAGGGACTAGTGCAAATGGGCAACGCGCAAAAGAACACCTGTCATACCACAAGAACCAGCAGCCTCCTACCGTAATCCTGGAAAAAAAACTCAGATCCCGAGAAGACTCCGGCAACTTTTTTCACTCAATGTGCTAAAATAGTTGCCGTTCTAAGGGTGGAGGTGTTACGTATGCCTAGGAATCTGCTGACATTGCGGACAAAATACATACATAGACCTTGATGACAGTGCAGTTACCGCAAGTCAACGCACGTAGCTAGACTTTCGCTGACACAGAAACGTACGGAGCATAAACATAGGAAGTTGCTGACTGTGCAATTACCTTGGAACCGATCCAGCCATGACGTCAAGGAATCGATCAATGCCGAACTAATATTTAAGAGCATCTCTCGTAAGAAAGAAGCATTCCATATTCCTACATCGTGTAGGATGGATTCTCGTAGGCTAGTTAGTTTTAGTTAGTCTATTTAAATATTGTAACCATTCCATGTCCTAACATCGGCTTGAAATGGACATTCGTAGGTTAACTAGTTGTAGTTAGTAGTTGTAACCATTCCATGATCCAACCTCGACTTGGAATGGACACTTCTAGGATAATTAATTATAATTAACTTTAATAATTAAAGGTTTAGAATCATTTCGGGTTTCTTTCCACTCTCCCGGCTGTGGTAAACGTAATTAGTGTGCATCGTATATATTTCATTTATTTACCTACTACAACGATCTTGCTTTTTTATACCGGATACTGATTTTGCTTTCAAAAAGATTTAGTACTTTTATAAGAAACGAACCTGGCATTGCGTTAGTGAATACGGACCGAATTTGTTTTGATTGTAGGTTTTGAAGGTAGGGTAGGTAAGTAGGTAAGGCACGTAGTTAGGTAGGTTAGGTACCTAGGTTGGGTAGCTGTAAGCTAGGTAAGTAGTTAGGGTAGGTAAGTAGATAGGATGGGCAGGACCAACTTACCTACTCACTCTACCTATCCGGTAGATAGGGTAGGTAGGGTATGTCATATGTGGGTAAGTAGGGTAGGTAGGTAGGGACCCTCGAAACACCCGCCAGATGCTCGCAATACTTCCTTGAGTATCGATATAAAATAATCGATTTTTTTATCGCTACTCAGTACTGATATCAGGCTGCAACGCAACGTTGCGAGATCGCACATCATCGGCGCGGGCGAACGGCGCGCGAACTTGGCACTTGGCGGAACGGCAACAGTGCAGTGTGCGGCGTATATTTGATTTGATCAAAAGCAAGCATCGCATTCGCAACAGTTTCTTACTCCGTGCGTTGAAGTTCCGCGTGACGTCACGTAAAGTGACATCCACTCTTGAACTTTGACGAGCTTTATCTTTATCAATTTTTAAAGATTTAAGAAATAAAAAAATACGTGTCCAATATTTTTCGATAATCTAACTGATGGACTAATTAGAATTATTATTTATATCAGTCAACACCGAGTTACCGACAAATGGTTGTTTTGTAAGTACCTACCTACAAAACACAACCATTTCCATTTAAAAAATACGCGATTTTACTCGATTTAGATGATTACATTATTGCTTTTTTATTGTATGTGACTGTTATATTTTTTTTCTTTTTATTATCAACTAGAGGACGCCTCGCGGTTTCACCCGCGTAGTTCCCGTTCCCGTGGGAATACAGGGATAAAAAGTAGCCTATGTCACCCGGAGATAGAGTAGCTTCCCAACGGTGAAAGAATTTTTGAAATCGGTCCAGTAGTTTTGGAGCCTATTCGGTACAAACAAACAAACAAAAAAATCTTTCCTCTTTATAATATTGGTATAGATTGGCTCGCGCTCGCGAATTATTATTTATTTCTCTATTTCTGATAGGTACTAACTAATAGTATTCATAAAAAAACAAACAGGTACCAACGAAAAAATAAACTTTTTAGGTAAAAATACAAATCAACCATCTTGATACACCAATCACTTCACTACAAACCAAAATTCACGTAGGGATAACACGCACCAGGCACGGATGAAGTCCCTGGCCAAGCGTGGGTTCTGGCTGTGGGGTTTTGCAGGGGTCAGTTTTACAAAATCTCTTGTGAGATCTCGCATACGATGTGGTCCTGCGTGTTGACCTCCCCGTCGTCAAGGACTGGTTCAAGCGCTTCACTATAGTATCACGAAGAGACCGGATTTCACCCTAGTAGCCCTTGCGTTTGACATGTACCTCTATGTAACAGTGCTGTCGTCTGCATACTCAAAGCGACGGTTTTAGCCAATATAAAATAGGTAACTATATAAAACACAAAAAGTGTTTCTACTTATGTCCGTAACAGACTTTGAAACCATCAAACCGATGTGACCTAAACCGGTTTAATTATGGCAGAAGATGGTTTTAGACCACTAAAACAAACAGAATTTCTTTTTTTACTGACTTCAAAAAAAAGAGATAATCAATTCCAAATGTATGTATGTAATATTATTGGAACTGCACAATATTCACATAATATGTTACTCTATCTAGGCACAAACACGTGTGCAAAACGTCATAAGTGTATGTATGTTTATGTATGTATGTTTTTACACGCATTTCTCCGAAACCACTTATTGGATCGTGATCATTCCTTTTGTGTAGGATTGAGTATCTATCAACTTAGGGAATACTTAGTGCTAGAATAAAAGAAAATTTCATCAAAATCGGTCCAGCAGTTTTCAAAATATGGAGCATACAACCGAACTCCTTAGCAACAAACAGCACGAATGTGTAAATACAGGTATTTTATAAGTATTTTGTCAATGACACCCAGATCCGGAACAATTATTATCAATAGGCCATACAAATATTTTTCCATGCGGGAATAGAACCCGCTACACGCAGCGCAGCAGCCGATCGCTCAACCGCTCGCCAACTTACAGAACAATCAAGTTTGCCGTAATTTTTGTAGGATTCCTACATAAATTACGAAAAAGTATAGGTACCTGAATGATTTACAAGCAGAACACATTATTATTTATCTATCCAGTCCGCATAGAGGAAGCTAAAATTTGTAGGTATAATTACTTCCGACTTCCGAAACTAAAGTTATTTTACCCTGTTTAGTGTTTTTGCTTTTGAAGTAGATTTTTTTTTTGTGAAAAACTTATTATTTCTCTCTTTATAGTTGTAGTAGACTATCACTAAAATTTGCAAGTTCTATAAACATAAATGAAATTTGGCACACATGTTTAGAAACCCACATAGAGTTACATATGTAAATATTGTGCAGTTGCAATAATATTACTTACATACGTGTCGAATTTACGACACGGTTGGCACCACAACGCCGCGTTGCCGAGCGAGAAACTGCTGTGCTGCGTGTCGCGGGTTCGATTCCCGCACCGAACAAATATTTGTATGGTCTACAGATAGTTGTTCCGGATCTGGGTGTCTTGTGAATGTGAGATGTTTGTAAACGCACCCACGATACAGGAAGAAATTCATAGAGTAGGACATCGATTAAAAAATACTCTTTGGTTTGCGCAAGGGTGGAGGACATTCATAACGACTTCAAAAGGTAAAAAAAAATATGTTTGTGGGTAGGTATTTTTGTTTTCGGAAATCAGAATCTTCTCGATAACCGGGTTTTATGTATTTTTCTATAAAATAAAAAATATCACTCCGGAACCGTGGTCCCACTGCGATGTCCTACTGGTGGGACAAAACTTTTTCGTGGTCCCACCAAACACATACTTGACTGTTTTGTTACGCCGAATTGAAGAAACGCCATATGGTAAATATTACCCACATTATAAAAAAGATTTTCTTGTCCTGTGGTATTATCCTACGTACCTAGCAAGTACCTAGGTAGGTAGCAATCTAAAGAGGACCCACTCGATTTTGAAGTATACCTCCCTAATTTGATAAAACTCTTTATTAAATCTGAAATGCACGAAAAAAAAAAAAAAAAAAAAACATTTGTTTTTGAAATTGTCCTAATGGAAAATATTGATGCTAGCACAATAAAATAATTTTGCGGAATACTAAGATTACTTAAATATGGATAATACTGACGAGTATAAAATTATAAACAGAAAGGGCGCCCAAGTTTGCTCTAACGTGGACGCAGATATTATCGTCAAAAAGTTTATTCGAATAAATCTGTGATATGGAACTGTAGCCAAAAGCGAAATTTAAAATGTACTGAATCTATAACTACTGAGGTAAGATTTTTATCCTAATGTCTTTTATATGTTAGGGTACGCAAAATTTCCTACGTATCTATTAATAAGTGTTGATCTCCATATCGAATTAGATACATAGTTGCATTTGGTACAGTCAGGGTCCGATATATCTAGGCTAGTAGGCAGAGAAAGTTATGACAGAGGTGTAAATAACAACTTCCCTTTATTATTTTTCTCTGACAGATGGACAAAGTAATTAAACAAATCGACCACAAAACATCAGCGGCGGGCACGGAGTTTAAACCTTATATAAAGAGAAATGAATTGGATTTGTCGTAGAAAAATGAAACAGGAAGCATCTACATCTGCCGAACCACTTCCAAAAATTTACACGAAGCATATAACACCATTGATTACCATTTATTATGCGTACAGCTAAGGAGTGGAATTCCTTGCCGGAGTCTGTGTTTCCCGACAGCTACAATCTGGGGGTCTTTAAGTCAAGAGTGAATAGGTTATTTCTAGGCAAGCGTGTTTCACCGTCGACCGCATCATCGCTTACCATCAGGTGAGATAGTGGTCAAGCGCGAGCCTATAGGATATAAAAAAAAAAAAAAAAAATTGCGACGTTGCCTAATTTTGAAAACGTCAAGGGTTGCTTGAATACTGCCCGTAAAAAGGCATGGAATGTGAAAAAGTCAAATTTCAAAAATTTACCGAGATTGTAGTGCCCAACACTTTACGCGAACTATCATTACTAGGGGAATTTATAGAAAAGGATACTAGAATACTGATATTCTTCAATACTGAAGTGACGTATTTACTTCCCTAAATAAAGTAATTTTTCCTAGATGCAACATTTAAGAGTGTTCCTGATCCGTTTTACCAATTATTCAGTATACACGGCGACATAGGTAGTTCGCCCAATTCAGTCCTAGCAGTACCAATTTTTATGCTCTAATGAGCGATAAGAAAGAAGCGTCGTATTTTACTTTATTTGATATAATAAAGACCGTATTTAAAAACGAGTGGAACCCAATAAGGATTCATATGGACTTCGAAATAGCTGCATCTAATGGTTTGAAAAAAATATTACCTGATGTGGTTATAAAGAGATGCTATTATCATTTTAATAATTGTATCTGGTAGAAGGCGACATCGATGGGCATCAAACACAAACTTTACAGACGTATAGTTGGTTTATGTGCAGTGTTACCGCTGGTTCCTATTGACAAAATTGACGATGGATGAAAATATATCCAATCGCGGACTAAGAATAAAGAAGATGAAAAATTATTATCTTTATGGCATACGTAAAGAAAATATGGATGAAAAATAATTGTTTTATAAATGAATGGTGTGTTGCTGTGTTGCCAAAGAGAGACACAAGACATATAATATTATGGAAAACTGGCATTCTTTATTAAACAAGTCCATAAACAAAAACTATGTGACGTTTGCAAAACTCCTTGAAGTGCTCCAACAAAACGTGACTATGCAAAAAATTAAAAATCATAATAACACATTACAAAAACGAAGAAAAATCGAAATAGAAAAAGACGACGAAATTATAGAACTACAAATGCAGTTAGTTCACGGCAAAATTTCAGTTGGCCATTATTTAGAAGCTTTGCGGTAAAAAAATGCTGGAATTATTATTAATTTTATTGCCTTTTAATTATTACAATTTTATCTCGTTTACTTATTATTTTATTTTGTTTCAAGAAAGTAGTGACTATTACATACCACATTGTAACAAAACGGTCAAGTGTGTGTTTGGTGGGACCACGAAAAAGTTTTGTCCCACCAGTGGGACATCGCAGTGGGACCACGGTTCTGGAGTGAAAAATATATATGCCAAACTGTATTCAGACTACTTTATTTGATCAACCGCCTGTACGACGTAGATACCTACGTTTTTTTGTACATTGTTATTATACCTAGTAATTTTAGCTGCCTCAATACTGACTGAATAGATAAATAATAATGTGTTCTGCTTGTGCTATTCCATAAGCAGAATAAATTATATATAATAATACATTATATATACCTTTACCTTTTCGTACTTTATGTAGATATCCTACATAAATTACGAAAAAACTAATATATTTTAAATAATTTCCATACAGTAAAACTAGCGCACGTGCGGTACGGTTCCTAGATTGGTAAAAATACAAACACTTATCCCCGGGGCCAAGAGCTACGTCCGTACTAAATGTAGGTTTTTATACCTACATGCAAGGCAATTTACAAAACTGTAAGCGCGCGCGCGATCCGATATTATTATCATAAATGAATGGGCCGGTCGGCGGCCGGTGGCGATCGCCCGCGAGTGAGCGGCGGAAGAAACCGAAGTACAACCGAGAGTTCAGGCGCTATCTCTCTCTTTTCGCTTTGCCTCTTTTTCAAGCATTGCGCTGGATGAAACAACAAGCTTTTCAACCGTGCTCGCGTTGGCGTTAGACGGTTCGACAAGGGTCCTCTTAATAAGTCTGATGCAATATGACGGACTTTTTCCGGTATCCTAAAGACATTTGATACGGACAGTAATACGGGCTTCGTTCTCGTATCAGTTAATTCAATGTGCATTTGGACTGAACATTTTCCAATTTTATTTTCACTACCCGAAAAACAATCACAATATTCGTGCAGTAAAGATTCTAGATCAGTCACGACGTTTGGTTCCAGGTAATACCCTATTTTGTATTTATTATTATCGTCCGTGACCGGTATCATCGCTCGCGCCACGCATCGGTTGCGCGGTAGTTTTATAACCTCACTAGCTTTTGCCCGCGACTTCGTTCGCGTGGAATAGTGACTTCCGGCAGATTTTTGGTTTTACCCACATAGTTCCCGATCTCGCGGGATCTCTTCAAAAATGAAATGTGGAAGATATTCTAGGGAACTCTTCAAAAATCAACATAATGAGCTCTGCGTTTGAATTAAAGATATGTATACTCACTTAGGGCATTAAAGCCGTTATTGCCGATCGAAAAAGGCGAAAATGTTATTTTTCCCTTATTTTCAAAATATAATTTTGATTTGCCAGAAAAAAATACTGTTTCTCCCTTGACAAATTTTCTATTATTTTAGGCTTTAAAGATTATTAAAGTTTCTTACACCAAGACATTTCTGTATACCACGTTTTTAGTTTTGCCATCCTTTGCAAAAATATATAGGTCTTGTGGTTTTGACACTCTTGAGCACGCAACGTAGAGTTGTCCATGGGAGAAACAGTCTTTTTCAAGATGTACCCCCGCAACTTTAAGCGATTGCCCTTGGGCTTTATTTATGGTCATTGCAAACGCAGTTTTCAGCGGAAACTGAACTCTTTTGAATTGGAATGGCAAATCAGTTGGAATGATGGGAATGCGGGGAATAATTACAGTTTCGCCTTTTGCCATTCCAGTCATAATAACGGCTTTAATGACATTCCGTCCTAAATAGGTTACTTGTAACCGTGTGCCGTTACATAGCCTTGGTGGATCTAGGTTTCTCATAAGCATCACAGGAACTCCAACTTTCAGCCTCAACTTGTGAGAAGGCACTCCTGATAACTCTAAGGAGTTGAGAAACTCTGTTGGGTAAGATGTCACTTGCTCGGTATCCACGACGTTATCTACTGATAGATACTCGATGACATCTCCCTCTACGTCAGACATAATTTGGTCATTTATCCGGCCTACTATTTCATTTGTTGGCGCCAATATCGCCCTTTCGCATAACCATTCCCGATTTTCGATATTAGCGCGTAAATCCGGATAGACACTATTTTTTAAATTGTATGTGCTATCCACAATTCGGCATACGATCAATCCACAATTCCACGACAGTACCGAAGCGCTCGGCCGATACCCAACCAAATGCGTGTAACGAAACCATAGCGCGATCTATTTCGATCCCAACGCCATCTATTCGAGCATAGTGACAACTCGGATTATTTATCTATACTCCGTTCGGGCATTTTCTTTGTACTAAAAGTTTTGTTATATTGATATTATTTTTTCATACCTTTTTACTATTTATTTACTTTTTTCCGATGAATTAAAACAATAACATGAACCGAACTCGTGTAACGATCGACACCATTGCGCGATCACCAACTCGACATATAGTACTAATAGAATTATCTATACTCCGTTAGAGCATTTTCTTTGTACTAAAAGTTGTATTATATTATATTTTCATACCTTTTTACTATTTATTTACATTTTTCCGATGAATTTTCAGTACTGAATTGATGCCGACTCTTGACCAATAGATGGCGCTGTATGTCCGGCATAAATTTTATTTTATTTTTTATTTTTTGTAATAAAAACTATCCTATGTCCATTCTCAAGTTCCAAACTATGTCTGTACCAAATTTCACACAAATCGGTTCAGTAGTTTAGGCGTGAAGCAAAGACAGACAGACAGACAGACAGACAGAAAGACAGACAGACAGAGTTACTTTCGCATTTATAATATTAGTTTGGATTACTAATATTATGTTTTGATTCGCGCGAATTATTTTCCGCGCGAATTTTTTATTACTATTTGAGCGCGATTTTTTTTCCGCAGTGCGTGCAGCTTCATACAACTCCATAGGCCACAGAACGCGCGGAAAAAAATTCGCGAGAATAAAAATCGCAGTGCGTGCTAAGCCTTAGACAACTTTGCCATCAATAACCTCGGTGTCGCATTCGGGAATAATACACTCCGCCCTCGGAGTATTATATTCAGTAGCACGCAGTGTAATCAAACAGAGACAAAATCAAAACAAGATAATAGGATTCCATTTACACCGGGTTGCAAAATTACTTCGTCATCCGAAACTAACTTGACGCACTCAACTTCACTACATGCAATGGTAGGTAGTTCTAGAAATTGATTTGCATTAAATATCTTTAAAGATGTCGTTGTTTTAATCACGTATACGGTGGAATGATAGCCTATTATAGTGCCAATAATAGGTACTATGAAAGCCTTACAATTTCAAGTAGCCTCGTCAACTTGAATTTTAACAACTACTACACCGATCGGATAAATTTTGGCAAAGACCGGACAAAACTATATTTTCGCAAGGACTCGCTTCTAATTTGAATCGATTAGGTACTGATTCTGTTATTGTGATGCAAGCGCTTCCAAAATCAATAAAACCGTACACAGAGAATTTTTTTTTTTTTTTACGTTCATGTTATATTTCGAACTACCCGACGCATCAGTGATTACGCGCACCGTATTCTGTGTTTGTCATTTTCTTTGTGAGAAATTGTACGACGATTTTTAAGTTATAAACAATCCTTTTTTTATGACCTATTTTGCCACAGTAACTACATTTTTTTATTTTTTTAGGTAACAATTAGTTTCGTAATGACCGCTCATAGCCTTTTAGTTTAGAGGAACAATTAAATATAGCAGTTTTTTCGTCCCAACCGTACATGTTTGAACTACCCTCAACTTTTCTAATCCATTGTTCTATTGTAATTAAAGAAATATGAGGATTGAATTCCGGTATTGGATCGCTACGACCGACATATCTTAAGGAATTTGAGCACGACGGATGAATATTGTGATGGCAATGTGATGGACTTGCAGTGGTAGCTTCTAACGACGGGACTATCACCGATGCCGATTGCATGGCTGTTTCAGAATCTACTTCGCGTCAGGTACCTCCAACGCATCGATCCTTTGCTAGTGTCTGCCTGCTGGGACCCGTTTCCGGCACGCGCTAACAAAATTTCGTTAGGTACTGGTGGCAATTGGTTCACGAAGGGTACCGCGGGTGGAGACGGCGGCGTATAGGAACGCTCACCAGATTCGGCATGTGCGTCCTTATTTGCCCCATTCGACTCGGTGCCAGAACTACCCTCAGATGCGGGCGTCACGCTAACTTTGCCTTGCAAGACTTGATTTTCCAAGAATACTACGCGTTCTAGTAATCTACGTGTAGTAACATCTTTGACTAGACGGCGACGCAAAGATTTTTCATTATCGCTGTCGTCCTTATTTTTACGTTTACTTTTTTTATAGTGTCCCATTATTATAAAATAATCACAAGAAGCAATAGATAGGGTACACAGTCAAGTGAAATGCAAGTGTTAAATAAATTCAAGCAAGGTAAGTCAAACACGGTACTTGTTTAGGATACCCTCACTTATTATTTTAAAACACTTACGTGGGCTGCAATGGTTCAATCCCAATTCTGAACTGTAAAGAGCTCAGAAAAACAAGGGAAAATAATTATAAAATATTTAATTAAAAATAAACTTATGCAGTACAATAAAATGTTATGTAGGTCCTAAGCCGTCGGTGTCCGCCAGAAAAGAGAACGCCAGCCTCGGTGCAATATGCGAGCCAGGCGAGCGGCCCACGCGTTGCTATCTTCACAGTTGTCAACTTCATGACGGCTCTCGAGCGCCATCTATCGCCTTACAATAATAAATAAAACTAATAAAATAAAATGTTTATTTCATTTTCATAAAGAATTAACATAATTATGGTACCTAAGATTCGCGGTATACTGTGTTCTTCTATATTTTTATGATATTTTATTGTAAAATGTGCCTTATGTTATAATTAAACGATATATATTAGGGGTTAAAGTATGAAATTGCCGTTTTATTGTAATAGTTAATTCGAATTGACATAGAACCTTCAACTGAGAGTGAATCTTTTTTCTATGCTATCTATGAAGTTCTTCAAGTTCAAGTTGGTTAATAGGTCTATTGTAATGCCTGGCAAAATGGCAGAATTTTGAGACCACCCTGCAGCCTTTCTAATTACATCAATAGGGCTGTGAAGATGGTGACTTCATTTCCTGCTTCTTTCAACGTCAACTTGATCCAACGGCTTATAGTCTGCGTTGATGCATTTCTATAAGGTTTCTTGAATGTAAGAATTAATTCGTCTGTACTGTTTCTTATAGAACTTTTCTGATCTATATAAGATTTAATGGTGTTGACAGGACAAATTTCTTTCTTCTGGATGAAGGTTTTCAAGTGAAACATTGGTTGTATGCTACCTCTTCTGGATGTTTTTATTATATTAGGTACTAGCACTCCGCCCGCGACTTCGTTCGCGTGATTTTTTTGAATAATACATTTTAGGTTACCGCCACAAAGTAAAATCCTCCCCTAAAAACTTATCAACCCCTTTTTGCCCCGTTGAGGGTCGAGTTTTGAAAAACTTAAATATGCTATTCGCTCTTTTCTTCTCTTTTTTATTTATCGTTTATGTTAGTCAGATTGCGCAGTGAGATTCCTCAAAAAAAACTTTGAACCTCTATCTGGGAGAGAGTTTAAAAAATGTTTTATGTAAATTTTGAGTATGAACCTTATCCCCAAGAAATTTGATTTTACCAACAAACTAATTTTTACCCTTTTCAGCTCCTTAAAGGTTGAAAAACGAAACCCTGTCCACTAAAATTCTTAGCTTGAGTTATTTTTGAAAAACTTATAATGACAACCTTTATTGTTTCCTTAGGTTGGTATTTGCGACAGGTTTCAAATTTATTAACCCAAGAAATAAGATTCTACAAAAAAAAATAACACCCCCTAGATCGAATTTTGGGAGTAGATAAGGAAAACTAATAATGACAACCTTTATTGTCTATTTAGGTTGGTTTATGGTTTATTGACCCAAGAAATCAGATTGTTCCATTCAAACTTCAACACCCCTAAATCATCATTTGTGGTTTGAAAAATTAATAATGTCAACCTTTATTGTTTACTTGGGATGGTATTTATGTCAACTTTCAAATGTATTAACCCAATAAATAAGATTCTTCAAAAACACTGTAATACCCCCTAAATCGTCTTTTGGGGGTAGTTGCAGAAAACGAATAACGAAACCTTTATTGTTTATTGTGGTTGGTGTTTATGTCAAGTTTCATGCTTATTAACCCAAGATATAATATAGATAAGATTCTGCAAAACAATAAACATCCCCTAAATCATCTTTTGGGGGTAGTTTCTAAAAACTAAAAAATGAAAGCTGTACGGTGCAACCGCACATTCTGCAATTCAGCAGTTTACGCCACACATTCATTTCAACTCATAATAATTAGTTAGTTCGCGTTGGGCTATCAAGACAGCCAGGCGTCCTCGTAACAGCCAACAAGGGCCGCGTCACTCACTTCATTCTTCACACATCAGTTCATTAAGCTCATTTTATCCTTAAAACATTTCAGACAATACATCAGTGTTTAAATACTTAAACTCTTTTATTCCTCATCATCCTCACCATACATTCTTTTTGGTCCTTCGACGGAAATCATAGTACGCTACATAGTCCATTTCGCGCGCGTGGACAGTGTAGCGGGCAACTATCCAGTGACTCATAGTGTGTGCACTGTTGAGTGACAATAATACATTGGGACTAACAAGTGTCTCAGGGATCAACAAGGATCAGTAAACTATCAGGAGTTCAGTGCAGGAATTTTAGACTGGGACTAACACGTGTCTCTGGGAGCGTTTTATAATCAAGAGCTGAGGCTACCAAGTGTCTCAGAGGATCACCAAGGATCCGTAAGCAGTTATCAAGAACATTCAAGTAAGATCTTTCCATTTATTTCTCACTTTAGTAAGTCCTCATCATGGAGGCCATACATGCTAATCAAGACGAACTTTACACAGCTATCCTAAAGTTAGGCACAAATATCAAAAAGGACTCAGCGGATCGTAAGACTGCTGACTATTTCAAGAGACGTTTAGATAACCTTACTCAGTATTGGACCGACTACCAATACAATCACGACCGTCTTCTTACGGAAGAAAGCAAGGCTCATCCTTATTTTAGTGGCCGTGAATTCGAACGAACAGAAGAACTATACAACTCGACCAAGGCACTCATCAATCAACGATATCAAATTTTGTTGATGAAGATGAAGGAAGCTCAACAGGGAGGTTCCACTCAGGGGGTACAAGGTCCTGCATGGTCGAAGCAAGAAGATCCAGTGGGACGTCAATCGCCGCCTGTCGAGATATGCTCCAGGGGTTCATCTAGCAAGCTTGATGAACTGTTGAGAAAACAAGCAAGCAATTTCAGGGCGCTGCAGCGCACTGTAGCAGGGATACATTTAGATTTTATGTCCGAAAAGTGGGCGTTAAAGGATGTCTTACGTACTCTACAGGCTCGATGGTCTATTATAGATTCCTTACATTGGGAATTAGACAGCGATTTGGAGGGCACCAATCAAGGATATGAGGTGTCTTATACTAAGCAAGAAACTATTTACAATGAATAAAAAAATGCAATTAACAGAAAACTAGGTTCCGTAGTTCACAAGGAGAATTGGACACCAAAAATTGACATCCCGTTCTTCAATGGCAATTATCAAAACTGGGTGTCTTTCAAGGACTTATTTGTAGAAGCTATCCACAGTAACGTCTCCTTATCAAACGCTCACAAGATGCAGTTTCTTAAAAGCAAGGTGCGGGGAGAAGCTGAACGTTTGATACAGCATTTACAAATCAGTTCAACCAACTACACTGTTTGCTGGGAGATATTGAACAACAGGTACAACAACACATGGTTGATTTTTACATCTTACATAGATCTCCTATTAAATCTTCCAGTAGTTCAACAAGCGAACGTCCCTCAGATAAAGCAAATACACGATACTACACTAGAGTGTTTAAACTCAATAAGGAATCTAGGCGTTAATATAGACAGCTGGGATCCATTCATCGTGCGTATTTTATTGCTAAAATTAGATGTGGACACGCATGATCATTATTTGGAATGTCTGAAGAAACCCAGAGAACTGCCAAAATTGTCGGAGTTTCTAAGCTTCTTAGAGAGCAGATTCACCGCATTGGAATCTTCGCGCAAGAAAAACGAAAATTCCAAACCAACAATATGCAAGAAAAATAAATCATCATCGTCAAATTTCAAGAATAAATATTCAGCAAGTAAGACTTCGGTAAATAATATCGAATTTACTTGTCCGTTGTGTAAAGAGTCACATGGAATATACTATTGCAGTAAGTTTTTAAACATGACACCAAGTGCAAAGCGACAAGCTATAACACGATTGCATTTGTGCAAAAATTGTCTTTATTCGCATGGGGATAAAGAATGTACGTCAGAAAGACGCTGCCGGGAATGTCGCGGCAAACATAACACACTGTTACATGAAGCTTTTAACAAGAAGCCTTCATGTAACCCAATTACAGAAAATGACACACCAGCAGTTCTTGCAACTAGAACGCAAAATCAAGAGTTACAAGAAAATCACGTTTCGCAACAAGGCAACGACGTGATCGAAACATTATTAGCCACTGCAATGATCAAAGTTCAAGCAAGTGACGGATCATACCACAAAATGCGTGCGCTAATAGATCAAGGTTCTCAAGCCTCCCTTATCTCAGCAAGAGCGGCACAACAGCTTGCTTTATCAAGAAAGTATTGCAGAGCCGTCATCTGCGGGATAGGAGAGAAGGAGAGCAGTAGCAAGGGCGTTACGAACATAACATGTTGTTCAAATTTTGATGATTTCACATTTAAAACAGAAGTGGTAATCATGGACACGCTGATTACTCAATTACCAAGATGTACATTTGCCAAGCCAACATGGGCACACCTAGCCCAAGCCACTAGCCGACCCCGAATACAATATCAGCCGTCCTATCGACATCCTATTGGGAGCCGATGTGTATTCCCAAATCATTTTAGAAGGCATTATCAGGGCTGATTTATCATTACCGGTCGCGCAACAGACACGACTGGGGTGGATCTTATGCGGCAATTTCAAGACTTTTCATTGTAACGTAGTCCTGAATCAAGTGGACGAAGTACAAAGATTTTTGGAGATTTAAGACGTCACAGAATCATCCAATCTATCCGCAGAAGATCTACAATGCATGGAGTTTTACAAGAGCACCACAACAAGACAGGAAAATGGCATGTATAAAGTAAGATTGCCTCTTCAAGAAAACTTTGAGACACAGTTGGGCATGTCTAAAAATAAAGCTATGGCACAATTTCAACAGTTGGAAAGGAAATTTTCCAATAATGAAGAAATATCAAAACAATACAAATTGTTTATTCAAGAATATAAAACTTTAGGACATATGATACCAGCGTCCGGTAAAATGCAACCGGATTATTACTTACCGCACCATTGTGTATTGCGAAATGATTCCACTACGACAGCACTTCGCGTAGTTTTCAACGCTTCTACAAAAACAACAACGGGAATCAGCTTGAATGACCTCATGTTAAAAGGCCCAAATCTACAGCAAGACCTCCAATCTTTACTAATAAGGTGGAGACAATATCGCGTAGCTTTTACAGCAGATATTGAAAAAATGTTTCGTTTTATTTGGTTAAATGAACAGGATCAAAGATTCCAAAAAATCATTTGGAGGGATACCATTGACATGCGTCATCAAGTATACCAATTATGCACAGTTACATACGGCACCAAGGCAGCACCATTTTTAGCAATGATGACTCTTAGACAATTGGCTGAAGATGAAAGACACAATTTCGACAGTGTTGCAATCAAGGCATTGGAGCACTCATTTTACATGGATGATGTTCTACACGGGTCTCATTCTGTCGAGTTAGCAATAAAACTAAAGCAAGATTTAATCAAGTTGTTAAAATCAGGGGGGTTCAATTTAAGAAAGTGGTCTTCCAACTCAGCAGCCTTACAAGACGATACAATCGGGGCAAGTAGCAACCAAGAAAGTTTCGATTTTAAGGAAATGGATACGTCAAAAACCTTGGGATTACGTTGGAATTCTACAGCAGACTTATTTACATTTCAATCAAAAATAGAACCATCAACCAAAACACCAACTAAAAGATCCATGTTATCAGATATATCAAAGTTGTTTGATCCACTTGGTTGGCTTTCACCAATATCAACCAAGTTAAAACTGCTATTGCAGCAAGTTTTTATGTCAAGTATTCAGTGGGATGACCAGTTACCCCATCAAACTAGCAAGGAATGGCAAAACATTAGAGGAGATATGCACAAAATCAATCAATTCAAGTTGCAGCGTTGGTTGGGAACAGGAGACAACAACACGCTAGAATTACATGGATTCTGCGATTCTTCTAATAAAGCCTACGCATGCGTTGTTTATTGCAAGACTGAAAACAACGGAGAAACAAAGATCTCGTTAGTAGCAGGAAAAGCGAGATTAGCACCAGTAAACAAATCAATTTCACTACCAAGATTAGAGCTCAGCGGTGCTCTACTACTAGCGAAATTGCTGTCCAAAATTCAACAATGCCTTAACAGTCATAATATCAAGACATATAATTGGACAGATTCAATGGTAGTCCTAGCCTGGTTACAAGGAGAGCCAGGAAGATGGAAGCCTTTTGTCGCCAACAGGGTGCGACAAATATCAAGCATCATACCTACAAACAGCTGGCGTTACGTCAAGTCAGCTGAAAATCCAGCTGACTGCGCAAGCCGCGGATTGGGCGTCGATCAATTGAAAACCCATTCGTTGTGGTGGGAAGGACCGTCGTGGCTGCGGAACTACGAACCTGACCAAGAAAATGGGCAAGCAGGGTTTACCACAGACGGAGAAGCAAGAAAAGCCAAGTTTATTAATCATATTTCGCAGCAAGAAAGCGAAAACATTTTGGGTGAATTATTAGCAAGATATAGTTCACTCGCTAAACTAACAAGAGTTTTAGCATGGATATTAAGATTTATCAAGCAAGCAAGATACACGAAAAACCGCGTGCAAAATTATTTAACATTGCAAGAATTAATAAATGCTAAGCATAAAATAATTTTATATGTACAGCAGAAAGAATTTGCCCGGGAAGTACATAACTTAAAGGAAAATAAGTCGCCATCAGCAAAAAGTAAGTTATTGCAATTAAATCCATTCCTTGACAACGAGGGACTTATCAGAGTCAGAGGAAGACTAAGCAAGGCCAGCATTAATCAAGATATGATGCATCCGATTATCATACCTCACGAAGGAAAGTTAACATACTTAATTATAGATCAAGCACATGAACTTACCTTCCATGGAGGAGCACGGGTGACATCAGCATTCATTCGCAAGAATTACTGGATCATAGGCGGTAATCGAGCAGTCTAAAAGGCGGGCGGTCGTCGGCGGAGGACTGGACGTAAAGGCTCTGCCGGTTTCCCAGTCCTCCTCCATTCAGACGATGCGGGAGTGCCGCTGGGTTATTTTAGTGGGTATACCGGGCTGGGGGGCCCGGGGAGTCCCACATAGCCCCCCATTCCCCCAATGGGTGGGTATGCGTAATGCATTTTTTCCCAGCGTGATCAAAAAAAAAAAAAAAAAAAAAAAAAAAGGTTAGGTTAGGTTAGGTTGGGGGATCCCCCACAGCGCATACGTCCTCGTTCGTTTCCCCCGGGCAACGCCCCAGCTCTGACCACCGTAACGGAGTGGCAGACTGGGTGCGGCTAAAGTGCGCTGTGCGATCGTGACTATCTTATCTCTCTTGCGGAATTTGCGATCGTTGCTTTGAATATTTTAATATGCCGAAACCATTGCGGGATGCCTTCGGGCACTTCTGTAAAAAAGGCCCTTCTCAGGGCCAACCCAAAGGCCCTTCTCAGGGCCAACCCAAGGGCCCTTCTCAGGGCCAACCCAAAGGCCCTTGTCAGGGCCAACCCCAAGGCCCTTCTCAGGGCCAACCCAAAGGCCCTTCTCAGGGCCACCCGGACGCTTCAGCGTCAGAGGCTAGCCGCGCGCCGTCTGCAGCTAGCTTCTTTGACACGGCGGACTCAGCAAATGAGTCCAATGCGTACGAGTCGGACGCCAGTAGTTCGATGGAGGTCGAAACCCGATCTCGGAAGCGGGCCTTCATGAAGGCAGGCTCCGATGGCTCTTCGGCCTCAGCCTCTGGTTCGGCGAAGGCGCCGAAAAAGGGGGCTAAGGCCAAAAAGCGGACTGCGGACACCCATGATGTGGGCCTTGCGGACGCGCAACGTCAGCTGGACTTGGCTCGGAGGGAGCAACTCCAGCAGGACCTGGAGGAGGAGGTTGCTGCCAGGGAGCAGCGGACGCGCGTCGCCCGGGCCAAGTCCGGATACGGTGCGTCCCGCGTCGTCTACGCCGACCACTCTTTGGCCGAGCTCGAGCGGATGGCTCAGGAGGATGAGGAGGGGATTGCGGTGGTCGCCTCCAAGTCCTCTCACCTCAAGGGGACATTTCAAAAGTCCCTGAAGTGTCGGGCCGCGAGCATGCTCGGGATCGTCGGTGAGCTGGTGCAGCGCCAGACCACCGACGAGACCAGGCAGATGCAGGCGACAATTGATCGCCTGCAGTCCGAAGTCAGCCAGCTGCATCGAAAGCTGGCTGAGGTCACGGCCCGGCCAACCCAGGCTGAGCCAATCCCTGCGGCAGAGGGCCCCGCCCTCCATCACGGCCTCGAGGATATCATCCGCGGGGTCGTGAGGGAGGAAAGGGCCTTCGTGAGAGCCTGCCTCGCGGGGATTGAGGACCGGCTCTTGCCGGAGGTGAGCCACCGACCACCGCTTGCGGCGGACAGCAGGCAGGGTGAGGCGCCCGAGCAGAGAGAGGCATCCGCAGAGGACGCTCTTCTGCCATCCACCACCCCGACCAACCAGCAGGGCTGGACGACGGTCGCAAAAGGAAAAGGCAAGGGGAAGGGGAAGGGGAAGGCCACAAAAGCGGCAACGGCCGTCCCTGTCACCCCCGTCCCTGCCGTCCCCGCCACCGCCGCCACCGCCCCTCCCAGCCAGTCACAATCGACTGGCAAGGGAGGGGCGAAGGGTAAGGGGAAAAGCTCCCCCCCAGCCGGCGCCAAGAAGAGGCTCGTTCCTCCCAAGACCGCAGCCGTCGTGGTGACGCTCACCGCGGAGGCTGCGGAACTGGGAGAGACATACGCGTCCGTATTGTTGCGGGCGCGTGCCAATGCCGATCCCGCTCAATTGGGGATCGGCAAGGTGTCTTGTCGCCGGACGCAGGCTGGGGCTCGGATTTTTGAGTTCCCAGGGGCGGAGGGTGGCAGAAACGCGGACCTCTTTGCGGCCAAACTTAAAGAGGTCATTGCGGACGTGGCCAAGGTGGCGAGGCCAGTAAAGTCGGCGGCCTTGGAGGTGACCGATCTTGACGATACGGTCACCAAAGAGGAGGTGGTGGCGGCGGTCGCGGCCATAGGGGGCTGCAGCGTCACAGCGGTGCAAGGCCGGGGCATCAGGCCCGGCCGCGGCGGCATGGGCAGCATCCGTCTGGAGTGCCCAGTCGCCGCTGCCAAAGCCGTCCTCGCCAAGGGACGGCTGGCCGTGGGCTTCAGCTCGGGTGTGGTCCGGGCACTTGAGGCCCAGCCTCTGCGTTGTTATCGGTGCTTCGGCATCGGACACACCCGGGCTCTGTGTCCGTCCAGCGTCGACAGGACGGACACTTGCTACCGCTGCGGCAAGGAGGGCCATAAAGCCGCCTCCTGCAAGGCCGCCACGCCGCACTGTGCGGTGTGTGCCGCCAGTGGCCGCCCGGCAGGCCACGTCACAAAGGGGAGGAATTGTAGTCCTCCCCCCAAGAGGGGCAAAGCAAAGCAGGCATTGATCCGGCCTGCCGCTGCCACCGCCGCCGTCCCAGAGTCTGGGACTACGGCAGCCGCTGGCCTGGCTGAGGTGGGGGGTGCGATGTCCGACTAAATAATGTCCAGAGTCGAACATCGCATCCTCCAGGCGAACACCAACCACTGCCGAGCGGCCCAGGACCTGCTTATGCAGACCATGGCCGAGTGGTTGGTGGACCTGGCGGTGGTCGCCGAGCCGTACTCGATACCTGGCCGTTGGCTGGGCGATCGGGACGGCTCGGTGGCATTGGTGTCGCGGCCTGCCACGGACTCCCCTCCCCTCTCGCTTTTAGAGAGGGGACCGGGATACGTGGCCGCCGCGTGGGGAGAAATAGCCCTGGTCGGGGTCTATTTCTCCCCAAACCGCCCTCTAAGGGACTTCGAGGATTTTCTCGAAGTCCTAACGGCAGTCGTCGGGAGGGCGGCGCCACGCCAGGTCGCCGTGTTGGGCGACCTGAACGCCAAGTCAGCGGCTTGGGGCAACCCGGCAGCCTCGTGCAACGTCCGGGGACGCGCCGCCGAATTTTGGGCGGCTTCGTGCGGTGTGTCCCTCCTGAACAGGGGGGATGTTCACACGTGTGTGCGGCAGCGGGGAGGATCAGTGGTGGACGTATCGTTCGCCACCCCCGTGCTAGCCGCCCGCGTCGTGAACTGGCGGGTGGAGATGGTGGAGACCATGTCGGACCACCGCTACGTGCGGTTCGACATCTCCACCCAGGGCCCGCGGGGGGGAACGGCCCGCTCGGGCCAATCTCCCTTCCCGCGGTGGGCTCTCACCCGCCTGGATCGAGAGGCAGCCCAGGAGGCGGCGTTCCTCCAGGACTGGCTCTCGCCCCCTGTGCAGGCAGCCCCGGACGTTGACGCCGCGGCGGTCCAGCTCCGAGGGTCCCTGACCGAGGTGTGCAACTCGAGCATGCCTCGGTCTCGCCGGCCGCCTCCCCGTCGCGCCGTCTACTGGTGGACGGAGGAGATAGCGGGACTCCGGGCGGCCTGCGTGGAGGCCAGGAGGGCCTACACGCGGAGCCGGCGGCGCACGAGCCGCTCTCAGGCCGGGGAGGACCGCCTCTACGCCACTTACCTAGAGGCAAAGGCGGTCCTCAAGACGGCAATGTGCGCCGCCAAAGACTCGGCTCGGGCCGAGATGTTGGAGGGTCTCGACAGGGATCCGTACGGGAGACCGTACAAGCTGGCGCGGAGCCAGCTGCGGCCCTACGGTCCCCCCCTGTCGGAGACCCTCGAGCCGGCATTGCTGGATGGGGTGGTTCGGGCCCTGTTTCCGCGCAGGACCGACTTCACCCCACCAGCAATGGACCCCCCGCAGGAAGCGGCTCCGCCGGAGGCGGAGATCCCGCCGGTGACGGAGGACGAGATCCGCGACGGGATACTTCGCCTCCGCGCGAAGAAGACGGCCCCCGGGCCGGACGGCGTCCCTGCACGGGTGGCGGCGATAGCTGCCTCTCAGATGCAGGACAGGTTTCGGGACCTCTTCAGCGCGTGCTTTGCGGCTGGGAGGTTCCCGAAACTGTGGCGGGAGGGGCAGCTGTGCCTCCTCCGTAAAGAGGGACGCCCGGTGGACTCCCCCTCGGCATACCGGCCCATCGTACTTTTGGATGAGGTCGGTAAAATGTTCGAGGGGATAGTCGCCGACCGGCTCAACAGCCACCTGCGGGGGGTGGGACCTGACCTGTCGGACGCCCAGTTCGGCTTTCGAAATGGGCGTTCGACGGTCGACGCCCTGGCCCTGCTGAAGGGCCAGGTGCAGGAGGCGGTCGAGTCGGGGGACGGAGTGTTGGCGGTGTCGTTCGACATTGCAAACGCCTTCAACTCCGTCCCCACTCGACCATATTGGAGGCACTCCGATTCCACGGAGTGCCCCAATATCTGAGGGCGATCCTGGCCAGCTACCTGGAGGACCGAGAGGTCCTCCTGGTAGACAAGACGGCCAGGATCAGGAGGTACGGCGCGGAGTGCGGTGTTCCGCAGGGGTCGGTTCTAGGCCCCCCCCTGTGGAACATCGGTTTCGACTGGCTCCTGCGGGGCACCCTCCTCCGGGGGACGAGCGTCATCTGTTACGCGGATGACACTCTGCTCGTTGCCCGGGGGAGGGACTTTAGGGCGGCGGCCTGTCTGGCCTCAGCTGGCGGATCCTTAGTGGCAGGTAGGATCCGCCGGCTGGGATTGAGGGTGGCGCTGCACAAGACCGAGGCCGTTTTCTTCCACGGGCCTCGGCAGCGCTACCCACCTGACGCCCACATAGTCGTGGAGGGCGTCAGGATAGAGGTGAAGGCCCAGATGAAGTATCTGGGCCTAGTGCTGGACAGCAGGTGGCGCTTCGGCCGCACTTTAGCGGGCTGTCGACGCGCCTGCTGAAGGCCGCCGATGCCCTATCGAGGCTCCTCCCGAATCTGGGGGGGCCAAGGAGCGATGCCGGCGCCTCTATGCCGGCATCCTCAAGAGTATGGCCCTGTATGGAGCCCCAATCTGGGCGGACTCCGTCCACAGGAGGGAGAACGCGACCACCATCCGCAGGCCCCAAAGGGCCATTGCACAGCGGGTGGCGAGGGCCTACCGGTCCGTAGGCTTTGCGGCGGCGTGCGCTCTGGCGGGCACCCCTCCCTGGGAGTTGGAGGCATGGGTGCTCGCCAGAGTGTACGAGTGGACGGCTCGGCGAAAGGCGCTAGGCGAGCGCCCCGTCGCGGAGGAGCGGCAGGCCGTGCGGCGGGAGGCGAGGGACGCCATCGTCCTCCATTGGACGGAGGACCTCGCCTCCGCCGCCTTTGGCCGCCGGACGCTGGGATGCGCTCGGTCCAGTCCTGCGGGGCTGGCTCGAGCGCAGACACGGTTTCCTCTCGTTCCGTCTAGTGCAGGTGTTGTCCGGACATGGATGTTTCGGAACGCACCTGCACCGGATCCGGAGGGAGGAAACCCCGGCGTGCCACGACTGCGGCGCGGTGGAGGACACGGCGCAGCCACACCCTCGAGGTGTGGCCCGGCCTGGGCTGAGCTGCGCCGTGCCCTGACAGGAGTTGTCGGGCAGGACCTCTCGCTCCCCGGCGTGGTAAACTCCATGCTGGGGAGTGAGGAGGCCTGGGCGGCGGTCGCCTCCTTTTGCGAGGATGTCATGTCGCAAAAGGAGGGCGGCGGAGCGGGCGCGGGAGGATGACCCTCTCGCTGCGCCGCTCCGCAGGCGGAGAAGGGGTGGGAGAAGGCGGTTGTACGACCGTCTCCTCCCACCTCCTGGTGGTGACTAGCGGACGACAGGCGCGGGGGGCGCCTCTCGTCTGCATTGCACAGTCACCACCCTCGGGCGGGAACGGCCGAGCACTCACGGTCGTTCCCGGGCCCCTCCACTAAGGGAGGGGCGTGAAGGGCCTGCCGTAAAGGCGGGCGGTCGTCGGCGGAGGACTGGACGTAAAGGCTGTGCCGGTTTCCCAGTCCTCCTCCACACAGACGATGCGGGAGTGCCGCTGGGTTATTTTAGTGGGTATACCGGGCTTGCCCGGGAGTCCCACATGCCCCGTCCATTCCCCCAATGGGCGGGTATGCGTAATGCATTTTTCCCAGCGTGATCAAAAAAAAAAAAAAAAAAAAAAAAAAAGGTTAGGTTAGGTTAGGTTAGGTTCGGGGGATCCCCCACAGCGCATACGTCCTCGTTCGTTTCCCCCGGGGAACGCCCCAGCTCTGACCACCGTAACGGAGTGGCAGACTGGGTGCGGCTAAAGTGCGCTGTGCGATCGTGACTATCTTATCTCTCTTGCGGAATTTGCGATCGTTGTCTTGAATATTTTAATATGCCAAAACCATTGCGGGATGCCTTCGGGCACTTCAGCAAAAAAGGCCCTTCTCAGGGCCAACCCAAAGGCCCTTCTCAGGGCCAACCCAAGGGCCCTTCTGAGGGCCAGCCCAAAGGCCCTTGTCAGGGCCAACCCCAAGGCCCTTCTCAGGGCCAACCCAAAGGCCCTTCTCAGGGCCACCCCGACGCTTCAGCGTCAGAGGCTAGCCGCGCGCCGTCTGCGACTAGCTTCTTTGACACGGCGGGCTCAGAGAATGAGTCCAGTGCGTGCGAGTCGGACGCCAGCGGTTCGATGGAGGTCGAAACCCGATCTCGCAAGCGGGCCTTCTTGAAGGCAGGCTCCGATGGCTCTTCGGCCTCAGCCTCCGGTTCGGCGAAGGAGCCGAAAAAGCGGGCTAAGGCCAAAAAGTCGGCGGCGGTCACCCACGACGTGGGCCTTGCGGACGCCCAACGTCAGCTGGACTTGGCTCGGCGGGAGCAACTCCAGCAGGACCTGGAGGAGGAGGTTGCTGCCAGGGAGCAGCGGACGCGCGTCGCCCGGGCCAAGTCCGGATACGGTGCGTCTCGCGTCGTCTACGCCGACCACTCTTTGGCCGAGCTCGAGAGGATGGCTCAGGAGGATGAGGAGGGGATCGCGGTGGTCGCCTCCAAGTCCTCCCATCTCAAGGGCACTTTTCAAAAGTCCCTGAAGTGTCGGGCCGCGAGCATGCTCGGGATCGTCGGTGAGCTGGTGCAGCGCCAGGCCACCGACGAGACGCGGCAGATGCAGGCGACAATTGATCGCCTGCAGTCCGAGGTCAGCCAGCTGCATCAAAAGCTGGCTGAGGTCACGGCCCGGCCAACCCAGGCTGAGCCTATCCCTGCGGCAGAGGGCCCCGCCCTCCATCACGGCCTCGAGGATATCATCCGCGGGGTCGTGAGGGAGGAAAGGGCCTTCGTGAGAGCCTGCCTCGCGGGGATCGAGGACCGGCTCTTGCCGGAAGTGAGCCACCGACCACCGCTTGCGGCGGACAGCCGGCAGGGTGAGGCGCCCGAGCAGAGGGAGGCATCCGCGGAGGACGCTCTTCTGCCATCCACCACCCCGACCAACCAGCAGGGCTGGACGAAGGTAGTCGGCAAGGGCAAGGGCAAGGGGAAGGGGAAGGGGAAGGCCACAAAAGCGGCAACGGCCGTCCCTGCCACCCCCGTCCCTGCCGTCCCCGCCACCGCCGCCACCACCCCTCCCAGCCAGTCGCAATCGACTGGCAAGGGCGGGGCGAAGGGTAAGGGGAAAGGCTCCCCCCCAGCCGGCGCCAAGAAGAGGCTCGTTCCTCCCAAGACCGCAGCCGTCGTGGTGACGCTCACCGCGGAGGCTGCGGAACTGGGAGAGACGTACGCGTCCGTATTGTTGCGGGCGCGTGCCAATGCCGATCCCGCCCAATTGGGGATCGGCAAGGTGTCTTGTCGCCGGACGCAGGCTGGGGCTCGGATTTTTGAGTTCCCAGGGGCGGAGGGTGGCAAAAACGCGGACCTCTTTGCGGCCAAACTCAAAGAGGTCATTGCGGACGTGGCCAAGGTGGCGAGGCCAGTAAAGTCGGCGGCCTTGGAGGTGACCGATCTTGACGATACGGTCACCAAAGAGGAGGTGGTGGCGGCGGTCGCGGCCATAGGGGGCTGCAGCGTCGCAGCGGTGCAAGGCCGGGGCATCAGGCCCGGCCGCGGCGGCATGGGCAGCATCCGTCTGGAGTGCCCAGTCGCCGCTGCCAAAGCCGTCCTCGCCAAGGGACGGCTGGCCGTGGGCTTCAGCTCGGGTGTCGTCCGGGCACTTGAGGCCCAGCCTCTGCGTTGTTATCGGTGCTTCGGCATCGGACACACCCGGGCTCTGTGTCCGTCCAGCGTCGACAGGACGGACACTTGCTACCGCTGCGGCAAGGAGGGCCATAAAGCCGCCTCCTGCAAGGCCGCCACGCCGCACTGTGCGGTGTGTGCCGCCAGTGGCCGCCCGGCAGGCCACGTCACAAAGGGGAGGAATTGTAGTCCTCCCCCCAAGAGGGGCAAAGCTAAGCAGGCAACGATCCGGCCTGCCGCTGTCACCGCCGCCGTCCCAGAGTCTGGGACTACGGCAGCCGCTGGCCTGGCTGAGGTGGAGGGTGCGATGTCCGACTAAATAATGTCTAGAGTCGAACATCGCATCCTCCAGGCGAACACCAACCACTGCCGAGCGGCCCAGGACCTGCTTATGCAGACCATGGCCGAGTGGTTGGTGGACCTGGCGGTGGTCGCCGAGCCGTACTCGATACCTGGCCGTTGGCTGGGCGATCGGGACGGCTCGGTGGCATTGGTGTCGCGGCCTGCCACGGACTCCCCTCCCCTCTCGCTTTTAGAGAGGGGACCGGGATACGTGGCCGCCGCGTGGGGAGAAATAGCCCTGGTCGGGGTCTATTTCTCCCCAAACCGCCCTCTAAGGGACTTCGAGGATTTTCTCGAAGTCCTCACGGCAGTCGTCGGGAGGGCGGCGCCACGCCAGGTCGCCGTATTGGGCGACCTGAACGCCAAGTCAGCGGCTTGGGGCAACCCGGCAGCCTCGTGCAACGTCCGGGGACGCGCCGCCGAATTTTGGGCGGCTTCGTGCGGTGTGTCCCTCCTGAACAGGGGGGATGTTCACACGTGTGTGCGGCAGCGGGGAGGATCAGTGGTGGACGTATCGTTCGCCACCCCCGTGCTAGCCGCCCGCGTCGTGAACTGGCGGGTGGAGATGGTGGAGACCATGTCGGACCACCGCTACGTGCGGTTCGACATCTCCACCCAGGGCCCGCGGGGGGGAACGGCCCGCTCGGGCCAATCTCCCTTCCCGCGGTGGGCTCTCACCCGCCTGGACCGAGAGGCAGCCCAGGAGGCGGCGTTCCTCCAGGACTGGCTCTCGCCCCCTGTGCAGGCGGCCCCGGACGTTGACGCCGCGGCGGTCCAGCTCCGAGGGTCCCTGACCGAGGTGTGCAACTCGAGCATGCCTCGGTCTCGCCGGCCGCCCCCCCGTCGCGCCGTCTACTGGTGGACGGAGGAGATAGCGGGACTCCGGGCGGCCTGCGTGGAGGCCAAGGAGGGCCTACACTCGGAGCCGGCGGCGCACCAGCCGATCTCAGGCCGGGGAGGACCGCCTCTACGCCTCTTACCTAGAGGCAAAGGCGGTCCTCAAGACGGCAATGTGCGCCGCCAAAGACTCGGCTCGGGCCGAGATGTTGGAGGGTCTCGACAGGGATCCGTACGGGAGACCGTACAAGCTGGCGCGGAGCCAGCTGCGGCCCTACGGTCCCCCCCTGTCGGAGACCCTCGAGCCGGCATTGCTGGATGGGGTGGTCCGGGCCCTGTTTCCGCGCAGGGCCGACTTCGCCCCACCAGCAATGGACCCCCCGCAGGAAGCGGCTCCGCCGGAGGCGGAGATCCCGCCGGTGACGGACGACGAGATCCGCGACGGGATACTTCGCCTCCGCGCGAAGAAGACGGCCCCCGGGCCGGACGGCGTCCCTGCACGGGTTGTGGCGATAGCTGCCTCTCAGATGCAGGACAGGTTTCGGGACCTCTTCAGCGCGTGCTTTGCGGCTGGGAGGTTCCCGAAACTGTGGCGGGAGGGGCAGCTGTGCCTCCTCCGTAAAGAGGGACGCCCGGTGGACTCCCCCTCGGCATACCGGCCCATCGTACTTTTGGATGAGGTCGGTAAAATGTTCGAGGGGATAGTCGCCGACCGGCTCAACAGCCACCTGCGGGGGGTGGGACCTGACCTGTCGGACGCCCAGTTCGGCTTTCGAAATGGGCGTTCGACGGTCGACGCCCTGGCCCTGCTGAAGGGCCAGGTGCAGGAGGCGGTCGAGTCGGGGGACGGAGTGTTGGCGGTGTCGTTCGACATTGCAAACGCCTTCAACTCCGTCCCCCACTCGACCATATTGGAGGCACTCCGATTCCACGGAGTGCCCCAATATCTGAGGGCGATCCTGGCCAGCTACCTGGAGGACCGAGAGGTCCTCCTGGTAGACAAGACGGCCAGGATCAGGAGGTACGGCGCGGAGTGCGGTGTTCCGCAGGGGTCGGTTCTAGGCCCCCCCCTGTGGAACATCGGTTTCGACTGGCTCCTGCGGGGCACCCTCCTCCGGGGGACGAGCGTCATCTGTTACGCGGATGACACTCTGCTCGTTGCCCGGGGGAGGGACTTTAGGGCGGCGGCCTGTCTGGCCTCAGCTGGCGGATCCTTAGTGGCAGGTAGGATCCGCCGGCTGGGATTGAGGGTGGCGCTGCACAAGACCGAGGCCGTTTTCTTCCACGGGCCTCGGCAGCGCTACCCACCTGACGCCCACATAGTCGTGGAGGGCGTCAGGATAGAGGTGAAGGCCCAGATGAAGTATCTGGGCCTAGTGCTGGACAGCAGGTGGCGCTTCGGCCCGCACTTTAGCGGGCTGTCGACGCGCCTGCTGAAGGCCGCCGATGCCCTATCGTGGCTCCTCCCGAATCTGGGGGGGCCCAAGGAGCGATGCCGGCGCCTCTATGCCGGCATCCTCAAGAGTATGGCCCTGTACGGAGCCCCAATCTGGGCGGACTCCCTCCACAGGAGAGAGAACGCGACCGCCATCCGCAGGCCCCAAAGGGCCATTGCACAGCGGGTGGCGAGGGCCTATCGGTCCGTAGGCTTTGCGGCGGCGTGCGCTCTGGCGGGCACCCCTCCCTGGGAGTTGGAGGCATGGGTGCTCGCCAGAGTGTACGAGTGGACGGCTCGGCGAAGGGCGCTAGGCGAGCGCCCCGTCGCGGAGGAGCGGCAGGCCGTGCGGCGGGAGGCGAGGGACGCCATCGTCCTCCATTGGACGGAGGACCTCGCCTCCGCCACCTTTGGCCGCCGGACGCTGGATGCGCTCGGTCCAGTCCTGCAGGGCTGGCTCGAGCGTAGACACGGTTTCCTCTCGTTCCGTCTAGTGCAGGTGTTGTCCGGACATGGATGTTTCGGAACGCACCTGCACCGGATCCGGAGGGAGGAAACCCCGGCGTGCCACGACTGCGGTGCGGTGGAGGACACGGCGCAGCACACCCTCGAGGTGTGCCCAGCCTGGGCTGAGCTGCGTCGTGCCCTCATAGGAGTGATCGGGCGGGACCTCTCACTCCCCGGCGTGGTAAACTCCATGCTGGGGAGTGAGGAGGCCTGGGTGGCGGTCGCCTCCTTTTGCGAGGATGTCATGTCGCAAAAGGAGGCGGCGGAGCGGGCGCGGGAGGATGACCCTCTCGCTGCGCCGCTCCGCAGGCGGAGAAGGGGTGGGAGAAGGCGGTTGTACGACCGTCTCCTCCCACCTCCTGGTGGTGACTAGCGGACGACAGGCGCGGGGGCGCCTCTCGTCTGCATTGCACAGTCACCACCCTCGGGCGGGAACGGCCGAGCACTCACGGTCGTTCCCGGGCCCCTCCACTAAGGGAGGGGCGTGAAGGGCCTGCCGTAAAGGCGGGCGGTCGTCGGCGGAGGACTGGACGTAAAGGCTGTGCCGGTTTCCCAGTCCTCCTCCACACAGACGATGCGGGAGTGCCGCTGGGTTATTTTAGTGGGTATACCGGGCTTGCCCGGGGAGTCCCACATAGCCTGCCCATTCCCCCAATGGGCGGGTATGCGTAATGCATTTTTTCCCAGCGAGATCAAAAAAAAAAAAAAAAAAAAAAAGGTTAGGTTAGGTTAGGTTAGGTTAGGTTAGGTTGGGGTGCGGGTGGGGTGCGGGTCAGGTAACCTCCACGTTGGCCTAGTTGGTTGCTGGTCCCTTTCGGATACGTCCGGGGGGAAGAGCAACCCGCTGGGCTGGTGCGCCCCGGGCACCGTCAATAACTTCCCATTCGTGGGTTCTTGTTGGCGGTGGCGAATACCTGACAGGGGGGGACCGGGTTTCGCTCTGGGTGTTCCTCCGGGTCCTCGGTATACACGCGGAGGAATTTCCAGAGCGAAATCAGTGGGGAGGGAGGGTAGGTTCGGTTGCTCTGGGTGTTCCTCTGGCTAGCAGAGGACACTCCGGATGCGACATAGGAACTCGCTTCCGCGCCTCTTGGCGGGCCGCCTGCTCTGCGGGGGGCTGTCGCGAGTTCCCCCGCAAAGCGACGGCTCTCCTGCGGGTGGGGGTGGCCCCGCCGGGGGGCGCGGGGGCGGGCAGGGTAGGTAGGTAGATTTCGCTCTGGGTGTTCCTCTGAAAAGCGACAGAGGAATCTCCAGAGGGAAATCTGTAGGAAGAGTGTAGCCGGATGGGGTACGATGGTACGTGGAGCAGAGGGCTTGCCTTAATTGGCCGGCCCGATGCACCGCGCAGGCGTGGACGATTTCGCCCTTTCTCCGTTGGGTGGGGTTTGGGGGGGAAATCTTCTTAGAGAGAGGTGGCTTAAAGAAGGAGGGGCCGCTAGTCGGCCAATAGAGAGGTAGGTTGCGGTGGTGTATGGGCGCCATCGCAACTGAGGCGGACCGCGATGTCGTATGGGAGGCATCGCGGCCGAAGGTAAGGGGCCGCGGCGGGAGAGGTGTGTCGGTGATAAGGTGCGCCGCTCACCCTACCTTCCGCGGCCTTGACGGGGTCGCCACCGTTTGATGGCGGACGCGGTGGGGCCGCAGGGGAGGAGGAGTGTCGGTGATAAGGTGCGCCGCTCGCCCTATCCCCTGCGGCCGAAGAGTGGAAAGCGGCGTTTGGCCATCGCTTGCCAAATGCCGCACCGTTGGGGACCGTGGGCGGAGGATCGGGGTGTCCAACGTCCACATAAAGGTCCCGCGCACTGGGACGCCCAGGTGTTTTGGGGCGCCCCAGAGCAGAGAGGAGGTAGAGAAGTAGGTGTATTGGGGCGGGGCAGAGAGTCTTAAGGGACTTAGCTCCGCCCCCAGAGGAGGGCTCCGTCGTGGAGCAACGCTAGCGGGGCACGCGGTTGTAAGCCTTGTGGGTCCCGCAGCCCCGTGGGCGAGAGGAGGAACACTCCAGGGTTTTAGTGGGTGCAAACCCCACATAACGCAGTGGTTCCCCCGAGACCACTGCGTATTCGTTAGGAATTTCCCTGGAAAAACAAAAAAAAAAAAAAAAAAAAAAAAAAAAAAAGGTTGGGGTGCGGGTCAGGTAACCTCCACGTTGGCCTAGTTGGTTGCTGGTCTCTTTCGGATACGTCCGGGGGGAAGAGCAACCCACTGGGCTGGTGCACCCCGGGCACCGTCAATAACTTCCCATTCGTGGGTTCTTGTTGGCGGTGGCGAATACCTGACAGGGGGGGGATGTCGCTCTGGGTGTTCCCCTGATTAGCAGGGGACACTCCAGACGCGATATAGGGGGGCTAGGTTGGGTAGGCTAGGTTGGGTAGGCTAGTTTGGGTAGGTTGGTTAAATTAGGTTGGGTAGGTAGGTAGGTGGTGTGACTTGTCGTTGCCGGCCCTCCTTTGGCGTGGGATGGTCGGCAGGGACAAGTCAATGGAAGGAGGAGGCGGCGGAGCGTCGGTCTCGACGCGCCGCCGCACACGCGGGGGACCGTAAAGGTCAGGGGCGGTGGAGGGCATGGCGCAGCACACCGTCTAGGTGTGCCCAGCGGGGGCGTAGCTGCGCCATGCCCTGAGGAGTTGTCGGGCGGGACCTCTCGCTTCCCGGTGTGGTGAATTCCATGCTGGGGGGTGGGGGGTCCTGGGCGGCGGTTGCGGCATCTGTCCTTCGCGGGCCAGATTCCGCAACGGAGGGGACCGTAAGGTCCAGCGCGGTGGAGGGCACGGCGCAGCACACCGTCTAGGTGTGCCCAGCGGGGGCGTAGCTGCGCCGTGCCCTGAGGAGTTGTCGGGCGGGACCTCTCGCTTCCCGGTGTGGTGAATTCCATGCTGGGGGGTGGGGGGTCCTGTGCGGCGGTTGCCCCCTTTTGCGAGGACGCCATGTCGCAAGAGGGGGTGGCGGAGAGGGGGTGGGAGGGGGCGGTCGTACGATCGTTTCCTCCCACCTCCTGGTGGTGACTAGCGGGCGATGGCGTGGGGGCCGCCTTAGCTCGCATTGCACTAGTCACCACCCTTGCGGGCGGGAACGGCCGAGCACTCGCGGTCGTTTCCGGGCCCCTCCACTGAGCGAGGGGCGTGAAGGGCCTGCCCTAAAAGGCGGGCGGTCGTCGGCGGAGGACTGGAGGTAAAGGCTGTGCCGGTTTCCCAGTCCTCCTCCATTCAGACGATGCGGGAGTGCCGCTGGGTTATTTTAGTGGGTATACCGGGCTGGGGGGCCCGGGGAGTCCCACATAGCCCCCCATTCCCCCAATGGGTGGGTATGCGTAATGCATTTTTTCCCAGCGTGATCAAAAAAAAAAAAAAAAAAAAAAAAGGTTAGGTTAGGTTAGGTTGGGGTGCGGGTCAGGTAACCTCCACGTTGGCCTAGTTGGTTGCTGGTCCCTTTCGGATACGTCCGGGGGGAAGAGCAACCCGCTGGGCTGGTGCGCCCCGGGCACCGTCAATAACTTCCCATTCGTGGGTTCTTGTTGGCGGTGGCGAATACCTGACAGGGGGGGGATGTCGCTCTGGGTGTTCCTCTGATTAGCAGAGGACACACCAGATGCGACATTGGGGACTGGGTGGGTGGGGATAAGTTAGGTTGGGTAGGTTTGTTTGGGTAGGTAGTTTAGTTAGGTTGGGTAGGTAGGCTAGGCGGACGTGGAGTGGAGTTGGGGGTTGCCTGAAAACAGGTAGCCTCCAAAAGGGGAGTTCACACCAGCTCCCCTTGAATCCCGGAGCCCACGGCATACTCCCAAAGACCCCCATCGTTGGTGGTATGGGGTACGGGATGTGTCGTGGACCGGAGGGCTTGCCTTAATTGGCCGGCCCGCGAGAAGGAAAACTCTTTAAAATCCGACAGCGAAGTCGTAAAAACCTGTAGATACCTGGCGACCTCTACAGTATCTAGCTGCACTGGCACGGAATGAGCGTCACCCGACAGTGCTTCCCTAATTCGTCTCATACTCGTGGGAACAAAAATGGATACAAAACAAACCAAACAAAAAGTTGAAAAAAAGAAGGCGGAAAAAAAGAAGGAGACGGCGACTTTGGAAGAAGATCTTCAAGTCGCCGTGGTGCGTCTCTCCGACACATCCGGAGACTCGGACACCAGCTTGCTGACATGCGCGTCAGGAAGCGAAAAGGAGGAAGCTGGCCAGCTAAGCGAAAGCGAAGAGGCTCGCCGCCGTTGGCTCAAAAGGCCAGCTGGCGAAGAAGACGAAGAGATATCGATGTCACCACCCAAAGGAGCGGCACACAAATCCAAGAGGGGGAGAGGCCGCCCGCCCACCACGGGCGAATATGTGGGCCTTGCTGCGGCCAAAGAACGCCTCACGAAGGCCAAGGAGGAGGAGCTCCAGCTCGAAGCTGAAATGGGCATAGAGGGCATGGCCAAAACGTTGCGGGAATCCCGGCACGCCTGCCTCAGCGGCCTCAGCCAGCCAACACAGGAGGAGGACACGGCGCAGTCTCTAGCTGCACTAAATCTTTTGCTGCTAGAGGCTGCAAAACTCATTGAAAAGGTGGCCACCACGTCGAGGAAGTTAAAAGGCACCAGTGTTAAGACATTGAAGGATGCGGCCTCTATCATTAAGGAGGCCGCGGTGGGGATAAGGGCCCGAACTGTCTCCGAAGAAATGACGCAATTGGTGGCCGAAAATAGGCGGCTGTCGGAGCAGCTGGCGGAAGCCAACAGCCGGCCGGCGGCAGCGGCGGTGGACTCGGACGCGATCCGTGAGATGGTGGAGGCGATGTCTCGGGCCAGTGTCGTGCAGTTCAGCAATATGCTGAATGCGCGACTCGAGGGGCTCGAGTGTCGCCTCCTGCCGGACCCGAAGTTGCGGCCGCCGCTGGCGGCTGACAGACAAGTGGCGGAAGATGAGGCCGCGGCAGTGGCAGTGGCAGTGTCACAGCCGCGGCAGTCAGGTGCGGGGGCAAAGGCCCCTGCCTTAGCGAAGGCTACAAAACCCCCGGCGCCTCTGTCTGCGCCCGCAGCTCAGCCCCAATCCACTAAGGGAAAGGGCAAGGGCAAAGGAAAGGGGAAGAAGACGGCGCCGGCAAGGGACCCTAGCCCGGTGCAGGAGGCCCCCCCACCACCCCCTCTGACGGAACAGTGGAGCGTGGTCGCTGCTCGGGGTGCCAAGAGCTCTGGAAGGCAGACAGGCACCCAGAGCACCCAGAAGACTCAAAACAAAAAGGCGGCGGCGGTGACAAAGTTACGGGAACCAAAAACGGCAGCAGTTACCCTCACACTGCTGCCGGGCGCGGCGGAGCGTGGCGCCAGCTACGCCACTGTCTTGCGGGAGGCCCGGACTCGCGTCGATATGGCGAGTCTGGGCATCGACGAAATGCGCTGTAGGACCACGGTCACCGGCGCCCGCATCCTGGAAATCTTCGGGGATGGGGGCGCTGAGAAGGCCGACTCCCTGGCTACAAAGCTAAGGGAGGTCCTCAGTGCAGACGCGGTCAGGGTCTCCCGCCCCACAAAAAGGGTGGACGTCCTTGTATCAGGCTTGGACGATTCCGTCACCGCCGCAGAGGTGGTGGCGGCTTTTGCAGCACAGGGAGGGTGCCACGCCGATGACATAAGACCCGGGGTGATCGGCGAACGTGCAACGATGTGGCTCGGCTGCCCGGTGGCCGCCGCCAAGACGGTGGTCGGCGCAAAAAGGCTTAAAGTTGGATGGATAACGGCCAGGGTCACCCTGCTGGAGGCGAGGCCCCTTCGGTGCTTCAGGTGCCTCAACCTGGGCCACGTCGCCAGCAGGTGTGTTTCGGAGGTGGACCGCAGCGGCCTCTGCTTTCGCTGCGGAAAGCCGGGCCACCGGGCGCGAGAGTGCCGGGCCGAGCCCAACTGCGCCACCTGTGCGGCAGCGGGCAAGCCGGCGGGGCACCCTCTCGGCGGAGTGGGCTGCGTGGGCAAAGCCCCAAAAACCACAAAAAGGAAAGCGACCAGTGCTGAGGGGGGCAGCGGCGAGTCCGCCCCTATCCCGGCAACTATAGAGGAGGGGCCCATGGAAACCGCCCCATAAATGCCTAGTTTAGCAATATTGCAGGCAAATATTAACCACTCTGCCAGGGCCCAGGATCTATTGTCCCAGAGCCTGGCAGAGTGGGGAATACAAATAGCGGTGGTCGCCGAGCCCTACTTTGTCCCCGCCCGGGATGACTGGGTCGGGGACCGGGACGGCTTGGTGGCCATCGCCGCCCCGGCTGCCGCTGGCGCCCCGCCCATCGAACGTGTGTCGAGGGGTGGGGGGCACGTACTGGCAGCCGTGGGCGACGTCATAGTAATAGGGGTGTACTGTTCTCCCAACCGGGGCCTCGCCGACTTTGAGCAGATGCTCGTTGAGGTGGGGTCTTTGGTTGGGCAGTCCGCCCCTAGCCCCGTGCTAGTCGCCGGGGATTTCAACGCCAAATCTGCGGCGTGGGGATCCTCGGTGACGGATGCGCGGGGTGAGTGCCTGGAGGAGTGGGCGGTCGCCATGGGCCTGGCCGTCCTCAACACGGGGTCGGAGGACACGTGCGTGCGGCAACAGGGCGGGTCGATAGTCGACATTACACTGGCATCGACCGCCCTGGCGCGCCGTGTCCGGGATTGGAGGGTGGTGGTGGGCGTGGAGACACTGTCGGACCACCGTTACATCCGATTCGATGTCTCCGCGCTCCCCACCGGCCCGCGGGGCCCGACCCGACCCCCTGTTGGGGGGGGCGGTCCGCGCTGGGTGCTGGGGCGGCTCGACAAAGAGGTCGCTAGAGAGGCCGCAGTTATCGAGGACTGGGTGTCCGGGTCCGACATAAGCCAGGACGTGGACGAGGAGGCGGGGCGCCTAGGGGCCTCGCTGGGCCGCATCTGCGACGCGGCGATGCCCAGGGCGAGACCCCTCCCTCCTCGGCATCGGGTGTATTGGTGGAGCGACGAGCTTCGCCGTATGCGAATCGAGTGCGGTAGGGCTCGCCGCCAATACACTCGGTGCAGGCGTAGGCGGACCCGGGACGCCCAGGAGGAGGCCGCCTCCTACGCCGCTTACAGGGCTCTGCGCGAGTCGTTCCAAGTGGCAATCGCGCGGGCCAAGGAGGCGGCGTGGGAGGAGTGGCTGCGGACCCTTGACGGAGACCCGTGGGGCAGGCCGTACAAGGCGGTCCGCAAAAAGCTGCGGCCCTGGGCCCCCCCAGTCACGTCCAGCGTGGACGAGGGTCTGCTGGGAGAGGTGGTGGACGCCCTCTTCCCGCAGAGAGACGAGTGGGTGCCTCCGGCGATGGCCCGACCCAATGATGCGCGACCTGCCCGGGAAGACGTCCCCGCACCGCCGGTATCGGAGGCGGAGTTCGGGGCGGCCGTCTCGAGGCTTAAAATGAAGAGGACCGCCCCAGGCCCGGACGGCGTTCCGGGGGCGGCCCTGGCGGTCGCGCTGGAGGAGATAGGAGAGAGGGTGAGGTCCCTCTTCACCGCTTGTTTGGCGCAGGGTCGATTCCCCCGACCCTGGAAGACGGGCAAACTTGTTTTACTGCCGAAAGTCGGCCGCCCGGCCGGACTGCCGTCGTCCTACCGTCCGATCGTGCTGCTCGGCGAGGTGAGCAAGCTTTTCGAGCGAGTGCTCGCTGCTCGCCTGGCCGAGTGCATGGATCCGGATCTGGACGACGCGCAGTTCGGTTTTCGCCGGGGTCGGTCGACCCTGGATGCCGTTGCGCGGGTGAGGGATCTCGCCGAGGAGGAGGTCTCCCGGGGGGGCGTGTTGCTTGCGGTGTCATTGGACATCCGCAACGCGTTCAACACGCTGCCCTGGGACACGGTCAGGGCGGCGCTGCGGTACCATGGGGTGCCGCAGTACCTCCAGCGGGTCATCGCCGAGTACTTTGCCGGCAGAGCCGTCGTGTTCCCGACGAGGGCCGGCGAAGGTAGGCGGGCAATGACGTGCGGTGTTCCACAGGGGTCTGTCCTTGGACCACCCCTGTGGAACATCGGTTACGACTGGGTGCTGCGCGGGGCCACCTTGCGGGGGATCGGTGTGTTGTGTTACGCCGACGATACCCTCGTGCTGGCCCGCGGCAGCACCTACAGGGAGGCAGCCCGCCTCGCCACTGCGGGTGTGGCACAGGTAGTGGGGAGGATCCGCGCCCTGGGGCTCGAGGTGGCCCTGGAAAAGTCGGAGGCCCTACTCTTTCACGGGCCCCGAAATGCGCCGCCGCCGGGAGCCTCGATTATTGTCGGAGGAACTTCCATCGCCGTCGGTACTACCATGAAGTATCTGGGGCTCGTGCTCGACGGCCGATGGAAGTTCGAAGAGCACTTCCGGCGGTTGGCCCCAAAGTTGTTGGCCACCGCCGGGGCCTTGGGGCGGATCCTCCCCAACGTTGGGGGGCCAAGTGGAGCCTGCCGACGTCTCTACACCGGTGTGGTGCGCTCCATGGCGCTCTACGGGGCGCCAATATGGGCAGGAGCCATGACAAACATAAACCTGGCAGTGCTGCGCAGACCGCAGCGCGCCATGGCGCTCAGGGTGGCCCGGGCGTACCGCACCGTGTCGTGCGTCGGCGCGTGTGTGCTCGCCGGTACGCCGCCGTGGGACCTCGACGCCGAGGTACTCGCTACGGCGTACTGGCGAACGAAGGAGGCGATTGCGAGTGGTGGTCGTCCCCATCCGCGGGAGATTCGTCGCTGGAGGGAGGAGGCGCGTGACACTCTCCTGCGGAGGTGGGCGGTGCGCCTTGAGGATTCGGTTGTGAGTCGAGATGTGGCGGCCGCCGTTCGGCCCATTCTCCGCGAGTGGCTCGAGCGGCGGCACGGGGCTCTCTCCTTCCACCTGACGCAGATGATCACCGGCCATGGTTGTTTTGGCAGATACCTGCACCAGGTGGCAGGAAGGGAGCCCTCGGACGTGTGCCACCACTGTGTGGCGGGAGTCGCGGACACGGCGCAGCATACGCGCGAGGAGTGCCCAGCTTGGGAGGTCCCTCGCGCCGCCCTGTCCGCGACAGTCGGAAATGACCTGTCGCTCTCGGCCCTTCTCAGAGAGATGGTCGACAGCGACAGGTCTTGGCAGGCGGTCGCGACATTCAGCGACGAGGTGATGTCGCAGAAGGAGGCGGCGGAGCGGGGCCGGGAAGACGACGTCGACTCGGCCCCGATGCGCCGCCGCAGACGCGGAAGGCGGCGTCAAGCCTTTGCAGGCCGAATGCTGCACTAAGGTCTGGGACCGTGGGCGGAGGATCGGGGGATCCTCCGTCCACACAAAGGTCCCGCGCACCAGACGCCGAGACGCCCTGGCATTCCTGGGCGCCTCGGTGCTAGGAGGAGAGAAACAGTTGGAGGTGGAATGTGACGGGGCAGGGTCCTAAACATTCTGGGACTCTGCCCCGTCCCGAAAAGAAGGGCTCCGTTGCGGAGCGACGCCAGCGGGGCATGCGGTTGCAAGCCTTGTGGGTCCCGCAGCCCCGTAGGCGAATGAAGGAATGCTCCAGGTTTTTAGTGGGTGCAAACCCCACATAACGCAGTGGTTCCCCCGGCCCACTGCGTATTCGTGAGGAATTTTACCTGGGTGATCAAAAAAAAAAAAAAAAAAAGGTTAGGTTAGGTTGGGGTGCGGGTCAGGTAACCTCCACGTTGGCCTAGTTGGTTGCTGGTCCCTTTCGGATACGTCCGGGGGGAAGAGCAACCCGCTGGGCTGGTGCGCCCCGGGCACCGTCAATAACTTCCCATTCGTGGGTTCTTGTTGGCGGTGGCGAATACCTGACAGGGGGGGGATGTCGCTCTGGGTGTTCCTCTGATTAGCAGAGGACACACCAGATGCGACATTGGGGACTGGGTGGGTGGGGATAAGTTAGGTTGGGTAGGTTTGTTTGGGTAGGTAGTTTAGTTAGGTTGGGTAGGTAGGCTAGGCGGACGTGGAGTGGAGTTGGGGGTTGCCTGAAAACAGGTAGCCTCCAAAAGGGGAGTTCACACCAGCTCCCCTTGAATCCCGGAGCCCACGGCATACTCCCAAAGACCCCCATCGTTGGTGGTATGGGGTACGGGATGTGTCGTGGACCGGAGGGCTTGCCTTAATTGGCCGGCCCGCGAGAAGGAAAACTCTTTAAAATCCGACAGCGAAGTCGTAAAAACCTGTAGATACCTGGCGACCTCTACAGTATCTAGCTGCACTGGCACGGAATGAGCGTCACCCGACAGTGCTTCCCTAATTCGTCTCATACTCGTGGGAACAAAAATGGATACAAAACAAACCAAACAAAAAGTTGAAAAAAAGAAGGCGGAAAAAAAGAAGGAGACGGCGACTTTGGAAGAAGATCTTCAAGTCGCCGTGGTGCGTCTCTCCGACACATCCGGAGACTCGGACACCAGCTTGCTGACATGCGCGTCAGGAAGCGAAAAGGAGGAAGCTGGCCAGCTAAGCGAAAGCGAAGAGGCTCGCCGCCGTTGGCTCAAAAGGCCAGCTGGCGAAGAAGACGAAGAGATATCGATGTCACCACCCAAAGGAGCGGCACACAAATCCAAGAGGGGGAGAGGCCGCCCGCCCACCACGGGCGAATATGTGGGCCTTGCTGCGGCCAAAGAACGCCTCACGAAGGCCAAGGAGGAGGAGCTCCAGCTCGAAGCTGAAATGGGCATAGAGGGCATGGCCAAAACGTTGCGGGAATCCCGGCACGCCTGCCTCAGCGGCCTCAGCCAGCCAACACAGGAGGAGGACACGGCGCAGTCTCTAGCTGCACTAAATCTTTTGCTGCTAGAGGCTGCAAAACTCATTGAAAAGGTGGCCACCACGTCGAGGAAGTTAAAAGGCACCAGTGTTAAGACATTGAAGGATGCGGCCTCTATCATTAAGGAGGCCGCGGTGGGGATAAGGGCCCGAACTGTCTCCGAAGAAATGACGCAATTGGTGGCCGAAAATAGGCGGCTGTCGGAGCAGCTGGCGGAAGCCAACAGCCGGCCGGCGGCAGCGGCGGTGGACTCGGACGCGATCCGTGAGATGGTGGAGGCGATGTCTCGGGCCAGTGTCGTGCAGTTCAGCAATATGCTGAATGCGCGACTCGAGGGGCTCGAGTGTCGCCTCCTGCCGGACCCGAAGTTGCGGCCGCCGCTGGCGGCTGACAGACAAGTGGCGGAAGATGAGGCCGCGGCAGTGGCAGTGGCAGTGTCACAGCCGCGGCAGTCAGGTGCGGGGGCAAAGGCCCCTGCCTTAGCGAAGGCTACAAAACCCCCGGCGCCTCTGTCTGCGCCCGCAGCTCAGCCCCAATCCACTAAGGGAAAGGGCAAGGGCAAAGGAAAGGGGAAGAAGACGGCGCCGGCAAGGGACCCTAGCCCGGTGCAGGAGGCCCCCCCACCACCCCCTCTGACGGAACAGTGGAGCGTGGTCGCTGCTCGGGGTGCCAAGAGCTCTGGAAGGCAGACAGGCACCCAGAGCACCCAGAAGACTCAAAACAAAAAGGCGGCGGCGGTGACAAAGTTACGGGAACCAAAAACGGCAGCAGTTACCCTCACACTGCTGCCGGGCGCGGCGGAGCGTGGCGCCAGCTACGCCACTGTCTTGCGGGAGGCCCGGACTCGCGTCGATATGGCGAGTCTGGGCATCGACGAAATGCGCTGTAGGACCACGGTCACCGGCGCCCGCATCCTGGAAATCTTCGGGGATGGGGGCGCTGAGAAGGCCGACTCCCTGGCTACAAAGCTAAGGGAGGTCCTCCAACCTGGGCCACGTCGCCAGCAGGTGTGTTTCGGAGGTGGACCGCAGCGGCCTCTGCTTTCGCTGCGGAAAGCCGGGCCACCGGGCGCGAGAGTGCCGGGCCGAGCCCAACTGCGCCACCTGTGCGGCAGCGGGCAAGCCGGCGGGGCACCCTCTCGGCGGAGTGGGCTGCGTGGGCAAAGCCCCAAAAACCACAAAAAGGAAAGCGACCAGTGCTGAGGGGGGCAGCGGCGAGTCCGCCCCTATCCCGGCAACTATAGAGGAGGGGCCCATGGAAACCGCCCCATAAATGCCTAGTTTAGCAATATTGCAGGCAAATATTAACCACTCTGCCAGGGCCCAGGATCTATTGTCCCAGAGCCTGGCAGAGTGGGGAATACAAATAGCGGTGGTCGCCGAGCCCTACTTTGTCCCCGCCCGGGATGACTGGGTCGGGGACCGGGACGGCTTGGTGGCCATCGCCGCCCCGGCTGCCGCTGGCGCCCCGCCCATCGAACGTGTGTCGAGGGGTGGGGGGCACGTACTGGCGGCCGTGGGCGACGTCATAGTAATAGGGGTGTACTGTTCTCCCAACCGGGGTCTCGCCGACTTTGAGCAGATGCTCGTCGAGGTGGGGTCTTTGGTTGGGCAGTCCGCCCCTAGCCCCGTGCTAGTCGCCGGGGATTTCAACGCCAAATCTGCGGCGTGGGGATCCCCGGTGACGGATGCGCGGGGTGAGTGCCTGGAGGAGTGGGCGGTCGCCATGGGCCTGGCCGTCCTCAACACGGGGTCGGAGGACACGTGCGTGCGGCAACAGGGCGGGTCGATAGTCGACATTACACTGGCATCGACCGCCCTGGCGCGCCGTGTCCGGGATTGGAGGGTGGTGGTGGGCGTGGAGACACTGTCGGACCACCGTTACATCCGATTCGATGTCTCCGCGCTCCCCACCGGCCCGCGGGGCCCGACCCGACCCCCTGTTGGGGGGGGCGGTCCGCGCTGGGTGCTGGGGCGGCTCGACAAAGAGGTCGCTAGAGAGGCCGCAGTTATCGAGGACTGGGTGTCCGGGTCCGACATAAGCCAGGACGTGGACGAGGAGGCGGGGCGCCTAGGGGCCTCGCTGGGCCGCATCTGCGACGCGGCGATGCCCAGGGCGAGACCCCTCCCTCCTCGGCATCGGGTGTATTGGTGGAGCGACGAGCTTCGCCGTATGCGAATCGAGTGCGGTAGGGCTCGCCGCCAATACACTCGGTGCAGGCGTAGGCGGACCCGGGACGCCCAGGAGGAGGCCGCCTCCTACGCCGCTTACAGGGCTCTGCGCGAGTCGTTCCAAGTGGCAATCGCGCGGGCCAAGGAGGCGGCGTGGGAGGAGTGGCTGCGGACCCTTGACGGAGACCCGTGGGGCAGGCCGTACAAGGCGGTCCGCAAAAAGCTGCGGCCCTGGGCCCCCCCAGTCACGTCCAGCGTGGACGAGGGTCTGCTGGGAGAGGTGGTGGACGCCCTCTTCCCGCAGAGAGACGAGTGGGTGCCTCCGGCGATGGCCCGACCCAATGATGCGCGACCTGCCCGGGAAGACGTCCCCGCACCGCCGGTATCGGAGGCGGAGTTCGGGGCGGCCGTCTCGAGGCTTAAAATGAAGAGGACCGCCCCAGGCCCGGACGGCGTTCCGGGGGCGGCCCTGGCGGTCGCGCTGGAGGAGATAGGAGAGAGGGTGAGGTCCCTCTTCACCGCTTGTTTGGCGCAGGGTCGATTCCCCCGACCCTGGAAGACGGGCAAACTTGTTTTACTGCCGAAAGTCGGCCGCCCGGCCGGACTGCCGTCGTCCTACCGTCCGATCGTGCTGCTCGGCGAGGTGAGCAAGCTTTTCGAGCGAGTGCTCGCTGCTCGCCTGGCCGAGTGCATGGATCCGGATCTGGACGACGCGCAGTTCGGTTTTCGCCGGGGTCGGTCGACCCTGGATGCCGTTGCGCGGGTGAGGGATCTCGCCGAGGAGGAGGTCTCCCGGGGGGGCGTGTTGCTTGCGGTGTCATTGGACATCCGCAACGCGTTCAACACGCTGCCCTGGGACACGGTCAGGGCGGCGCTGCGGTACCATGGGGTGCCGCAGTACCTCCAGCGGGTCATCGCCGAGTACTTTGCCGGCAGAGCCGTCGTGTTCCCGACGAGGGCCGGCGAAGGTAGGCGGGCAATGACGTGCGGTGTTCCACAGGGGTCTGTCCTTGGACCACCCCTGTGGAACATCGGTTACGACTGGGTGCTGCGCGGGGCCACCTTGCGGGGGATCGGTGTGTTGTGTTACGCCGACGATACCCTCGTGCTGGCCCGCGGCAGCACCTACAGGGAGGCAGCCCGCCTCGCCACTGCGGGTGTGGCACAGGTAGTGGGGAGGATCCGCGCCCTGGGGCTCGAGGTGGCCCTGGAAAAGTCGGAGGCCCTACTCTTTCACGGGCCCCGAAATGCGCCGCCGCCGGGAGCCTCGATTATTGTCGGAGGAACTTCCATCGCCGTCGGTACTACCATGAAGTATCTGGGGCTCGTGCTCGACGGCCGATGGAAGTTCGAAGAGCACTTCCGGCGGTTGGCCCCAAAGTTGTTGGCCACCGCCGGGGCCTTGGGGCGGATCCTCCCCAACGTTGGGGGGCCAAGTGGAGCCTGCCGACGTCTCTACACCGGTGTGGTGCGCTCCATGGCGCTCTACGGGGCGCCAATATGGGCAGGAGCCATGACAAACATAAACCTGGCAGTGCTGCGCAGACCGCAGCGCGCCATGGCGCTCAGGGTGGCCCGGGCGTACCGCACCGTGTCGTGCGTCGGCGCGTGTGTGCTCGCCGGTACGCCGCCGTGGGACCTCGACGCCGAGGTACTCGCTGCGGCGTACTGGCGAACGAAGGAGGCGATTGCGAGTGGTGGTCGTCCCCATCCGCGGGAGATTCGTCGCTGGAGGGAGGAGGCGCGTGACACTCTCCTGCGGAGGTGGGCGGTGCGCCTTGAGGATTCGGTTGTGAGTCGAGATGTGGCGGCCGCCGTTCGGCCCATTCTCCGCGAGTGGCTCGAGCGGCGGCACGGGGCTCTCTCCTTCCACCTGACGCAAATGATCACCGGGCACGGTTGCTTTGGAAGGTACCTGCACCGGGTGGCAGGAAGAGAGCCCTCGGACGTGTGCCACCACTGTGTGGCGGGAGTCGCGGACACGGCGCAGCATACGCGTGAGGAGTGCCCAGCTTGGGCGGACCCTCGCGCCGCCCTGTCCGCGACAGTCGGAAATGACCTGTCGCTCTCGGCCCTTCTCAGAGAGATGGTCGACAGCGACAGGTCTTGGCAGGCGGTCGCGACATTCAGCGACGAGGTGATGTCGCAGAAGGAGGCGGCGGAGCGGGACCGGGAAGACGACGTCGACTCGGCCCCGATGCGCCGCCGCAGACGCGGAAGGCGGCGTCAAGCCTTTGCAGGCCGAATGCTGCACTAAGGTCTGGGACCGTGGGCGGAGGATCGGGGGATCCTCCGTCCACACAAAGGTCCCGCGCACCAGACGCCGAGACGCCCTGGCATTCCTGGGCGCCTCGGTGCTAGGAGGAGAGAAACAGTTGGAGGTGGAATGTGACGGGGCAGGGTCCTAAACACTCTGGGACTCTGCCCCGTCCCGAAAAGAAGGGCTCCGTTGCGGAGCGACGCCAGCGGGGCATGCGGTTGCAAGCCTTGTGGGTCCCGCAGCCCCGTAGGCGAATGAAGGAATGCTCCAGGTTTTTTTTTTAGTGGGTGCAAACCCCACATAACGCAGTGGTTCCCCCGGCCCACTGCGTATTCGTGAGGAATTTTACCTGGGTGATCAAAAAAAAAAAAAAAAGGTTAGGTTGGGGTGGGGTGCGGGTCAGGTAACCTCCACGTTGGCCTAGTTGGTTGCTGGTCTCTTTCGGATACGTCCGGGGGGAAGAGCAACCCGCTGGGCTGGTGCACCCCGGGCACCGTCAATAACTTCCCATTCGTGGGTTCTTGTTGGCGGTGGCGAATACCTGACAGGGGGGGATGTCGCTCTGGGTGTTCCCCTGATTAGCAGGGGACACACCAGACGCGACATAGGGGCTCGCCTCCGGGCGGGAGGTGTCGGGGGGCGCGGGCAGGGCGCATTATATACGCGCTCATGCGCCCTGTCCGCGACTGTCGGTGGGGACTTCTCGTTGCCGTCCATCCTATGTAGATAGGGATGGTCGGCAGCGACGAGTCGGTGGAAGAGGTGGATTTCGCTCTGGGTGTTCCTCTACAAACAACGGGGGAATCTCCAGAGTGAAATCGAAGAAGGAGGGGCCGCTAGTCGGCCAATAGAGAGGTAGGTTGCGGTGGTGTATGGGCGCCATCGCAACTGAGGCGGACCGTGATGTCGTATGGGAGGCATCGCGGCCGAAGGTAAGGGGCCGCGGCGGGAGAGGTGTGTCGGTGATGAGGTGCGCCGCTCACCCTACCTTCCGCGGCCTTGACGGGGTCGCCACCGTTTGATGGCGGACGTGGTGGGGCCGCAGGGGAAGAGGAGTGTCGGTGATAAGGTGCGCCGCTCGCCCTGTCCCCTGCGGCCGAAGAGTGGAAAGCGGCGTTTGGCCTTCGCTTGCCAAATGCCGCACCGTTGGGGACCGTGGGCGGAGGATCGGGGTGTCCAACGTCCACATAAAGGTCTCGCGCGCTGGGACGCCCAGGTGTTTTGGGGCGCCCCAGGGCAGAGAGGAGGTAGAGGAGGAGGTGTATTGGGGCGGGGCAGAGAGTCTCAAGGGACTTAGCTCCGCCCCCAGAGGAGGGCTCCGTCGTGGAGCAACGCTAGCGGGGCACGCGGTTGTAAGCCTTGTGGGTCCCGCAGCCCCGTGGGCGAGAGGAGGAACACTCCAGGGTTTTAGTGGGTGCAAACCCCACATAACGCAGTGGTTCCCCCGAGACCACTGCGTATTCGTTAGGAATTTCCCTGGAAAAACAAAAAAAAAAAAAAAAAAAGGTTAGGTTGGGGTGCGGGTCAGGTAACCTCCACGTTGGCCTAGTTGGTTGCTGGTCCCTTTCGGATACATCCGGGGGGAAGAGCAACCCGCTGGGCTGGTGCGCCCCGGGCACCGTCAATAACTTCCCATTCGTGGGTTCTTGTTGGCGGTGGCGAATACCTGACAGGGGGGGACCGGGTTTCGCTCTGGGTGTTCCTCCGGGTCCTCGGTATACACGCGGAGGAATTTCCAGAGCGAAATCAGTGGGGAGGGAGGGTAGGTTCGGTTGCTCTGGGTGTTCCTCTGGCTAGCAGAGGACACTCCGGATGCGACATAGGAACTCGCTTCCGCGCCTCTTGGCGGGCCGCCTGCTCTGCGGGGGGCTGTCGCGAGTTCCCCCGCAAAGCGACGGCTCTCCTGCGGGTGGGGGTGGCCCCGCCGGGGGGCGCGGGGGCGGGCAGGGTAGGTAGGTAGATTTCGCTCTGGGTGTTCCTCTGAAAAGCGACAGAGGAATCTCCAGAGGGAAATCTGTAGGAAGAGTGTAGCCGGATGGGGTACGATGGTACGTGGAGCAGAGGGCTTGCCTTAATTGGCCGGCCCGATGCACCGCGCAGGCGTGGAAGAGGATTTCGCCCTTTCTCCGTTGGGTGGGGTTTGGGGGGGAAATCTTCTTAGAGAGAGGTGGCTTAAAAGAAGGAGGGGCCGCTAGTCGGCCAATAGAGAGGTAGGTTGCGGTGGTGTATGGGCGCCATCGCAACTGAGGCGGACCGCGATGTCGTATGGGAGGCATCGCGGCCGAAGGTAAGGGGCCGCGGCGGGAGAGGTGTGTCGGTGATAAGGTGCGCCGCTCACCCTACCTTCCGCGGCCTTGACGGGGTCGCCACCGTTTGATGGCGGACGCGGTGGGGCCGCAGGGGAGGAGGAGTGTCGGTGATAAGGTGCGCCGCTCGCCCTATCCCCTGCGGCCGAAGAGTGGAAAGCGGCGTTTGGCCATCGCTTGCCAAATGCCGCACCGTTGGGGACCGTGGGCGGAGGATCGGGGTGTCCAACGTCCACATAAAGGTCCCGCGCACTGGGACGCCCAGGTGTTTTGGGGCGCCTCAGAGCAGAGAGGAGGTAGAGAAGTAGGTGTATTGGGGCGGGGCAGAGAGTCTTAAGGGACTTAGCTCCGCCCCCAGAGGAGGGCTCCGTCGTGGAGCAACGCTAGCGGGGCACGCGGTTGTAAGCCTTGTGGGTCCCGCAGCCCCGTGGGCGAGAGGAGGAACACTCCAGGGTTTTAGTGGGTGCAAACCCCACATAACGCAGTGGTTCCCCCGAGACCACTGCGTATTCGTTAGGAATTTCCCTGGAAAAACAAAAAAAAAAAAAAAAAAAAAAAAAAAAAAAAAAAAAAAAAAAAAAAAAAAAAAAGGTTAGGTTAGGTTAGGTTAGGTTAGGTTAGGTTAGGTTAGGTTGGGGGGGGGTGCGGGTCAGGTAACCTCCACGTTGGCCTAGTTGGTTGCTGGTCTCTTTCGGATACGTCCGGGGGGAAGAGCAACCCGCTGGGCTGGTGCACCCCGGGCACCGTCAATAACTTCCCATTCGTGGGTTCTTGTTGGCGGTGGCGAATACCTGACGGGGGGGGGATGTCGCTCTGGGTGTTCCCCTGATTAGCAGGGGACACTCCAGACGCGACATAGGGGTGGGGCTAGGTTGGGTAGGTAGGTTTTGGGTAGGTTAGGTAGGTTTGCGGTGGGGCTCACTTCCGGGCCTCTGGGCGGGCCGCCCACTCCTGCGGGGGGGTCTGCCGGGTGCATTGACCAGCTCTGCACCCTGCTCTGCCCGGCTCTGCAACCGGGCTCTGCCCGCTCTGCACCTGGCTTTGCCCGCTCTGCACCTGGCTTTGCACTCGGCGCTCGTGCGGTTTGAGCTCCCCGAGTGCACTGACCAGCTCTGCACCCTGCACTGACCAGCTCTGCACCCTGCTTTGCCCGGACCTGCATCCGGCTTAGCCCGCTCTGCACCTGGCTCTGCGCCCGGCTCTCTCTCTTGCGGGTGGGGGCGGCCGCCGCCCGGAGGCGGGAAGTGGGCCCACGAGGTGGTGTTGACTTGTCGTTGCCGGCCCTCCTTTGGCGTGGGATGGTCGGCAGGGACAAGTCGATGGAAGGAGGAGGCGGCGGAGCGTCGGTCTCGACGCGCCGCCGCAGACGCGGAGGGCGGCATCTGATCTTAGCGGGCCAGATGCCGCAACGGTGGGGACCGTAAGGTCCAGCGCGGTGGAGGGTACGGCGCAGCACACCGTCTAGGTGTGCCCAGCGGGGGCGTAGCTGCGCCGTGCCCTGAGGAGATGTCGGGCGGGAACTCTCGCTTCCCGGTGTGGTGAATTCCATGGTGGGGGGTGGGGGGTCCTGGGCGGCGGATGTCCCCCTTTTGCGAGGACGCCAAGTCGCAGAAGGGGGTGGCGGAGAGGGGGTGGAAGGGGGCGGTCATACGATCGTTTCCTCCCACCTCCTGGTGGTGACTAGCGGGCGACGGGCGTGGGGGCCGCCTTAGCCTGCATTGCACTAGTCACCACCCTTGCGGGCGGGAATGGCCGAGCACTCGCGGTCATTCCCGGGCCCCTCCAACGGAGGGGCGTGAAGGGCCTGCCCTAAAAGGCGGGCGGTCGTCGGCGGGGGACTGGACGTAAAGGCTGTGCCGGATTCCCAGTCCTCCTCCATTCAGACGATGCGGGAGTGCCGCTGGGTTATTTTAGTGGGTATACCGGGCTGGGGGGCCCGGGGAGTCCCACATAGCCCCCCCATTCCCCCAATGGGTGGGTATGCGTAATGCATTTTTTCCCAGCGTGATCAAAAAAAAAAAAAAAAAAAAAGGTTAGGTTGGGGGATCCCCTCACAGCGCATACGTCCTCGTCGTGTCCCCCGGTAACGCCCCAGTTCTGACCACCGTAACGGAGTGGCAGACTGGGTGCGGCTAAAGTGTGCTGTGCTTTCGTTGCGAACTATTGCCTTGACGTGAACGAATCTGCGGAAGAATTTTATTTTAATTTTATCATTTTATTTTAATTTTTAAAATGGTAAAACCTGCGCGAGATGCCCTCGGGCATTTTGTTAAAAAAGGCCCTTCTCAGGGCCAACCAAAAGGCCCTTCTAAGGGCTACCGTGACGCATCAGCGTCAGCGGAGGAAGGGCGGACCTTCTACGGAGGAAGGGCGGACGAGTTGGAGTCGGAGTCCGACAACGAGTCCGTTGCGTCGGTAGCCAGCTCGATGGAGGTCGAGGAGGGTAGTCGTTCGCAGTCGCGGAAGCGGGCCTTCCTAAAGGTAGTGTCCGACGGCTCCTCGGGTTCGGCGAAGGAGTCGAAGTCAAAGAAAAAGGCAAAGGCCAAGAAGATGGCAGCGGATACCCATGATGTGGGTCTGGCAGACGCCCAACACCAGTTGGACCTGACTCGGCGGGAGCAGCTCCAGCAAGAGCTAGAAGAGCTGGTTGCGGCCAAGGAGGAACGGGCACGCGTTGCTCGTTCCAAGTCCGGGTACGGCGCGTCTGTCGTACTGTACGCGGACCACTCCTTGCTGGAGCTGGAGCGGATGGCTGGGGAGGACGAGGAGGGGATCGTGGAGGTCGCCTCCAAGTCCTCTCGACTGAAGGGTACCTTCCAAAAGGCCCTCAAATGCCGGGCCGCGAGCATGCGTGGCATTGTCGGAGAGCTCGTGCAGCGCCAGGCGACTGACGAGACGCGGCAACTGCAGGCGAAGGTCGATCGCCTGCAGAAGGAGGTCAGCCAGCTGCATCAGAAGCTGGCTGAAGCCACGGCCCGGCCAACCACAACCGAGCCTAGATCTGCGGCAGAGGGCCCCGCCTCCTTCGACCTTGAGGACACGCTCCGAAAGGTAATGCAGGAGGAAAGGGCCTTCGTGCGAGCCTGCCTAGCAGGCATCGAGGACCGGCTCCTGCCGGAGAAGAGCCTCCGACCGCCGCTTGCGGCAGACAAGAGGCAAGGCGAGCCGGGGCCGACCTGCCAGAAGGAGGACGCCCTTCTGCCGTCCACCACCCCGACCAACCAGCAAGGCTGGACGAAGGTGGTCAGCAAGGGGAAGGGAAAGGGGAAGGCCACAAAGGTGGCAGCGGTCGTCCCTGCGGTCCCCACCACGACCCCTCCCAGCCAGTCGCAGTCGACTGCACAGGGAAAGGGGAAGGGAAAGGGGAAAAACTCTCCCCCAGCCGTCCCCGCCGCCACCCCACCCAGCAGCCAGTCGCAGTCGACTGGTAAAGGAAAGGGAAAGGGGAAGAGTTCGACCCCAGCCGGCAGGAGGAACCTGAATCCTCCCAAGACCGCAGCCGTCGTGGTGACGCTCACCGCGGAGGCTGCGGAGCGGGGGGAGACGTACGCGTCCGTATTGTTGCGGGCGCGTGCCAATGCCGATCCCACTCAACTGGGGATCGGCAAGGTCTCCTGTCGCCGGACGCAGGCTGGGGCTCGAATTTTCGAGTTCCCAGGGGCGGAGGGCGCTAAGAACGCAGACCTCTTCGCAGCAAAGCTGCAAGAGGTCATTGCGGACGCGGCGAAGGTGGCCAGGCCTATCAAGTGCGCGGCCATAGAGGTGACCGATCTAGATGATTCGGTCACCAAGGAGGAGGTGGTGGCGGCGGTCGCAGCCATGGGGGGCTGCGATGTCGCAGCGGTGCAGGGCCGGGCCATTAGGCCCGGCCGCGGCGGCATGGGCACCATCCGCTTGGAGTGCCCAGTTGCCGCTGCCAAAGCCGTCCTTGACAAGGGACGGCTAGCCGTCGGCTTCAGCTCGGGTGCAGTCCGGGCCCTTGAGGCCCGGAGGATTGAGGGTAGCGCTGAACAAGACCGAGGCCGTGTTCTTTCACGGGCCTCGGCAGCGCTGCCCTCCCGACGCCCACATCGTCGTGGAGGGCGTCCGGATAGGGGTCGGGGCCCAGATGAAGTATCTGGGCCTCGTGCTAGACAGCAGGTGGCGCTTCGGCCCGCACTTCAGCGGGCTGTCGACGCGCCTGCTGAAAGCCGCGGACGCCCTATCATGGCTGCTCCCGAATTTGGGAGGGCCGAAGGAGCGATGCCGGCGCCTCTATGCCGGCATCCTCAAGAGCATGGCGCTCTACGGTGCACCCATCTGGGCGGACTCCCTCCACAGGAGGGAGAATGCAACCGCCATCCGCAGGCCACAAAGGGCCATTGCACAGCGGGTGGCGAGGGCCTACCGCTCAGTGGGTTTCTCGGCGGCGTGCGCTCTGGCCGGCACCCCTCCCTGGGAGTTGGAGGCATGGGTGCTTGCCAGAGTGTACGAGTGGACGGCGCGGCGGAAGGCGCTCGGGGAGCGCCCCGCCACTGAAGAGCGGGAGGCCGTGCGGCGGGAGGCGAGGGACGCTATCGTCGTCCATTGGACGGAGGACCTCGCCTCCGCCGCCTTTGGCCGCCGGACGCTGGATGCGCTCGGTCCAGTCCTGCAGGGCTGGCTCGAGCGCTCACATGGTTTCCTCTCGTTCCGTCTAGTGCAGGTGTTGTCCGGACATGGTTGTTTCGGAACGCACCTGCACCGGATCCGGAGAGAGGAAACCCCAGCGTGCCACGACTGCGGTGCGGCAGAGGACACGGCGCAGCACACCCTCGAGGTGTGCCCAGCCTGGGCAGAGCTGCGCCGTGCCCTGAATAGTGTGATCGGATGGGACCTCTCACTTCCCGGCGTGGTCAACTCCATGCTGGGGAGTGAGGAGGCCTGGGCTGCGGTTGCCTCCTTTTGCGAGGTCGTGATGTCGCAAAAGGAGGCGGCGGAGCGTGCGCGGGAGGACGATCCTCTCGCGCCGCCGCTCCGCAGGCGGAGAAGGGGTGGGAGAGGGCGGTTGTACGACCGTCTCCTCCCACCTCCTGGTGGTGACTAGCGGGCGACAGGCGCGGGGGCGCCTCTCGCTCGCATTGCACGAGTCACCACCCTCGTTGGGCGGGAACGGCCGAGCACTCGCTGTCGTTCCCGGGCCCCTCAACTGAGGGAGGGGCGTGAAGGGCCTGCCGTAAAGGCGGGCGGTCGTCGGCGGAGGACTGGACGTAAAGGCTGTGCCAGTTTCCCAGTCCTCCTCCACACAGACGATGCGGGAGTGCCGCTGGGTTATTTTAGTGGGTATACCGGGCTTGCTTGCCCGGGGAGTCCCACATAGCCCCCCATTCCCCCAATGGGTGGGTATGCGTAATGCATTTTTTCCCAGCGTGATCAAAAAAAAAAAAAAAAAAAAAAAAAAAAAAAAAAGGTTAGGTTAGGTTCGGCTCGGGCCGAGATGTTGGAGGGTCTCGACAGGGATCCGTACGGGAGACCGTACAAGCTGGCGCGGAGCCAGCTGCGGCCCTACGGTCCCCCCCTGTCGGAGACCCTCGAGCCGGCATTGCTGGATGGGGTGGTTCGGGCCCTGTTTCCGCGCAGGACCGACTTCACCCCACCAGCAATGGACCCCCCGCAGGAAGCGGCTCCGCCGGAGGCGGAGATCCCGCCGGTGACGGAGGACGAGATCCGCGACGGGATACTTCGCCTCCGCGCGAAGAAGACGGCCCCCGGGCCGGACGGCGTCCCTGCACGGGTGGCGGCGATAGCTGCCTCTCAGATGCAGGACAGGTTTCGGGACCTCTTCAGCGCGTGCTTTGCGGCTGGGAGGTTCCCGAAACTGTGGCGGGAGGGGCAGCTGTGCCTCCTCCGTAAAGAGGGACGCCCGGTGGACTCCCCCTCGGCATACCGGCCCATCGTACTTTTGGATGAGGTCGGTAAAATGTTCGAGGGGATAGTCGCCGACCGGCTCAACAGCCACCTGCGGGGGGTGGGACCCGACCTGTCGGACGCCCAGTTCGGCTTTCGAAATGGGCGTTCGACGGTCGACGCCCTGGCCCTGCTGAAGGGCCAGGTGCAGGAGGCGGTCGAGTCGGGGGACGGAGTGTTGGCGGTGTCGTTCGACATTGCAAACGCCTTCAACTCCGTCCCCCACTCGACCATATTGGAGGCACTCCGATTCCACGGAGTGCCCCAATATCTGAGGGCGATCCTGGCCAGCTACCTGGAGGACCGAGAGGTCCTCCTGGTAGAGAGGTCCTCCTGACAAGACGGCCAGGATCAGGAGGTACGGCGCGGAGTGCGGTGTTCCACAGGGGTCGGTTCTAGGCCCCCCCCTGTGGAACATCGGTTTCGACTGGCTCCTGCGGGGCACCCTCCTCCGGGGGACGAGCGTCATCTGTTACGCGGATGACACTCTGCTCGTTGCCCGGGGGAGGGACTTTAGGGCGGCGGCCTGTCTGGCCTCAGCTGGCGGATCCTTAGTGGCAGGTAGGATCCGCCGGCTGGGATTGAGGGTGGCGCTGCACAAGACCGAGGCCGTTTTCTTCCACGGGCCTCGGCAGCGCTACCCACCTGACGCCCACATAGTCGTGGAGGGCGTCAGGATAGAGGTGAAGGCCCAGATGAAGTATCTGGGCCTAGTGCTGGACAGCAGGTGGCGCTTCGGCCCGCACTTTAGCGGGCTGTCGACGCGCCTGCTGAAGGCCGCCGATGCCCTATCGTGGCTCCTCCCGAATCTGGGGGGGCCCAAAGAGCGATGCCGGCGACTCTATGCCGGCATCCTCAAGAGTATGGCCCTGTATGGAGCCCCCATTTGGGCGGACTCCCTCCACAGGAGGGAGAACGCGACCGCCATCCGCAGGCCCCAAAGGGCCATTGCACAGCGGGTGGCGAGGGCCTACCGCTCGGTGGGCTTCGCGGCGGCGTGCGCTCTGGCGGGCACCCCTCCCTGGGAGTTGGAGGCATGGGTGCTCGCCAGAGTGTACGAGTGGACGGCTCGGCGAAAGGCGCTAGGCGAGCGCCCCGTCGCGGAGGAGCGGCAGGCCGTGCGGCGGGAGGCGAGGGACGCCATCGTCCTCCATTGGACGGAGGACCTCGCCTCCGCCGCCTTTGGCCGCCGGACGCTGGATGCGCTCGGTCCAGTCCTGCGGGGCTGGCTCGAGCGCAGACACGGTTTCCTCTCGTTCCGTCTAGTGCAGGTGTTGTCCGGACATGGATGTTTCGGAACGCACCTGCACCGGATCCGGAGAGAGGAAACCCCGGCGTGCCACGACTGCGGCGCGGTAGAGGACACGGCGCAGCACACCCTCGAGGTGTGCCCAGCCTGGGCTGAGCTGCGCCGTGCCCTGACAGGAGTTGTCGGGCAGGACCTCTCACTCCCCGGCGTGGTAAACTCCATGCTGGGGAGTGAGGAGGCCTGGGCGGCGGTCGCCTCCTTTTGCGAGGATGTCATGTCGCAAAAGGAGGCGGCGGAGCGGGCGCGGGAGGATGACCCTCTCGCTGCGCCGCTCCGCAGGCGGAGAAGGGGTGGGAGAAGGCGGTTGTACGACCGTCTCCTCCCACCTCCTGGTGGTGACTAGCGGACGACAGGCGCGGGGGCGCCTCTCGTCTGCATTGCACAGTCACCACCCTCGGGCGGGAACGGCCGAGCACTCGCGGTCGTTCCCGGGCCCCTCCACTAAGGGAGGGGCGTGAAGGGCCTGCCACAAAGGCGGGCGGTCGTCGGCGGAGGGCTGGACGTAAAGGCTGTGCCGGTTTCCCAGCCCTCCTCCACACAGACGATGCGGGAGTGCCGCTGGGTTATTTTAGTGGGTATACCGGGCTTGCCCGGGGAGTCCCACATAGCCCGCCCATTCCCCCAATGGGCGGGTATGCGTAATGCATTTTTTTCCCAGCGTGATCAAAAAAAAAAAAAAAAAAAAAAAAGGTTAGGTTAGGTTAGGTTAGGTTAGGTTAGGTTAGGTTAGGTTGGGGGGGGGGATCCCCTCACAGTGCATACGTCCTCGTTCGTTTCCCCCGGGCAACGCCCCAGTTCTGACCACCGTAACGGAGTGGCAGACTGGGTGCGGCTAAAGTGCGCTGTGCGATCGTTGCTATCATTTTATCTTGTGCGGAAAGTGCGATCTTGCGGAGAATTTGTTTTAATTATATTTTATCATTTTAATTTGTTTTAATATGGTAAAACCAAGGCGGGATGCCCTAGGGCATTTTGTCAAAAAAGGCCCTTCTCAGGGCCAACCCAAAGGCCCTTCTCAGGGCCAACGTGACGCTTCAGCGTCAGCGGAGGAAGGGCGGACCTTCTACGGAGGAAGGTCGGACGAGTTGGAGTCGGAGTCTGACAACGAGTCCGTTGTGTCGGTGGCCAGCTCGATGGAGGTCGAGGAGGGCAGTCGTTCGCAGTCGCGGAAGCGGGCCTTCTTAAAGGAGGTGTCCGACGGCTCTTCCGGTTCAGCGAAGGAGTCTAAGTCGAAGAAGAAGGCAAAGGCCAAGAAGACGGCAGCGGATACCCACGATGTGGGTCTGGCAGACGCCCAGCGCCAGGTGGACCTGACCCGGCGGGAGCAGCTCCAGCAGGAGTTGGAGGAGCGGGTGGCTGCAAGGGAGCAGCAGACGTGCGTTGCCCGGGCCAAGTCAGGATACGGCGCGTCCCACGTCCTGTACGCGGACCACTCACTGGTCGAACTGCAGCGGATGGCCGAAGAGGACGAAGAGGGGATCGTCGAGGTCGCCTCCAAGTCCTCACATCTGAAGGGGACCTTTCAGAAGGCCCTCAAATGCCGGGCCGTGAGCATGCGCGGTATCGTCGGAGAGCTAGTGCAGCGCCAGGCGACAGACGAGACGCGGCAACTGCAGGCGAGAGTCGATCGCCTGCAGAAGGAGGTCAGCCAGCTACATCAGAAGCTGGCTGAAGCCACGGCCCGGCCAACCACAGCCGAGCCCAGTCCTGCGGCAGAGTGCCCCGCCTCCTTCGACCTTGAGGAAACCATCCGCAAGGTCATGATGGAGGAGCGGGGCTTCGTCCGAGCCTGCATAGCAGGCATTGAGGATAGGCTCTTGCCCGAGAGGAGCTACCGGCTGCCGCTTGCCGCGGACAAAAGGAAGGGAGAGCCGGGGCCGACCTCACAAAGGGAGGAGGACTCTCTTCTGCCTGCCACCACCCCAGCCAACCCTGCTGGTTGGACGAGGGTCGTCGGCAAGGGGAAGGGCACGGGTAAGGGCAAGAGTGCATCAGCGGTCGTACCAGACATCCCCACCACCGCCGCGCCTCCCAGCCTGCCAGGCAAGGGCAAAGGCAAGGGAAAGGGAAAGGGGAAAAGCTCCCCCCCAGCGGCCCCGGCCGCCATCCCTCCCAGCAGCCAGTCACAGTCGAATGGCAAGGGAAAGGGGAAGAGCGCGCCCCCAGCCGGCAGGAGGAACCTGAATCCTCCCAAGACCGCAGCCGTCGTGGTGACGCTCACCGCGGAGGCTGCGGAGCGGGGGGAGACGTACGCGTCCGTCATGATGCGGGCGCGTGCCAATGCCGATCCCGCAAAACTGGGGATCGGCAAGGTCTCTTGTCGCCGGACGCAGGCTGGGGCTCGTATATTTGAGTTCCCGGGGGCCGAAGGTGGCAAGAACGCGGACCTCTTCGCAGCGAAGCTGCAAGAGGTCATCGCAGATGCTGCCAAGGTGGCTAGGCCCGTAAAGTCGGCGGCCTTGGAGGTGACCGGTCTAGACGATACGGTCACCAAAGAGGAGGTGGTGGCGGCGGTCGCAGCCATAGGGGGCTGCAGCGTCGCAGCGGTGCAAGGCCGGGGCATCAGGCCCGGCCGCGGCGGCATGGGCAGCGTCCGCCTGGAGTGCCCAGTTGCCGCTGCCAAAGCCGTCCTCGCCAAGGGACGGCTGGCCGTGGGCTTCAGCTCGGGTGTGGTCCGGGCACTTGAGGCCCAGCCTCTGCGTTGTTATCGGTGCTTCGGCATCGGACACACCCGGGCTCTGTGTCCGTCCAGCGTCGACAGGACGGACACATGCTACCGCTGCGGCAAGGAGGGCCATAAGGCCGCCGCCTGCAAGGCCGCCACGCCGCACTGCGCGGTGTGTGCCGCCAGTGGCCGCCCGGCGGGCCACGTCACCAAGGGGAGGAACTGCTGTCCTCCCCCAAAGAGGGGCAAAGCGCAGGCGATGATCCGGCCTGCCGCTACCACCGCTACCGTTCCAGAGGCTGGGACTACAGTGGCTGCCGGCCTGGCTGAGGAGGAGGGTGCGATGTCTCTTGATGCATAGAGTCGAACATCGCATCCTCCAGGCGAACACCAACCACTGCCGAGCGGCGCAGGATCTGCTGATGCAGACCATGGCCGAGTGGTTGGTGGACCTGGCGGTGGTCGCCGAGCCGTACTCGATACCTGGCCGTTGGCTGGGCGATCGGGACGGCTCGGTGGCATTGGTGTCGCGGCCTGCCACGGACTCCCCTCCCCTCTCGCTTTTAGAGAGGGGACCGGGATACGTGGCCGCCGCGTGGGGAGACATAGCCCTGGTCGGGGTTTATTTCTCCCCAAACCGCCCTCTAAGAGACTTCGAGGATTTTCTCGAAGTCCTAACGGCAGTCGTCGGGAGGGCGGCACCACGCCAGGTCGCCGTGTTGGGCGACCTGAATGCCAAGTCGGCGGCCTGGGGCAACCCGGCCGCGACTTGCAACGTCCGGGGACGCGCCGCCGAATTTTGGGCGGCTTCGTGCGGTGTGTCCCTCCTAAACAGGGGGAATGTTCACACGTGTGTGCGGCAGCGGGGTGGGTCAGTGGTTGACGTTTCGAGGCAAAGGCGGTCCTCAAGTCGGCAATGTGCGCCGCCAAAGACTCGGCTCGGGCCGAGATGTTGGAGGGTCTCGACAGGGATCCATACGGGAGACCGTACAAGCTGGCGCGGAGCCAGCTGCGGCCCTACGGTCCCCCCCTGTCGGAGACCCTCGAGCCGGCATTGCTGGATGGGGTGGTCCGGTCCCTGTTTCCGCACAGGACCGACTTCGCCCCACCAGCAATGGACCCCCCGCAGGAAGCGGCTCCGCCGGAGGCGGAGATCCCACCGGTGACGGAGGACGAGATCCGGGACGGGATTCTTCGCCTCCGCTCGAAGAAAACGGCCCCTGGGCCGGACGGCGTCCCTGCACGGGTGGCGGCAATAGCTGCCTCTCAGATGCAGGACAGGTTTCGGGACCTCTTCAGCGCGTGCTTTGCGGCTGGGAGGTTCCCGAAACTGTGGCGGGAGGGGCAGCTGTGCCTCCTCCGTAAAGAGGGACGTCCGGTGGACTCCCCCTCGGCATACCGGCCCATCGTTCTGCTTGATGAGGTCGGTAAAATGTTCGAGGGGATAGTCGCCGACCGCCTGAACAGCCACCTGCGGGTGGTGGGACCTGACCTGTCGGACGCCCAGTTCGGCTTTCGACACGGGCGTTCGACGGTCGACGCCTTGGCCCTGCTGAAGGGCCAGGTGCAGGAGGCGGTCGAGTCGGGGGGCGGAGTGTTGGCGGTGTCGTTCGACATCGCCAACGCCTTCAACTCCGTGCCCCACTCGACGATATTGGAGGCACTCCGGTACCACGGAGTGCCCCAATATCTGCGGGCGATCCTGGCCAGCTACCTGGAGGACCGAGAGGTCCTCCTGGTGGACAAGACGGCCAGGATCAGGCGTTACGGTGCGGAGTCCGGTGTTCCACAGGGGTCGGTTCTAGGCCCCCCCCTGTGGAACATCGGGTTCGATTGGCTCCTGCGGGGCACCCTCCTCACGGGCACGAGTGTCATCTGCTATGCGGATGACACTCTCCTCACTGCCCGGGGGAGGGACTTTAGAGAGGCGGCCTGTCTGGCCTCGGCTGGCGGATCCTTAGTGGCAGGTAGGATCCGCCAGCTAGGATTGAGGGTAGCGCTGAACAAGACCGAGGCCGTGTTCTTTCACGGGCCTCGGCAGCGCTGCCCTCCCGACGCCCACATCGTCGTGGAGGGCGTCCGGATAGGGGTCGGGGCCCAGATGAAGTATCTGGGCCTCGTGCTAGACAGCAGGTGGCGCTTCGGCCCGCACTTCAGCGGGCTGTCGACGCGCCTGCTGAAAGCCGCGGACGCCCTCTCATGGCTCCTCCCAAACCTGGGGGGACCAAAGGATCGATGCCGGCGCCTCTATGCCGGCATCCTCAAGAGCATGGCGCTCTATGGGGCACCCATCTGGGCGGACTCCCTCCACAGGAGGGAGAATGCAACCGCCATCCGCAGGCCGCAAAGGGCCATTGCACAGCGGGTGGCGAGGGCCTACCGCTCAGTGGGTTTCTCGGCGGCGTGCGCTCTGGCCGGCACCCCTCCCTGGGAGTTGGAGGCATGGGTGCTTGCCAGAGTGTACGAGTGGACGGCGCGGCGGAAGGCGCTCGGGGAGCGCCCCGCCGCGGAAGAGCGTGAGGCCGTGCGGCGGGAGGCGAGGGACGCTATCGTCGTCCATTGGACGGAGGACCTCGCCTCCGCCGCCTTTGGCCGCCGGACGCTGGATGCGCTCGGTCCAGTCCTGCAGGGCTGGCTCGAGCGCCCACATGGTTTCCTTTCGTTCCGTCTAGTGCAGGTGTTGTCCGGACATGGTTGTTTCGGAACGCACCTGCACCGGATCCGGAGGGAGGAAGCCCCAGCGTGCCACGACTGCGGTGCGGCAGAGGACACGGCGCAGCACACCCTCGAGGTGTGCCCAGCCTGGGCAGAGCTGCGCCGTGCCCTGAATAGTGTGATCGGATGGGACCTCTCACTTCCCGGCGTGGTCAACTCCATGCTGGGGAGTGAGGAGGCCTGGGCGGCAGTTGCCTCCTTTTGCGAGCAAGTTATGTCGCAAAAGGAGGCGGCGGAGCGTGCGCGGGAGGACGATCCTCTCGCGCCGCCGCTCCGCAGGCGGAGAAGGGGTGGGAGAGGGCGGTTGTACGATCGTCTTCTCCCACCTCCTGGTGGTGACTAGCGGGCGACAGGCGCGGGGGCGCCTCTCGCTCGCATTGCACTAGTCACCACCCTCGTTGGGCGGGAACGGCCGAGCACTCGCGGTCGTTCCCGGGCCCCTCCACTAAGGGAGGGGCGTGAAGGGCCTGCCGTAAAGGCGGGCGGTCGTCGGCGGAGGACTGGACGTAAAGGCTGTGCCAGTTTCCCAGTCCTCCTCCACACAGACGATGCGGGAGTGCCGCTGGGTTATTTTAGTGGGTATACCGGGCTTGCCCGGGGAGTCCCACATAGCCCCCCATTCCCCCAATGGGTGGGTATGCGTAATGCATTTTTTCCCAGCGTGATCAAAAAAAAAAAAAAAAAAGGTTAGGTTGGGGTGCGGGTCAGGTAACCTCCACGTTGGCCTAGTTGGTTGCTGGTCCCTTTCGGATACGTCCGGGGGGAAGAGCAACCCGCTGGGCTGGTGCGCCCCGGGCACCGTCAATAACTTCCCATTCGTGGGTTCTTGTTGGCGGTGGCGAATACCTGACAGGGGGGGACCGGGTTTCGCTCTGGGTGTTCCTCCGGGTCCTCGGTATACACGCGGAGGAATTTCCAGAGCGAAATCAGTGGGGAGGGAGGGTAGGTTCGGTTGCTCTGGGTGTTCCTCTGGCTAGCAGAGGACACTCCGGATGCGACATAGGAACTCGCTTCCGCGCCTCTTGGCGGGCCGCCTGCTCTGCGGGGGGCTGTCGCGAGTTCCCCCGCAAAGCGACGGCTCTCCTGCGGGTGGGGGTGGCCCCGCCGGGGGGCGCGGGGGCGGGCAGGGTAGGTAGGTAGATTTCGCTCTGGGTGTTCCTCTGAAAAGCGACAGAGGAGTCTCCAGAGGGAAATCTGTAGGAAGAGTGTAGCCGGATGGGGTACGATGGTACGTGGAGCAGAGGGCTTGCCTTAATTGGCCGGCCCGATGCACCGCGCAGGCGTGGACGATTTCGCCCTTTCTCCGTTGGGTGGGGTTTGGGGGGGAAATCTTCTTAGAGAGAGGTGGCTTAAAAGAAGGAGGGGCCGCTAGTCGGCCAATAGAGAGGTAGGTTGCGGTGGTGTATGGGCGCCATCGCAACTGAGGCGGACCGCGATGTCGTATGGGAGGCATCGCGGCCGAAGGTAAGGGGCCGCGGCGGGAGAGGTGTGTCGGTGATAAGGTGCGCCGCTCACCCTACCTTCCGCGGCCTTGACGGGGTCGCCACCGTTTGATGGCGGACGCGGTGGGGCCGCAGGGGAGGAGGAGTGTCGGTGATAAGGTGCGCCGCTCGCCCTATCCCCTGCGGCCGAAGAGTGGAAAGCGGCGTTTGGCCATCGCTTGCCAAATGCCGCACCGTTGGGGACCGTGGGCGGAGGATCGGGGTGTCCAACGTCCACATAAAGGTCCCGCGCACTGGGACGCCCAGGTGTTTTGGGGCGCCCCAGAGCAGAGAGGAGGTAGAGAAGTAGGTGTATTGGGGCGGGGCAGAGAGTCTTAAGGGACTTAGCTCCGCCCCCAGAGGAGGGCTCCGTCGTGGAGCAACGCTAGCGGGGCACGCGGTTGTAAGCCTTGTGGGTCCCGCAGCCCCGTGGGCGAGAGGAGGAACACTCCAGGGTTTTAGTGGGTGCAAACCCCACATAACGCAGTGGTTCCCCCGAGACCACTGCGTATTCGTTAGGAATTTCCCTGGAAAAACAAAAAAAAAAAAAAAAAAAAAAAAAAAAAAAGGTTAGGTTAGGTTAGGTTGGGGTGCGGGTCAGGTAACCTCCACGTTGGCCTAGTTGGTTGCTGGTCCCTTTCGGATACGTCCGGGGGGAAGGGCAACCCGCTGGGCTGGTGCGCCCCGGGCACCGTCAATAACTTCCCATTCGTGGGTTCTTGTTGGCGGTGGCGAATACCTGACAGGGGGGGGGATGTCGCTCTGGGTGTTCCTCTGATTAGCAGAGGACGATCCAGATGCGACGGGGATACGTTAGGTTGGGTTATAGGTTTGTTTGGGTAGGTAGTTTAAGATAGGTTGGGTAGGTAGGCTAGGTGGATGTGGAGAGGGAGGGTGGTTGCCTGAAAACAGGTAGCCACCAGGAAGGGAGTCTCGCCAGCTTCTGGAATTCCGAAGCCCACGCGACCAGCCAACGACCCCCATCTTGGCGTTTGGGGTAGGCGGCGCGGCGGAGCGGAGGGCTTGCCTTAATTGGCCGGCCCGCGGGATGGAAAACCCTACAATAAACCCGACAGCGAAGTCGTAAAAACCTGCAGATACCAGGCGACCTCTGCAGTATTCAGCTAGCACTGGCGGAATAGGCGTCACCCGTCAGTGCTTTTTAGATCGGCCTATACTCGTGGGATTAACTATGGAAAACATTTACAAAACAAACAAAAAACAGGAGGAAGGAGAGGAGGAGGAGAAGAAAAAAGTTGAAAATGAGAGTGAGAAGGTGCTGGCGACAGTGGCTCAGAGAGAGCTTCGCGTCAATGTCGTGCGTCTCTCTCTCTCGGAGTCCTCCGGAGACTCGGACGCCAGTCAGGACAGCCTGATGACGGTCGAGTCCGGAAGTGAGAAGGAGGAGACTCGCCGCTGGAGGAAAAGGCCGGCTGGGCAAGAGGAGGCAGAGGACCCGCTGTTGTCGCCGCCGAAGGGGGCGGCGCACAAGTCAAAGCGCGGGCGAGGCCGACCGCCCACCACGGGCCAGTACGTGGGCCTAGCCGCAGCCCGGGAACGCCTCAATGCGGCTAAAGAGGAGGAGCTCCGGCTTGAGGTCGAGGAGTATGTGGAGGGCTTGGCCAAGACCCTGAGGGAGTCACGGCACGCCTGCCGCAGCGGCCTCAACCCGCCAACGCCAGGTGAGGATACGGCGCAATCTCTTGCGGCGCTGAACCACCTGGTGGTGGAGGCTGCGAGGGTCGTGGAGTCAGTGGCGACAAAGTCCAAAAATCTGAAAGGGACTAGCCAAAAGACCCTGAAGGATGCGGCCGCCATAATAAAAGAGGCCGCTGTGGGCATAAGGGCCCGCACAGTCTCCGAGGAGGTGGCGTTGCTGGAGGCCGAGAACCGGCGGCTTGCAGCTGAGTTGGCGGAAGCCAACAGCCGACCGGCGGCGGCAGCGCCCGACTCGATCCGAGCGATGATGGAGGAGATAGCTCGGGCCAGCGTCGTGCAGTTCAGCAACATGCTGAATGCACGACTCGAAGGGCTCGAGTGTCGCCTCCTACCGGATCCGGGATCCCGGCCGCCGCTGGCGGCTGATAAGAGGAAGGCGATGAGCACCGAGGCTGCGGCAGTGGCAGTGTCGCAGTCGCGACCTGCCGCGCCTGGGCCAAAGTCACCCGAGGCCGAAGCCACGGAGAGAGCCCCAACACCCCCGGCGCCTCTGTCTGCGCCCGCAGCTCAGCCCCAAGTAATTAAGGGCAAGGGTAAGGGCAAGGGCAGAGGCAAGGGCAAAAAGACGGCCCCGGCCCCTGTGAGGGACGCTAGCCCTGTGCGGGACGCCCCCCCACCGCCCCCACTGACTGAGCAGTGGAGTGTGGTCGCTGCTCGGGGTGCGAAAAGCTCCGGGAAGAAGACGGGCACCCAGAGCACGCAAGAGGCGGCGGCGGTGACAAAGCTACGTGAGCCGAAAACGGCAGCAGTTACCCTCACACTGCTGCCGGGCGCAGCGGAGCGTGGCGCCAGCTACGCCACTGTTCTACGGGAGGCCCGGACTCGCATCGACAAGGCGAGCCTCGGTATCGAGGAAATGCGCTGCAGGACGACGGTCACTGGCGCCCGCATCCTCGAAATCTTCGGGGATGGGGGCGCTGAGAAGGCAGACTCTCTGGCTGCAGCGCTCCGAGAGGTCCTCAGCGCAGAGGTGGTCCGGGTCTCCCGGCCCACAAAAAGAGTGGACGTGATGGTGTCAGGGTTGGACGACTCCGTCACCGCCGCAGAGGTGGTGGCAGCTTTCGCTGCGCAGGGGGGTTGCCACGCCGACGACGTAAAGCCCGGCGTGATTAGCGACCGGGCCGCGATGTGGCTCGGCTGCCCGGTGGCCGCCGCCAAGGCCGTGGTCAGCGCCGGCCGCCTCAGTGTGGGCTGGATCACGGCCAGAGTTGCCCTGCTGGCGGCGAGGCCCCTGAGGTGCTTCAAGTGCCTCAATTTGGGCCACGTCGCCAGCAAGTGTGCGTCAGAGGTGGACCGCAGCGGTCTTTGTTTCCGCTGCGGAAAGCCGGGCCACCGGGCGCGCGAGTGCCGGGCAGAGCCCAACTGCGCCACCTGCGCAGCAGCCGGCAAACCGGCGGGGCACCCTCTCGGTGGAGCGGGCTGCCTGGGCGACGGCAAGCAGGCCAAAGCCGGCAAAGCCGGGAAAAAGAAAGGGAAGACTAAGGGTAAGGACAAGGAGCCTACCCTTAGCCCAGCAACAGAGGAGCCAGTGGAGACCGCCGCATAAATGTCTGGACTCCCCATACTGCAGGCCAATATTAACCACTCTGCCCGGGCCCAGGATTTATTGTCCCAGACTCTGGCAGAGTGGGGAATCAAAGTGGCCGTGGTCGCCGAGCCCTACTTCGTCCCCGAACGGGACGACTGGGTCGGGGATCGCGAGGGTTTGGTGGCCATCGCCGCCCCGGCTGCCGCTGGCGCCCCGCCCATTGACAACGTGTCGAGGGGTAGGGGCTACGTCCTTGCAGCCGTGGGCGGCGTTGCAGTTATAGGGGTGTACTTTCCGCCCAGCCGGAGTCTCGCCGACTTTGAGCAAATGCTCGGGGAGGTGGGGGCTCTGGTTGGGCAGGTCGCCCCTAGCCCCGTGCTAGTCGCTGGGGATTTCAATGCCAAATCTACGGCGTGGGGATCCCCGGTGACGGATGCGCGGGGTGAGTGTCTGGAGGAGTGGGCGGTCTCCATTGGCCTGACCGTCCTCAACACGGGGTCAGAGGACACGTGCGTGCGGCAACAGGGCGGGTCTATAGTCGACATCACGTTGGCATCGACCGCCCTGGCGCGCCGTGTCCGGGATTGGAGGGTGGTGGTGGGCGTGGAGACACTGTCGGACCATCGGTATATCCGGTTCGACGTCTCCGCGCTCCCCGCCGGCCCGCAAGGCTCGGCCCGATTCCCCGTTGTTGGGGGCGGTCCACGGTGGGTGCTGGGGCGGCTGGACAGGGAGGTTGCCCGAGAGGCCGCCATCGTCGAGGACTGGGTGTCCGGGCCCGACGCTGGCCAGGACGTGGACGTGGAGGCGGGGCGCCTCGGGGCCTCGCTGGGTCGCATCTGCGACGCGGCGATGCCCAGGGCGAGACCTCTCCCTCCTCGGCATCGGGTGTATTGGTGGAGCGACGAGCTGCGACGAGGAGACAAATGGAAGTGGAATAAGACGGGGCAGGGTCTCAGATAACCTGGGACTCTGCCCCGTCCCAAAGAGAAGGGCTCCGTGGCGGAGCGACGCCAGCGGGGCACGCGGTTGCAAGCCTCGTGGGTCCCGCAGCCCCGTGGGCGATTGGAGGAATGCTCCAGGTTTTTAGTGGGTGCGAACCCCACATAACGCAGTGGTTCCCCCGGACCACTGCGTATTCGTTAGGAATTTTCCTGGGTGAACAAAAAAAAAAAAAAAAAAAAGGTTAGGTTAGGTTAGGTTAGGTTAGGTTAGGTTAGGTTAGGTTAGGTTAGGTTGGGGTGGGGTGCGGGTCAGGTAACCTCCACGTTGGCCTAGCTGGTTGCTAGTCTCTTTCGGATACGTCCGGGGAGAAGAGCAACCCGCTGGGCTGGTGCACCCCGGGCACCGTCAATAACTTCCCATTCGTGGGTTCTTGTTGGCGATGGCGAATACCTGACAGGGGGGGGTTGTCGCTCTGGGTGTTCCCCTGATTAGCAGGGGACACTCCAGACGCGGCGTAGGGGTGGGGCTAGGTTGGGTAGGTAGGTTTGGGGTAGGTTAGGTAGGTTTGCGGTGGGGCTCACTTCCGGGCCTCTGGGCGGGCCGCCCAACCCTGCGGGCGGGGTTCCCCGGGTGCATTGACCAGCTCTGCACCCTGCTCTGCCCGGCTCTGCAACCGGGCTCTGCCCGCTCTGCACCTGGCTTTGCCCGCTCTGCACCTGGCTTTGCACTCGGCGCTCGTGCGGTTTGAGCTCCCCGAGTGCACTGACCAGCTCTGCACCCTGCACTGACCAGCTCTGCACCCTGCTTTGCCCGGACCTGCATCCGGCTTAGCCCGCTCTGCACCTGGCTCTGCGCCCGGCTCTCTCTCTTGCGGGTGGGGGCGGCCGACGCCCGGGGGCGGGAAGTGGGCCCACGAGGTGGTGTTGACTTGTCGTTGCCGGCCCTCCTTTGGCGTGGGATGGTCGGCAGGGACAAGTCGATGGAAGGAGGAGGCGGCGGAGCGTCGGTCTCGACGCGCCGCCGCAGACGCGGAGGGCGGCATCTGACCTTCGCGGGCCAGATGCCGCAACGGTGGGGACCGTAAGGTCCAGCGCGGTGGAGGGTACGGCGCAGCACACCGTCTAGGTGTGCCCAGCGGGGGCGTAGCTGCGCCGTGCCCTGAGGAGATGTCGGGCGGGACCTCTCGCTTCCCGGTGTGGTGAATTCCATGCTGGGGGGTGGGGGGTCCTGGGCGGCGGATGTCCCCCTTTTGCGAGGACGCCAAGTCGCAAAAGGGGGTGGCGGAGAGGGGGTGGAAGGGGACGGTCGTACGATCGTTTCCTCCCACCTCCTGGTGGTGACTAGCGGGCGACGGGCGTGGGGGCCGCCTTAGCCTGCATTGCACTAGTCACCACCCTTGCGGGCGGGAATGGCCGAGCACTCGCGGTCATTCCCGGGCCCCTCCATTGGAGGGGCGTGAAGGGCCTGCCCTAAAAGGCGGGCGGTCGTCGGCGGAGGACTGGACGTAAAGGCTGTGCCGGATTCCCAGTCCTCCTCCATTCAGACGATGCGGGAGTGCCGCTGGGTTATTTTAGTGGGTATACCGGGCTGGGGGGCCCGGGGAGTCCCACATAGCCCCCCATTCCCCCAATGGGTGGGTATGCGTAATGCATTTTTTCCCAGCGTGATCAAAAAAAAAAAAAAAAAGGTTAGGTTGGGGTGGGGGATCCCCCACAGCGCATACGTCCTCGTTCGTTTCCCCCGGGCAACGCCCCAGCTCTGACCACCGTAACGGAGTGGCAGACTGGGTGCGGCTAAAGTGCGCTGTGCGATCGTGACTATCTTATCTCTCTTGCGGAATTTGCGATCGTTGTCTTGAATATTTTAATATGCCAAAACCATTGCGGGATGCCTTCGGGCACTTCAGCAAAAAAGGCCCTTCTCAGGGCCAACCCAAAGGCCCTTCTCAGGGCCAACCCAAGGGCCCTTCTGAGGGCCAACCCAAAGGCCCTTGTCAGGGCCAACCCCAAGGCCCTTCTCAGGGCCAACCCAAAGGCCCTTCTCAGGGCCACCCCGACGCTTCAGCGTCAGAGGCTAGCCGCGCGCCGTCTGCGGCAAGCTTCTTTGACACGGCGGACTCAGCAAATGAGTCCAATGCGTACGAGTCGGACGTCAGTAGTTCGATGGAGGTCGAAACCCGATCTCGGAAGCGGGCCTTCATGAAGGCAGGCTCCGATGGCTCTTCGGCCTCAGCCTCCGGTTCGGCGAAGGCGCCGAAAAAGGGGGCTAAGGCCAAAAAGCGGACTGCGGACACCCATGATGTGGGCCTTGCGGACGCCCAACGTCAGCTGGACTTGGCTCGGAGGGAGCAACTCCAGCAGGACCTGGAGGAGGAGGTTGCTGCCAGGGAGCAGCGGACGCGCGTCGCCCGGGCCAAGTCCGGATACGGTGCGTCTCGCGTCGTCTACGCCGACCACACTTTGGCCGAGCTCGAGCGGATGGCTCAGGAGGATGAGGAGGGGATTGCGGTGGTCGCCTCCAAGTCCTCTCACCTGAAGGGGACATTTCAAAAGTCCCTGAAGTGTCGGGCCGCGAGCATGCTCGGGATCGTCGGTGAGCTGGTGCAGCGCCAGGCCACCGACGAGACCAGGCAGATGCAGGCGACAATTGATCGCCTGCAATCGACTGGCAAGGGCGGGGCGAAGGGTAAGGGGAAAAGCTCCCCCCCAGCCGGCGCCAAGAAGAGGCTCGTTCCTCCCAAGACCGCAGCCGTCGTGGTGACGCTCACCGCGGAGGCTGCGGAACTGGGAGAGACATACGCGTCCGTATTGTTGCGGGCGCGTGCCAATGCCGATCCCGCCCAATTGGGGATCGGCAAGGTGTCTTGTCGCCGGACGCAGGCTGGGGCTCGGATTTTTGAGTTCCCAGGGGCGGAGGGTGGCAAAAACGCGGACCTCTTTGCGGCCAAACTTAAAGAGGTCATTGCGGACGTGGCCAAGGTGGCGAGGCCAGTAAAGTCGGCGGCCTTGGAGGTGACCGATCTTGACGATACGGTCACCAAAGAGGAGGTGGTGGCGGCGGTCGCGGCCATAGGGGGCTGCAGCGTCGCAGCGGTGCAAGGCCGGGGCATCAGGCCCGGCCGCGGCGGCATGGGCAGCATCCGCCTGGAGTGCCCAGTCGCCGCTGCCAAAGCCGTCCTCGCCAAGGGACGGCTGGCCGTGGGCTTCAGCTCGGGTGTAGTCCGGGCACTTGAGGCTCAGCCATTACGGTGCTTCAGGTGCTTCGGCATCGGGCACACCCGGGCTCTGTGTCCGTCCAGCGTCGACAGGACGGACACATGCTACCGCTGCGGCAAGGAGGGCCATAAAGCCGCCTCCTGCAAGGCCGCCACGCCGCACTGCGCGGTGTGTGCCGCCAGTGGCCGCCCGGCGGGCCACGTAACGAAGGGGAGGAACTGCAGTCCTCCCCCCAAGAGGGGCAAAGCGAAGCAGGCAACGATCCGGCCTGCCGCTGCCACCGCCGCCGTCCCAGAGTCTGGGACTACGGCAGCCGCTGGCCTGGCTGAAGTGGGGGGTGCGATGTCCGACTAAATAATGTCTAGAGTCGAACATCGCATCCTCCAGGCGAACACCAACCACTGCCGAGCGGCCCAGGACCTGCTTATGCAGACCATGGCCGAGTGGTTGGTGGACCTGGCGGTGGTCGCCGAGCCGTACTCGATACCTGGCCGTTGGCTGGGCGATCGGGACGGCTCGGTGGCATTGGTGTCGCGGCCTGCCACGGACTCCCCTCCCCTCTCGCTTTTAGAGAGGGGACCGGGATACGTGGCCGCCGCGTGGGGAGAAATAGCCCTGGTCGGGGTCTATTTCTCCCCAAACCGCCCTCTAAGGGACTTCGAGGATTTTCTCGAAGTCCTAACGGCAGTCGTCGGGAGGGCGGCGCCACGCCAGGTCGCCGTGTTGGGCGACCTGAACGCCAAGTCAGCGGCTTGGGGCAACCCGGCAGCCTCGTGCAACGTCCGGGGACGCGCCGCCGAATTTTGGGCGGCTTCGTGCGGTGTGTCCCTCCTGAACAGGGGGGATGTTCACACGTGTGTGCGGCAGCGGGGAGGATCAGTGGTGGACGTATCGTTCGCCACCCCCGTGCTAGCCGCCCGCGTCGTGAACTGGCGGGTGGAGATGGTGGAGACCATGTCGGACCACCGCTACGTGCGGTTCGACATCTCCACCCAGGGCCCGCGGGGGGGAACGGCCCGCTCGGGCCAATCTCCCTTCCCGCGGTGGGCTCTCACCCGCCTGGACCGAGAGGCAGCCCAGGAGGCGGCGTTCCTCCAGGACTGGCTCTCGCCCCCTGTGCAGGCGGCCCCGGACGTTGACGCCGCGGCGGTCCAGCTCCGAGGGTCCCTGACCGAGGTGTGCAACTCGAGCATGCCTCGGTCCCGCCGGCCGCCTCCCCGTCGCGCCGTCTACTGGTGGACGGAGGAGATAGCGGGACTCCGGGCGGCCTGCGTGGAGGCCAGGAGGGCCTTCACTCGGAGCCGGCGGCGCACGAGCCGCTCTCAGGCCGGGGAGGACCGCCTCTACGCCTCTTACCTAGAGGCAAAGGCGGTCCTCAAGACGGCAATGTGCGCCGCCAAAGACTCGGCTCGGGCCGAGATGTTGGAGGGTCTCGACAGGGATCCGTACGGGAGACCGTACAAGCTGGCGCGGAGCCAGCTGCGGCCCTACGGTCCCCCCCTGTCGGAGACCCTCGAGCCGGCATTGCTGGATGGGGTGGTTCGGGCCCTGTTTCCGCGCAGGACCGACTTCACCCCTCCAGCAATGGACCCCCCGCAGGAAGCGGTTCCGCCGGAGGCGGAGATCCCGCCGGTGACGGAGGACGAGATCCGCGACGGGATTCTTCGCCTCCGCGCGAAGAAGACGGCCCCCGGGCCGGACGGCGTCCCTGCACGGGTGGCGGCGATAGCTGCCTCTCAGATGCAGGACAGGTTTCGGGACCTCTTCAGCGCGTGCTTTGCGGCTGGGAGGTTCCCGAAACTGTGGCGGGAGGGGCAGCTGTGCCTCCTCCGTAAAGAGGGACGCCCGGTGGACTCCCCCTCGGCATACCGGCCCATCGTACTTTTGGATGAGGTCGGTAAAATGTTCGAGGGGATAGTCGCCGACCGGCTGAACAGCCACCTGCGGGGGGTGGGACCTGACCTGTCGGACGCCCAGTTCGGCTTTCGAAATGGGCGTTCGACGGTCGACGCCTTGGCCCTGCTGAAGGGCCAGGTGCAGGAGGCGGTCGAGTCGGGGGACGGAGTGTTGGCGGTGTCGTTCGACATTGCAAACGCCTTCAACTCCGTCCCTCACTCGACCATATTGGAGGCACTCCGATTCCACGGAGTGCCCCAATATCTGAGGGCGATCCTGGCCAGCTACCTGGAGGACCGAGAGGTCCTCCTGGTAGACAAGACGGCCAGGATCAGGAGGTACGGCGCGGAGTGCGGTGTTCCGCAGGGGTCGGTTCTAGGCCCCCCCCTGTGGAACATCGGTTTCGACTGGCTCCTGCGGGGCACCCTCCTCCGGGGGACGAGCGTCATCTGTTACGCGGATGACACTCTGCTCGTTGCCCGGGGGAGGGACTTTAGGGCGGCGGCCTGTCTGGCCTCAGCTGGCGGATCCTTAGTGGCAGGTAGGATCCGCCGGCTGGGATTGAGGGTGGCGCTGCACAAGACCGAGGCCGTTTTCTTCCACGGGCCTCGGCAGCGCTACCCACCTGACGCCCACATAGTCGTGGAGGGCGTCAGGATAGAGGTGAAGGCCCAGATGAAGTATCTGGGCCTAGTGCTGGACAGCAGGTGGCGCTTCGGCCCGCACTTTAGCGGGCTGTCGACGCGCCTGCTGAAGGCCGCCGATGCCCTATCGTGGCTCCTCCCGAATCTGGGGGGGCCGAAGGAGCGATGCCGGCGCCTCTATGCCGGCATCCTCAAGAGTATGGCCCTGTATGGAGCCCCCATCTGGGCGGACTCCCTCCACAGGAGGGAGAACGCGACCGCCATCCGCAGGCCCCAAAGGGCCATTGCACAGCGGGTGGCGAGGGCCTACCGGTCCGTAGGCTTTGCGGCGGCGTGCGCTCTGGCGGGCACCCCTCCCTGGGAGTTGGAGGCATGGGTGCTCGCCAGAGTGTACGAGTGGACGGCTCGGCGAAAGGCGCTAGGCGAGCGCCCCGTCGCAGAGGAGCGGCAGGCCGTGCGGCGGGAGGCGAGGGACGCCATCGTCCTCCATTGGACGGAGGACCTCGCCTCCGCCGCCTTTGGCCGCCGGACGCTGGATGCGCTCGGTCCAGTCCTGCGGGGCTGGCTCGAGCGCAGACACGGTTTCCTCTCGTTCCGTCTAGTGCAGGTGTTGTCCGGACATGGATGTTTCGGAACGCACCTGCACCGGATCCGGAGGGAGGAAACCCCGGCGTGCCACGACTGCGGCGCGGTGGAGGACACGGCGCAGCACACCCTCGAGGTGTGCCCAGCCTGGGCTGAGCTGCGCCGTGCCCTGACAGGAGTTGTCGGGCAGGACCTCTCACTCCCCGGCGTGGTAAACTCCATGCTGGGGAGTGAGGAGGCCTGGGCGGCGGTCGCCTCCTTTTGCGAGGATGTCATGTCGCAAAAGGAGGCGGCGGAGCGGGCGCGGGAGGATGACCCTCTCGCTGCGCCGCTCCGCAGGCGGAGAAGGGGTGGGAGAAGGCGGTTGTACGACCGTCTCCTCCCACCTCCTCCTGGTGGTGACTAGCGGACGACAGGCGCGGGGGCGCCTCTCGTCTGCATTGCACAGTCACCACCCTCGGGCGGGAACGGCCGAGCACTCGCGGTCGTTCCCGGGCCCCTCCACTAAGGGAGGGGCGTGAAGGGCCTGCCATAAAGGCGGGCGGTCGTCGGCGGAGGGCTGGACGTAAAGGCTGTGCCGGTTTCCCAGCCCTCCTCCACACAGACGATGCGGGAGTGCCGCTGGGTTATTTTAGTGGGTATACCGGGCTTGCCCGGGGAGTCCCACATAGCCCGCCCATTCCCCCAATGGGCGGGTATGCGTAATGCATTTTTTCCCAGCGTGATCAAAAAAAAAAAAAAAAAAAAAAAAAAAAGGTTAGGTTAGGTTAGGTTAGGTTGGGGGATCCCCCACAGCGCATACGTCCTCGTTCGTTTCCCCCGGGCAACGCCCCAGCTCTGACCACCGTAACGGAGTGGCAGACTGGGTGCGGCTAAAGTGTGCTGTGCGATCGTGACTATCCTATCTCTCTTGCGGAATTGCGATCATTGCTTTGAATTTTAATATGTCGAAACCATTGCGGGATGCCTTCGGGCACTTCAGCAAAAAAGGCCCTTCTCAGGGCCAACCCAAAGGCCCTTCTCAGGGCCAACCCAAGGGCCCTTCTGAGGGCCAGCCTAAAGGCCCTTATCAGGGCCAACCCCAAGGCCCTTCTCAGGGCCAACCCAAAGGCCCTTCTCAGGGCCACCCCGACGCTTCAGCGTCAGAGGCTAGCCGCGCGCCGTCTGCGGCTAGCTTCTTTGACACGGCGGGCTCAGAGAATGAGTCCAACGCGTACGAGTCGGACGCCAGCAGTTCGATGGAGGTCCAAACCCGATCTCGGAAGCGGGCTTTCTTGAAGGCAGGCTCCGATGGCTCTTCGGCCTCAGCCTCCGGTTCGGCGAAGGAGCCGAAAAAGAAGGCTAAGGCCAAAAAGTCGGTGGCGGTCACCCACGACTTGGGCCTTGCGGACGCCCAACGTCAGCTGGACTTGGCTCGGCGGGAGCAACTCCAGCAGGACCTGGAGGAGGAGGTTGCTGCCAGGGAGCAGCGGACGCGCGTCGCCCGGGCCAAGTCCGGATACGGTGCGTCTCGGGTCGTCTACGCCGACCACTCGTTGGCCGAGCTCGAGCGTATGGCTCAGGAGGATGAGGAGGGGATTGCGGTGGTCGCCTCCAAGTCCTCTCACCTGAAGGGGACATTTCAAAAGTCCCTGAAGTGTCGGGCCGCGAGCATGCTCGGGATCGTCGGTGAGCTGGTGCAGCGCCAGGCCACCGACGAGACCAGGCAGATGCAGGCGACAATTGATCGCCTGCAGTCAGAGGTCAGCCAGCTGCACCGGAAGCTGGCTGATGCCACGGCCCGGCCAACCCAGGCTGAGCCTATCCCTGCGGCAGAGGGCCCCGCCCTCCATCACGGCCTCGAGGATATCATCCGCGGGGTCGTGAGGGAGGAAAGGGCCTTCGTGAGAGCCTGCCTCGCGGGGATCGAGGACCGGCTCTTGCCGGAAGTGAGCCACCGACCACCGCTTGCGGCGGACAGCAGGCAGGGTGAGGCGCCCGAGCAGAGGGAGGCATCCGCAGAGGACGCTCTTCTGCCATCCACCACCCCGACCAACCAGCAGGGCTGGACGAAGGTAGTCGGAAAGGGCAAGGGCAAGGGGAAGGGGAAGGGGAAGGCCACAAAAGCGGCAACGGCCGTCCCTGCCACCCCCGTCCCTGCCGTCCCCGCCACCACCGCCACCACCCCTCCCAGCCAGTCGCAATCGACTGGCAAGGGCGGGGCGAAGGGTAAGGGGAAAAGCTCCCCCCCAGCCGGCGCCAAGAAGAGGCTCGTTCCTCCCAAGACCGCAGCCGTCGTGGTGACGCTCACCGCGGAGGCTGCGGAACTGGGAGAGACGTACGCGTCCGTATTATTGCGGGCGCGTGCCAATGCCGATCCCGCCCAATTGGGGATCGGCAAGGTGTCTTGTCGCCGGACGCAGGCTGGGGCTCGGATTTTTGAGTTCCCAGGGGCGGAGGGTGGCAAAAACGCGGACCTCTTTGCGGCCAAACTTAAAGAGGTCATTGCGGACGTGGCCAAGGTGGCGAGGCCAGTAAAGTCGGCGGCCTTGGAGGTGACCGATCTTGACGATACGGTCACCAAAGAGGAGGTGGTGGCGGCGGTCGCGGCCATAGGGGGCTGCAGCGTCGCAGCGGTGCAAGGCCGGGGCATCAGGCCCGGCCGCGGCGGCATGGGCAGCATCCGCCTGGAGTGCCCAGTCGCCGCTGCCAAAGCCGTCCTCGCCAAGGGACGGCTGGCCGTGGGCTTCAGCTCGGGTGTAGTCCGGGCACTTGAGGCTCAGCCATTGCGGTGCTACAGGTGCTTCGGCATCGGACACACCCGGGCTCTGTGTCCGTCCAGCGTCGACAGGACGGACACATGCTACCGCTGCGGCAAGGAGGGCCATAAAGCCGCCTCCTGCAAGGCCGCCACGCCGCACTGCGCGGTGTGTGCCGCCAGTGGCCGCCCGGCAGGCCACGTCACAAAGGGGAGGAATTGTAGTCCTCCCCCCAAGAGGGGCAAAGCGAAGCAGGCAACGATCCGGCCTGCCGCTGCCACCGCCGCCGTCCCAGAGTCTGGGACTACGGCAACCGCTGGCCTGGCTGAGGTGGGGGGTGCGATGTCCGACTAAATAATGTCTAGAGTCGAACATCGCATCCTCCAGGCGAACACCAACCACTGCCGAGCGGCCCAGGACCTGCTTATGCAGACCATGGCCGAGTGGTTGGTGGACCTGGCGGTGGTCGCCGAGCCGTACTCGATACCTGGCCGTTGGCTGGGCGATCGGGACGGCTCGGTGGCATTGGTGTCGCGGCCTGCCACGGACTCCCCTCCCCTCTCGCTTTTAGAGAGGGGACCGGGATACGTGGCCGCCGCGTGGGGAGAAATAGCCCTGGTCGGGGTCTATTTCTCCCCAAACCGCCCTCTAAGGGACTTCGAGGATTTTCTCGAAGTCCTAACGGCAGTCGTCGGGAGGGCGGCGCCACGCCAGGTCGCCGTGTTGGGCGACCTGAACGCCAAGTCAGCGGCTTGGGGCAACCCGGCAGCCTCGTGCAACGTCCGGGGACGCGCCGCCGAATTTTGGGCGGCTTCGTGCGGTGTGTCCCTCCTGAACAGGGGGGATGTTCACACGTGTGTGCGGCAGCGGGGAGGATCAGTGGTGGACGTATCGTTCGCCACCCCCGTGCTAGCCGCCCGCGTCGTGAACTGGCGGGTGGAGATGGTGGAGACCATGTCGGACCACCGCTACGTGCGGTTCGACATCTCCACCCAGGGCCCGCGGGGGGGAACGGCCCGCTCGGGCCAATCTCCCTTCCCGCGGTGGGCTCTCACCCGCCTGGACCGAGAGGCAGCCCAGGAGGCGGCGTTCCTCCAGGACTGGCTCTCGCCCCCTGTGCAGGCGGCCCCGGACGTTGACGCCGCGGCGGTCCAGCTCCGAGGGTCCCTGACCGAGGTGTGCAACTCGAGCATGCCTCGGTCTCGCCGGCCGCCTCCCCGTCGCGCCGTCTACTGGTGGACGGAGGAGATAGCGGGACTCCGGGCGGCCTGCGTGGAGGCCAGGAGGGCCTACACGCGGAGCCGGCGGCGCACGAGCCGATCTCAGGCCGGGGAGGACCGCCTCTACGCCTCTTACCTAGAGGCAAAGGCGGTCCTCAAGACGGCAATGTGCGCCGCCAAAGACTCGGCTCGGGCCGAGATGTTGGAGGGTCTCGACAGGGATCCGTACGGGAGACCGTACAAGCTGGCGCGGAGCCAGCTGCGGCCCTACGGTCCCCCCCTGTCGGAGACCCTCGAGCCGGCATTGCTGGATGGGGTGGTTCGGGCCCTGTTTCCGCGCAGGACCGACTTCACCCCACCAGCAATGGACCCCCCGCAGGAAGGGGCTCCGCCGGAGGCGGAGATCCCACCGGTGACGGAGGACGAGATCCGGGACGGGATTCTTCGCCTCCGCGCGAAGAAAACGGCCCCTGGGCCGGACGGCGTCCCTGCACGGGTGGCGGCGATAGCTGCCTCTCAGATGCAGGACAGGTTTCGGGACCTCTTCAGCGCGTGCTTTGCGGCTGGGAGGTTCCCGAAACTGTGGCGGGAGGGGCAGCTGTGCCTCCTCCGTAAAGAGGGACGCCCGGTGGACTCCCCCTCGGCATACCGGCCCATCGTACTTTTGGATGAGGTCGGTAAAATGTTCGAGGGGATAGTCGCCGACCGGCTGAACAGCCACCTGCGGGGGGTGGGACCTGACCTGTCGGACGCCCAGTTCGGCTTTCGAAATGGGCGTTCGACGGTCGACGCCCTGGCCCTGCTGAAGGGCCAGGTGCAGGAGGCGGTCGAGTCGGGGGACGGAGTGTTGGCGGTGTCGTTCGACATTGCAAACGCCTTCAACTCCGTCCCCCACTCGACCATATTGGAGGCACTCCGATTCCACGGAGTGCCCCAATATCTGAGGGCGATCCTGGCCAGCTACCTGGAGGACCGAGAGGTCCTCCTGGTAGACAAGACGGCCAGGATCAGGAGGTACGGCGCGGAGTGCGGTGTTCCACAGGGGTCGGTTCTAGGCCCCCCCCTGTGGAACATCGGTTTCGACTGGCTCCTGCGGGGCACCCTCCTCCGGGGGACGAGCGTCATCTGTTACGCGGATGACACTCTGCTCGTTGCCCGGGGGAGGGACTTTAGGGCGGCGGCCTGTCTGGCCTCAGCTGGCGGATCCTTAGTGGCAGGTAGGATCCGCCGGCTGGGATTGAGGGTGGCGCTGCACAAGACCGAGGCCGTTTTCTTCCACGGGCCTCGGCAGCGCTACCCACCTGACGCCCACATAGTCGTGGAGGGCGTCAGGATAGAGGTGAAGGCCCAGATGAAGTATCTGGGCCTAGTGCTGGACAGCAGGTGGCGCTTCGGCCCGCACTTTAGCGGGCTGTCGACGCGCCTGCTGAAGGCCGCCGATGCCCTATCGTGGCTCCTCCCGAATCTGGGGGGGCCCAAGGAGCGATGCCGGCGCCTCTATGCCGGCATCCTCAAGAGTATGGCCCTGTACGGAGCCCCAATCTGGGCGGACTCCCTCCACAGGAGGGAGAACGCGACCGCCATCCGCAGGCCCCAAAGGGCCATTGCACAGCGGGTGGCGAGGGCCTACCGGTCCGTAGGCTTTGCGGCGGCGTGCGCTCTGGCGGGCACCCCTCCCTGGGAGTTGGAGGCATGGGTGCTCGCCAGAGTGTACGAGTGGACGGCTCGGCGAAAGGCGCTAGGCGAGCGCCCCGTCGCGGAGGAGCGGCAGGCCGTGCGGCGGGAGGCGAGGGACGCCATCGTCCTCCATTGGACGGAGGACCTCGCCTCCGCCGCCTTTGGCCGCCGGACGCTGGATGCGCTCGGTCCAGTCCTGCGGGGCTGGCTCGAGCGCAGACACGGTTTCCTCTCGTTCCGTCTAGTGCAGGTGTTGTCCGGACATGGATGTTTCGGAACGCACCTGCACCGGATCCGGAGGGAGGAAACCCCGGCGTGCCACGACTGCGGCGCGGTGGAGGACACGGCGCAGCACACCCTCGAGGTGTGCCCAGCCTGGGCTGAGCTGCGCCGTGCCCTGACAGGAGTTGTCGGGCAGGACCTCTCACTCCCCGGCGTGGTAAACTCCATGCTGGGGAGTGAGGAGGCCTGGGCGGCGGTCGCCTCCTTTTGCGAGGATGTCATGTCGCAAAAGGAGGCGGCGGAGCGGGCGCGGGAGGATGACCCTCTCGCTGCGCCGCTCCGCAGGCGGAGAAGGGGTGGGAGAAGGCGGTTGTACGACCGTCTCCTCCCACCTCCTGGTGGTGACTAGCGGACGACAGGCGCGGGGGCGCCTCTCGTCTGCATTGCACAGTCACCACCCTCGGGCGGGAACGGCCGAGCACTCGCGGTCGTTCCCGGGCCCCTCCACTAAGGGAGGGGCGTGAAGGGCCTGCCATAAAGGCGGGCGGTCGTCGGCGGAGGGCTGGACGTAAAGGCTGTGCCGGTTTCCCAGCCCTCCTCCACACAGACGATGCGGGAGTGCCGCTGGGTTATTTTAGTGGGTATACCGGGCTTGCCCGGGGAGTCCCACATAGCCCGCCCATTCCCCCAATGGGCGGGTATGCGTAATGCATTTTTTCCCAGCGAGATCAAAAAAAAAAAAAAAAAAAAAAAAAAGGTTAGGTTAGGTTAGGTTAGGTTAGGTTAGGTTAGGTTAGGTTAGGTTAGGTTAGGTTAGGTTAGGTTAGGTTAGGTTAGGTTAGGTTAGGTTAGGTTGGGGTGCGGGTCAGGTAACCTCCACGTTGGCCTAGTTGGTTGCTGGTCTCTTTCGGATACGTCCGGGGGGAAGAACAACCCGCTGGGCTGGTGCGCCCCGGGCACCGTCAATAACTTCCCATTCGTGGGTTCTTGTTGGCGGTGGCGAATACCTGACAGGGGGGGACCGGGTTTCGCTCTGGGTGTTCCTCCGGGTCCGGAATACACGCGGAGGAATTTCCAGAGCGAAATCAGTGGGGTGGGAGGGTAGGTTCGTTCGCTCCGGGTGTTCCTCTGGCTAGCAGAGGACACTCCGGATGGGACATAGGAACTCGCTTCCGCGCCTCTTGGCGGGCCGCCTGCTCTGCGGGGGGCTGTCGCGAGTCCCCCCGCAAAGCGACGGCTCTCCTGCGGGTGGGGGTGGCCCCGCCGGGGGGCGCGGGGGCGGGCAGGGTAGGTAGGTTAGGTTAGGTAGGATGATTTCGCTCTGGGTGTTCCTCTGAAAGCGACGGGGGAATCTCCAGAGCGAAATCTGTAGGGAGCGTCTAGAGTGTAGCCGGATGGGGTACGATGGTGCGTGGAGCAGAGGGATTGCCTTAACTGGCCGTCCCGATGCACCACGCAGGCGTGGAGGAAGATTTCGCTCTTTCCTGTCTGGGGGGAAATCTTCTTCTTAGAGAGGTGGCTTAGAAGAAGGAGGGGCCGCTAGTCGGCCAATAGAGAGGTAGGTTGCGGTGGTGTATGGGCGCCATCGCAACTGAGGCGGACCGCGATGTCGTATGGGAGGCATCGCGGCCGAAGGTAAGGGGCCGCGGCGGGAGAGGTGTGTCGGTGATAAGGTGCGCCGCTCACCCTACCTTCCGCGGCCTTGACGGGGTCGCCACCGTTTGATGGCGGACGCGGTGGGGCCGCAGGGGAGGAGGAGTGTCGGTGATAAGGTGCGCCGCTCGCCCTATCCCCTGCGGCCGAAGAGTGGAAAGCGGCGTTTGGCCGTCGCTTGCCAAATGCCGCACCGTTGGGGACCGTGGGCGGAGGATCGGGGTGTCCAACGTCCACATAAAGGTCTCGCGCACTGGGACGCCCAGGTGTTTTGGGGCGCCCCAGGGCAGAGAGGAGGTAGAGGAGGTGTATTGGGGCGGGGCAGAGAGTCTCAAGGGACTTAGCTCCGCCCCCAGAGGAGGGCTCCGTCGTGGAGCAACGCTAGCGGGGCACGCGGTTGTAAGCCTTGTGGGTCCCGCAGCCCCGTGGGCGAGAGATGGAACACTCCAGGGTTTTAGTGGGTGCAAACCCCACATAACGCAGTGGTTCCCCCGAGACCACTGCGTATTCGTTAGGAATTTCCAAAAAAAGGTTAGGTTAGGTTGGGGTGCGGGTCAGGTAACCTCCACGTTGGCCTAGTTGGTTGCTGGTCCCTTTCGGATACGTCCGGGGGGAAGGGCAACCCGCTGGGCTGGTGCGCCCCGGGCACCGTCAATAACTTCCCATTCGTGGGTTCTTGTTGGCGGTGGCGAATACCTGACAGGGGGGGGGATGTCGCTCTGGGTGTTCCTCTGATTAGCAGAGGACGATCCAGATGCGACGGGGATACGTTAGGTTGGGTTATAGGTTTGTTTGGGTAGGTAGTTTAAGATAGGTTGGGTAGGTAGGCTAGGTGGATGTGGAGAGGGAGGGTGGTTGCCTGAAAACAGGTAGCCACCAGGAAGGGAGTCTCGCCAGCTTCTGGAATTCCGAAGCCCACGCGACCAGCCAACGACCCCCATCTTGGCGTTTGGGGTAGGCGGCGCGGCGGAGCGGAGGGCTTGCCTTAATTGGCCGGCCCGCGGGATGGAAAACCCTACAATAAACCCGACAGCGAAGTCGTAAAAACCTGCAGATACCAGGCGACCTCTGCAGTATTCAGCTAGCACTGGCGGAATAGGCGTCACCCGTCAGTGCTTTTTAGATCGGCCTATACTCGTGGGTACAATTATGAAAAAATCTAAACAAAAAACCAAAACAACAAAGGAGGAGGGAAAGGAGGAGGAGAAGCAAGAAGTAGGAAGTGAGAAGGTGCAGGCGACAGAAGCTCTGAAAGAACTTCGTGTCAACGTGGTGCGTCTCTCGGAGTCCTCTGGAGACTCGGACGCCAGTCAGGACAGCCTGATGACGGTCGAGTCCGGTAGTGAGAAGGAGGAGACTCGCCGTTGGCGGAAGAGGCCTTTAGGGCATGAGGAGGTAGAAGACCAGATGTCGCCGCCCAAAGGGGTGGCACATAAGTCCAAACGCGGGCGAGGCCGACCGCCCACCACGGGCCAGTACGTGGGCCTAGCCGCAGCTCGAGAACGCCTCAACGCGGCAAAAGAGGAGGAGCTCCGGCTTGACGTCGAGGAGTATATGGAGGGCTTGGCCAAGACCCTGAGGGAGTCACGGCACGCCTGCCGCAGCGGCCTCAACCCGCCGACGCCAGGCGAGGATACGGCGCAGTCACTGGCGGCGCTGAACCACCTGGTGGTGGAGGCTGCGAGGGTCGTGGAGTCGGTGGCCGCCAAATCCAAGAACCTCAAAGGAACAAGCCAGAAAACTTTGAAGGATGCGGCGGCCATCATTAAGGAGGCCGCTGTGGGCATAAGAGCCCGCACAGTCTCCGAGGAGGTGGCGCTGTTGGAGGCGGAGAACCAGCGGCTCTCAGCTGAGTTGGCGGAAGCTAACAGCCGACCGGCGGCGGCAGCGCCCGAATCGATCCGAGCGATGATGGAGGAGATTTCTCGGGCCAGCGTCGTGCAGTTCAGCAACATGCTGAATGCACGACTCGAAGGGCTCGAGTGTCGCCTCCTACCGGATCCGGGATCCCGGCCGCCGCTGGCGGCTGATAAGAGGAGGAAGGCGAAGAGCGACGAGGCCGCGGCAGTGGCAGTGTCGCCAAAGTCACCCGAGGCCGAAGTCCTGGAGAGGGCCCCAACACCCCCGGCGCCTCTGTCTGCGCCCGCAGCTCAGCCCCAAGTAAATAAGGGCAAGGGCAAGGGCAAGGGCAGAGGGAAGGGCAAAACGACGGCCCCGGCCCCTGTAAGGGACCCAAGCCCTGTGCGGGACGCCCCCCCACCACCCCCACTGACTGAGCAGTGGAGTGTGGTCGCTGCTCGGGGTGCGAAAAGCTCGGGGAAAAAGACGGGCACCCAGAGCACACAAAAGGCGGCGGCGGTGACCAAGCTGCGCGAGCCGAAAACGGCAGCAGTCACCCTCACCCTGCTGCCGGGCGCGGCGGAGCGTGGCGCCAGCTACGCCACTATCCTGCGGGAGGCCCGGACTCGCATAGACAGAGCGAGCCTCGGTATTGAGGAGATGCGCTGCAGGACAACGGTCACAGGCGCTCGCATCCTCGAAATCTTCGGGGATGGGGGCGCTGAGAAGGCCGACTCTCTGGCTGCAGCGCTCAGAGAGGTCCTCAGCGCAGAGGTGGTCCGGGTCTCCCGGCCCACAAAAAGAGTGGACGTGATGGTGTCGGGGCTGGACGACTCCGTCACCGCCGCAGAGGTCGTGGCGGCTTTCGCTGAGCAAGGGGGGTGCCACGCCGACGAAGTAAAGCCCGGCGTGATAAGTGACAGGGCCGCGATGTGGCTCGGCTGCCCGGTGGCCGCCGCCAAGGCCGTGGTCAGCGCCGGCCGCCTTAGGGTGGGCTGGATCACGGCCAGAGTTGCCTTGCTGGCGGCGAGGCCCCTGAGGTGCTTCAGGTGCCTCAATCTGGGCCACGTCGCCAGCAAGTGTGGGTCAGAGGTGGACCGCAGCGGTCTCTGTTTCCGCTGCGGAAAGCCGGGCCACCGGGCGCGCGAGTGCCGGGCAGAGCCCAACTGCGCCACCTGCGCAGCGGCCGGCAAACCGGCGGGGCACCCTCTCGGTGGAGCGGGCTGCCCGGGTGACGGCAAGCAGGCCAACGCCGGCAAAGCCCTAAACAAAAAGGGAAAGACTAAGGGTAGGATCAAGGAGCCTACCCTTAGCCCAGCAACGGAGAAGCCCGTGGAGACCGCCTCATAAATGTCTGGACTCCCCATACTGCAGGCTAATATTAACCACTCTGCCCGGGCCCAGGATCTGCTGTCCCAGACCCTGGCAGAGTGGGGAATCAAAGTGGCCGTGGTCGCCGAGCCCTACTTCGTCCCCGAACGGGACGACTGGGTCGGGGACCGCGAAGGTTTGGTGGCCATCGCCGCCCCGGCTGCCGCTGGCGCCCCGCCCATTGACAATGTGTCGAGGGGCAGGGGCTACGTCCTGGCAGCCGTGGGCGGCGTTGCAGTTATAGGGGTGTACTTTCCACCCAGCCGGAGTCTCGCCGACTTTGAGCAAATGCTCGGGGAGGTGGGGGCTCTGGTTGGGCAGGTCGCCCCTAGCCCCGTGCTAGTCGCTGGGGATTTCAACGCCAAATCTACGGCGTGGGGATCCCCGGTGACGGATGCGCGGGGTGAGTGTCTGGAGGAGTGGGCGGTCTCCATTGGCCTGGCCGTCCTCAACACGGGGTCAGAGGACACGTGCGTGCGGCAACAGGGCGGGTCTATAGTCGACATCACGTTGGCATCGACCGCCCTGGCGCGCCGTGTCCGGGATTGGAGGGTGGTGGTGGGCGTGGAGACACTGTCGGACCATCGGTATATCCGGTTCGACGTCTCCGCGCTCCCCGCCGGCCCGCAAGGCTCGGCCCGATTACCCGTTGTTGGGGGCGGTCCGCGGTGGGTGCTGGGGCGGCTGGACAGGGAGATTGCCCGAGAGGCCGCCATCGTCGAGGACTGGGTGTCCGGGCCCGACACTGGGCAGGACGTGGACGGGGAGGCGGGGCGCCTCGGGGCCTCGCTGGGCCGCATCTGCGACGCGGCGATGCCCAGGGCGAGACCCCTCCCTCCTCGGCATCGGGTGTATTGGTGGAGCGACGAGCTTCGACGCATGCGAGTGGATTGCGGTAGGGCTCGCCGCCAGTACACTCGGTGCAGACGTAGGCGGACCCGTGACGCCCAGGAGGAGGCCGCCTCCTACGCCGCTTACAGGGCTCTGCGCGAGTCATTTCAAGTGGCAATCGCGCGGGCCAAGGAGGCGGCGTGGGAGGACTGGCTGCGGACCCTCGACGGCGACCCGTGGGGAAGGCCGTACAAAGCGGTCAGAAAGAAGCTGCGGCCCTGGGCTCCCCCCGTCACTTCCAGCGTGGACGAGGGTTTTCTGGGAGAGGTGGTGGGCGCCTTGTTCCCGCAGCGAGACGAGTGGGTGCCTCCGGCGATGGCCCGAAACGACCCGCGACCGGCAGGGGACGATATCCCCGCACCGCCGGTATCGGAGGCCGAATTCGGGGCGGCCGTCCTCAGACTAAAGAGGAAGAGGACCGCCCCGGGCCCGGACGGCGTTCCGGGGACGGCCCTGGTGGTCGCGCTGGAGGAGATTGAGGAGAGGGTGAGGTCCCTCTTCACCGCGTGTTTGGCGCAGGGTCGATTCCCCCGACTCTGGAAGACGGGCAAACTCGTGCTGCTAGCGCGAGCACTCACGGTCGTTCCCGGGCCCCTCCACTAAGGGAGGGGCGTGAAGGGCCCGCCATAAAGGTGGGCAGTCGTCGGGGGAGGGCTGGTAGTCAAGGCTCTGCCGGTTCCCCAGTCCTCCTCCACACAGACGAAGCGGGAGTGCCGCTGGAAAAAAAAAAAGGTTAGGTTAGGTTAGGTTAGGTTAGGTTAGGTTAGGTTAGGTTAGGTTAGGTTGGGGTGCGGGTCAGGTAACCTCCACGTTGGCCTAGTTGGTTGCTGGTCTCTTTCGGATACGTCCGGGGGGAAGAGCAACCCGCTGGGCTGGTGCACCCCGGGCACCGTCAATAACTTCCCATACGTGGGTTCTTGTTGGCGGTGGCGAATACCTGACAGGGGGGGATGTCGCTCTGGGTGTTCCCCTGATTAGCAGGGGACACTCCAGATGCGACATAGGGGGGCTAGGTTGGGTAGGCTAGTTTGGGTAGGTAGGTTAAATTAGGTTGGGTAGGTAGGTAGGTGGTGATGACTTGTCGTTGCCGGCCCTCCTTTGGCGTGGGATGGTCGGCAGGGACAAGTCGATGGAAGGAGGAGGCGGCGGAGCGTCGGTCACGACGCGCCGCCGCACACGCGGAGGGCGGCATCTGTCCTTCGCGGGCCAGATGTCGCACCGGAGGGGACCGTTAGGTCCAGTGCGGTGGAGGGTACGGCGCAGCACACCGTCTAGGTGTGCCCAGCGGGGGCGTAGCTGCGCCGTGCCCTGAGGAGATGTCGGGCGGGACCTCTCGCTTCCCGGTGTGGTGAATTCCATGCTGGGGGGTGGGGGGTCCTGGGCGGCGGTTGTCCCCCTTTTGCGAGGACGCCATGTCGCAAAAGGGGGTGGCGGAGAGGGGGTGGAAGGGGGCGGTCGTACGATCGTTTCCTCCCACCTCCTGGTGGTGACTAGCGGGCGACGGGCGTGGGGGCCGCCTTAGCCTGCATTGCACTAGTCACCACCCTTGCGGGCGGGAATGGCCGAGCACTCGCGGTCGTTCCCGGGCCCCTCCACTGAGGGAGGGGCGTGAAGGGCCTGCCCTAAAAGGCGGGCGGTCGTCGGCGGAGGACTGGACGTAAAGGCTGTGCCGGATTCCCAGTCCTCCTCCATTCAGACGATGCGGGAGTGCCGCTGGGTTATTTTAGTGGGTATACCGGGCTGGGGGGCCCGGGGAGTCCCACATAGCCCCCCATTCCCCCAATGGGTGGGTATGCGTAATGCATTTTTTCCCAGCGTGATCAAAAAAAAAAAAAAAAAAAAAAAAAAAAAAAAAAAAAAAAAAAAAAAAAAAAGGTTAGGTTAGGTTAGGTTAGGTTGGGGTACGGGTCAGGTAACCTCCACGTTGGCCTAGTTGGTTGCTGGTCTCTTTCGGATACATCCGGGGGGAAGAGCAACCCGCTGGGCTGGTGCACCCCGGGCACCGTTAATAACTTCCCATTCGTGGGTTCTTGTTGGCGGTGGCGAATACCTGACAGGGGGGGGATGTCGCTCTGGGTGTTCCCCTGATTAGCAGGGGACACTCCAGACGCGACATAGGGGTGGGGCTAGGTTGGGTAGGTAGGTTTTGGGTAGGTTAGGTAGGTTTGCGGTGGGGCTCACTTCCGGGCCTTTGGGCGGGCCGCCCACTCCTGCGGGGGGGTCTCCCGGGTGCATTGACCAGCTCTGCACCCTGCTCTGCCCGGCTCTGCAACCGGGCTCTGCCCGCTCTGCACCTGGCTTTGCCCGCTCTGCACCTGGCTTTGCACTCGGCGCTCGTGCGGTTTGAGTTACCCGAGTGCACTGACCAGCTCTGCACCCTGCACTGACCAGCTCTGCACCCTGCTTTGCCCGGACCTGCATCCGGCTTAGCCCGCTCTGCACCTGGCTCTGCGCCCGGCTCTCTCTCTTGCGGGTGGGGGCGGCCGACGCCCGGGGGCGGGAAGTGGGCCCACGAGGTGGTGTTGACTTGTCGTTGCCGGCCCTCCTTTGGCGTGGGATGGTCGGCAGGGACAAGTCGATGGAAGGAGGAGGCGGCGGAGCGTCGGTCTCGACGCGCCGCCGCAGACGCGGAGGGCGGCGTCTGACCTTCGCGGGCCAGATGCCGCAACGGTGGGGACCGTAAGGTCCAGCGCGGTGGAGGGTACGGCGCAGCACACCGTCTAGGTGTGCCCAGCGGGGGCGTAGCTGCGCCGTGCCCTGAGGAGATGTCGGGCGGGACCTCTCGCTTCCCGGTGTGGTGAATTCCATGCTGGGGGGTGGGGGGTCCTGGGCGGCGGATGTCCCCCTTTTGCGAGGACGCCAAGTCGCAAAAGGGGGTGGCGGAGAGGGGGTGGAAGGGGGCGGTCGTACGATCGTTTCCTCCCACCTCCTGGTGGTGACTAGCGGGCGACGGGCGTGGGGGCCGCCTTAGCCTGCATTGCACTAGTCACCACCCTTGCGGGCGGGAATGGCCGAGCACTCGCGGTCATTCCCGGGCCCCTCCATTGGAGGGGCGTGAAGGGCCTGCCCTAAAAGGCGGGCGGTCGTCGGCGGAGGGCTGGACGTAAAGGCTGTGCCGGATTCCCAGTCCTCCTCCATTCAGACGATGCGGGAGTGCCGCTGGGTTATTTTAGTGGGTATACCGGGCTTGCCCGGGGAGTCCCACATAGCCCCCCCATTCCCCCAATGGGTGGGTATGCGTAATGCATTTTTTCCCAGCGTGATCAAAAAAAAAAAAAAAAAAAAGGTTAGGTTAGGTTAGGTTAGGTTAGGTTAGGTTAGGTTGGGGTGCGGGTGTCGACTGGGAAGGGAAAAGGGAAGGGGAAAAGCTCATCCCCAGCCGTCCCTCTCAGCGGCCAGTCGCAGTCGACTGGCGGGAGAAAGGGCAAGAGTTCGCCCCCAGCCGGCAAGAGGAACCTAGTTCCTCCCAAAACCGCAGCCGTCGTGGTGACGCTCACCGCGGAGGCTGCGGAGCGGGGGGAAACGTACGCGTCCGTTATGATGCGGGCGCGTACCAATGCCGATCCCACAAAACTGGGGATCGGCAAGGTGTCCTGTCGCCGGACCCAAGCTGGGGCTCGATTATTCGAGTTCCCGGGGGCCGAGGGTGGCAAGAACGCGGACCTCTTTGCAGCGAAGCTGCAAGAGGTCATCGCAGATGCGGCCAAGGTGGCCAGGCCAGTGAAGACCGCCGCCATCGAGGTGACCGACTTGGACGACTCGGTCACCAAGGAGGAGGTGGTGGCGGCGGTCGCAGCGATAGGGGGCTGTAGCGTCGCAGCGGTGCGAGGCCGGGACATCAGGCCCGGCCGCGGCGGCATGGGCACCATTCGCATGGAATGCCCAGTTGCCGCTGCCAAAGCCGTCCTTGACAAAGGACGGCTACAAGTCGGCTTCAGCTCGGGTGTGGTCCGGGCACTTGCAGCACGGCCCTTGCGGTGCTTCAGGTGCTTCGGAGTTGGACACACCCGTGCCCTCTGTCCGTCCACGATAGATCGGACAGAGAGCTGTTACCGCTGCGGCATGGAGGGCCACAAAGTCGCATCGTGCGAGGCGGCCGCGCCGCGGTGCGCTGTATGTGCCGCCGGTGGCCGCCCGGCAGGCCACATAATGGGGGGGATGATGTGTAATCCCCCCCCTAAGAAGGGAAAGGCGCAGGCGCCGAGAAAGCCTGCCGCTACCGCCGCCGTGGCGGAAGTAGGGCATTCGGCTGCTGCTGGCCTGGCTGAGGAGGAGGGGGGTGCGATGTCCGATTAAATGTCTGGAAACGAACATCGCATCCTCCAGGCGAACACCAACCACTGCGGGGCGGCCCAGGATCTGCTGTTGCAGGTCATGGCCGAGTGGTTGGTGGACGTGGCGGTGGTTGCCGAGCCTTACTCGGTCCCCAGTACCTGGCTGGGTGATCGGGACGGCTTGGTGGCGTTGGTGGCGCGGCCTTCCACGGACTCCCCTCCCCTCTCGCTTTTAGAGAGGGGACCGGGATACGTGGCCGCCGCATGGGGGGGAGACATGGCCCTGGTGGGGGTCTATTTCTCCCCAAACCGCCCTCTAAGGGATTTCGAGGATTTCCTCGAAATCCTTACGGCAGTCGCCGGGAGGGCGGCACCACGCCAGGTCGCCGTGCTGGGCGACCTGAACGCCAAGTCGGAGGCTTGGGGCAACCCGGCTGCCTCCTGTAACGTCCGGGGACGCGCCGTCGAATTCTGGGCGGCCTCGTGCGGCGTGTCCCTCCTCAACAGGGGGGCGGTCCACACGTGTGTGCGGCAACGGGGAGGGTCGGTGGTAGACGTCTCGTTTGCCACCCCCGCCCTAGCCGCCCGCGTTGTGAACTGGCGGGTGGAGACGGTGGAGACTTTGTCGGACCACCGATACGTGCGGTTCGACATCTCCACTGGCCCTCGGGGGGGGACGGCCCGCTCGGGCCAATCTCCCTTCCCGCGGTGGGCTCTCACCCGCCTGGACCGGGAGGCAGCCAAGGAGGCAGCCTTTCTCCAGGACTGGCTCTCGCCCCCTGTCGAGCCTGTCCTGGACGTGGACCGCGCGGCGGTCCAGCTCAGGGGGTCCCTGACCGAGGTCTGCAACGCAAGCATGCCTCGGTCACGCCGTCCGCCTCCCCGTCGCGCCGTCTATTGGTGGTCGGAGGAGCTGGCGGGGCTCCGGGCCGCCTGCGTGGCGGCCAGGAGGGCCTATACGCGGAGTCGGCGGCGCACTACCCGATCTCAGGCCGGGGAGGACCGCCTCTACGCCTCTTACCTAGAGGCAAAGACGGTCCTCAAGTCGGCTATGTGCGCCGCCAAGGACTCGGCGAGGGCCGAGATGCTGGAGGGCCTCGACAGGGATCCGTTTGGGCGGCCATATAAGGCGGCGCGGAAACAACTGCGCCCCTTTGGTCCCCCAGTAACGGAGACCCTGGAGCCGGCGTTGCTGGATGGGGTGGTCCGGTCCCTGTTTCCGTGCAGGACCGACTTCACCCCACCAACGATGAACCCCCCGCTTGGGGGGGTGGTGGCTTCGCCGGTGGAGGAGGTCCCTCCAGTATCGGCGGAGGAACTTCGCGCGGGGGTTCTGGCCCTCCGCGCGAAGAAGACGGCCCCTGGACCGGACGGTGTCCCCGCACGGGTGGTGGCCATCGCGGCGTCCCTCATGGAGGATAGGTTTCGGGACCTCTTCAGCGCGTGCCTTACGGCTGGGAGGTTCCCGAAACCGTGGAAGGAGGGGCATTTGTGCCTCCTCCGGAAGGAGGGACGTCCGGTGGACTCCCCCTCGGCATACCGACCCATCGTTCTGCTCGATGAGGTCGGTAAATTGTTCGAGGGGATCATCGCCACCCGGCTAAATAGCCATTTGCGGGAGGTAGGGCCGGACCTGTCGGACGCCCAGTTTGGTTTCAGACGGGGGCGTTCGACGGTCGACGCGTTGGCCCTACTCAGGGGCCAGGTGCAGGAGGCGGTCGAGTCGGGGGGCGGAGTGTTGGCGGTGTCGTTTGACATAGCCAACGCCTTCAACTCCGTCCCCCACTCGACGATATTGGAGGCACTCCGGTACCACGGAGTGCCCCAATATCTGCGGGCGATCCTGGCCAGCTACCTGGAGGACAGAGAGGTCCTCCTGGTGGACAAGACGGCCAGGATCAGGCGTTACGGCGCGGAGTCCGGTGTTCCACAGGGGTCGGTGCTAGGGCCACCCTTGTGGAACATCGGGTTCGATTGGCTCTTGCGGGGAGCCCTCCTCCGGGGGACGAGTGTCATCTGTTACGCGGATGACACTCTCCTCGTTGCCCGGGGGAGGAATTTCGGGGAGGCGGCCTGTTTGGCCTCGGCTGGCGGATCGTTGGTCGCAGGGAGGATCCGCCGGCTAGGTTTGAGGGTGGCGCTGAACAAGACCGAGGCCGTGTTCTTTCACGGGCCTCGGCAGCGCTGCCCTCCTGCCGCCCACATCGTCGTGGAGGGCGTCCAAATAGGTGTGAAGGCCCAGATGAAATATCTGGGCCTAGTGCTGGACAGCAGGTGGCGCTTCGGCCCGCACTTCAGCGGGCTGTCGACGCGCCTGCTGAAGGCCGCGGACGCCCTCTCATGGCTCATGCCGAATCTGGGGGGGCCCAGTGCACGGTGCCGGCGATTGTATGCCGGCATCCTGCGGAGCATGGCCCTCTACGGGGCACCCATCTGGGCGGACTCCCTCCACAGGAGGGAGAATGCAACCGCCATCCGCAGGCCCCAAAGGGCCATTGCACAGCGGGTGGCGAGGGCCTACCGCTCGGTGGGCTATTCGGCGGCGTGCGCTCTGGCCGGCACCCCTCCCTGGGAGTTGGAGGCATGGGTGCTCGCCAGAGTGTACGAGTGGGCGGCACGGCGGAAGGCGCTCGGGGAGCGCCCCGCCGCGGAGGAGCGGGAGGCCGTGCGGCGAGAGGCGAGGGACGCCATCGTCCTTCATTGGGCGGCGGACCTCGCCACCGCCACTTTTGGACGCCGGACGTTGGACGCGCTCGGTCCAGTCTTGCAGGGCTGGCTCGAGCGGCCCCACGGTTTCCTTTCGTTCCGTTTGGTGCAGGTGTTGTCCGGACATGGGTGTTTCGGAACGCACCTGCACCGGATCCGGAGGGAGGAAACCCCGGCGTGCCACGATTGCGGCGCGGCAGAGGACACGGCGCAGCACACCCTCGAGGTGTGCCCGGCCTGGGCTGAGTTGCGCCGTGCCCTGGTTTTAGTTGTTGGGCAGGACCTCTCACTTCCCGGCGTGGTCAACTCCATGCTGGGGAGTGAGGAGGCCTGGGCTGCGGTTGCCTCCTTTTGCGAGCAAGTTATGTCGCAAAAGGAGGCGGCGGAGCGTGCGCGGGAGGATGATCCTCTCGCGCCGCCGCTCCGCAGGCGGAGAAGGGGTGGGAGAAGGCGGTTGTACGACCGTCTCCTCCCACCTCCAGGTGGTGGCTAGCGGGCGACAGGCGCGGGGGCGCCTCTCGTCTGCATTGCACAGTCACCACCCTCGGGCGGGAACGGCCGAGCACTCGCGTTCGTTCCCGGGCCCCTCCACTAAGGGAGGGGCGTGAAGGGCCTGCCGTAAAGGCGGGCGGTCGTCGGCGGAGGACTGGTTGTCAAGGCTGTGCCGGTTCCCCAGTCCTCCTCCACACATACGATGCGGGAGTGCCGCTGGGTTATTTTAGTGGGTATACCGGGCTTGCTTGCCCGGGGAGTCCCACATAGCCCCCCATTCCCCCAATGGGTGGGTATGCGTAATGCATTTTTTCCCAGCGTGATCAAAAAAAAAAAAAAAAAAAAAAAAAAAAAAAAAAGGTTGGGGTGCGGGTCAGGTAACCTCCACGTTGGCCTAGTTGGTTGCTGGTCTCTTTCGGATACGTCCGGGGGGAAGAGCAACCCGCTGGGCTGGTGCACCCCGGGCACCGTCAATAACTTCCCATTCGTGGGTTCTTGTTGGCGGTGGCGAATACCTGACAGGGGGGGATGTCGCTCTGGGTGTTCCCCTGATTAGCAGGGGACACTCCAGACGCGATATAGGGGGGCTAGGTTGGGTAGGCTAGTTTGGGTAGGTAGGTTAAATTAGGTTGGGTAGGTAGGTAGGTGGCGATGGCTTGTCGTTGCCGGCCCTCCTTTGGCGTGGGATGGTCGGCAGGGACAAGTCAATGGAAGGAGGAGGCGGCGGAGCGTCGGTCTCGACGCGCCGCCGCACACGCGGGGGACCGTAAAGGTCAGGGGCGGTGGAGGGCACGGCGCAGCACACCGTCTAGGTGTGCCCAGCGGGGGCGTAGCTGCGCCGTGCCCTGAGGAGTTGTCGGGCGGGACCTCTCGCTTCCCGGTGTGGTGAATTCCATGCTGGGGGGTGGGGGGTCCTGGGCGGCGGTTGCGGCATCTTGCCTTCGCGGGCCAGATGCCGCAACGGTGGGGCCGTAAAGGTCCAGCGCGGTGGAGTGCATGGCGCAGCACACCGTCTAGGTGTGCCCAGCGGGGGCGTAGCTGCGCTGTGCACTGACGGAGTTGTCGGGCGGGACCTCTCGCTTCCCGGTGTGGTGAATTCCATGCTGGGGGGTGGGGGGTCCTGGGCGGCGGTTGTCCCCCTTTTGCGAGGACGCCAAGTCGCAAAGGGGGGAGGCGGAGAGGGGGTGGGAGGGGGTGGTCGTACGATCGTTTCCTCCCACCTCCTGGTGGTGACTAGCGGGCGACGGGCGTGGGGGCCGCCTTAGCCTGCATTGCACTAGTCACCACCCATGCGGGCGGGAATGGCCGAGCACTCGCGGTCATTCCCGGGCCCCTCCACTGAGGGAGGGGCGTGAAGGGCCTGCCCTAAAAGGCGGGCGGTCGTCGGCGGAGGACTGGACGTAAAGGCTATGCCGGATTCCCAGTCCTCCTCCATTCAGACGATGCGGGAGTGCCGCTGGGTTATTTTAGTGGGTATACCGGGCTGGGGGGCCCGGGGAGTCCCACATAGCCCCCCATTCCCCCAATGGGTGGGTATGCGTAATGCATTTTTTCCCAGCGTGATCAAAAAAAAAAAAAAAAAAAAAAAAAAAAAAAAAAAAAAAAAAAAAAAAAAAAAAAAAAAAAAAAAAGGTTAGGTTAGGTTAGGTTAGGTTGGGGTGCGGGTCAGGTAACCTCCACGTTGGCCTAGTTGGTTGCTGGTCTCTTTCGGATACGTCCGGGGGGAAGAGCAACCCGCTGGGCTGGTGCACCCCGGGCACCGTCAATAACTTCCCATTCGTGGGTTCTTGTTGGCGGTGGCGAATACCTGACAGGGGGGGATGTCGCTCTGGGTGTTCCCCTGATTAGCAGGGGACACTCCAGACGCGATATAGGGGGGCTAGGTTGGGTAGGCTAGTTTGGGTAGGTTGGTTAAATTAGGTTGGGTAGGTAGGTAGGTGGTGTGACTTGTCGTTGCCGTCCCTCCTTTGGCGTGCGATGGTCGGCAGGGACAAGTCAATGGAAGGAGGAGGCGGCGGAGCGTCGGTCTCGACGCGCCGCCGCACACGCGGGGGACCGTAAAGGTCAGGGGGGGTGGAGGGCACGGCGCAGCACACCGTCTAGGTGTGCCCAGCGGGGGCGTAGCTGCGCCATGCCCTGAGGAGTTGTCGGGCGGGACCTCTCGCTTCCCGGTGTGGTGAATTCCATGCTGGGGGGGTGGGGGGTCCTGGGCGGCGGATGCGGCATCTGTCCTTCGCGGGCCAGATGCCGCAACGGAGAGGACCGTAAGGTCCAGCGTGGTGGAGGGCACGGCGCAGCACACCGTCTAGGTGTGCCCAGCGGGGGCGTAGCTGCGCCGTGCCCTGAGGAGTTGTCGGGCGGGACCTCTCGCTTCCCGGTGTGGTGAATTCCATGCTGGGGGGTGGGGGGTCCTGTGCGGCGGTTGCCCCCTTTTGCGAGGACGCCATGTCGCGAAAGGGGGTGGCGGAGAGGGGGTGGAAGGGGGCGGTCGTACGATCGTTTCCTTCCACCTCCTGGTGGTGACTAGCGGGCGACGGGCGTGGGGGCCGCCTTAGCCTGCATTGCACTATTCACCACCCTTGCGGGCGGGAACGGCCGAGCACTCGCGGTCGTTCCCGGGCCCCTCCACTGAAGGAGGGGCGTGAAGGGCCTGCCCTAAAAGGCGGGCGGTCGTCGGCGGAGGACTGGACGTAAAGGCTGTGCCGGATTCCCAGTCCTCCTCCATTCAGACGATGCGGGAGTGCCGCTGGGTTATTTTAGTGGGTATACCGGGCTGGGGGGCCCGGGGAGTCCCACATAGCCCCCCATTCCCCCAATGGGTGGGTATGCGTAATGCATTTTTCCCAGCGTGATCAAAAAAAAAAAAAAAAAAAAAAAAAAAAAAGGTTAGGTTAGGTTGGGGTGCGGGTCAGGTAACCTCCACGTTGGCCTAGTTGATTGCTGGTCCCTTTCGGATACGTCCGGGGGGAAGAACAACCCGCTGGGCTGGTGCGCCCCGGGCACCGTCAATAACTTCCCATTCGTGGGTTCTTGTTGGCGGTGGCGAATACCTGACAGGGGGGGGATGTCGCTCTGGGTGTTCCTCTGATTAGCAGAGGACACACCAGATGCGACATTGGGGACTGGGTGGGTGGGGATAAGTTAGGTTGGGTAGGTTTGTTTGGGTAGGTAGTTTAGTTAGGTAGGCTAGGCGGACGTGGAGAGGAGTTGGGGGTTGCCTGAAAACAGGTAGCCTCCAAAAGGGGAGTTCACACCAGCTCCCCTTGAATCCCGGAGCCCACGGCATACTCCCAAAGACCCCCATCGTTGGTGGTATGGGGTACGGGATGTGCCGTGGACCGGAGGGCTTGCCTTAATTGGCCGGCCCGCGAGAAGGAAAACTCTTTAAAATCCGACAGCGAAGTCGTAAAAACCTGTAGATACCTGGCGACCTCTACAGTATCTAGCTGCACTGGCACGGAATGAGCGTCACCCGACAGTGCTTCCCTAATTCGTCTCATAATCGTGGGAACAAAAATGGATATTGAAAAAACAACCAAACAAAAAGATGAAAAAAAGAAGGCGGCGAAGAAGAAGGAGACGGTGAAGACTCTGGAAGAAGATCTTCGAGTCCCCGTGGTGCGTCTCTCCGATACATCCGGAGACTCGGACACCAGCTTGCTGACATGCGTGTCAGGAAGCGAAAAGGAGGAAGCTAGCCAGATAAGTGAAAACGAAGAGGCTCGCCGCCGTTGGCTCAAAAGGCCAGCTGGCGAAGAAGACGAAGAGCAGTCGATGTCACCACCCAAAGGAGCGGCACACAAATCGAAGAGGGGGAGAGGCCGCCCGCCCACCACGGGCGAATATGTGGGCCTTGCTGCGGCCAAAGAACGCCTCACGAAAGCCAAGGAGGAGGAGCTCCAGCTCGAAGCAGAAATGGGCATAGAGGGCATGGCCAAAACGTTGCGGGAATCCCGGCACGCCTGCCTCAGCGGCCTCAGCCAGCCAACACAGGAGGAGGACACGGCGCAGTCTCTAGCGGCACTAAATCTTTTGCTGCTAGAGGCTGCAAAACTCGTTGAAAAGGTGGCCACCACGTCAAAGAAGTTAAAAGGCACCAGTATAAAGACATTGAAGGATGCGGCCTCTATCATTAAGGAGGCCGCGGTGGGGATAAGGGCCCGAACTGTATCCGAAGAAATGACGCAATTGGTGGCCGAAAATAGGCGGCTGTCGGAGCAGCTGGCGGAGGCCAACAGCCGGCCGGCGGCAGCGGCGGTGGACTCAGACGCGATCCGTGAGATGGTGGAGGCGATGTCTCGGGCCAGTGTCGTGCAGTTCAGCAATATGCTGAATGCGCGACTCGAGGGGCTCGAGTGTCGCCTCCTGCCGGACCCGAAGTTGCGGCCGCCGCTGGCGGCTGACAGACAAGTGGCGGAAGATGAGGCCGCGGCAGTGGCAGTGGCAGTGTCACAGCCGCGGCAGTCAGGTGCGGGGGCAAAGGCCCCTGCCTTAGCGAAGGTTACAACACCCCCGGCGCCTCTGTCTGCGCCCGCAGCTCAGCCCCAATCCACTAAGGGAAAGGGCAAGGGCAAAGGAAAGGGGAAGAAGACGGCGCCGGCCCCTGTAAGGGACCCTAGCCCGGTTCAGGACGCCCCCCCACCGCCCCCTCTGACGGAACAGTGGAGCGTGGTCGCTGCTCGGGGTGCGAAAAGCTCCGGGAAGAAGACGGGCACCCAGAGCACGCAAAAGGCAGCGGCGGTGTCAAAGTTACGGGAGCCAAAAACGGCAGCAGTTACCCTCACACTGCTGCCGGGCGCGGCGGAGCGTGGCGCCAGCTACGCCACTGTCTTGCGGGAGGCCCGGACTCGCGTCGATATGGCGAGTCTGGGCATCGACGAAATGCGCTGTAGGACCACGGTCACCGGCGCCCGCATCCTGGAAATCTTCGGGGATGGGGGCGCTGAGAAGGCCGACTCCCTGGCTACAAAGCTAAGGGAGGTCCTCAGTGCAGACGCGGTCAGGGTCTCCCGCCCCACAAAAAGGGTGGACGTCCTTGTAGCGGGCTTGGACGATTCCGTCACAGCCGCAGAGGTGGTGGCGGCTTTTGCAGCACAGGGAGGGTGCCACGCCGACGACATAAGACCCGGGGTGATCGGCGACCGTGCAACGATGTGGCTCGGCTGTCCGGTGGCCGCCGCCAAGACGGTGGTCGGCGCAAAAAGGCTTAAAGTTGGATGGATAACGGCCAGGGTCACCCTGCTGGAGGCGAGGCCCCTTCGGTGCTTCAGGTGCCTCAACCTGGGCCACGTCGCCAGCAGGTGTGTTTCGGAGGTGGACCGCAGCGGCCTCTGCTTTCGCTGCGGAAAGCCGGGCCACCGGGCGCGAGAGTGCCGGGCCGAGCCCAACTGCGCAACCTGTGCGGCAGCGGGCAAGCCGGCGGGGCACCCTCTCGGCGGAGTGGGCTGCGTGGGCAAAGCCCCAAAAACCACAAAAAGGAAAGCGACCAGTGCTGAGGGGGGCAGCGGCGAGTCCGCCCCTATCCCGGCAACTATAGAGGAGGGGCCCATGGAAACCGCCCCATAAATGTCTAGGTTAGCAATATTGCAGGCAAATATTAACCACTCTGCCAGGGCCCAGGATCTATTGTCCCAGAGCCTGGCAGAGTGGGGAATACAAATAGCGGTGGTCGCCGAGCCCTACTTTGTCCCCGCCCGGGATGACTGGGTCGGGGACCGGGACGGCTTGGTGGCCATCGCCGCCCCGGCTGCCGCTGGCGCCCCGCCCATCGAACGTGTGTCGAGGGGTGGGGGGCACGTACTGGCAGCCGTGGGCGACGTCATAGTAATAGGGGTGTACTGTTCTCCCAACCGGGGTCTCGCCGACTTTGAGCAGATGCTCGTCGAGGTGGGATCTTTGGTTGGGCAGTCCGCCCCTAGCCCCGTGCTAGTCGCCGGGGATTTCAACGCCAAATCTGCGGCGTGGGGATCCTCGGTGACGGATGCGCGGGGTGAGTGCCTGGAGGAGTGGGCGGTCGCCATGGGCCTGGCCGTCCTCAACACGGGGTCGGAGGACACGTGCGTGCGGCAACAGGGCGGGTCGATAGTCGACATTACACTGGCATCGACCGCCCTGGCGCGCCGTGTCCGGGATTGGAGGGTGGTGGTGGGCGTGGAGACACTGTCGGACCACCGTTACATCCGATTCGATGTCTCCGCGCTCCCCACCGGCCCGCGGGGCCCGACCCGACCCCCTGTTGGGGCGGGCGGTCCGCGCTGGGTGCTGGGGCGGCTCGACAAAGAGGTCGCTAGAGAGGCCGCAGTTATCGAGGACTGGGTGTCCGGGTCCGACATAAGCCAGGACGTGGACGAGGAGGCGGGGCGCCTAGGGGCCTCGCTGGGCCGCATCTGCGACGCGGCGATGCCCAGGGCGAGACCCCTCCCTCCTCGGCATCGGGTGTATTGGTGGAGCGACGAGCTTCGCCGTATGCGAATCGAGTGCGGTAGGGCTCGCCGCCAATACACTCGGTGCAGGCGTAGGCGGACCCGGGACGCCCAGGAGGAGGCCGCCTCCTACGCCGCTTACAGGGCTCTGCGCGAGTCGTTCCAAGTGGCAATCGCGCGGGCCAAGGAGGCGGCGTGGGAGGAGTGGCTGCGGACCCTTGACGGAGACCCGTGGGGCAGGCCGTACAAGGCGGTCCGCAAAAAGCTGCGGCCCTGGGCCCCCCCAGTCACGTCCAGCGTGGACGAGGGTCTGCTGGGAGAGGTGGTGGACGCCCTCTTCCCGCAGAGAGACGAGTGGGTGCCTCCGGCGATGGCCCGACCCAATGATGCGCGACCTGCCCGGGAAGACGTCCCCGCACCGCCGGTATCGGAGGCGGAGTTCGGGGCGGCCGTCTCGAGGCTTAAAATGAAGAGGACCGCCCCAGGCCCGGACGGCGTTCCGGGGGCGGCCCTGGCGGTCGCGCTGGAGGAGATAGGAGAGAGGGTGAGGTCCCTCTTCACCGCTTGTTTGGCGCAGGGTCGATTCCCCCGACCCTGGAAGACGGGCAAACTTGTTTTACTGCCGAAAGTCGGCCGCCCGGCCGGACTGCCGTCGTCCTACCGTCCGATCGTGCTGCTCGGCGAGGTGAGCAAGCTTTTCGAGCGAGTGCTCGCTGCTCGCCTGGCCGAGTGCATGGATCCGGATCTGGACGACGCGCAGTTCGGTTTTCGCCGGGGTCGGTCGACCCTGGATGCCGTTGCGCGGGTGAGGGATCTCGCCGAGGAGGAGGTCTCCCGGGGGGGCGTGTTGCTTGCGGTGTCATTGGACATCCGCAACGCGTTCAACACGCTGCCCTGGGACACGGTCAGGGCGGCGCTGCGGTACCATGGGGTGCCGCAGTACCTCCAGCGGGTCATCGCCGAGTACTTTGCCGGCAGAGCCGTCGTGTTCCCGACGAGGGCCGGCGAAGGTAGGCGGGCAATGACGTGCGGTGTTCCACAGGGGTCTGTCCTTGGACCACCCCTGTGGAACATCGGTTACGACTGGGTGCTGCGCGGGGCCACCTTGCGGGGGATCGGTGTGTTGTGTTACGCCGACGATACCCTCGTGCTGGCCCGCGGCAGCACCTACAGGGAGGCAGCCCGCCTCGCCACTGCGGGTGTGGCACAGGTGGTGGGGAGGATCCGCGCCCTGGGGCTCGAGGTGGCCCTGGAAAAGTCGGAGGCCCTACTTTTTCACGGGCCCCGAAACGGGCCGCCGCCGGGAGCCTCAATTATTGTCGGAGGAACTTCCATCGCCGTCGGTACTACAATGAAGTACCTTGGGCTCGTGCTCGACGGCCGATGGAAGTTCGAAGAGCACTTCCGGCGGTTGGCCCCAAAGTTGTTGGCCACCGCCGGGGCCTTGGGGCGGATCCTCCCCAACGTTGGGGGGCCAAGTGGAGCCTGCCGACGTCTCTACACCGGTGTGGTGCGCTCCATGGCGCTCTACGGGGCGCCAATATGGGCAGGAGCCATGACGAACCTAAACCTGGCAGTGCTGCGCAGACCGCAGCGCGCCATGGCGCTCAGGGTGGCCCGGGCGTACCGCACCGTGTCGTGCGTCGGCGCGTGTGTGCTCGCCGGTACGCCGCCGTGGGACCTCGATGCCGAGGTACTCGCCGCGGCGTACTGGCGACTGAAAGAGGCGATTGCGGGTGGCGACCGTCCCCATCCGCGGGAGATTCGTCACTGGAAGGAGGAGGCGCGCGACACTCTCCTGCGGAAGTGGGCGGCCCGATTGGAGGGGTCGGAGGCGAGCCGAGATTTCGTGGCCGCCATTCGGCCCTTTCTTCGCGAGTGGCTAGAGCGGCGGCACGGAGCTCTCTCCTTCCACCTGACACAGATGATCACCGGGCACGGTTGCTTTGGCAGATACCTGTGTCGGGTGGCAGGAAGGGAGCCGTACGAGGTGTGTCATCATTGTGCGGCGGGAGTCGCGGACACGGCGCAACACACGCGCGAGGAGTGCCCTGCGTGGGCGGTCCCTCGCGCCGCCCTGTCCGCGACTGTCGGGAATGACTTGTCCGGGGGGAAGAGCAACCCGCTGGGCTGGTGCACCCCGGGCACCGTCAATAACTTCCCATTCGTGGGTTCTTGTTGGCGGTGGCGAATACCTGACGGGGGGGGCCGGGTTTCGCTCTGGGTGTTCCTCCGGGTCCTCGGTATACACGCGGAGGAATTTCCAGAGCGAAATCAGTGGGGAGGGAGGGTAGGTTCGGTTGCTCTGGGTGTTCCTCTGGCTAGCAGAGGACACTCCGGATGCGACATAGGAACTCGCTTCCGCGCCTCTTGGCGGGCCGCCTGCTCTGCGGGGGGCTGTCGCGAGTTCCCCCGCAAAGCGACGGCTCTCCTGCGGGTGGGGGTGGCCCCGCCGGGGGGCGCGGGGGCGGGCAGGGTAGGTAGGTAGATTTCGCTCTGGGTGTTCCTCTGAAAAGCGACAGAGGAATCTCCAGAGGGAAATCTGTAGGAAGAGTGTAGCCGGATGGGGTACGATGGTACGTGGAGCAGAGGGCTTGCCTTAATTGGCCGGCCCGATGCACCGCGCAGGCGTGGAAGAGGATTTCGCCCTTTCTCCGTTGGGTGGGGTTTGGGGGGGAAATCTTCTTAGAGAGAGGTGGCTTAAAAGAAGGAGGGGCCGCTAGTCGGCCAATAGAGAGGTAGGTTGCGGTGGTGTATGGGCGCCATCGCAACTGAGGCGGACCGCGATGTCGTATGGGAGGCATCGCGGCCGAAGGTAAGGGGCCGCGGCGGGAGAGGTGTGTCGGTGATAAGGTGCGCCGCTCACCCTACCTTCCGCGGCCTTGACGGGGTCGCCACCGTTTGATGGCGGACGCGGTGGGGCCGCAGGGGGGGAGGAGTGTCGGTGATAAGGTGCGCCGCTCGCCCTATCCCCTGCGGCCGAAGAGTGGAAAGCGGCGTTTGGCCATCGCTTGCCAAATGCCGCACCGTTGGGGACCGTGGGCGGAGGATCGGGGTGTCCAACGTCCACATAAAGGTCCCGCGCACTGGGACGCCCAGGTGTTTTGGGGCGCCCCAGAGCAGAGAGGAGGTAGAGAAGGAGGTGTATTGGGGCGGGGCAGAGAGTCTCAAGGGACTTAGCTCCGCCCCCAGAGGAGGGCTCCGTCGTGGAGCAACGCTAGCGGGGCACGCGGTTGTAAGCCTTGTGGGTCCCGCAGCCCCGTGGGCGATAGGAGGAACACTCCAGGGTTTTAGTGGGTGCAAACCCCACATAACGCAGTGGTTCCCCCGAGACCACTGCGTATTCGTTAGGAATTTCCCTGGAAAAACAAAAAAAAAAAAAAAAAAAAAAAAAAAAAAAAAAAAAAAAGGTTAGGTTGGGGTGCGGGTGGGGTGCGGGTCAGGTAACCTCCACGTTGGCCTAGTTGGTTGCTGGTCCCTTTCGGATACGTCCGGGGGGAAGAGCAACCCGCTGGGCTGGTGCGCCCCGGGCACCGTCAATAACTTCCCATTCGTGGGTTCTTGTTGGCGGTGGCGAATACCTGACAGGGGGGGACCGGGTTTCGCTCTGGGTGTTCCTCCGGGTCCTCGGTATACACGCGGAGGAATTTCCAGAGCGAAATCAGTGGGGAGGGAGGGTAGGTTCGGTTGCTCTGGGTGTTCCTCTGGCTAGCAGAGGACACTCCGGATGCGACATAGGAACTCGCTTCCGCGCCTCTTGGCGGGCCGCCTGCTCTGCGGGGGGCTGTCGCGAGTTCCCCCGCAAAGCGACGGCTCTCCTGCGGGTGGGGGTGGCCCCGCCGGGGGGCGCGGGGGCGGGCAGGGTAGGTAGGTAGATTTCGCTCTGGGTGTTCCTCTGAAAAGCGACAGAGGAATCTCCAGAGGGAAATCTGTAGGAAGAGTGTAGCCGGATGGGGTACGATGGTACGTGGAGCAGAGGGCTTGCCTTAATTGGCCGGCCCGATGCACCGCGCAGGCGTGGACGATTTCGCCCTTTCTCCGTTGGGTGGGGTTTGGGGGGGAAATCTTCTTAGAGAGAGGTGGCTTAAAAGAAGGAGGGGCCGCTAGTCGGCCAATAGAGAGGTAGGTTGCGGTGGTGTATGGGCGCCATCGCAACTGAGGCGGACCGCGATGTCGTATGGGAGGCATCGCGGCCGAAGGTAAGGGGCCGCGGCGGGAGAGGTGTGTCGGTGATAAGGTGCGCCGCTCACCCTACCTTCCGCGGCCTTGACGGGGTCGCCACCGTTTGATGGCGGACGCGGTGGGGCCGCAGGGGAGGAGGAGTGTCGGTGATAAGGTGCGCCGCTCGCCCTATCCCCTGCGGCCGAAGAGTGGAAAGCGGCGTTTGGCCATCGCTTGCCAAATGCCGCACCGTTGGGGACCGTGGGCGGAGGATCGGGGTGTCCAACGTCCACATAAAGGTCCCGCGCACTGGGACGCCCAGGTGTTTTGGGGCGCCCCAGAGCAGAGAGGAGGTAGAGAAGTAGGTGTATTGGGGCGGGGCAGAGAGTCTTAAGGGACTTAGCTCCGCCCCCAGAGGAGGGCTCCGTCGTGGAGCAACGCTAGCGGGGCACGCGGTTGTAAGCCTTGTGGGTCCCGCAGCCCCGTGGGCGAGAGGAGGAACACTCCAGGGTTTTAGTGGGTGCAAACCCCACATAACGCAGTGGTTCCCCCGAGACCACTGCGTATTCGTTAGGAATTTCCCTGGAAAAACAAAAAAAAAAAAAAAAAAAAAAGGTTGGGGTGCGGGTCAGGTAACCTCCACGTTGGCCTAGTTGGTTGCTGGTCTCTTTCGGATACGTCCGGGGGGAAGAGCAACCCGCTGGGCTGGTGCACCCCGGGCACCGTCAATAACTTCCCATTCGTGGGTTCTTGTTGGCGGTGGCGAATACCTGACAGGGGGGGGATGTCGCTCTGGGTGTTCCCCTGATTAGCAGGGGACACTCCAGACGCGACATAGGGGTGGGGCTAGGTTGGGTAGGTAGGTTTTGGGTAGGTTAGGTAGGTTTGCGGTGGGGCTCACTTCCGGGCCTCTGGGCGGGCCGCCCACTCCTGCGGGGGGGTCTCCCGGGTGCATTGACCAGCTCTGCACCCTGCTCTGTCCGGCTCTGCAACCGGGCTCTGCCCGCTCTGCACCTGGCTTTGCCCGCTCTGCACCTGGCTCTGCACTCGGCGCTCGTGCGGTTTGAGTTACCCGAGTGCACTGACCAGCTCTGCACCCTGCACTGACCAGCTCTGCACCCTGCTTTGCCCGGACCTGCATCCGGCTTAGCCCGCTCTGCACCTGGCTCTGCGCCCGGCTCTCTCTCTTGCGGGTGGGGGCGGCCGCCGCCCGGGGGCGGGAAGTGGGCCCACGAGGTGGTGTTGACTTGTCGTTGCCGACCCTCCTTTGGCGTGGGATGGTCGGCAGGGACAAGTCGATGGAAGGAGGAGGCGGCGGAGCGTCGGTCTCGACGCGCCGCCGCAGACGCGGAGGGCGGCATCTGACCTTAGCGGGCCAGATGCCGCAACGGTGGGGACCGTAAGGTCCAGCGCGGTGGAGGGTACGGCGCAGCACACCGTCTAGGTGTGCCCAGCGGGGGCGTAGCTGCGCCGTGCCCTGAGGAGATGTCGGGCGGGACCTCTCGCTTCCCGGTGTGGTGAATTCCATGCTGGGGGGTGGGGGGTCCTGGGCGGCGGATGTCCCCCTTTTGCGAGGACGCCAAGTCGCAAAAGGGGGTGGCGGAGAGGGGGTGGAAGGGGGCGGTCGTACGATCGTTTCCTCCCACCTCCTGGTGGTGACTAGCGGGCGACGGGCGTGGGGGCCGCCTTAGCCTGCATTGCACTAGTCACCACCCTTGCGGGCGGGAATGGCCGAGCACTCGCGGTCATTCCCGGGCCCCTCCATTGGAGGGGCGTGAAGGGCCTGCCCTAAAAGGCGGGCGGTCGTCGGCGGAGGACTGGACGTAAAGGCTGTGCCGGATTCCCAGTCCTCCTCCATTCAGACGATGCGGGAGTGCCGCTGGGTTATTTTAGTGGGTATACCGGGCTGGGGGGCCCGGGGAGTCCCACATAGCCCCCCATTCCCCCAATGGGTGGGTATGCGTAATGCATTTTTTCCCAGCGAGATCAAAAAAAAAAAAAAAAAAAAAAAGGTTAGGTTAGGTTAGGTTGGGGTGCGGGTCAGGTAACCTCCACGTTGGCCTAGTTGGTTGCTGGTCCCTTTCGGATACGTCCGGGGGGAAGAGCAACCCGCTGGTGCGCCCCGGGCACCGTCAATAACTTCCCATTCGTGGGTTCTTGTTGGCGGTGGCGAATACCTGACAGGGGGGGACCGGGTTTCGCTCTGGGTGTTCCTCCGGGTCCTCGGTATACACGCGGAGGAATTTCCAGAGCGAAATCAGTGGGGAGGGAGGGTAGGTTCGGTTGCTCTGGGTGTTCCTCTGGCTAGCAGAGGACACTCCGGATGCGACATAGGAACTCGCTTCCGCGCCTCTTGGCGGGCCGCCTGCTCTGCGGGGGGCTGTCGCGAGTTCCCCCGCAAAGCGACGGCTCTCCTGCGGGTGGGGGTGGCCCCGCCGGGGGGCGCGGGGGCGGGCAGGGTAGGTAGGTAGATTTCGCTCTGGGTGTTCCTCTGAAAAGCGACAGAGGAATCTCCAGAGGGAAATCTGTAGGAAGAGTGTAGCCGGATGGGGTACGATGGTACGTGGAGCAGAGGGCTTGCCTTAATTGGCCGGCCCGATGCACCGCGCAGGCGTGGACGATTTCGCCCTTTCTCCGTTGGGTGGGGTTTGGGGGGGAAATCTTCTTAGAGAGAGGTGGCTTAAAAGAAGGAGGGGCCGCTAGTCGGCCAATAGAGAGGTAGGTTGCGGTGGTGTATGGGCGCCATCGCAACTGAGGCGGACCGCGATGTCGTATGGGAGGCATCGCGGCCGAAGGTAAGGGGCCGCGGCGGGAGAGGTGTGTCGGTGATAAGGTGCGCCGCTCACCCTACCTTCCGCGGCCTTGACGGGGTCGCCACCGTTTGATGGCGGACGCGGTGGGGCCGCAGGGGAGGAGGAGTGTCGGTGATAAGGTGCGCCGCTCGCCCTATCCCCTGCGGCCGAAGAGTGGAAAGCGGCGTTTGGCCATCGCTTGCCAAATGCCGCACCGTTGGGGACCGTGGGCGGAGGATCGGGGTGTCCAACGTCCACATAAAGGTCCCGCGCACTGGGACGCCCAGGTGTTTTGGGGCGCCCCAGAGCAGAGAGGAGGTAGAGAAGTAGGTGTATTGGGGCGGGGCAGAGAGTCTTAAGGGACTTAGCTCCGCCCCCAGAGGAGGGCTCCGTCGTGGAGCAACGCTAGCGGGGCACGCGGTTGTAAGCCTTGTGGGTCCCGCAGCCCCGTGGGCGAGAGGAGGAACACTCCAGGGTTTTAGTGGGTGCAAACCCCACATAACGCAGTGGTTCCCCCGAGACCACTGCGTATTCGTTAGGAATTTCCCTGGAAAAACAAAAAAAAAAAAAAAAAGGTTAGGTTAGGTTAGGTTAGGTTAGGTTAGGTTAGGTTAGGTTAGGTTAGGTTGGGGGATCCCCCACAGCGCATACGTCCTCGTTCGTTTCCCCCGGGCAACGCCCCAGCTCTGACCACCGTAACGGAGTGGCAGACTGGGTGCGGCTAAAGTGTGCTGTGCGATCGTGACTATCTTATCTCTCTTGCGGAATTTGCGATCGTTGCTTTGATTATTTTAATATGCCGAAACCATTGCGGGATGCCTTCGGGCACTTCAGCAAAAAAGGCCCTTCTCAGGGCCAACCCAAAGGCCCTTCTCAGGGCCAACCCAAGGGCCCTTCTCAGGGCCAACCCAAAGGCCCTTGTCAGGGCCAACCCCAAGGCCCTTCTCAGGGCCAACCCAAAGGCCCTTCTCAGGGCCACCCCGACGCTTCAGCGTCAGAGGCTAGCCGCGCGCCGTCTGCAGCTAGCTTCTTTGACACGGCGGACTCAGCAAATGAGTCCAATGCGTACGAGTCGGACGCCAGTAGTTCGATGGAGGTCGAAACCCGATCTCGGAAGCGGGCCTTCATGAAGGCAGGCTCCGATGGCTCTTCGGCCTCAGCCTCCGGTTCGGCGAAGGCGCCGAAAAAGGGGGCTAAGGCCAAAAAGCGGACTGCGGACACCCATGATGTGGGCCTTGCGGACGCGCAACGTCAGCTGGACTTGGCTCGGAGGGAGCAACTCCAGCAGGACCTGGAGGAGGAGGTTGCTGCCAGGGAGCAGCGGACGCGCGTCGCCCGGGCCAAGTCCGGATACGGTGCGTCCCGCGTCGTCTACGCCGACCACTCTTTGGCCGAGCTCGAGCGGATGGCTCAGGAGGATGAGGAGGGGATTGCGGTGGTCGCCTCCAAGTCCTCTCACCTCAAGGGGACATTTCAAAAGTCCCTGAAGTGTCGGGCCGCGAGCATGCTCGGGATCGTCGGTGAGCTGGTGCAGCGCCAGGCCACCGACGAGACCAGGCAGATGCAGGCGACAATTGATCGCCTGCAGTCCGAAGTCAGCCAGCTGCATCGAAAGCTGGCTGAGGTCACGGCCCGGCCAACCCAGGCTGAGCCAATCCCTGCGGCAGAGGGCCCCGCCCTCCATCACGGCCTCGAGGATATCATCCGCGGGGTCGTGAGGGAGGAAAGGGCCTTCGTGAGAGCCTGCCTCGCAGGGATCGAGGACCGACTCTTGCCAGAGGTGAGCCACCGACCACCGCTTGCGGCGGACAGCAGGCAGGGTGAGGCACGCGAGCAGATCGAGGCATCCGCGGAGGACGCTCTTCTGCCATCCACCACCCCGACCAACCAACAGGGCTGGACGACGGTCGCAAAAGGGAAAGGCAAGGGGAAGGGGAAGGGGAAGGCCACAAAAGCGGCAACGGCCGTCCCTGCCACCCCCGTCCCTGCCACCCCCGTCCCTGCCGTCCCTGCCACCACCCCTCCCAGCCAGTCGCAATCGACTGGCAAGGGCGGGGCGAAGGGTAAGGGGAAAAGCTCCCCCCCAGCCGGCGCCAAGAAGAGGCTCGTTCCTCCCAAGACCGCAGCCGTCGTGGTGACGCTCACCGCGGAGGCTGCGGAACTGGGAGAGACGTACGCGTCCGTATTGTTGCGGGCGCGTGCCAATGCCGATCCCGCTCAATTGGGGATCGGCAAGGTGTCTTGTCGCCGAACGCAGGCTGGGGCTCGGATTTTTGAGTTCCCAGGGGCGGAGGGTGGCAAAAACGCGGACCTCTTTGCGGCCAAACTAAAAGAGGTAATTGCGGACGTGGCCAAGGTGGCGAGGCCAGTAAAGTCGGCGGCCTTGGAGGTGACCGATCTTGACGATACGGTCACCAAAGAGGAGGTGGTGGCGGCGGTCGCGGCCATAGGGGGCTGCAGCGTCGCAGCGGTGCAAGGCCGGGGCATCAGGCCCGGCCGCGGCGGCATGGGCAGCATCCGTCTGGAGTGCCCAGTCGCCGCTGCCAAAGCCGTCCTCGCCAAGGGACGGCTGGCCGTGGGCTTCAGCTCGGGTGTGGTCCGGGCACTGGAGGCCCAGCCTCTGCGTTGTTATCGGTGCTTCGGCATCGGACACACCCGGGCTCTGTGTCCGTCCAGCGTCGACAGGACGGACACTTGCTACCGCTGCGGCAAGGAGGGCCATAAAGCCGCCTCCTGCAAGGCCGCCACGCCGCACTGTGCGGTGTGTGCCGCCAGTGGCCGCCCGGCAGGCCACGTCACAAAGGGGAGGAATTGTAGTCCTCCCCCCAAGAGGGGCAAAGCTAAGCAGGCAACGATCCGGCCTGCCGCTGTCACCGCCGCCGTCCCAGAGTCTGGGACTACGGCAGCCGCTGGCCTGGCTGAGGTGGGGGGTGCGATGTCCGACTAAATAATGTCTAGAGTCGAACATCGCATCCTCCAGGCGAACACCAACCACTGCCGAGCGGCCCAGGACCTGCTTATGCAGACCATGGCCGAGTGGTTGGTGGACCTGGCGGTGGTCGCCGAGCCGTACTCGATACCTGGCCGTTGGCTGGGCGATCGGGACGGCTCGGTGGCATTGGTGTCGCGGCCTGCCACGGACTCCCCTCCCCTCTCGCTTTTAGAGAGGGGACCGGGATACGTGGCCGCCGCGTGGGGAGAAATAGCCCTGGTCGGGGTCTATTTCTCCCCAAACCGCCCTCTAAGGGACTTCGAGGATTTTCTCGAAGTCCTAACGGCAGTCGTCGGGAGGGCGGCGCCACGCCAGGTCGCCGTGTTGGGCGACCTGAACGCCAAGTCAGCGGCTTGGGGCAACCCGGCAGCCTCGTGCAACGTCCGGGGACGCGCCGCCGAATTTTGGGCGGCTTCGTGCGGTGTGTCCCTCCTGAACAGGGGGGATGTTCACACGTGTGTGCGGCAGCGGGGAGGATCAGTGGTGGACGTATCGTTCGCCACCCCCGTGCTAGCCGCCCGCGTCGTGAACTGGCGGGTGGAGATGGTGGAGACCATGTCGGACCACCGTTACGTGCGGTTCGACATCTCCACCCAGGGCCCGCGGGGGGGAACGGCCCGCTCGGGCCAATCTCCCTTCCCGCGGTGGGCTCTCACCCGCCTGGATCGAGAGGCAGCCCAGGAGGCGGCGTTCCTCCAGGACTGGCTCTCGCCCCCTGTGCAGGCAGCCCCGGACGTTGACGCCGCGGCGGTCCAGCTCCGAGGGTCCCTGACCGAGGTGTGCAACTCGAGCATGCCTCGGTCTCGCCGGCCGCCTCCCCGTCGCGCCGTCTACTGGTGGACGGAGGAGATAGCGGGACTCCGGGCGGCCTGCGTGGAGGCCAGGAGGGCCTACACGCGGAGCCGGCGGCGCACGAGCCGCTCTCAGGCCGGGGAGGACCGCCTCTACGCCTCTTACCTAGAGGCAAAGGCGGTGCTCAAGACGGCAATGTGCGCCGCCAAAGACTCGGCTCGGGCCGAGATGTTGGAGGGTCTCGACAGGGATCCGTACGGGAGACCGTACAAGCTGGCGCGGAGCCAGCTGCGGCCCTACGGTCCCCCCCTGTCGGAGACCCTCGAGCCGGCATTGCTGGATGGGGTGGTTCGGGCCCTGTTTCCGCGCAGGACCGACTTCACCCCACCAGCAATGGACCCCCCGCAGGAAGCGGCTCCGCCGGAGGCGGAGATCCCGCCGGTGACGGAGGACGAGATCCGCGACGGGATACTTCGCCTCCGCGCGAAGAAGACGGCCCCCGGGCCGGACGGCGTCCCTGCACGGGTGGCGGCGATAGCTGCCTCTCAGATGCAGGACAGGTTTCGGGACCTCTTCAGCGCGTGCTTTGCGGCTGGGAGGTTCCCGAAACTGTGGCGGGAGGGGCAGCTGTGCCTCCTCCGTAAAGAGGGACGCCCGGTGGACTCCCCCTCGGCATACCGGCCCATCGTACTTTTGGATGAGGTCGGTAAAATGTTCGAGGGGATAGTCGCCGACCGGCTCAACAGCCACCTGCGGGGGGTGGGACCTGACCTGTCGGACGCCCAGTTCGGCTTTCGAAATGGGCGTTCGACGGTCGACGCCCTGGCCCTGCTGAAGGGCCAGGTGCAGGAGGCGGTCGAGTCTGGGGACGGAGTGTTGGCGGTGTCGTTCGACATTGCAAACGCCTTCAACTCCGTCCCCCACTCGACCATATTGGAGGCACTCCGATTCCACGGAGTGCCCCAATATCTGAGGGCGATCCTGGCCAGCTACCTGGAGGACCGAGAGGTCCTCCTGGTAGACAAGACGGCCAGGATCAGGAGGTACGGCGCGGAGTGCGGTGTTCCACAGGGGTCGGTTCTAGGCCCCCCCCTGTGGAACATCGGTTTCGACTGGCTCCTGCGGGGCACCCTCCTCCGGGGGACGAGCGTCATCTGTTACGCGGATGACACTCTGCTCGTTGCCCGGGGGAGGGACTTTAGGGCGGCGGCCTGTCTGGCCTCAGCTGGCGGATCCTTAGTGGCAGGTAGGATCCGCCGGCTGGGATTGAGGGTGGCGCTGCACAAGACCGAGGCCGTTTTCTTCCACGGGCCTCGGCAGCGCTACCCACCTGACGCCCACATAGTCGTGGAGGGCGTCAGGATAGAGGTGAAGGCCCAGATGAAGTATCTGGGCCTAGTGCTGGACAGCAGGTGGCGCTTCGGCCCGCACTTTAGCGGGCTGTCGACGCGCCTGCTGAAGGCCGCCGATGCCCTATCGTGGCTCCTCCCGAATCTGGGGGGGCCCAAGGAGCGATGCCGGCGCCTCTATGCCGGCATCCTCAAGAGTATGGCCCTGTATGGAGCCCCAATCTGGGCGGACTCCCTCCACAGGAGGGAGAACGCGACCGCCATCCGCAGGCCCCAAAGGGCCATTGCACAGCGGGTGGCGAGGGCCTACCGGTCCGTAGGCTTCGCGGCGGCGTGCGCTCTGGCGGGCACCCCTCCCTGGGAGTTGGAGGCATGGGTGCTCGCCAGAGTGTACGAGTGGACGGCTCGGCGAAAGGCGCTAGGCGAGCGCCCCGTCGCGGAGGAGCGGCAGGCCGTGCGGCGGGAGGCGAGGGACGCCATCGTCCTCCATTGGACGGAGGACCTCGCCTCCGCCGCCTTTGGCCGCCGGACGCTGGATGCGCTCGGTCCAGTCCTGCGGGGCTGGCTCGAGCGCAGACACGGTTTCCTCTCGTTCCGTCTAGTGCAGGTGTTGTCCGGACATGGATGTTTCGGAACGCACCTGCACCGGATCCGGAGGGAGGAAACCCCGGCGTGCCACGACTGCGGCGCGGTGGAGGACACGGCGCAGCACACCCTCGAGGTGTGCCCAGCCTGGGCTGAGCTGCGCCGTGCCCTGACAGGAGTTGTCGGGCAGGACCTCTCACTCCCCGGCGTGGTAAATTCCATGCTGGGGAGTGAGGAGGCCTGGGCGGCGGTCGCCTCCTTTTGCGAGGATGTCATGTCGCAAAAGGAGGCGGCGGAGCGGGCGCGGGAGGATGACCCTCTCGCTGCGCCGCTCCGCAGGCGGAGAAGGGGTGGGAGAAGGCGGTTGTACGACCGTCTCCTCCCACCTCCTCCTGGTGGTGACTAGCGGACGACAGGCGCGGGGGCGCCTCTCGTCTGCACTGCACAGTCACCACCCTCGGGCGGGAGCGGCCGAGCACTCGCGGTCGTTCCCGGGCCCCTCCACTAAGGGAGGGGCGTGAAGGGCCTGCCACAAAGGCGGGCGGTCGTCGGCGGAGGGCTGGACGTAAAGGCTGTGCCGGTTTCCCAGCCCTCCTCCACACAGACGATGCGGGAGTGCCGCTGGGTTATTTTAGTGGGTATACCGGGCTTGCCCGGGGAGTCCCACATAGCCCGCCCATTCCCCCAATGGGCGGGTATGCGTAATGCATTTTTTCCCAGCGTGATCAAAAAAAAAAAAAAAAAAAAAAAGGTTAGGTTAGGTTAGGTTAGGTTAGGTTAGGTTAGGTTAGGTTAGGTTAGGTTGGGGGGGGGGGGGGGGGGTGGGGTGCGGGTCAGGTAACCTCCACGTTGGCCTAGTTGGTTGCTGGTCTCTTTCGGATACGTCCGGGGGGAAGAGCAACCCGCTGGGCTGGTGCACCCCGGGCACCGTCAATAACTTCCCATTCGTGGGTTCTTGTTGGCGGTGGCGAATACCTGACAGGGGAGGGATGTCGCTCTGGGTGTTCCCCTGATTAGCAGGGGACACTCCAGATGCGACATAGGGGGGCTAGGTTGGGTAGGTTAGTTTGGGTAGGTAGATTAAGTTAGGTTGGGTAGGTAGGTAGGTGGTGATGACTTGTCGTTGCCGGCCCTCCTTTGGCGTGGGATGGTCGGCAGGGACAAGTCGATGGAAGGCGGGCGGCATCTGTCCTTTGCGGGCCAGATGCCGCAACGGAGGGGACCGTAAAGGTCCAGCGCGGTGGAGGGTACGGCGCAGCACACCGTCTAGGTGTGCCCAGCGGGGGCGTAGCTGCGCCGTGCCCTGAGGAGATGTCGGGCGGGACCTCTCGCTTCCCGGTGTGGTGAATTCCATGCTGGGGGGTGGGGGGTCCTGGGCGGCAGTTGTTCCCCTTTTGCGAGGACGCCAAGTCGCAAAAGGGGGTGGCGGAGAGGGGGTGGGAGGGGGCGGTCGTACGATCGTTTCCTCCCACCTCCTGGTGGTGACTAGCGGGCGACGGGCGTGGGGGCCGCCTTAGCCTGCATTGCACTAGTCACCACCCTTGCGGGCGGGAACGGCCGAGCACTCGCGGTCGTTCCCGGGCCCCTCCACTGTGGGAGGGGCGTGAAGGGCCTGCCCTAAAAGGCGGGCGGTCGTCGGCGGAGGACTGGAGGTAAAGGCTGTGCCGGATTCCCAGTCCTCCTCCATTCAGACGATGCGGGAGTGCCGCTGGGTTATTTTAGTGGGTATACCGGGCTGGGGGGCCCGGGGAGTCCCACATAGCCCCCCATTCCCCCAATGGGTGGGTATGCGTAATGCATTTTTTCCCAGCGTGATCAAAAAAAAAAAAAAAAAAAAAAAAAAAAAAAAAAGGTTAGGTTGGGGTGGGGGATCCCCCACAGCGCATACGTCCTCGTTCGTTTCCCCCGGGCAACGCCCCAGCTCTGACCACCGTAACGGAGTGGCAGACTGGGTGCGGCTAAAGTGCGCTGTGCGATCGTGACTATCTTATCTCTCTTGCGGAATTTGCGATCGTTGCTTTGAATATTTTAATATGCCGAAACCATTGCGGGATGCCTTCGGGCACTTCTGTAAAAAAGGCCCTTCTCAGGGCCAACCCAAAGGCCCTTCTCAGGGCCAACCCAAGGGCCCTTCTCAGGGCCAACCCAAAGGCCCTTGTCAGGGCCAACCCCAAGGCCCTTCTCAGGGCCAACCCAAAGGCCCTTCTCAGGGCCACCCGGACGCTTCAGCGTCAGAGGCTAGCCGCGCGCCGTCTGCAGCTAGCTTCTTTGACACGGCGGACTCAGCAAATGAGTCCAATGCGTACGAGTCGGACGCCAGTAGTTCGATGGAGGTCGAAACCCGATCTCGGAAGCGGGCCTTCATGAAGGCAGGCTCCGATGGCTCTTCGGCCTCAGCCTCTGGTTCGGCGAAGGCGCCGAAAAAGGGGGCTAAGGCCAAAAAGCGGACTGCGGACACCCATGATGTGGGCCTTGCGGACGCGCAACGTCAGCTGGACTTGGCTCGGAGGGAGCAACTCCAGCAGGACCTGGAGGAGGAGGTTGCTGCCAGGGAGCAGCGGACGCGCGTCGCCCGGGCCAAGTCCGGATACGGTGCGTCCCGCGTCGTCTACGCCGACCACTCTTTGGCCGAGCTCGAGCGGATGGCTCAGGAGGATGAGGAGGGGATTGCGGTGGTCGCCTCCAAGTCCTCTCACCTCAAGGGGACATTTCAAAAGTCCCTGAAGTGTCGGGCCGCGAGCATGCTCGGGATCGTCGGTGAGCTGGTGCAGCGCCAGACCACCGACGAGACCAGGCAGATGCAGGCGACAATTGATCGCCTGCAGTCCGAAGTCAGCCAGCTGCATCGAAAGCTGGCTGAGGTCACGGCCCGGCCAACCCAGGCTGAGCCAATCCCTGCGGCAGAGGGCCCCGCCCTCCATCACGGCCTCGAGGATATCATCCGCGGGGTCGTGAGGGAGGAAAGGGCCTTCGTGAGAGCCTGCCTCGCGGGGATTGAGGACCGGCTCTTGCCGGAGGTGAGCCACCGACCACCGCTTGCGGCGGACAGCAGGCAGGGTGAGGCGCCCGAGCAGAGAGAGGCATCCGCAGAGGACGCTCTTCTGCCATCCACCACCCCGACCAACCAGCAGGGCTGGACGACGGTCGCAAAAGGAAAAGGCAAGGGGAAGGGGAAGGGGAAGGCCACAAAAGCGGCAACGGCCGTCCCTGTCACCCCCGTCCCTGCCGTCCCCGCCACCGCCGCCACCGCCCCTCCCAGCCAGTCACAATCGACTGGCAAGGGAGGGGCGAAGGGTAAGGGGAAAAGCTCCCCCCCAGCCGGCGCCAAGAAGAGGCTCGTTCCTCCCAAGACCGCAGCCGTCGTGGTGACGCTCACCGCGGAGGCTGCGGAACTGGGAGAGACATACGCGTCCGTATTGTTGCGGGCGCGTGCCAATGCCGATCCCGCTCAATTGGGGATCGGCAAGGTGTCTTGTCGCCGGACGCAGGCTGGGGCTCGGATTTTTGAGTTCCCAGGGGCGGAGGGTGGCAGAAACGCGGACCTCTTTGCGGCCAAACTTAAAGAGGTCATTGCGGACGTGGCCAAGGTGGCGAGGCCAGTAAAGTCGGCGGCCTTGGAGGTGACCGATCTTGACGATACGGTCACCAAAGAGGAGGTGGTGGCGGCGGTCGCGGCCATAGGGGGCTGCAGCGTCACAGCGGTGCAAGGCCGGGGCATCAGGCCCGGCCGCGGCGGCATGGGCAGCATCCGTCTGGAGTGCCCAGTCGCCGCTGCCAAAGCCGTCCTCGCCAAGGGACGGCTGGCCGTGGGCTTCAGCTCGGGTGTGGTCCGGGCACTTGAGGCCCAGCCTCTGCGTTGTTATCGGTGCTTCGGCATCGGACACACCCGGGCTCTGTGTCCGTCCAGCGTCGACAGGACGGACACTTGCTACCGCTGCGGCAAGGAGGGCCATAAAGCCGCCTCCTGCAAGGCCGCCACGCCGCACTGTGCGGTGTGTGCCGCCAGTGGCCGCCCGGCAGGCCACGTCACAAAGGGGAGGAATTGTAGTCCTCCCCCCAAGAGGGGCAAAGCAAAGCAGGCATTGATCCGGCCTGCCGCTGCCACCGCCGCCGTCCCAGAGTCTGGGACTACGGCAGCCGCTGGCCTGGCTGAGGTGGGGGGTGCGATGTCCGACTAAATAATGTCCAGAGTCGAACATCGCATCCTCCAGGCGAACACCAACCACTGCCGAGCGGCCCAGGACCTGCTTATGCAGACCATGGCCGAGTGGTTGGTGGACCTGGCGGTGGTCGCCGAGCCGTACTCGATACCTGGCCGTTGGCTGGGCGATCGGGACGGCTCGGTGGCATTGGTGTCGCGGCCTGCCACGGACTCCCCTCCCCTCTCGCTTTTAGAGAGGGGACCGGGATACGTGGCCGCCGCGTGGGGAGAAATAGCCCTGGTCGGGGTCTATTTCTCCCCAAACCGCCCTCTAAGGGACTTCGAGGATTTTCTCGAAGTCCTAACGGCAGTCGTCGGGAGGGCGGCGCCACGCCAGGTCGCCGTGTTGGGCGACCTGAACGCCAAGTCAGCGGCTTGGGGCAACCCGGCAGCCTCGTGCAACGTCCGGGGACGCGCCGCCGAATTTTGGGCGGCTTCGTGCGGTGTGTCCCTCCTGAACAGGGGGGATGTTCACACGTGTGTGCGGCAGCGGGGAGGATCAGTGGTGGACGTATCGTTCGCCACCCCCGTGCTAGCCGCCCGCGTCGTGAACTGGCGGGTGGAGATGGTGGAGACCATGTCGGACCACCGCTACGTGCGGTTCGACATCTCCACCCAGGGCCCGCGGGGGGGAACGGCCCGCTCGGGCCAATCTCCCTTCCCGCGGTGGGCTCTCACCCGCCTGGATCGAGAGGCAGCCCAGGAGGCGGCGTTCCTCCAGGACTGGCTCTCGCCCCCTGTGCAGGCAGCCCCGGACGTTGACGCCGCGGCGGTCCAGCTCCGAGGGTCCCTGACCGAGGTGTGCAACTCGAGCATGCCTCGGTCTCGCCGGCCGCCTCCCCGTCGCGCCGTCTACTGGTGGACGGAGGAGATAGCGGGACTCCGGGCGGCCTGCGTGGAGGCCAGGAGGGCCTACACGCGGAGCCGGCGGCGCACGAGCCGCTCTCAGGCCGGGGAGGACCGCCTCTACGCCACTTACCTAGAGGCAAAGGCGGTCCTCAAGACGGCAATGTGCGCCGCCAAAGACTCGGCTCGGGCCGAGATGTTGGAGGGTCTCGACAGGGATCCGTACGGGAGACCGTACAAGCTGGCGCGGAGCCAGCTGCGGCCCTACGGTCCCCCCCTGTCGGAGACCCTCGAGCCGGCATTGCTGGATGGGGTGGTTCGGGCCCTGTTTCCGCGCAGGACCGACTTCACCCCACCAGCAATGGACCCCCCGCAGGAAGCGGCTCCGCCGGAGGCGGAGATCCCGCCGGTGACGGAGGACGAGATCCGCGACGGGATACTTCGCCTCCGCGCGAAGAAGACGGCCCCCGGGCCGGACGGCGTCCCTGCACGGGTGGCGGCGATAGCTGCCTCTCAGATGCAGGACAGGTTTCGGGACCTCTTCAGCGCGTGCTTTGCGGCTGGGAGGTTCCCGAAACTGTGGCGGGAGGGGCAGCTGTGCCTCCTCCGTAAAGAGGGACGCCCGGTGGACTCCCCCTCGGCATACCGGCCCATCGTACTTTTGGATGAGGTCGGTAAAATGTTCGAGGGGATAGTCGCCGACCGGCTCAACAGCCACCTGCGGGGGGTGGGACCTGACCTGTCGGACGCCCAGTTCGGCTTTCGAAATGGGCGTTCGACGGTCGACGCCCTGGCCCTGCTGAAGGGCCAGGTGCAGGAGGCGGTCGAGTCGGGGGACGGAGTGTTGGCGGTGTCGTTCGACATTGCAAACGCCTTCAACTCCGTCCCCCACTCGACCATATTGGAGGCACTCCGATTCCACGGAGTGCCCCAATATCTGAGGGCGATCCTGGCCAGCTACCTGGAGGACCGAGAGGTCCTCCTGGTAGACAAGACGGCCAGGATCAGGAGGTACGGCGCGGAGTGCGGTGTTCCGCAGGGGTCGGTTCTAGGCCCCCCCCTGTGGAACATCGGTTTCGACTGGCTCCTGCGGGGCACCCTCCTCCGGGGGACGAGCGTCATCTGTTACGCGGATGACACTCTGCTCGTTGCCCGGGGGAGGGACTTTAGGGCGGCGGCCTGTCTGGCCTCAGCTGGCGGATCCTTAGTGGCAGGTAGGATCCGCCGGCTGGGATTGAGGGTGGCGCTGCACAAGACCGAGGCCGTTTTCTTCCACGGGCCTCGGCAGCGCTACCCACCTGACGCCCACATAGTCGTGGAGGGCGTCAGGATAGAGGTGAAGGCCCAGATGAAGTATCTGGGCCTAGTGCTGGACAGCAGGTGGCGCTTCGGCCCGCACTTTAGCGGGCTGTCGACGCGCCTGCTGAAGGCCGCCGATGCCCTATCGAGGCTCCTCCCGAATCTGGGGGGGCCCAAGGAGCGATGCCGGCGCCTCTATGCCGGCATCCTCAAGAGTATGGCCCTGTATGGAGCCCCAATCTGGGCGGACTCCGTCCACAGGAGGGAGAACGCGACCACCATCCGCAGGCCCCAAAGGGCCATTGCACAGCGGGTGGCGAGGGCCTACCGGTCCGTAGGCTTTGCGGCGGCGTGCGCTCTGGCGGGCACCCCTCCCTGGGAGTTGGAGGCATGGGTGCTCGCCAGAGTGTACGAGTGGACGGCTCGGCGAAAGGCGCTAGGCGAGCGCCCCGTCGCGGAGGAGCGGCAGGCCGTGCGGCGGGAGGCGAGGGACGCCATCGTCCTCCATTGGACGGAGGACCTCGCCTCCGCCGCCTTTGGCCGCCGGACGCTGGATGCGCTCGGTCCAGTCCTGCGGGGCTGGCTCGAGCGCAGACACGGTTTCCTCTCGTTCCGTCTAGTGCAGGTGTTGTCCGGACATGGATGTTTCGGAACGCACCTGCACCGGATCCGGAGGGAGGAAACCCCGGCGTGCCACGACTGCGGCGCGGTGGAGGACACGGCGCAGCACACCCTCGAGGTGTGCCCGGCCTGGGCTGAGCTGCGCCGTGCCCTGACAGGAGTTGTCGGGCAGGACCTCTCGCTCCCCGGCGTGGTAAACTCCATGCTGGGGAGTGAGGAGGCCTGGGCGGCGGTCGCCTCCTTTTGCGAGGATGTCATGTCGCAAAAGGAGGCGGCGGAGCGGGCGCGGGAGGATGACCCTCTCGCTGCGCCGCTCCGCAGGCGGAGAAGGGGTGGGAGAAGGCGGTTGTACGACCGTCTCCTCCCACCTCCTGGTGGTGACTAGCGGACGACAGGCGCGGGGGCGCCTCTCGTCTGCATTGCACAGTCACCACCCTCGGGCGGGAACGGCCGAGCACTCACGGTCGTTCCCGGGCCCCTCCACTAAGGGAGGGGCGTGAAGGGCCTGCCGTAAAGGCGGGCGGTCGTCGGCGGAGGACTGGACGTAAAGGCTGTGCCGGTTTCCCAGTCCTCCTCCACACAGACGATGCGGGAGTGCCGCTGGGTTATTTTAGTGGGTATACCGGGCTTGCCCGGGGAGTCCCACATAGCCCGTCCATTCCCCCAATGGGCGGGTATGCGTAATGCATTTTTTCCCAGCGTGATCAAAAAAAAAAAAAAAAAAAAAAAAAAAAAAAAAAAGGTTAGGTTGGGGTGCGGGTCAGGTAACCTCCACGTTGGCCTAGTTGGTTGCTGGTCCCTTTCGGATACGTCCGGGGGGAAGAGCAACCCGCTGGGCTGGTGCGCCCCGGGCACCGTCAATAACTTCCCATTCGTGGGTTCTTGTTGGCGGTGGCGAATACCTGACAGGGGGGGACCGGGTTTCGCTCTGGGTGTTCCTCCGGGTCCTCGGTATACACGCGGAGGAATTTCCAGAGCGAAATCAGTGGGGAGGGAGGGTAGGTTCGGTTGCTCTGGGTGTTCCTCTGGCTAGCAGAGGACACTCCGGATGCGACATAGGAACTCGCTTCCGCGCCTCTTGGCGGGCCGCCTGCTCTGCGGGGGGCTGTCGCGAGTTCCCCCGCAAAGCGACGGCTCTCCTGCGGGTGGGGGTGGCCCCGCCGGGGGGCGCGGGGGCGGGCAGGGTAGGTAGGTAGATTTCGCTCTGGGTGTTCCTCTGAAAAGCGACAGAGGAATCTCCAGAGGGAAATCTGTAGGAAGAGTGTAGCCGGATGGGGTACGATGGTACGTGGAGCAGAGGGCTTGCCTTAATTGGCCGGCCCGATGCACCGCGCAGGCGTGGACGATTTCGCCCTTTCTCCGTTGGGTGGGGTTTGGGGGGGAAATCTTCTTAGAGAGAGGTGGCTTAAAAGAAGGAGGGGCCGCTAGTCGGCCAATAGAGAGGTAGGTTGCGGTGGTGTATGGGCGCCATCGCAACTGAGGCGGACCGCGATGTCGTATGGGAGGCATCGCGGCCGAAGGTAAGGGGCCGCGGCGGGAGAGGTGTGTCGGTGATAAGGTGCGCCGCTCACCCTACCTTCCGCGGCCTTGACGGGGTCGCCACCGTTTGATGGCGGACGCGGTGGGGCCGCAGGGGAGGAGGAGTGTCGGTGATAAGGTGCGCCGCTCGCCCTATCCCCTGCGGCCGAAGAGTGGAAAGCGGCGTTTGGCCATCGCTTGCCAAATGCCGCACCGTTGGGGACCGTGGGCGGAGGATCGGGGTGTCCAACGTCCACATAAAGGTCCCGCGCACTGGGACGCCCAGGTGTTTTGGGGCGCCCCAGAGCAGAGAGGAGGTAGAGAAGTAGGTGTATTGGGGCGGGGCAGAGAGTCTTAAGGGACTTAGCTCCGCCCCCAGAGGAGGGCTCCGTCGTGGAGCAACGCTAGCGGGGCACGCGGTTGTAAGCCTTGTGGGTCCCGCAGCCCCGTGGGCGAGAGGAGGAACACTCCAGGGTTTTAGTGGGTGCAAACCCCACATAACGCAGTGGTTCCCCCGAGACCACTGCGTATTCGTTAGGAATTTCCCTGGAAAAACAAAAAAAAAAAAAAAAAAAGGTTAGGTTAGGTTAGGTTGGGGTGCGGGTCAGGTAACCTCCACGTTGGCCTAGTTGGTTGCTGGTCCCTTTCGGATACGTCCGGGGGGAAGAGCAACCCGCTGGGCTGGTGCGCCCCGGGCACCGTCAATAACTTCCCATTCGTGGGTTCTTGTTGGCGGTGGCGAATACCTGACAAGGGGGGGATGTCGCTCTGGGTGTTCCTCTGATTAGCAGAGGACACACCAGATGCGACATTGGGGACTGGGTGGGTGGGGATAAGTTAGGTTGGGTAGGTTTGTTTGGGTAGGTAGTTTAGTTAGGTTGGGTAGGTAGGCTAGGCGGACGTGGAGTGGAGTTGGGGGTTGCCTGAAAACAGGTAGCCTCCAAAAGGGGAGTTCACACCAGCTCCCCTTGAATCCCGGAGCCCACGGCATACTCCCAAAGACCCCCATCGTTGGTGGTATGGGGTACGGGATGTGTCGTGGACCGGAGGGCTTGCCTTAATTGGCCGGCCCGCGAGAAGGAAAACTCTTTAAAATCCGACAGCGAAGTCGTAAAAACCTGTAGATACCTGGCGACCTCTACAGTATCTAGCTGCACTGGCACGGAATGAGCGTCACCCGACAGTGCTTCCCTAATTCGTCTCTTACTCGTGGGAACAAAAATGGATACAAAACAAACCAAACAAAAAGTTGAAAAAAAGAAGGCGGAAAAAAAGAAGGAGACGGCGACTTTGGAAGAAGATCTTCAAGTCGCCGTGGTGCGTCTCTCCGACACATCCGGAGACTCGGACACCAGCTTGCTGACATGCGCGTCAGGAAGCGAAAAGGAGGAAGCTGGCCAGCTAAGCGAAAGCGAAGAGGCTCGCCGCCGTTGGCTCAAAAGGCCAGCTGGCGAAGAAGACGAAGAGATATCGATGTCACCACCCAAAGGAGCGGCACACAAATCCAAGAGGGGGAGAGGCCGCCCGCCCACCACGGGCGAATATGTGGGCCTTGCTGCGGCCAAAGAACGCCTCACGAAGGCCAAGGAGGAGGAGCTCCAGCTCGAAGCTGAAATGGGCATAGAGGGCATGGCCAAAACGTTGCGGGAATCCCGGCACGCCTGCCTCAGCGGCCTCAGCCAGCCAACACAGGAGGAGGACACGGCGCAGTCTCTAGCTGCACTAAATCTTTTGCTGCTAGAGGCTGCAAAACTCATTGAAAAGGTGGCCACCACGTCGAGGAAGTTAAAAGGCACCAGTGTTAAGACATTGAAGGATGCGGCCTCTATCATTAAGGAGGCCGCGGTGGGGATAAGGGCCCGAACTGTCTCCGAAGAAATGACGCAATTGGTGGCCGAAAATAGGCGGCTGTCGGAGCAGCTGGCGGAAGCCAACAGCCGGCCGGCGGCAGCGGCGGTGGACTCGGACGCGATCCGTGAGATGGTGGAGGCGATGTCTCGGGCCAGTGTCGTGCAGTTCAGCAATATGCTGAATGCGCGACTCGAGGGGCTCGAGTGTCGCCTCCTGCCGGACCCGAAGTTGCGGCCGCCGCTGGCGGCTGACAGACAAGTGGCGGAAGATGAGGCCGCGGCAGTGGCAGTGGCAGTGTCACAGCCGCGGCAGTCAGGTGCGGGGGCAAAGGCCCCTGCCTTAGCGAAGGCTACAAAACCCCCGGCGCCTCTGTCTGCGCCCGCAGCTCAGCCCCAATCCACTAAGGGAAAGGGCAAGGGCAAAGGAAAGGGGAAGAAGACGGCGCCGGCAAGGGACCCTAGCCCGGTGCAGGAGGCCCCCCCACCACCCCCTCTGACGGAACAGTGGAGCGTGGTCGCTGCTCGGGGTGCCAAGAGCTCTGGAAGGCAGACAGGCACCCAGAGCACCCAGAAGACTCAAAACAAAAAGGCGGCGGCGGTGACAAAGTTACGGGAACCAAAAACGGCAGCAGTTACCCTCACACTGCTGCCGGGCGCGGCGGAGCGTGGCGCCAGCTACGCCACTGTCTTGCGGGAGGCCCGGACTCGCGTCGATATGGCGAGTCTGGGCATCGACGAAATGCGCTGTAGGACCACGGTCACCGGCGCCCGCATCCTGGAAATCTTCGGGGATGGGGGCGCTGAGAAGGCCGACTCCCTGGCTACAAAGCTAAGGGAGGTCCTCAGTGCAGACGCGGTCAGGGTCTCCCGCCCCACAAAAAGGGTGGACGTCCTTGTATCAGGCTTGGACGATTCCGTCACCGCCGCAGAGGTGGTGGCGGCTTTTGCAGCACAGGGAGGGTGCCACGCCGATGACATAAGACCCGGGGTGATCGGCGAACGTGCAACGATGTGGCTCGGCTGCCCGGTGGCCGCCGCCAAGACGGTGGTCGGCGCAAAAAGGCTTAAAGTTGGATGGATAACGGCCAGGGTCACCCTGCTGGAGGCGAGGCCCCTTCGGTGCTTCAGGTGCCTCAACCTGGGCCACGTCGCCAGCAGGTGTGTTTCGGAGGTGGACCGCAGCGGCCTCTGCTTTCGCTGCGGAAAGCCGGGCCACCGGGCGCGAGAGTGCCGGGCCGAGCCCAACTGCGCCACCTGTGCGGCAGCGGGCAAGCCGGCGGGGCACCCTCTCGGCGGAGTGGGCTGCGTGGGCAAAGCCCCAAAAACCACAAAAAGGAAAGCGACCAGTGCTGAGGGGGGCAGCGGCGAGTCCGCCCCTATCCCGGCAACTATAGAGGAGGGGCCCATGGAAACCGCCCCATAAATGCCTAGTTTAGCAATATTGCAGGCAAATATTAACCACTCTGCCAGGGCCCAGGATCTATTGTCCCAGAGCCTGGCAGAGTGGGGAATACAAATAGCGGTGGTCGCCGAGCCCTACTTTGTCCCCGCCCGGGATGACTGGGTCGGGGACCGGGACGGCTTGGTGGCCATCGCCGCCCCGGCTGCCGCTGGCGCCCCGCCCATCGAACGTGTGTCGAGGGGTGGGGGGCACGTACTGGCGGCCGTGGGCGACGTCATAGTAATAGGGGTGTACTGTTCTCCCAACCGGGGTCTCGCCGACTTTGAGCAGATGCTCGTCGAGGTGGGGTCTTTGGTTGGGCAGTCCGCCCCTAGCCCCGTGCTAGTCGCCGGGGATTTCAACGCCAAATCTGCGGCGTGGGGATCCTCGGTGACGGATGCGCGGGGTGAGTGCCTGGAGGAGTGGGCGGTCGCCATGGGCCTGGCCGTCCTCAACACGGGGTCGGAGGACACGTGCGTGCGGCAACAGGGCGGGTCGATAGTCGACATAACACTGGCATCGACCGCCCTGGCGCGCCGTGTCCGGGACTGGAGGGTGGTGGTGGGCGTGGAGACACTGTCGGACCACCGTTACATCCGATTCGATGTCTCCGCGCTCCCCACCGGCCCGCGGGGCCCGGCCCGGCCCCCTGTTGGGGGGGGCGGTCCGCGCTGGGTGCTGGGGCGGCTCGACAAAGAGGTCGCAAGAGAGGCCGCAGTGATAGAGGACTGGGTGTCCGGTTCCGACATTGGCCAAGACGTGGACGAGGAGGCGGGGCGCCTAGGGGCCTCGCTGGGCCGCATCTGCGACGCGGCGATGCCCAGGGCGAGACCCCTCCCTCCTCGGCATCGGGTGTATTGGTGGAGCGACGAGCTTCGCCGTATGCGAATCGAGTGCGGTAGGGCTCGCCGCCAATACACTCGGTGCAGGCGTAGGCGGACCCGGGACGCCCAGGAGGAGGCCGCCTCCTACGCCGCTTACAGGGCTCTGCGCGAGTCGTTCCAAGTGGCAATCGCGCGGGCCAAGGAGGCGGCGTGGGAGGAGTGGCTGCGGACCCTTGACGGAGACCCGTGGGGCAGGCCGTACAAGGCGGTCCGCAAAAAGCTGCGGCCCTGGGCCCCCCCAGTCACGTCCAGCGTGGACGAGGGTCTGCTGGGAGAGGTGGTGGACGCCCTCTTCCCGCAGAGAGACGAGTGGGTGCCTCCGGCGATGGCCCGACCCAATGATGCGCGACCTGCCCGGGAAGACGTCCCCGCACCGCCGGTATCGGAGGCGGAGTTCGGGGCGGCCGTCTCGAGGCTTAAAATGAAGAGGACCGCCCCAGGCCCGGACGGCGTTCCGGGGGCGGCCCTGGCGGTCGCGCTGGAGGAGATAGGAGAGAGGGTGAGGTCCCTCTTCACCGCTTGTTTGGCGCAGGGTCGATTCCCCCGACCCTGGAAGACGGGCAAACTTGTTTTACTGCCGAAAGTCGGCCGCCCGGCCGGACTGCCGTCGTCCTACCGTCCGATCGTGCTGCTCGGCGAGGTGAGCAAGCTTTTCGAGCGAGTGCTCGCTGCTCGCCTGGCCGAGTGCATGGATCCGGATCTGGACGACGCGCAGTTCGGTTTTCGCCGGGGTCGGTCGACCCTGGATGCCGTTGCGCGGGTGAGGGATCTCGCCGAGGAGGAGGTCTCCCGGGGGGGCGTGTTGCTTGCGGTGTCATTGGACATCCGCAACGCGTTCAACACGCTGCCCTGGGACACGGTCAGGGCGGCGCTGCGGTACCATGGGGTGCCGCAGTACCTCCAGCGGGTCATCGCCGAGTACTTTGCCGGCAGAGCCGTCGTGTTCCCGACGAGGGCCGGCGAAGGTAGGCGGGCAATGACGTGCGGTGTTCCACAGGGGTCTGTCCTTGGACCACCCCTGTGGAACATCGGTTACGACTGGGTGCTGCGTGGGGCCACCTTGCGGGGGATCGGTGTGTTGTGTTACGCCGACGATACCCTCGTGCTGGCCCGCGGCAGCACCTACAGGGAGGCAGCCCGCCTCGCCACTGCGGGTGTGGCACAGGTCGTGGGGAGGATCCGCGCCCTGGGGCTCGAGGTGGCCCTGGAAAAGTCGGAGGCCCTACTTTTTCACGGGCCCCGAAACGGGCCGCCGCCGGGAGCCTCGATTATTGTCGGAGGAACTTCCATCGCCGTCGGTACTACAATGAAGTACCTTGGGCTCGTGCTCGACGGCCGATGGAAGTTCGAAGAGCACTTCCGGCGGTTGGCCCCAAAGTTGTTGGCCACCGCCGGGGCCTTGGGGCGGATCCTCCCCAACGTTGGGGGGCCAAGTGGAGCCTGCCGACGTCTCTACACCGGTGTGGTGCGCTCCATGGCGCTCTACGGGGCGCCGATATGGGCAGGATGCGCCATGACGAATCTGAACCTGGCGGTGCTGCGCAGACCGCAGCGCGCCATGGCGCTCAGGGTGGCCCGGGCGTACCGCACCGTGTCTTGCGTCGGCGCGTGTGTGCTCGCCGGTACGCCGCCGTGGGACCTCGACGCCGAGGTACTCGCTGCGGCGTACTGGCGAACGAAGGAGGCGATTGCGAGTGGCGATCGTCCCCATCCGCGGGAGATTCGTCGCTGGAGGGAGGAGGCGCGTGACACTCTCCTGCGGAGGTGGGCGTTGCGCCTTGAGGATTCGGTTGTGAGTCGAGATGTGGCGGCCGCCGTTCGGCCCATTCTCCGCGAGTGGCTCGAGCGGCGGCACGGGGCTCTCTCCTTCCACCTGACGCAAATGATCACCGGGCACGGTTGCTTTGGAAGGTACCTGCACCGGGTGGCAGGAAGAGAGCCCTCGGACGTGTGCCACCACTGTGTGGCGGGAGTCGCGGACACGGCGCAGCATACGCGTGAGGAGTGCCCAGCCTGGGAGGTCCCTCGCGCCGCCCTGTCCGCGACAGTCGGAAATGACCTGTCGCTCTCGGCCCTTCTCAGAGAGATGGTCGACAGCGACAGGTCTTGGCAGGCGGTCGCGACATTCAGCGACGAGGTGATGTCGCAGAAGGAGGCGGCGGAGCGGGGCCGGGAAGACGACGTCGACTCGGCCCCGATGCGCCGCCGCAGACGTGGTAGGCGGCGTCGTGCCTTCGCGGGCCAGATGCCGCCGTAAGGCCAGGGACCGTGGGCGGAGGATCGGGGGATCCTCCGTCCACACAAAGGTCCCGCGCACCAGACGCCGAGACGCCCTGGCATTCCTGGGCGCCTCGGTGCTAGGAGGAGAGAAACAGTTGGAGGTGGAATGTGACGGGGCAGGGTCCTAAACACTCTGGGACTCTGCCCCGTCCCGAAAGGAGGGCTCCGTTGCGGAGCGACGCCAGCGGGGCATGCGGTTGCAAGCCTTGTGGGTCCCGCAGCCCCGTAGGCGAATGAAGGAATGCTCCAGGTTTTTAGTGGGTGCAAACCCCACATAACGCAGTGGTTCCCCCGGCCCACTGCGTATTCGTGAGGAATTTTACCTGGGTGATCAAAAAAAAAAAAAAAAAAAAAAAAAAAAAGGTTAGGTTAGGTTGGGGTGCGGGTCAGGTAACCTCCACGTTGGCCTAGTTGGTTGCTGGTCCCTTTCGGATACGTCCGGGGGGAAGGGCAACCCGCTGGGCTGGTGCGCCCCGGGCACCGTCAATAACTTCCCATTCGTGGGTTCTTGTTGGCGGTGGCGAATACCTGACAGGGGGGGGGATGTCGCTCTGGGTGTTCCTCTGATTAGCAGAGGACGATCCAGATGCGACGGGGATACGTTAGGTTGGGTTATAGGTTTGTTTGGGTAGGTAGTTTAAGATAGGTTGGGTAGGTAGGCTAGGTGGATGTGGAGAGGGAGGGTGGTTGCCTGAAAACAGGTAGCCACCAGGAAGGGAGTCTCGCCAGCTTCTGGAATTCCGGAGCCCACGCGACCAGCCAACGACCCCCATCTTGGCGTTTGGGGTAGGCGGCGCGGCGGAGCGGAGGGCTTGCCTTAATTGGCCGGCCCGCGGGATGGAAAACCCTACAATAAACCCGACAGCGAAGTCGTAAAAACCTGCAGATACCAGGCGACCTCTGCAGTATTCAGCTAGCACTGGCGGAATAGGCGTCACCCGTCAGTGCTTTTTAGATCGGCCTATTCTCGTGGGATCAAAAATGAATACAAACAAAAAAACAAAAACAAACGAAGAAGAAAAGGAGGTGGAGAAGATGAAAAAAGTGGAAAGTGAGGAGGTGCAGACGACAGAGCCTCGAAGGGAACTTCGGGTCAACGTCGAGCGTCTCTCTCTCTCGGAGTCCTCTGGAGACTCGGACGTCAGTCAGGACAGCCTGATGACGGTCGAGTCCGGCAGTGAGAAAGAGGAGACTCGCCGTTGGAGGAAAAGGCCGGCTGGGCAAGAGGAGGCAGAGGACCCGCTGTTGTCGCCGCCCAAGGGGGTGGCGCATAAATCAAAGCGCGGGCGAGGCCGACCGCCCACCACGGGCCAGTACGTAGGCCTAGCCGCAGCCCGGGAACGCCTGAATGCGGCTAAAGAGGAGGAGCTCCGGCTTGAGGTTGAGGAGTACGTCGAGGGCTTGGCCAAGACCCTGAGAGAGTCGCGGCACGCCTGTCGCAGTGGCCTCAATCCGCCGACGCCGGGTGAGGATACGGCGCAGTCCCTGGCGGCGCTGAACCACCTGGTGGTGGAGGCTGCGAGGGTCGTGGAGTCGGTGGCCGCCAAGTCCAAGAACCTCAAAGGGACGAGCCAGAAGACGCTCAAGGATGCGGCCGCCATCATAAAGGAGGCCGCTGTGGGCATAAGGGCACGCACAGTCTCCGAGGAGGTGGCACTGCTGGAGGCCGAGAATAAGCGGCTTGCAACTGAGTTAGCGGAAGCCAACAGCCGACCGGCGGCGGCAGCGCCAGACTCGATCCGAGCGATGATGGAGGAGATAGCTCGGGCCAGCGTCGTGCAGTTCAGCAACATGCTGAATGCACGACTCGAAGGGCTCGAGTGTCGCCTCCTACCGGATCCGGGATCCCGGCCGCCGCTGGCGGCTGATAAGAGGAAGGCGAAGAGCGACGAGGCCGCGGCAGTGCCAGTGTCGCCAAAGTTACCCGAGGCCGGAGTCCTGGAGAGGGCCCCAACACCCCCGGCGCCTCTGTCTGCGCCCGCAGCTCAGCCCCAAGTGAGTAAGGGCAAGGGCAAGGGCAAGGGCAGAGGCAAGGGCAAAAAGACGGCCCCGGCCCCTGTGAGGGACGCTAGCCCTGTGCGGGACGCCCCACCACCGCCCCCACTGACTGAGCAGTGGAGTGTGGTTGCTGCTCGGGGTGCGAAAAGCTCGGGGAAAAAGACGAGCACCCAGAGCACGCAAAAGGCGGCGGCGGTGACCAAGCTGCGCGAGCCGAAAACGGCAGCAGTCACCCTCACACTGCTGCCGGGCGCGGCGGAGCGTGGCGCCAGCTACGCCACTGTGTTACGGGAGGCCCGGACTCGCATAGACAGGGCGAGTCTAGGGATAGAGGAGATGCGCTGCAGGACAACGGTCACAGGCGCTCGCATCCTCGAAATCTTCGGGGATGGGGGCGCTGAAAAGGCCGACTCTCTGGCTGCAGCGCTCAGAGAGGTCCTCAGCGCAGAGGTGGTCAGGGTCTCCCGGCCCACAAAAAGAGTGGACGTGATGGTGTCGGGGCTGGACGACTCCGTCACCGCCGCAGAGGTGGTGGCAGCTTTCGCTGCGCAGGGGGATTGCCACGTCGACGACGTCAAGCCCGGCGTGATCAGCGACCGGGCCGCGATGTGGCTCGGCTGCCCGGTGGCCGCCGCCAAGGCCGTGGTCAGCGCCGGCCGCCTCAGGGTGGGCTGGATCACGGCCAGAGTTGCCCTGCTGGCGGCGAGGCCCCTGAGGTGCTTCAGGTGCCTCAATCTGGGCCACGTCGCCAGCAAGTGTGGGTCAGAGGTGGACCGCAGCGGTCTCTGTTTCCGCTGCGGAAAGCCGGGCCACCGGGCGCGCGAGTGCCGGGCTGAGCCCAACTGCGCCACTTGCGCAGCAGCCGGCAAACCGGCGGGGCACCCTCTCGGTGGAGCGGGCTGCCTGGGCGATGGCAAAAAGGCCAAAGCCCAAAATAAGAAGGGAAAGACTAAGGGTAGGATCAAAGAGCCTACCCTTAGCCCAGCAACGGAGGGGCCAATGGAGACCGCCTCATAAATGTCCGTACTCCCAATACTGCAGGCCAATATTAACCACTCTGCCCGGGCCCAGGACCTATTGTCCCAGACTCTGGCAGAGTGGGGAATCAAAGTGGCCGTGGTCGCCGAGCCCTACTTCGTCCCCGAACGGGACGACTGGGTCGGGGACCGCGAAGGTTTGGTGGCCATCGCCGCCCCGGCTGCCGCTGGCGCCCCGCCCATTGACAATGTGTCGAGGGGTAGGGGCTACGTCCTGGCAGCCGTGGGCGGCGTTGCAGTTATAGGGGTGTACTTTCCGCCCAGCCGGAGTCTCGCCGACTTTGAGCAAATGCTCGGGGAGGTGGGGGCTCTGGTTGGGCAGGTCGCCCCTAGCCCCGTGCTAGTCGCTGGGGATTTCAACGCCAAATCTACGGCGTGGGGATCCCCGGTGACGGATGCGCGGGGTGAGTGTCTGGAGGAGTGGGCGGTCTCCATGGGCCTGGCCGTCCTCAACACGGGGTCAGAGGACACGTGCGTGCGGCAACAGGGCGGGTCTATAGTCGACATCACGTTGGCATCGACCGCCCTGGCGCGCCGTGTCCGGGATTGGAGGGTGGTGGTGGGCGTGGAGACACTGTCGGACCATCGGTATATCCGGTTCGACGTCTCCGCGCTCCCCGCCGGCCCGCAAGGCTCGGCCCGATTCCCCGTTGTTGGGGGCGGTCCGCGGTGGGTGCTGGGGCGGCTGGACAGGGAGGTCGCCAGAGAGGCCGCCATTGTCGAGGACTGGGTGTCCGGGCCCGACGCTGGTCAGGACGTGGACGAGGAGGCGGGGCGCCTCGGGGCCTCGCTGGGTCGCATCTGCGACGCGGCGATGCCCAGGGCGAGACCCCTCCCTCCTCGGCACCGGGTGTATTGGTGGAGCGACGAGCTCCGCCGCATGCGTGTCGATTGCGGAAGGGCTCGCCGCCGATACACTCGGTGTAGGCGGAGGCGGACCCGAGACACCCAGGAGGAGAGTACCTCCTACGCCGCTTACAGGGCTCTGCGCGAGTCATTCCAAGTGGCAATCGCGCGGGCCAAGGAGGCGGCGTGGGAGGACTGGCTGCGGACCCTCGACGGCGACCCGTGGGGAAGGCCGTACAAAGCGGTCAGGAAAAAGCTGCGGCCCTGGGCTCCCCCCGTCACTTCCAGCGTAGACGAGGGTTTTCTGGGAGAGGTGGTGGGCGCCCTGTTCCCGCAGCGGGACGAGTGGGTGCCTCCGGCGATGGCCCGACACGACCCGCGACCGGCAGGGGACGATGTCCCCGCACCGCCGGTATCGGAGGCCGAATTCGGGGCGGCCGTCCTCAGACTAAAGAGGAAGAGGACCGCCCCGGGCCCGGACGGCGTTCCGGGGACGGCCCTGGCGGTCGCGCTGGAGGAGATTGAGGAGAGGGTGAGGTCCCTCTTCACCGCGTGTTTGGCGCAGGGTCGATTCCCCCGACTCTGGAAGACGGGCAAACTCGTTCTGCTGCCCAAGGCAGGGCGCCCGGCCGGACTGCCGTCGTCCTACCGTCCGATCGTGCTACTCGACGAGGTGAGCAAACTCTTCGAGCGTGTGCTCGCTGCTCGCCTGGCCGAGTGCATGGATCCGGATCTGGACGACGCGCAGTTCGGTTTCCGCCGGGGTCGGTCGACCCTGGATGCCGTTGCGCGGGTGAGGGACCTCGCCGAGGAGGCGGTCTCCCAGGGTGGCGTGTTGCTTGCGGTGTCATTGGACATCCGCAACGCATTCAACACGCTTCCCTGGGAAACGATTAGGGCGGCGCTGCGGTACCACGGTGTACCGCAGTACCTCCAGAGGGTCGTCGCCGACTACTTCGCCGGCAGGGCCGTCGTTTTCCCGACGAGGGCCGGCGAAGGGAGGAGGCAAATGTCGTGCGGTGTTCCGCAGGGGTCTGTCCTTGGACCACCCCTGTGGAACATCGGCTACGACTGGGTGCTGCGCGGTGCCACCTTGCGGGGGGTCGGTGTAATTTGTTACGCCGACGATACCCTCGTGCTGGCCCGCGGCAGCACCTACAGGGAGGCATCCCATCTCGCCACGGCGGGTGTGGCCCAGGTGGTGGGGAGGATCCGTGCCCTTGGGCTCGAGGTGGCTTTGGAGAAGTCCGAGGCCCTGCTCTTTCACGGGCCTCGAAACGGGCCGCCGCCGGAGGCCTCCATTATTGTGGGAGGGACTTCCATCGCCGTCGGTACTTCCATGAAGTACCTGGGGCTCGTGCTCGACGGTCGGTGGAAGTTTGAAGAGCACTTCCGGCGGTTGGCCCCAAAGTTGTTGGCCACCTCTGGGGCATTGGGGCGGATCCTCCCAAACGTTGGGGGGCCAGGCGGAGTTTGCCGACGCCTCTACACCGGTGTGGTGCGCTCCATGGCGCTCTACGGGGCGCCAATATGGGCAGGAGCCATGAGTAGCCGGAACCAGGCAGCGCTGCTACGACCGCAGCGCGCCATGGCGCTCAGGGTGGCCCGGGCGTACCGCACCGTGTCGTGCGTCGGCGCGTGTGTGCTCGCCAGTGCGCCGCCGTGGGACCTCGACGCCGAGGTGCTCGCCGCGGCGTACTGGCGAACAAAAGAGGTGGTTGCGGATGGCGGCCGTCCCCATCCGCGGGAGATTCGTCGCTGGAGGGAAGAGGCGCGCGACACTCTCCTGCGGAGGTGGGCGGACCGCCTTGACGAGTCGGTCGTGAGCCGAGAAGTGGCGGCCGCCGTTCGGCCCATTCTCCGCGAGTGGCTCGAGCGGCGGCACGGGGCTCTCTCCTTCCACCTGACGCAGATGATCACCGGCCATGGTTGTTTTGGCAGATACCTGCGCCAGGTGGCAAGAAGGGAGCCCTCGGACGTATGCCACCACTGCGTGGCGGGAGTCGCGGACACGGCGCAGCATACGCGCGAGGAGTGCCCTGCGTGGGCGGTCCCTCGTGCCGCCCTGTCCGCGACAGTCGGAAATGACCTGTCGCTGCCGGCCCTCCTAAGAGAGATGGTCGACAGCGACAGGTCTTGGCAAGCGGTTACAACCTTCTGCGACGAAGTAATGTCGCAGAAGGAGGCGGCGGAGCGGGACCGGGAAGACGACGTCGACTCGGCCCCGATGCGCCGCCGCAGACGCGGAAGACGGCGACGGGCCTACGCGGTCCTGATGCCGCCGTAACGCCGGGGACCGTGGGCGGAGGACCGGGGGGTCCGCCGTCCACACAAAGGTCCCGCGCACCGAGACGCCCATGGTATTCCTGGGCGCCTCGGTGCTAGGAGGAGATAGTCGGAGGTGGAACGTGACGGGGCAGGGTCTCAGATACTCTGGGACTCTGCCCCGTCCCAAAGAGAAGGGCTCCATTGCGGAGCGACGCCAGCGGGGCACGCGGTCGTTAGCCTCGTGGGTCCCGCAGCCCCGTGGGCGAGTGAAGGAATACTCCAGGTTTTTAGTGGGTGCGAACCCCACATAACGCAGTGGTTCCCCCGGACCACTGCGTATTCGTTAGGAATTTTCCTGGGAGAACAAAAAAAAAAAAAAAAGGTTAGGTTAGGTTAGGTTAGGTTAGGTTAGGTTAGGTTAGGTTAGGTTAGGTTAGGTTACGCCGCACTGTGCGGTGTGTGCCGCCAGTGGCCGCCCGGCAGGCCACGTCACAAAGGGGAGGAATTGTAGTCCTCCCCCCAAGAGGGGCAAAGCTAAGCAGGCAACGATCCGGCCTGCCGCTGTCACCGCCGCCGTCCCAGAGTCTGGGACTACGGCAGCCGCTGGCCTGGCTGAGGTGGGGGGTGCGATGTCCGACTAAATAATGTCCAGAGTCGAACATCGCATCCTCCAGGCGAACACCAACCACTGCCGAGCGGCCCAGGACCTGCTTATGCAGACCATGGCCGAGTGGTTGGTGGACCTGGCGGTGGTCGCCGAGCCGTACTCGATACCTGGCCGTTGGCTGGGCGATCGGGACGGCTCGGTGGCATTGGTGTCGCGGCCTGCCACGGACTCCCCTCCCCTCTCGCTTTTAGAGAGGGGACCGGGATACGTGGCCGCCGCGTGGGGAGAAATAGCCCTGGTCGGGGTCTATTTCTCCCCAAACCGCCCTCTAAGGGACTTCGAGGATTTTCTCGAAGTCCTAACGGCAGTCGTCGGGAGGGCGGCGCCACGCCAGGTCGCCGTGTTGGGCGACCTGAACGCCAAGTCAGCGGCTTGGGGCAACCCGGCAGCCTCGTGCAACGTCCGGGGACGCGCCGCCGAATTTTGGGCGGCTTCGTGCGGTGTGTCCCTCCTGAACAGGGGGGATGTTCACACGTGTGTGCGGCAGCGGGGAGGATCAGTGGTGGACGTATCGTTCGCCACCCCCGTGCTAGCCGCCCGCGTCGTGAACTGGCGGGTGGAGATGGTGGAGACCATGTCGGACCACCGTTACGTGCGGTTCGACATCTCCACCCAGGGCCCGCGGGGGGGAACGGCCCGCTCGGGCCAATCTCCCTTCCCGCGTTGGGCTCTCACCCGCCTGGACCGAGAGGCAGCCCAGGAGGCGGCGTTCCTCCAGGACTGGCTCTCGCCCCCTGTGCGGGCGGCCCCGGACGTTGACGCCGCGGCGGTCCAGCTCCGAGGGTCCCTGACCGAGGTGTGCAACTCGAGCATGCCTCGGTCCCGCCGGCCGCCTCCCCGTCGCGCCGTCTACTGGTGGACGGAGGAGATAGCGGGACTCCGGGCGGCCTGCGTGGAGGCCAGGAGGGCCTTCACTCGGAGCCGGCGGCGCACGAGCCGCTCTCAGGCCGGGGAGGACCGCCTCTACGCCTCTTACCTAGAGGCAAAGGCGGTCCTCAAGACGGCAATGTGCGCCGCCAAAGACTCGGCTCGGGCCGAGATGTTGGAGGGTCTCGACAGGGATCCGTATGGGAGACCGTACAAGCTGGCGCGGAGCCAGCTGCGGCCCTACGGTCCCCCCCTGTCGGAGACCCTCGAGCCGGCATTGCTGGACGGGGTGGTTCGGGCCCTGTTTCCGCGCAGGACCGACTTCACCCCACCAGCAATGGACCCCCCGCAGGAAGCGGCTCCGCCGGAGGCGGAGATCCCGCCGGTGACGGAGGACGAGATCCGCGACGGGATACTTCGCCTCCGCGCGAAGAAGACGGCCCCCGGGCCGGACGGCGTCCCTGCACGGGTGGCGGCGATAGCTGCCTCTCAGATGCAGGACAGGTTTCGGGACCTCTTCAGCGCGTGCTTTGCGGCTGGGAGGTTCCCGAAACTGTGGCGGGAGGGGCAGCTGTGCCTCCTCCGTAAAGAGGGACGCCCGGTGGACTCCCCCTCGGCATACCGGCCCATCGTACTTTTGGATGAGGTCGGTAAAATGTTCGAGGGGATAGTCGCCGACCGGCTCAACAGCCACCTGCGGGGGGTGGGACCTGACCTGTCGGACGCCCAGTTCGGCTTTCGAAATGGGCGTTCGACGGTCGACGCCATGGCCCTGCTGAAGAGCCAGGTGCAGGAGGCGGTCGAGTCGGGGGACGGAGTGTTGGCGGTGTCGTTCGACATTGCAAACGCCTTCAACTCCGTCCCCCACTCGACCATATTGGAGGCACTCCGATTCCACGGAGTGCCCCAATATCTGAGGGCGATCCTGGCCAGCTACCTGGAGGACCGAGAGGTCCTCCTGGTAGACAAGACGGCCAGGATCAGGAGGTACGGCGCGGAGTGCGGTGTTCCGCAGGGGTCGGTTCTAGGCCCCCCCCTGTGGAACATCGGTTTCGATTGGCTCCTGCGGGGCACCCTCCTCCGGGGGACGAGCGTCATCTGTTACGCGGATGACACTCTGCTCGTTGCCCGGGGGAGGGACTTTAGGGCGGCGGCCTGTCTGGCCTCAGCTGGCGGATCCTTAGTGGCAGGTAGGATCCGCCGGCTGGGATTGAGGGTGGCGCTGCACAAGACCGAGGCCGTTTTCTTCCACGGGCCTCGGCAGCGCTACCCACCTGACGCCCACATAGTCGTGGAGGGCGTCAGGATAGAGGTGAAGGCCCAGATGAAGTATCTGGGCCTAGTGCTGGACAGCAGGTGGCGCTTCGGCCCGCACTTTAGCGGGCTGTCGACGCGCCTGCTGAAGGCCGCCGATGCCCTATCGTGGCTCCTCCCGAATCTGGGGGGGCCCAAGGAGCGATGCCGGCGCCTCTATGCCGGCATCCTCAAGAGTATGGCCCTGTATGGAGCCCCAATCTGGGCAGACTCCCTCCACAGGAGGGAGAACGCGACCGCCATCCGCAGGCCCCAAAGGGCCATTGCACAGCGGGTGGCGAGGGCCTATCGGTCCGTAGGCTTCGCGGCGGCGTGCGCTCTGGCGGGCACCCCTCCCTGGGAGTTGGAGGCATGGGTGCTCGCCAGAGTGTACGAGTGGACGGCTCGGCGAAAGGCGCTAGGCGAGCGCCCCGTCGCGGAGGAGCGGCAGGCCGTGCGGCGGGAGGCGAGGGACGCCATCGTCCTCCATTGGACGGAGGACCTCGCCTCCGCCGCCTTTGGCCGCCGGACGCTGGATGCGCTCGGTCCAGTCCTGCGGGGCTGGCTCGAGCGCAGACACGGTTTCCTCTCGTTCCGTCTAGTGCAGGTGTTGTCCGGACATGGATGTTTCGGAACGCACCTGCACCGGATCCGGAGGGAGGAAACCCCGGCGTGCCACGACTGCGGCGCGGTGGAGGACACGGCGCAGCACACCCTCGAGGTGTGCCCAGCCTGGGCTGAGCTGCGCCGTGCCCTGACAGGAGTTGTCGGGCAGGACCTCTCACTCCCCGGCGTGGTAAACTCCATGCTGGGGAGTGAGGAGGCCTGGGCGGCGGTCGCCTCCTTTTGCGAGGATGTCATGTCGCAAAAGGAGGCGGCGGAGCGGGCGCGGGAGGATGACCCTCTCGCTGCGCCGCTCCGCAGGCGGAGAAGGGGTGGGAGAAGGCGGTTGTACGACCGTCTCCTCCCACCTCCTGGTGGTGACTAGCGGACGACAGGCGCGGGGGCGCCTCTCGTCTGCATTGCACAGTCACCACCCGCGGGCGGGAACGGCCGAGCACTCGCGGTCGTTCCCGGGCCCCTCCACTAAGGGAGGGGCGTGAAGGGCCTGCCATAAAGGCGGGCGGTCGTCGGCGGAGGGCTGGACGTAAAGGCTGTGCCGGTTTCCCAGCCCTCCTCCACACAGACGATGCGGGAGTGCCGCTGGGTTATTTTAGTGGGTATACCGGGCTTGCCCGGGGAGTCCCACATAGCCCGTCCATTCCCCCAATGGGCGGGTATGCGTAATGCATTTTTTCCCAGCGAGACCAAAAAAAAAAAAAAAAAAAAAAAAAAAAAAAAAAAAAAAAAAAAAAAAAAAAAAAAAAAAGGTTAGGTTAGGTTAGGTTAGGTTAGGTTAGGTTAGGTTAGGTTAGGTTAGGTTAGGTTAGGTTAGGTTAGGTTAGGTTAGGTTAGGTTAGGTTTTTTTTTTTTTTTTTTTTTTTTTTTTTTTTTTTCTTAATACTAATCCCACCACTGTTTTTGTGGTGCCTATTGTGTGCGCAACTTCTCTCATACTAGTTCTCGCGTGCATGCCTCTCGTACTTTCATTCTTCATACTTTATCTTTCTTTCATACTTCACCATGCATTCTGTGGGTAGGACTCCCACTTTTTAATCTAAATTATAGGGCATACTTTATTTATCACAGTAGGTTATTAAAACAATTAATGCTGATTATATTTTTACAATTTTCAATACACAATTTCTTATTACATATACACAAAAAACTTAGGTACTACTTTAATTTACTGCTATTTTTATTCTGCTGTTTATGCAATTTACATTTAAATACTATTATAATACTAATGAATTGCATCGTTTATTAACTTTTATTTCTGCAGATGACTGTGTTGGCCAGATTAGTGCAGTAAATTAGGAATCTTTCCCTGGTTTTCTTAGACATGAACCCACACAGGCTCTCCCTCGTCAGCCTCCTGTCCAGCTCACACTCGAGTTGGTAGCGCTCCCTGATAAATAACGGGCATTCTACTAGTATGTGCTGGACAGTTTCCGCCACACTGGGGTCACAGAGGCACGCTGGGCTCTCCTTACACTTGAAGCGATTCAAGTATTCAGAGAACCCACCGTGCCCCGTTAGAACCTGCGTGAGAACACCCGTTGGCCGTACCTGTTGAACAATACGGAAAGCCACTATCGCGTCCGGAAGGAACATTTTCGTCACCGAGGCCGTCTCGCCCGACACGTATCTCCGATTCCACTCATCAAGCGTTTCCAAACGGATCTGTCGCTTGATGAATGAAATCGGGCATTGGTCGTAGTCCGGCTTCCTCCGTGACGACAATGCTGCCTCCTTCGCCAACTCGTCCGCCCGCTCATTCCCCGGCAGGCCCGCGTGGGCCTTGATCCAGAACAAAGACACAGCTTTGTTCTGGTGCAAGGCTTTTGCCAAATTGGCACGCGCGCGCACTGCCAGGGGATGGAGAGAACCATGGTTTGCAAGCGTCTGCAATGATGACATTGAGTCGCTATACAAACCATAGCTCGCCTCTTGCCGCGCGAGGATCACTTCGGTGGCCCTGCAAATGGCCAGGAGTTCCGCCTGGTAGACTGTGCAGTACGCGGCAAGGCAGAGCTTGAGGTTCCGGACTTCACCCACATTATCCCAAATGGATAATGCGGCTCCGACCTTCCCCTCAATCTTGCTGCCGTCGGTGAATATTCGCACCGTCTGCACATTGCTACTGTCTAGTAGCGTTTGATCTGCCAGGCACATGAACTCCAGGGGCATTTGCGTAGCCGGATGAGGAGCTTCTGCAAACCTCACCGCACTCTCGATCTCCCTATCTCCTGGCACGAACCGGGATGACCCTTTCCTCGCTTCATACAGGGCGGCTGCCTCTTGTATGCGCAGGTCTAGAGGTAGTATCCCGGACAGTGCCAGTGCCGAGTTCAGTGAGACTGTGCGGTACGATTTGCAGATCTTCTGAGCGAATCCTCGTTGAACAGAGCCTAGCTTCTTCCGTATCCCTAGCTTTTTCGCAGCAGGAGCCCAGGCAGCGGCCGCGTAGGTAATTATGGGTTCAATAGTCGCGGTGTATATAGTGTGTATAATTTCAGCATTTAATCCCCAACTAACTTTCGCGGCGCGTGACAACTGTTTATAAATTCCGGCTGCCTTCCCGCAGACGTTCGCGGCATGCTCATTAAACGTGAGCTTTTCGTCTATGGTCAGACCCAGCAACTTCATTTTCTTAACCATTCCAATGTCGACCCCGGCCATGCTCAGGCATGGAGTGTCGTACTTAAGCCTGTTGGTTACCACCATCGCACAGGTTTTGTGCGGTGCGAACTTCAGCTTATTTCGGACACCCCAATCCTGAACATGGGCGAGGGCTGCATTGGCGGCTCTCGAGACTTCAGTCGCCGAGTCGCCATCCACGACCAAGACGATGTCGTCCGCGAACGCCTGCACGAAGACCCCGAATCGCTCCAGGTCTTTTAGCAGTGGGTCGAGAAGGAGGTCCCACAGGATTGGACCACCGATTGACCCCTGAACGCAGCCCTTGTCAGTCTCTCGAGTACATTCCTCCCCGGCATAACGAACATTAACCTTCCTACTGTCGAGATAGCTGTCTACCAGCCGCCTGATGTTGACCGGGCAATTTTCCTCAGCCAGCCTGACCTTTATAGCTGGCCACCAGGCGCTGTCGAAGGCCCCCTCTATATCCAATGACACCAGGACAATTAGCTTCTTCAGCCTTAACTTGTCCTGTACGTGCTTCATTAGCGTATAGAGGGCGTCCTCGGTGCTCCTCTGGGGCATAAAGCCAAACTGGCGGGTACTAAACCGCGGTATAAGCTGCCACTTTAGACGTGCTACGACCATCCTCTCCAGGACCTTCCCCAGAACAGGCAACAGACCGATTGGTCGGTATGCCTTGGGGGTCAGATAGTTGTCCTTGCCCGGCTTCCTAAGGACCACGACCGTAGCTTCCTTCCAGATCTCTGGAAAGTGTGCCAGGCCGAGGCACTTGTTGTAAAGGGCAAGGAACAATTCCGGGTCCCGGTGGATCGCTCGGCTGCAGATGTCAGAAGTCAGTCCGTCCCCTCCTGGTGCCTTTTTGGGATTGAAACCTGCCACGGCGGTCTTCAGCTCCAGCATCGTAAATGGTGGGTCATGATATTCATCATGGACCCATTCATTTACTCTGCCGGCCGCTTCTCTAATTCGCCTGTGGTCAGCGTTATCCTGGTCTACTCTGTCTTTGGGGTAGAACGTATCTGCAAGTAGGGCGGTTGATTCACTTGGACTAAGGAATGTACCATCGCAGCATAGGGTCAGTTCTTCCTGCCTTCTGGCAGTCCTACCGATGATCCTGTAGATTCCTTCCCAAACCCCCTCCCGATCCTGCTTCCGGCAAAACTCCTTCCAACTGGCGATTTGGGCACTCTTTGCTTGCAACTCATATTCTTGTTTTGCTTTCAGGTACTCGTCGACGACCGTCGCTCTCCGGACCGGCGCGGCGTTGCGGATGCGGTTCCTGAACCTGGTAACCTCCTTCTTCTTCTCAGCGAGTTCCTCGGACCACCACGGAATGGTAAGTTTTACTGAGCTTTTTACCCTTGGCATAGATTTTTCGCATGCATCTACAATCATATCTCTACATTTTATGACTATTTCTTCTAATTTCTGTTTGTTAACAATTTCTCTTATCCTTTCCAAATTTATTTTATTTACAGTTTTTAATTCCCCCATTTTTGTATTGAATTTATCCCAATCTGCCTTCCGTGTGTTATATTTTCTCGTAGTTCTTATGATATTGAACCCTTTGTCCCTTTTAATTTTAATTTCAAATAAAATCGTGTTGTGGTCCGAGGACGTAACTCCTGGATCTACCCGCCAGCCGTCCACCAGGTCAAAAAGGCCGAGCGAACAGGCCGTGACGTCCACATGGCTTTTATACGCTCGACCACCCCTGACCGTGTCAAAGGTGGGAGCGTCACCAGTGTTCAGTACCTGAAGCTCCAACTCATCCAGGGTGCTAGACATGACCTCACCTCTGGGGTCTTCCTTGTTGCTGCCCCACCAGGCACTTTTCGCATTAGCGTCGCCTCCCAACAGAAATCTACCGGTGGCCACTTCCGCTTTGATCCGGGTCAGCTGGTCCAAGTATGGCTCTATGGGTTGGTCTGGCTCAAAGTAATAGGAGACTACTGCGATTTCCCAGGCTTTGGTCCGGATCCCCACCACAACGATATTGTTTGTGGTGAGTTTTGGGTAGGGTATGACGTCTACGTCATGGTCAAAGACGGCTATCGCCGCCTTTACCCTCCCACTTCCATCAACCTCGCACTGGTAGATTCTCGCTCCACGGTAGCTCTTCATACTTCGAGCTCCTCCCACATAGGGCTCCTGGATCAGTGCCCACGAGATCTTCCGTTCACTGGCCTCTATAAAGAGTTCGGTGGTCGCCAGTTCCTTGCGTTGAAGGTTTGCTTGGGCCACTCGGTATGGTCTTTCTGTTTGTTGGACAGGAGTCTCCGGGGTGCCCTTAACAGTATGCTATAGATGAGCGGGATATTGCGTCCCACCTTCTCCTTATCGTACATTCTGGACTGAAAGCATGATGATTGACGTTATCTATATTGGCACGCGTACAATTGCAGCAGGTAGGTGGTAAGCCTGCGCTAAAGTCCCCACAGTCTGCCCTCATGTGCGGGCCGCCACAGTGGCCGCACTTTGCGGTGGTCTCGGTGCAAATTCGCCGGCTATGCCCATATGCAAGGCAGAGCGAGCATTGGACGAGCGGGGACTGGTCTTGAACCCTAACCCGCTGAAGGTCCACATGCACCGCTCCGACCTCTAGCATGCGCCTCCAGACTTCTGTGGCGACTCGCAACACTACATGACCCGTAAGCGGGTTTCTGGTACGCTTTATGTATAAAATTTCCACAATCTTCTGTTCTTCGTCAATGTCTTTGAAGATGTGGCTGTTTTGATTTTTCAGTGCCTTTATGATATCTTCGTTACTATTGTAACGCATTACGTCCCTCATCATGATCTGAGGATTTTTATTTTTTACATCCTGAACCTTCAGCTCAGATGCTTCCCCTATTCTCTCCTTTATCTTTCTCCTTTCTTCTTCTGTGCGGCAGCCTACAATTATCTTTCTGTCCTTTGCCTTCCTTATTTTATCCACTGTAAACCCTCCCTCTTTGGCGTTTACAACTTTTCTAATCCTATCCAGCACTTGATCTCCCGTCTCTTTCTCATCCTTGGCCGTCACTACTATCGAGTGTAGCGCCGTTTGCTGTACTGTTTGGTTTGAAGGCCGACTTGCCGCTACGCTGGCGTAGGAGAGCTTCTCCATATGGCTTTGGCCAGCTTGTAGTGCTTCTTTCAGCCTTCCCATGATCTCGTTATTAACGGCCAAGTTTCGAGTGTGCTCCTCTAGTGCCTTCCTAAGAGAGTCCGCCTCCGCTCCCCCGGTGTTCCCCGGGGAAGAGGAGGAGGCTCGCTCCATCCTTTGCTCTTCCTGGGCTTCCCGGACTTGGATGCCTTGGGATTTGAAGGTCTTTTTTGTAGGGGGTTCGCGTCCCTTTTCCTGCTCTGACTCCTTTATAAGGTGATAGAGCCGGTCTGCCAAGGCCTTAACCTCATTTTTTATCTCTGTTTTTGTTGTCTTTGAGGTTGTCATGTATGTTTTGATTTTATTACTCATAATTCTGGCCTCTGCTACTCTACTTTTTTGTGGTGGTGGGCTTCCGATTTCGAATGAGACCGAAGCTCTTGTCGTTATCGGTACGGTTTTGACATGTTTGGTTGGGGAGGTTCCCTCGCCATCAACCTTTCCCGCTTCCCATTTACCCACACTAGTCCTCACACTTAAGGTTGAGGGTCCTGCCTCTACAGGTGCCTTCTGTGGGCTTTTTATTTGTGAGCTCGTTGCTTGGGACCGGCTCTTTATGGGTGTACGCAAACCGGGCATCCCGCTCATCTTGAGTTAGTTGGGTTTTGGGATTAGTACTGTGTCAAAAGAGGTATTGTAAAGGGATACCCCAGTTGGTGTGTAAAATGTATAAAATAATTGTATAAATACGGTCAAGGATTGAATTAAAAAGGGGATTGTAACGTAATCCTGCGTAAAATTTGTCCAGTTCCAGTCACAAATGCAGTACACCTACCGGAACTGACTTTTAAAACATTAAATAAGAATTTGATAAAATATCAATATAGTCTTAATTCTAAAATATAACAGCACAAAAGTGCTGTTGTATATCCTAATCTAGTCTTAATCTACAGGTAAAAATATAGCAGCAAAAAGTGCTGCTATATGTCTTAACCTAATCTTAATCTAGAGTATAGCAACACAAAAGTGTTGCTATATGTCTTAAAATTAGTACAGAACAGTTAAATAAAACCTGTTCCGTCAGTGCTGTCGAAAAGAGACACCGCCAACCAATGGGGAGAGTGGAAAAGAAAAAGAATCTAAAAGAAAAAATTTTTCAAAAAATTTTTTAAAAATATTTTTTTGCTTTTCGGCAAATCCCTAGGGGCCAGATTAAAAGTCTTCTCCTCCCGATTACGGAGACCCCAAACTCGGTGGGTCTATGACCTCCGGTACCAAAGTTAGGGTCCGGGGGGGTGAAGAAATTTTTCGGTTGGGGGGGGGAGGGGGAGGGGGGGGGGTCCCGAGTGGGTCCTTTGGGGTCTCGGGGAATAGGGGGAGAGGGGGGGGGGTCCTGAGTCCTGAGGGGGGGGGGGGTCCTGAAGGGGGTACGAATTTAAATAAATATGTAAATATATAATTAATATAATTGAGTCAAAAAATTTTTTGGGGGGCCGAAAAAAGGGGGTCGAAAAATAATTTTAGGGGGCCTATTATATACCCAGTCCAGATTGGGAGGGGGTGTCTTCTTTGGGGGGGGAAAATTTCGTCGGTTTTTCGATATTCCTAGCGGTTCCCGAGATATATCGATTTTCCCCAAAAATCCAGATAATTATTCAATATCACAGTTAATATAATTAATAAAATTAATTTACAATTTTTATTTAACCAATTTATAATTTTCCATTAAGTTAATACGTTGATGTTGTTAAATGTCAGCTAAAATACAATTAAAATATAATTAAATTTGCTGAATTATAATTAAAATATAATTAAAATGCGATTAAAATAGATTTCAATAATTAAAATATTGACTAGTTTTTTGGCAAGTAAACTTTTGTCTACTGTACCTCTTTGAAATTTCCAATTTGAAAATTTTTGGAAATTTGTGGAAATTTAAAAAATAAAAATATAAAGTGGGGCGGGGGGGCGGGATGAGGTAATATGGGTGCTCTAAGATATGATTATTTAATTTTGAAAATTAATATTAAAAAGTGAAAAAAAATTTTTAAAAACAAGAAAAAGGGGGGGATTTTTTGGGCCTATATTTATCTGAGTCCCGACAGGGCGGGGGTTAACGGGGGGAGAAAATTTTGACTAGAGATCTCTATCTCCACCCGTTCCTGAGATATTTAATATTTAACTGATATTAAAGGACGGTGCCAGAATTTTGTAACAGCAAGTTTCAGAATTTCGAAATTTAGAAAAATTGTAGGGACTTGGCGAGCTACCCGGGGGGATTTGGGGCTTGGTCTTCCCGGAGTTTTGTTGAAATACTATACGTAGTATAGTATTTCAATCTGGTGTTATTTTTGACCTAACTTCAGCCGTTCCCGAGTTACGAGGGTTTTCCTGGAGCCAGGGGAGCGATCTTCCTCGAGTCGACCTATAAGTCGACACGTATCGACTTTGAAGTCGATTCGACTCCCAAGTCGAGTCGACGTCGAGTCGATTTCGACCGGTACTCCGGTTCAACTTTGCCCCTATAATTAAATAAATACTGGGGTGCCTGGGATGGGGTTGGTATATGGGAAGATAAGGGATGAAATGGGGTTAATTTGGTGGATTTATTTTACAATTTTCAATTATTATTATTTATAGTTATTGGTTAAATAAATCTTGTTTATCACTGGTATTTTTTCCAATATATATCGGTATTTATAGTGTTCCTTTATCAAGGCAATCAATAATTAAAATTAAAACAAAAAGATAAAATTAATACAATTTAAAATAATACGACACAGTTTTTAGGTTAAGTATGATGTATACATGTGTCAACAATGGCCGTCAAATTTTCGTGAATTTGGACTCAAAATTGCTTAATTTTGGGCTCGTTTTTTAGGGGTTTGAATTCCCTGTCCCGATGACTTAACCTAACACATAAAATTTTTACTAACTTAAGTTAAAACAGTTCATTTATTTGTCCGTAATATCACAAAAGTACTGCGTAGTATTTTTCCACATTCCCGATAGCAAGTTGAAAATGCACTTTTTTATTTGGGGCTTTTTTGAAAATTTTTGTTTTCAAGTTAATAGCTTTAGCTCCAAAAACACTAAAACAGGCTTCACCTTCTGGCTAGGTCTATCCTAGGCTAAGATATGGCTAGATTTAGATTCTTAATGCGAAAACAACAGAATTACAAAGTTAACGTGAAGCGTGCGAACAAGATGTGAATTTAGAAAAAATTTGTTATTATATGGAATAATGAGTTTAAATTTAACACAAAAATTTTTATATCATAGGCTTTTAGCTATTCTAAATGAGTGTAATTTAAAAAGGGGGAATAATGCAATACCGGGAATGGGAATAAATATTTAAAAAGGAAAAAAGTAAAAATACAACGGCAAATACTTTGTTATGGCACTTTGGGTCCCAGGTTCTTCGCGAAAAATTTCAAGGTGGTCGCTGGCTGTCCCAGGTAACTGTTCAGGTCCACAGATTCCGCAGATCGTCTTCCTGGGCTGGTTTCCGCAAGTTTTTGTCGCGCGGAAATTTCCGCTGACTTCTTGAACCGCTATTTAAGGCCTGGGGTCTCACGGAAAGTCCTTTCCGGAGGTCCAGGATTGTCGAACGCACTTAGTTAAACACAATAACCCACTTTTATTATATAATTTTCCTCAAACTCAGGAATGGTTTGAGTTTTCCGTTAAAATTTGTCACTTTTCACTTCCGTTTTTGGTAAAAGTGCCGCGAAAGTAGTTTAACGTCACTTTAAAAATCCAGGTTTTTTGTGGATTATGGTCCGTGAGTACACACTTCTAGTTATCAAATAAAAACTATATGTCCTCGCGACCGATCGCGTTCCACAAAATTTTTTCCGCAGTGTTTACCTTTATCCTCTATTTTCTTCGCCCGCGCTCCGTAAAAGGGGGTAAAGAACCCTCTTAGGAGGGGTCAAAAAATCCGAAACTTCACGAGGATGTAGGCACTAAGGTAACACTGACTATAGCAATTAAAAAACAGTATGTCGTCGCGACCGATCTCGCGCCGCACGCCACTTTCCAAATTTCTGTGTTATTTTCACAGTTTTTTGGTTAGGAAAAACTTGTTTTGTAGCACAACTCCTTGGTTTTTGGACCGATTTTTATAACGAAAACACCATCGGGTAGCCCTCGTTAGCGCGCAACTTTTAAGCTGTATTTTAGGTTTTTAGCCTTTAACTCACTCAAAACTTGATTTTTACAGCGCGGAGCTCACTAAAACGTGGCCGTTCGGGTTAGCGGCGCGCGGGTCACTGGGTTTTTTTTTTTTTTTTTTTTTTTTTTTTTTTTTTTTTTTTTTTAATACTTCTACCCCCAACATGGTCGGAGTCTATTCTAGTCTAATACATTCATTCCAGTTCTCGCATTTATTCCTCTCGCACTTTCATTCCTCATCCTAAATCTTTCTTTCATCCGTCGCCTTATGTAGCTTTGGGTGGGATTCCCAACTATCATCTAGCTAACTATCTATCTTTTTTATTAAAAAGCCAGGGACAAAACTTTTATTTAAATATTTCTTACATATTTACTTGGTGACTTATTCTATTTTACATTTTCTTATGTCTAGTTTAATATATTACTTTACATATCTAGGTTCTTATTTTTATACATACATGATTTTACAATCTCTTATTATTAGTTTTAAGCTATTATTATTTTTTTCCTTTACTAGTACTTATTTAACCATTAACTATTATATCCCAATTATAATATTCTTATTCTATTTATATTATACATGTCTTTTCAAGGAGCACTTCGTTCTCACAGGAGTTAAGGTTCTGCGCTTTTTATTAGTTTTACTTTTCACATATTTATACTTATTTTAATCTATTACTATTTTCACTGGTCCTACAGAGTAGGGGGAGCATTTCTTATATATACACTTTTTATATTTGTTACACAGAAATTGTTTCCCGGGTCCTTTAGGGACGGGAGCAGTTTTTTGTTTGAACACAGATTTTAATTATTACACATTATGTTTTCTTATCCTAAATTATTTTATAACTAGTTATCTATGCTGTTCTTAAATATCACACAGTATATTGTGACAGCATACTTTCTTATTCGGTTTTGTTTCTACTGACTACTATTGATGCAATTTGACTGCAGTAACTCAAAAACAATTCTCTACTTTTTCCCGTCATTAGATGCGGTGCCTGTTGAGCATTCAATTCCACACCCAGTTGTTGCTCAGTCTCATATCGTAATCTTTCAGTCATTGGGCAACTGAAAAGTATGTGTGAAACCGTCTCCTCAACGCCAGGTTCGCAGGCGCACGATGGGCTCTCCTTACACTTGAAGCGTTTCAAGTATGCGGAGAACCCACCGTGCCCCGTCAGAATCTGCGTTGTCAAATTGTCGTGGGTCATCTTTCTTACGATTCTGTATGCCGCCACGGCGTCCGGGAAAAATATTTTGGTGCCCGAAGCTGTTTCACCCGATCTATATCTCCCGTTCCACTCGCCAAGCGTCTCCGACCGGATTACTCGCTTGACGAATGAAACGGGACACTGATCATAGTCCGGCCTCTTCTTCGACCCCAGGGCGGCCTCCTTCGCAAGCTGGTCGGCTCTCTCGTTTCCCTCCAACCCCGCGTGGGCCTTTATCCAGAACAGCGAGACGCGCTTGTTCTGGAGTTTGCAGCGGCGCAAGGCGTTCCTGGTTTCCACAGCTAAGGGGTGGGGGGAACTTGAGTTGGTCACCGACTGAAGGGCCGCCATGGAGTCGCTGAAGATGCCGAACGTGGTTTCGCTATGCTTGAGCACTTCTCCCGCTGCTCTTTGTAAGGCCAGCAGTTCAGCCTGGTAGACGGTGCAATAGGACGGCAAAGCAAACTTGAGGGCTTTTGCCTCGACGGCGCCACTCCACAAGGATAGCGCCGCCCCGACTTTGCCCTCAATTTTGCTGCCGTCGGTGAATATACGCACAGCATAGTTGCTGTGGTTGTTGTACTGATCCTCGTCTACCAGGCTTCCGAACTCCAGACTCTCTTGTTCCGCAGGGTGTGGGGCCTCCAGCGCGGGTGCCATTCGCTCCACCTCCCTGCCCCCCAATACTGGATGGGGTACTCCCCTCCTAGCTCCATAAAGTACAGCTGCTTCGCGAACGCGAAGATCGAGTGGGAGTATCCCAGCCAGCACCAGGGCAGAGTTCAGGGAGACCGTGCGATATGCCCTGCACATTTTCTGGGCAATCCCGCGCTGAACGCTCCGAAGCTGCTTTTGGATACCCAGTTTTTTGGCTGCTGGGGCCCAGACGCTAGCGGCATACAGAATTATGGGCTCCATTGTCGCCACGTAGATTATTTTGACAATATCGGGGTTTAGCCCCCAGCTGACCCTTGCGGCTCTACATAGACGTTTATAAATTCCAATTGCCCTCCTGCACACGAGTGAGACATGGGTATTGAATGTCAACCCGCTATCTATAGTAACACCCAGGATCTTCATTTCCTTCGCCAAAGCGATTTCCGTCCCCCCCATGCTCAGGCGTGGTGTGTCGAACTTCAATTTCCTTGTAATCACCATCGCAGTGGTCTTATGTGGTGCAAATGTGAGCTTATTTTCGACACCCCACGCCAGAACACGAGCGAGGGCAGCGTTGGCGGACACCTCCACCTCCAACGCAGTCTCCCCGTCAAATACAAGGAGAACATCGTCCGCGAACGCCTGGATGTATATCCCGCAACTCTGCAGCGCCTTGAGGAGGGGGTCTAGGAGCAAGTTCCAGAAGATAGGGCCCCCGATAGAACCCTGGACGCAGCCCTTGCTGGCGCCCTTGGTATATGTTTCCCCACCGTACCTAATGGTGACTTTCCGGTCACCGAGGTAGTCGTCGATGACCCGCCTAAGATTAACTGGACATTTTTCCTCCGCCAGACGGACACGAACTGCTGGCCACCAGGCATTGTCGAAGGCTCCCTCTATGTCTAAAGATACTAGCGTAATTATTCTTTTTTGTGCGAGCTTTTGATGGACGTGCTGCATAAGGGCATAGAGGGAGTCCTCGGTGCTCCTCTGGGGCATGAATCCGTACTGGCGGGTACTCATCCTCGGTAGGAGATGGAACTTTAGGCGGGCCACTAGCATCTTCTCAAATATCTTTCCCAGTATAGGCAATAGCCCAATCGGCCTATACGACTTGGGAGTGTGGTAATTGTCTTTGCCTGGCTTTCTCAATATAACTACTGTGGCCTCCTTCCAGGACGTGGGGAAACACCGGAGCTCCAGACACTTGTTCAGAAACCCCAGGAACAAACCCGGGTCGTTACCCACGACTTCGCGGCATATGTCGGCCGTAAAGCCATCGGAGCCCGGCGCCTTCTTTGGGTTGAAGGACTCTACCGACTTCTTCAGCTCAGCCATTGTAAACGGTGGGTCGCAGCAATCATGTTGTTCCCCACCGTTCACATGTTCGGCTTTCAACCGGATGGAACGGTGATGAACGTTGTCGTTCTCCGAGGTGTCGTCTGGGTAAAAAGTTTCAGCTAGGAGCTTCACTGAGCCCTTCGCGTCTAGCACATCACCGTTCCATTCCAATGGCAAGTCCTCTTCCCTGCGCTGTGTCCTTCCTATAACCCTATATATCCCTTCCCAAACCCCCTCCCTATCCTGCTTCCCGCAGAACTCCTTCCAACTCTCGGTCTGAGCTTTGGCCACTTCCGACTCATACTCTTCTTTCTGTTTCAGGTACTGTTCGACGACCTTCTGCCTCCGAACTGGGGCGGCACAGCGGATCCTGCGCCTCATGGTATTCACTGACCTCTTCATCCCAGCGAGTCTCTCGGACCACCACGGCAAGGTGAGTTCTTCCCTAACTTTTTTGCTTGGCATTGATTGCTTACAAGCTTCGTTTATGGTTTTATTGAGGTTGTTGGTGGCAATATCTATTTCCTGTTTATTTTGAATTTGATTAATTATGGCAATTGTTAAATTATTTTCTATTTTCAATTGTCCGAATTTCATATGGAATTCGGACCAATTGGCTTTCCTGGTGTTATATTTACGTGTGGTTCTCTCGATTTTGATTCCCTTGGATTTCTCCAAGAGAATGTTAAACACTATGCCGTTGTGGTCCGAGCTCGTGAGACCCTCATCGATTCTCCAATTGTCTACCATGTCCAAGATGTTATTGGAGCAGGCAGTGACGTCGATGAAACTACTGTATCGCTTACCCCCTCGGATGGTGTCGAAGGTCGGAATTTCCCCTCGGTTGAGTATATTTAGGCCAAGCTCGCCGAGTGTTCCCTCCATCTCGTCTCCTCTGTGGTCATTCTTCGGGCTGCCCCACCATATGGATTTTGCATTGGCGTCCCCTCCAACGATCAGCTTCCCGGAACCGACGACGAGCCCTATTCGCCTTAGATGCTCTAAGTAGGGCTCGATAGGCTGGTCTGGCTCACAGTAGAAAGAGACAAGCGTGACCTCCCAGGCACTGGTCAGGATTCCCACCACTGAGATGTTGTTGGTGGTGAGTTTCGGGTACTGCTTGACGACGAGGTCGTTGTTAAAGACAGCTATTGCTGCTTTTACAGTCCCACCTCCTATGCCAGTGTTCTGGAAGATCCTAACGCCCCTGTGACTCTTCATAACTCCAGCCCCGGCCACGTACGGTTCCTGCAGAAGCGCCACTGCTACTCCACGTTTCGTAGCCTCAATAAGAAGCTCTTCGGTGGCAAGCTTTTTTCGCTGGAGGTTGGCCTGCAGTACTCCATAGGGGGTATTTACTCGTGGGGTGCCCTTAACAATAGGCCACAGTCGACCTGGCCACGTCATCCCATCTTATGCGTACTGGGCAGTCATGGCTAAACGCATTATGCGTGCCATGCTCGAGCTTGGCTCTGGCACAGTTATGACAAGCGGGTGGTGAGCCTGAGAGCCAGTCTGAGCACTCCGATCTCATGTGCGGGCCTCCACAATGGCTGCAGAGGTCCGCAGGCTCCTTGCAGAACCGCTTGCCATGCCCGAAGCCCAGACAGCGGGTGCACTGCACCAGCGGGGATTGATCTTCAACCTTGTAGCGCAAAAGTTCTATGTAGAGCGCCCCGCGATCCAGCGCCCGTCGCCATATGGTAGGCGAGACGCAGATGATGACGTGGTTGATATGTGGGTTTCGTAATCGCCTCCTGAACTTGACCACAATTCGGTTTTCCTCATCGTCGAGGCCGTCAAAAACACCCTTGTTCTGGTTTCTCAGGGCCTTTATTATCTCTTCATCGGTATTTGCAACCAAGACATTCCTGAGAACCAAAAGTGGGTCCTTGTTTTTGACTTCCTCGACGGTGAGGTCCACTCCCTCCTTTTGGAGTCGGGTCTTCATTTTGTTCCTCTCTTCCTTAGTCCCGAAACCCATTATAATTTTTCGGTCCCTGGCCTTCCTCACCCTGTCTACCTTTACCCATCCCTCCGTTGCGTTCGCCGCTTTTCTAATTTTTTCCAAAACTTCCTCGCCAGTCTCAGTGTCATCTTTCGAGGTCACCACCACCGAGTGCAAAGTACTGCGCCCTGGCAGTGACTTGGCAACTCCAGTCGCGGCCACCTTCGCATAACTGGCCTTCTCCAGCAATTCTTTTTGTAGGTCCATCCTCTCCTTAAGTTCCTCGATTCGTCTGCCACTCTCCTCGAGGAGCTTGGTGTGTTGCTCCAATGTTTTGAGCAGCACTCCGCTCGCTTCCTTCTCTTCCGAAGAGGTTGGACTTGTGGGCGGTAGTTCTGGTTCAGCCGTCACCGGCCCCTCTTTTGTCGTTTTGAGTTTTTGTTTAGCCACTTTTAACTCTGTCTCAGCTTCCTTTACCAATTGGAAAAGTCGTTCTGTGGCTTCGGAGATAGCAGTTTTTATCTCTGTCTTTGTGTTCCTTGAGCTGCTTAGGTGTAGCTTCGTTTTTGTCAAACAAGCCTTAGCTTCCGAAGTTCGGTCTACATATTTGGTCTTTGGTGGTGAGCATCTTTCAGCGGACTTCCTCAGTGTGGTTGCGGTCGCCACTTTGCTCTCCTGTGTCAAAGTAGACTTAGTGTTTGTTTTCGCAGGGCCGGCCTGCGACGTCTTCTCCGTTGTAAACGTGTCATTCGCAGTGGGGCCGGTGTTTGTGGCTTCCCACTCCCCTATGCTACGTCTTACGTTTTGGGGGGCAACTGCCCCATGCTTTGCCGGCGACGTTTTGCCGTCAGTCGTCTGTGACGGCGTTCTAAAGCCGAACATGTTGGTAGGTATGCGTCAAGTTTAATTTAAATGCGTCAATAGGGACGGTATGTAAAGTAAAATATAATCCGGCGTTCAATAGAAACAAAACCGAGTCTTAAACTAAGATATATACAACTTAAAATTAAGATAAAATGTACAAAATAGCCGACTCTACCAAGGCTCCACCTATGCTTGGGTCTACAAAGGCTGATGTAGGCCTTGGTGTCAGTGTTTGGTCGTAAAAACCTATTGTCAGATCTGACTGTAGAGTGGCTCTATGTAGCGTCTTAAAATAAGCTTGGAGGAGAAGGGTGCAGGAGCTGAAGCGAAAAAAATTTTTTCGAAAATTTTTAATCTCTACGTAGAGCCGATCTGGAATCGCCAATGGATAGCCCTCCACGAGCCCTGCAGAATGAACCCAAACACGGCGTGGTTCCGCCAAGGGGTTCCGGAGCTATCGCGTCCCAAAAGACTTGGTTTTTTACGAAAACGTAAACCGGAAAGTGGTTTTTTGGGATTTCTCCGGAACCGCTGGTCCAAAAGCACTCGTGCCCGGGCTCCCCGAGGTTGGCACGGTGAGGCCTACCCACCGGAACTATATTCAGGCTGAAAACTTCCCGACTCCTGAAACCTCCTGAAATTCCTCCAGACGGACGGCGAAGAGCCTGCCGACGTCCCCAGAGAAAACCCGGACCTTCTACGACCCACGGATCGAGAGTTATCCGAGTCTGAAAAATGGTTTGACAGTTCTAGAACTGTCAAAGTCAATTTTCAACCCGGCACAACTTCCCTACCAACAGTCGCAGAACGCCCGAGTTTGGACTTGTTCGGCTTGGTTCGTCCCGCTCCGCCGCGCAAGTCGGTTTTCAGGATCCTGAAATTTTTCAGCGTCAAAACGCCTGAAACCAAACGGTTCAGACAGAGGTTGTCCCCCCAAACACCACTGTGAAAGCGGCAAGTCTCTGCGACCACCGGATCCGGAGCTACGCCAGGCCAAAGTTTCCCAAAGAGTGGGGGTAACTGTCAAAAGACGACTTTGGGTGGCTATAACTCCGCAACCGTTTGCCACAGAGAAACGCGGTTCGAAATGCAGTGCTTGGCTCGACTTCCCCTGTCCGCCGAAATTCGTTTCAGGACTGAAAAATTTCAGGTCCTGAAAACTCCTGAAAATTTTTGCAAATGTTGCGACGTCTCAGCCACTCAGGACTGCGCAAATCCGAGTTCTCTAGGCCCACTATCTTCGAAGATATTAATTATTAAAACATAAAACCAAATCACCCAAAAAATTTAAAAAAGCTATTCCCGTCAATCTTGAAGATACTGGGCTCGAGTTCGGGCTTAAACCACCTCCAATACACGTATATAAAACAATGCCAACGTCAAAAACTAATTATTCCTATTAATTTCGATTTTATTTGTATAAATCGTTAAAAAATGTATAACTTTGAAACCGCTGCTCGGAAAATTTTGGAAAAAATGTTAATATTTAGCTTAAATAGAGTACTATACGGGAGTTTTGTAAAAAAATTGATAATAAAATTTTGACCTATAAAATTTTACAATTTTACACTTTTTATACTTAATTAATTACTACACTAAAATTGTTCAAGCTAAAAATCTGAGCTTCTCGGGATATCTTCCTTCAGTAAGCGCGCAACAGATAGCAGTCCAAGATCCTCGAGTTTGTCTCCCTTTCAGGAGTTGTAGACGTCCAAACTTTCGATCTTTAACTGTTTATATTAAGCAAAGTATCTAATTTAAAATTCTGGTACTTGCGTTGATGTTCTTCCCCTTGATTCCTCTTCGGTCCTGCAAATTTTCAGGCTGCTGCCGCGACCCGTTGAAGTTTTTTCAGGCCACGTGCTTTCCGTTTTTCCGGCTTTTCTCCGGAAATCCTAGGCGGCGTTGGTTCCGGAGTAGCCCGGAACCAAGATGCTCTGCTTTCACTTCGTTTTTCAAAAGAAAAACGATATGTCGTCGCTTTCGTTTTGCCGCAATAGCAGCAAACGTTAAACTTAGCTTACACTTAACCTATAAAATACGTGTTTTCAGTTGCTACACTTCACAGCACTGTAATCCGGTTTGTGTTTTTCACTTGGAGGTGTGGAGGCAACTTTCCTCTACACACCGACACTTAGTTTATTAAAATCCGTTCACTTTATACCACTTTTTGGAATTTTTTAGTGCGGAGCGACTGCAAAAATGATCCGACCGGCACGAGGGCTGGGGGGGTACTCCGGGTCACTGGGTTAGGTTAGGTTAGGTTAGGTTAGGTTAGGTTAGGTTAGGTTAGGTTAGGTTAGGTTAGGTTAGGTTAGGTTAGGTTAGGTTAGGTTAGGTTAGGTTAGGTTAGGTTAGGTTAGGTTAGGTTAGGTTAGGTTAGGTTAGGTTAGGTTAGGTTAGGTTAGGTTAGGTTAGGTTAGGTTAGGTTAGGTTAGGTTAGGTTAGGTTAGGTTAGGTTAGGTTAGGTTAGGTTAGGTTGGGGGATCCCCCACAGCGCATACGTCCTCGTTCGTTTCCCCCGGGCAACGCCCCAGCTCTGACCACCGTAACGGAGTGGCAGACTGGGTGCGGCTAAAGTGCGCTGTGCGATCGTGACTATCTTATCTCTCTTGCGGAATTTGCGATCGTTGTCTTGAATATTTTAATATGCCAAAACCATTGCGGGATGCCTTCGGGCACTTCAGCAAAAAAGGCCCTTCTCAGGGCCAACCCAAAGGCCCTTCTCAGGGCCAACCCAAGGGCCCTTCTGAGGGCCAACCCAAAGGCCCTTGTCAGGGCCAACCCCAAGGCCCTTCTCAGGGCCAACCCAAAGGCCCTTCTCAGGGCCACCCCGACGCTTCAGCGTCAGAGGCTAGCCGCGCGCCGTCTGCGGCAAGCTTCTTTGACACGGCGGACTCAGCAAATGAGTCCAATGCGTACGAGTCGGACGCCAGTAGTTCGATGGAGGTCGAAACCCGATCTCGGAAGCGGGCCTTCATGAAGGCAGGCTCCGATGGCTCTTCGGCCTCAGCCTCCGGTTCGGCGAAGGCGCCGAAAAAGGGGGCTAAGGCCAAAAAGCGGACTGCGGACACCCATGATGTGGGCCTTGCGGACGCCCAACGTCAGCTGGACTTGGCTCGGAGGGAGCAACTCCAGCAGGACCTGGAGGAGGAGGTTGCTGCCAGGGAGCAGCGGACGCGCGTCGCCCGGGCCAAGTCCGGATACGGTGCGTCTCGCGTCGTCTACGCCGACCACACTTTGGCCGAGCTCGAGCGGATGGCTCAGGAGGATGAGGAGGGGATTGCGGTGGTCGCCTCCAAGTCCTCTCACCTGAAGGGGACATTTCAAAAGTCCCTGAAGTGTCGGGCCGCGAGCATGCTCGGGATCGTCGGTGAGCTGGTGCAGCGCCAGGCCACCGACGAGACCAGGCAGATGCAGGCGACAATTGATCGCCTGCAGTCCGAGGTCAGCCAGCTGCATCACAAGCTGGCTGAGGTCACGGCCCGGCCAAGCCAGGCTGAGCCTATCCCTGCGGCAGAGGGCCCCGCCCTCCATCACGGCCTCGAGGATATCATCCGCGGGGTCGTGAGGGAGGAAAGGGCCTTCGTGAGAGCCTGCCTCGCAGGGATCGAGGACCGACTCTTGCCAGAGGTGAGCCACCGACCACCGCTTGCGGCGGACAGCAGGCAGGGTGAGGCGCGCGAGCAGATCGAGGCATCCGCAGAGGACGCTCTTCTGCCATCCACCACCCCGGCCAACCAACAGGGCTGGACGACGGTCGCAAAAGGGAAAGGCAAGGGGAAGGGGAAGGGGAAGGCCACAAAAGTGGCAACGGCCGTCCCTGCCACCCCCGTCCCTGCCGTCCCTGCCACCACCCCTCCCAGCCAGTCGCAATCGACTGGCAAGGGCGGGGCGAAGGGTAAGGGGAAAAGCTCCCCCCCAGCCGGCGCCAAGAAGAGGCTAGTTCCTCCCAAGACCGCAGCCGTCGTGGTGACGCTCACCGCGGAGGCTGCGGAACTGGGAGAGACATACGCGTCCGTATTGTTGCGGGCGCGTGCCAATGCCGATCCCACCCAATTGGGGATCGGCAAGGTGTCTTGTCGCCGGACGCAGGCTGGGGCTCGGATTTTTGAGTTCCCAGGGGCGGAGGGTGGCAAAAACGCGGACCTCTTTGCGGCCAAACTAAAAGAGGTCATTGCGGACGTGGCCAAGGTGGCGAGGCCAGTAAAGTCGGCGGCCTTGGAGGTGACCGATCTTGACGATACGGTCACCAAAGAGGAGGTGGTGGCGGCGGTCGCGGCCATAGGGGGCTGCAGCGTCGCAGCGGTGCAAGGCCGGGGCATCAGGCCCGGCCGCGGCGGCATGGGCAGCATCCGCCTGGAGTGCCCAGTCGCCGCTGCCAAAGCCGTCCTCGCCAAGGGACGGCTGGCCGTGGGCTTCAGCTCGGGTGTAGTCCGGGCACTTGAGGCCCAGCCTCTGCGTTGTTATCGGTGCTTCGGCATCGGACACACCCGGGCTCTGTGTCCGTCCAGCGTCGACAGGACGGACACTTGCTACCGCTGCGGCAAGGAGGGCCATAAAGCCGCCTCCTGCAAGGCCGCCACGCCGCACTGCGCGGTGTGTGCCGCCAGTGGCCGCCCGGCGGGCCACGTAACGAAGGGGAGGAACTGCAGTCCTCCCCCCAAGAGGGGCAAAGCGAAGCAGGCAACGATCCGGCCTGCCGCTGCCACCGCCGCCGTCCCAGAGTCTGGGACTACGGCAGCCGCTGGCCTGGCTGAAGTGGGGGGTGCGATGTCCGACTAAATAATGTCTAGAGTCGAACATCGCATCCTTCAGGCGAACACCAACCACTGCCGAGCGGCCCAGGACCTGCTTATGCAGACCATGGCCGAGTGGTTGGTGGACCTGGCGGTGGTCGCCGAGCCGTACTCGATACCTGGCCGTTGGCTGGGCGATCGGGACGGCTCGGTGGCATTGGTGTCGCGGCCTGCCACGGACTCCCCTCCCCTCTCGCTTTTAGAGAGGGGACCGGGATACGTGGCCGCCGCGTGGGGAGAAATAGCCCTGGTCGGGGTCTATTTCTCCCCAAACCGCCCTCTAAGGGACTTCGAGGATTTTCTCGAAGTCCTAACGGCAGTCGTCGGGAGGGCGGCGCCACGCCAGGTCGCCGTGTTGGGCGACCTGAACGCCAAGTCAGCGGCTTGGGGCAACCCGGCAGCCTCGTGCAACGTCCGGGGACGCGCCGCCGAATTTTGGGCGGCTTCGTGCGGTGTGTCCCTCCTGAACAGGGGGGATGTTCACACGTGTGTGCGGCAGCGGGGAGGATCAGTGGTGGACGTATCGTTCGCCACCCCCGTGCTAGCCGCCCGCGTCGTGAACTGGCGGGTGGAGATGGTGGAGACCATGTCGGACCACCGCTACGTGCGGTTCGACATCTCCACCCAGGGCCCGCGGGGGGGAACGGCCCGCTCGGGCCAATCTCCCTTCCCGCGGTGGGCTCTCACCCGCCTGGACCGAGAGGCAGCCCAGGAGGCGGCGTTCCTCCAGGACTGGCTCTCGCCCCCTGTGCGGGCGGCCTCGGACGTTGACGCCGCGGCGGTCCAGCTCCGAGGGTCCCTGACCGAGGTGTGCAACTCGAGCATGCCTCGGTCCCGCCGGCCGCCTCCCCGTCGCGCCGTCTACTGGTGGACGGAGGAGATAGCGGGACTCCGGGCGGCCTGCGTGGAGGCCAGGAGGGCCTTCACTCGGAGCCGGCGGCGCACGAGCCGCTCTCAGGCCGGGGAGGACCGCCTCTACGCCTCTTACCTAGAGGCAAAGGCGGTCCTCAAGACGGCAATGTGCGCCGCCAAAGACTCGGCTCGGGCCGAGATGTTGGAGGGTCTCGACAGGGATCCGTACGGGAGACCGTACAAGCTGGCGCGGAGCCAGCTGCGGCCCTACGGTCCCCCCCTGTCGGAGACCCTCGAGCCGGCATTGCTGGACGGGGTGGTTCGGGCCCTGTTTCCGCGCAGGACCGACTTCACCCCACCAGCAATGGACCCCCCGCAGGAAGCGGCTCCGCCGGAGGCGGAGATCCCGCCGGTGACGGAGGACGAGATCCGCGACGGGATACTTCGCCTCCGCGCGAAGAAGACGGCCCCCGGGCCGGACGGCGTCCCTGCACGGGTGGCGGCGATAGCTGCCTCTCAGATGCAGGACAGGTTTCGGGACCTCTTCAGCGCGTGCTTTGCGGCTGGGAGGTTCCCGAAACTGTGGCGGGAGGGGCAGCTGTGCCTCCTCCGTAAAGAGGGACGCCCGGTGGACTCCCCCTCGGCATACCGGCCCATCGTACTTTTGGATGAGGTCGGAAAAATGTTCGAGGGGATAGTCGCCGACCGGCTCAACAGCCACCTGCGGGGGGTGGGACCTGACCTGTCGGACGCCCAGTTCGGCTTTCGAAATGGGCGTTCGACGGTCGACGCCCTGGCCCTGCTGAAGGGCCAGGTGCAGGAGGCGGTCGAGTCGGGGGACGGAGTGTTGGCGGTGTCGTTCGACATTGCAAACGCCTTCAACTCCGTCCCCCACTCGACCATATTGGAGGCACTCCGATTCCACGGAGTGCCCCAATATCTGAGGGCGATCCTGGCCAGCTACCTGGAGGACCGAGAGGTCCTCCTGGTAGACAAGACGGCCAGGATCAGGAGGTACGGCGCGGAGTGCGGTGTTCCACAGGGGTCGGTTCTAGGCCCCCCCCTGTGGAACATCGGTTTCGACTGGCTCCTGCGGGGCACCCTCCTCCGGGGGACGAGCGTCATCTGTTACGCGGATGACACTCTGCTCGTTGCCCGGGGGAGGGACTTTAGGGCGGCGGCCTGTCTGGCCTCAGCCGGCGGATCCTTAGTGGCAGGTAGGATCCGCCGGCTGGGATTGAGGGTGGCGCTGCACAAGACCGAGGCCGTTTTCTTCCACGGGCCTCGGCAGCGCTACCCACCTGACGCCCACATAGTCGTGGAGGGCGTCAGGATAGAGGTGAAGGCCCAGATGAAGTATCTGGGCCTAGTGCTGGACAGCAGGTGGCGCTTCGGCCCGCACTTTAGCGGGCTGTCGACGCGCCTGCTGAAGGCCGCCGATGCCCTATCGTGGCTCCTCCCGAATCTGGGGGGGCCCAAGGAGCGATGCCGGCGCCTCTATGCCGGCATCCTCAAGAGTATGGCCCTGTACGGAGCCCCAATCTGGGCGGACTCCCTCCACAGGAGGGAGAACGCGACCGCCATCCGCAGGCCCCAAAGGGCCATTGCACAGCGGGTGGCGAGGGCCTATCGGTCCGTAGGCTTTGCGGCGGCGTGCGCTCTGGCGGGCACCCCTCCCTGGGAGTTGGAGGCATGGGTGCTCGCCAGAGTGTACGAGTGGACGGCTCGGCGAAAGGCGCTAGGCGAGCGCCCCGTCGCGGAGGAGCGGCAGGCCGTGCGGCGGGAGGCGAGGGACGCCATCGTCCTCCATTGGACGGAGGACCTCGCCTCCGCCACCTTTGGCCGCCGGACGCTGGATGCGCTCGGTCCAGTCCTGCAGGGCTGGCTCGAGCGCAGACACGGTTTCCTCTCGTTCCGTCTAGTGCAGGTGTTGTCCGGACATGGATGTTTCGGAACGCACCTGCACCGGATCCGGAGGGAGGAAACCCCGGCGTGCCACGACTGCGGCGCGGTGGAGGACACGGCGCAGCACACCCTCGAGGTGTGCCCGGCCTGGGCTGAGCTGCGCCGTGCCCTGACAGGAGTTGTCGGGCAGGACCTCTCACTCCCCGGCGTGGTAAACTCCATGCTGGGGAGTGAGGAGGCCTGGGCGGCGGTCGCCTCCTTTTGCGAGGATGTCATGTCGCAAAAGGAGGCGGCGGAGCGGGCGCGGGAGGATGACCCTCTCGCTGCGCCGCTCCGCAGGCGGAGAAGGGGTGGGAGAAGGCGGTTGTACGACCGTCTCCTCCCACCTCCTCCTGGTGGTGACTAGCGGACGACAGGCGCGGGGGCGCCTCTCGTCTGCATTGCACAGTCACCACCCTCGGGCGGGAACGGCCGAGCACTCGCGGTCGTTCCCGGGCCCCTCCACTAAGGGAGGGGCGTGAAGGGCCTGCCATAAAGGCGGGCGGTCGTCGGCGGAGGGCTGGACGTAAAGGCTGTGCCGGTT